>JAXRKN010000043.1:1223846-2447692 GCA_038502055.1 Tanytarsus gracilentus | reverse complement strand
GATGGCACTGATGAAATTCAACAAAAATATATTTTTCGTGTAGCAATGTGTTTATCTTTAATTCAAGACCTTTATCAAAATTTTGCGTGCCACGTCACCTTAAAAAGGACTGCCAAATTTCTATGCCAAATTTCTAAAATTCAAATTCAAGAAATTTTAGACTGAGATCAAATTGAAATTAATATAAAATTATTACATGATATATCTACATAAGTTGAAAAAAGCAAAGAAGATTAAATAATTGAAACATTCACAAGGAATAACATTAGAAAAAGGAAAGAAAAGTTCCATAAACAGATGATAGAAAGAAGATGTAAATGATGATCTAGGACGAATAATGTTTTTTTTTTCTTCAAATTAAAATTATGTCAGGGACCCATCAAAAAAGTGATTATCAAAGTAATCGAAAAAACTTGAAACCAGCTGGAAAAAGTCTAAGGAATCTTAATTGATTTTTAAAATGATTTAAAAAATATTATCAAAAAGTTTAAAAAATAATTCCTCAATAATAAATTTGGAAATTCTTCAATGCTCGGAAATTCAGTGACTAGAATTCATGCAAGTTTAAAATCTAATAAATTTTTTAAAAAATTAATAATTTGAATTTTGGCCGAATTTAACTCGAACTAATCCATGTACCAATAATTTTCCACAGTTATAAAAAAAATTTAATCTCTTGCCAACTCACAGTAAAAATTCACACACACAAATTTCATAAAGTTCCTAAAGTCAGTCAATTTCTAGTGCGCTGATGCAGTTTTATCACTTTTATCGGCTAACACTTCTTGACCTTCTTTGCTCTTTAAGAATACTTGTGCGTCTTTATGTTCAGTCTCTACATCTTCGCTCACTTGTGGCACTGTCGATGCCGGCTTTTGCTCAATTGCTGTTAAGATAGATTGTAAAAGTCCTTCGGCTAAGATTTCCTGGTGATTTGTTCCATCGAGACGATTTTCATCGACATCTGAGTGCGAGCCTTGAATGTGAAATTTGAATTCATTGGAATTGCCTTGATTTGTTGGCAAAACGAGAGTGTGTGACTTATGTGCTGAGACGAAATCGAGTCCACTTAATCCACCCGTGAGACCCGGCAATGAAGCACTAGCGACATTCTGAGATTCTGCTGTGTGCAGTTCAGATGAAGAATGATGATTGCTTCTTGGATCTAATCCAATGACATCGAGTGACGCTGGTCCTGATGCCGGTGGTCCATAAGAGTCTGAAGGCTGTTGGAAATTTGCTGAATTGTGTTGAGGAATCTCAAGATTTTGTGCTGGTACCGTGTAACCTGCACTCAAGACAGCCGAATGACTGTCACCAAAGTTTTGTGGCACGCCATAAGTTTGATGAGGAACGCCGTAACTCACTTGAGGTCCTTTTCCGCAATCATGAATGATTTGAACATTGCCCAAGTTTTGATTTTGAAGATTAAATGATGAGCTTGAAGTTGCAACTCCACTTCCCGATGAATGATGTGAATGACCATGGAATGGCTGAACAGGTCCCGGATTTGGAACGATTAATTTCATTGGAGGAATTGGAAGTTCACTTGTTGCTGGTGGAAGGTA
Source organism: Tanytarsus gracilentus (assembly GCA_038502055.1). Classification (NCBI taxonomy): domain Eukaryota; kingdom Metazoa; phylum Arthropoda; class Insecta; order Diptera; family Chironomidae; genus Tanytarsus; species Tanytarsus gracilentus. The sequence continues at coordinate 2,446,124 of JAXRKN010000043.1, read as the reverse complement.
GGTATTTGTACCGTGATGACCTCGATGTCCGTGATCTTGAGCTTGCACGTTTTGGGCGATAGATTGCAACAATCCTTGTGGCACTGGTTGACGGTAAACTAATGGTTGACGTGGCTGTTGAGCACGAATCGGTGTCTGTGGATGAACGGACTGTGAGTGAGATGAATAGCTTTGTGCGACAGAATGTGCGTGACCGCCTTGAGGAATTGGACGGAAGTTGGGTGGCGGTGCTTGAGGACGGTGCAATTTTTGAGGCACTGGAGGAATGTACTGAGGTCTTTGAATTGGCCTTCTTGCAGGAGGTGTTGGCTGTTGAGGTCTACGTGTAAAATAAGATGGCGAATATTTGCCGGGTGCATAACTATCCAATGGAGGTGCTGAGTAAGTGTCGCCACTATTTCCCGAACTGTGCGTCACCTAAGTGAGTTTGAAAAATTTAAAGTGAAACATTATTGAGATTAAATCTACTTACTTCAGATGTGTGACTTTCATGGATTGTTTGAGCTTTAATGACTTCACTGTTGCCTGCAGACACTCCGAGTGCAGATGTGCCAATGCCAATGTCATTATTAAAGTGATTGTTTGAGTTTATTTCGGGAAGCTGAAGGTCAGATCCGATTGATTGAACGGTGTGAATATCCGCGGCATGACCATGACGAACATCTTCTGAGAAAATATTTCCACTTGGAGGCGGTCCATAAGATGATTCTGGTGGTCCGAAGTCGGTTGGATTTTGAGGCAAACCATATGATTGATGTCCAATTTGCTGATGACCTGAATAATTGTTTTCAAAGCCGGAAGATGATGAGGAATGTCCTGATGCGCTATGGTGTTGTTGTTGTTGCTGTGGAGGTCCGTATTCAGGAGCTGGTGATGGTTGAGGAATTTGCTGTGGAGGTCCATAAGTTTGTTCAATTGAAAAAGATCCACCAGCTGAGTTATGAGCAGATTCATGAGTAATAATTTGTGGAGGTGGGCCATACTCAATTTGAGGAGGAGCGATTGGCTGTTGTGGAGGTGGGCCATACTCGATTTGAGGTGGTTGTTGAGGTGGACCGTATGTTTGTTCGATAGCAGCTGCACTTGAAGCATGACCTGATCCAATGATGACTGGAATAGGTTGAGGTGCAATGTCAGGTGATCCATGATTTGGAACTCCGTATTCCTGATGTGGCTCTTGCGGACGTTGTTCAGGGACTCTATATGAATTATCAATTGAGTCGATCGAAGATGATGAAGAGTGTCCACTTCCAGTTACTTGCGGTGGGCCATATGAACTTTGAGGATTTGTTGGTGGTGGTGGAACTCCGTAGCTTGTATCAATTGAGTTTAATGATGAAGCATGTCCTGATGACGAATGTCCCGATGAAGCGTGTCCTTGAGAGAATGTAGGTGGTCCATAGTTATTTTGAGGTGGTGTAATTTGTTGTTGTGGTGCTCCATAGCTTGTGTCAATTGAGTTTATTGATGAAGCATGTCCTGATGACGAATGTCCCGATGAAGCGTGTCCTTGAGAGAATGAAGGTGGTCCATAGTTATTTTGAGGTGGTGTAATTTGTTGTTGTGGTGCTCCATAGCTTGTGTCAATTGAGTTTAATGATGAAGCATGACCTGATGATGAATGTCCTTGAGATGAGAACTGAGGAGGTCCGTAATTATTTTGAGGGGGTGGTGGAGGTGGACCGTAGTTGTCTTCAGGCACAACAATCAATGTACTTTGAGAACCATGTGAGCTTGACTGTGCCGGTGGTCCATAAGAGGTGTCAACGCTTGATGAAATGCCTGCAGCACCACTAGCCGAGTTACCAATTCCAATTGACGGTCCAGGAATTGGAATCCATCCTTCACAGCTAAAGCCTGGCTTGTGATTGTGAGCGAACGCATGAAGACTTCCAGGTGGTGACGATGAGCCGCTGCTATGTCCGCCGGCAGTCACTTGAGGTGGTCCATAATTTTGTTGAGGTGGATTGTGATTATTTTGTTGGGGTGGTCCATAAGAGTTCTGTGGCTGCTGAAGTGGAATTGGTCTCGGTCTATTCACAACTCTACCTTGCGATGCATATCCACCCGCTTGTTGAGCTCTCATGGCGGCAATTAATCTTTGCATAGCTTGAACTCTTCTCTGATTCACGGGGGCTCCATAGTTCTGCTGCGGAGCTCTTTGTGGCGTTCCATATTCTCTTTGTGGTGCTGAGGGTACGTCAGCATATCCACCGGGCGCTTCACGTCTCTGTGCTTCTTGATTAACAACAGCGTTCACTGCACTACTCAAGAGAACGAAACAAAGCGCAACTGTGATCTGTAAATGTGTTGAAAAATTTAATTAATAAATATCGATTTCTAATTGTTCGAAACGTTAAGTTAATGAGCGATGATTAACCTGTCAAACGCATCACCTTAAGTCTATTTGTGTAAGTAAATGATTAACACACAAACTTTCATTCATTCACGCGCTGTGTGATGCTTTTGTGATTGATTGTTGGTAAGTTGAAGGTAAAATATTTGAGACATTTAAAAGTTGATTTAAGTTGAGGAAAATATTTTTAAAATTTATTTTTAAATTATTTGGACATTCCTTCACCTAAATATCGATTTATCAAGGTTTTAAAAAGAAATTTTTGTTTTGATGCTTCAACAAAACTTTTCTCGACCGCAAACAAAAAGAAATATGTAAAAATATTTATTTTTATGTGACCCAGTAAAGACCGCAGCCGATCGTTTTCTGTGAGGTTTTCAGATTATTAATGACTGTTTAAATATTCATCACTTCTTCTTTTTTCACTCAAGCGGCAACAGTTGAATATTTTCTTACGGTTGTTTGAAGGCAGTGAAAAATGTCACGAAGAGAGAAGTCGAAACAAGATTGAGTGTGTGCTATGGGATTCGATTGAAAATGTTAAAAAAGTTAATCGCACTCAAAAAAAAGAGAAAGTTTTTAGAGATGTTGATGATGATCGGAGATGACGATTTTAAGATGTAGCGTGCAGAATCCACTGATTAATTTTTATTTGAATTTTTTGAATATTTTTTAGAAAACTGCACAACATGCAAAATTTATTCAAAACTTTATCATTCTTTAATTTAATTTCAAACTTTCGCTCTTACCCAAAAATTTTCTCTCGTAATTTAATTATTAATGAAATTAAGTTTAATTAAATTTTCACATGAACACGAAAAGTTTTAAGCTTAAATCCCGAATTGTGTAAACAGCAACGATGAAAATTTATTTTGTTTCAAAATTTAATGTGTGACATGTAGAAGCGAAGAGAAGAATAAAAAAGTTTTCAAAACCAAACATTTTAGTTTGAAATAAATTTTTTTTGATAATTTCAAAAAATAATTTTTAATAAGAAAACCGTTAAATTTTTAATATCTTTTATTTTTCTCTGAATTTTAAACAAAGCACGTGCGACAAATTGTCATGCACTAACATTCCGCGCCAAGTGTGCCATTATCATCATCTTAGGTAATGACAAACGACTACAATTTTGCTCGACAATTAATTCTTCTTCTTTTGTGATTAGTCACTCAACATGTGCATGTGTGTGTCTGAGTGTTTTGTGACAACATAAATTACATGAATTTCTCTCGCTCTCGTGAGTGTCGTTTATTTATTACAAATCGTCGCGTTTAGATTGCGTAAGAAAAACTCTTTATGAAAACTATTTTTCTCATTTTCTAATGAGACACAATTTAAAAGGTAAAACTATCACAGACAGTCTTGAAACTCGATTTTTTTCAATAAATTAAAAATTTTATATTTTTCAAAAAATTTAAAATTTAACCTTAATTTTTGAATTTTTATTCCACCCCTTGAACTTTTTGTTCTTCTCTTCGCTCGTAATTACTGACTAAAAAGAAACTTTCAAACCAGCACGAAATGCGGAAAGGAGTTCAAAAAGGAAGACGATGAAAAACTTTTACATTTCTTTTGCGAGAGAAAAACTTCGAAAGGGAAATTAGATTTTCCATAAAAGGTTGGCGGTTGGCGTGTTGCTCGCATAAAAAAACTCACAAAAGGTAGAGAATTTTGCATTTTGCTCAAATTACTGAAATTATTATTATTGTCGAGGTGGGGATAAAGTAGTGTGAAGTACGTGATGGCAATAATTTCTTATAATTTCTTGTTAGCTCGGGTGTGAGGGCCATGAATAAGAACCTGATTATTGCTCAATTACACAAAGCATGTTTAGTCGTTAGTTTTATTGGGGTTGCGGATGGAGAATGAGGACTTGAGATCTCAATTAACGAGCCTGATTAGGGTTGCGAGAATTATTTTCAAATTTTTAACGTTAAATTTTTATTTAAATTCATTTCATCAAATTTAAACAAATTATGGATTTTCTACGTCCTTGACGCGGCCATAACGGTACATTAATCTCCATGATCATCATCGAGATATTTACGGAAAAGAAAGTTCATTGTTTCATCGACCTCGCCATGAATATTTTTTAACCATTTCTTTCTTCCTTTCCTTTTCCACCCGAATAAACCTGTTTTCACTGCTAATCGCAAAAAAGAAGAAAAACAAAAAGAAAAATTTATTGCCAATGACTTTGTCTCTCATGCCCTTTTCCTATAGCGAATTTATTTATTTGTGTGTACTCGGCTGTGCACCATGCAAGCATTGCATTAAAAAATCAGCGAAAGTTTTTTTTGTTTTCTTCGGTGTTGGTTTGACATCGAGATAATAAATTTATTAAAAAGCCATTTGCAAGAAATTCAAAAATTGTTAAAATTTAACGGAATATTTTGGAATTTTTTTTATTTAACGGACTTTTTTGAAGGAATCTTTTTATTTTGATTTTCAGAGCTGTTAAAAATTTTTATTTAATTTTTTGAACTGTGAAAATTTTAATAATTTTTAATCCGCTCAAAATAAAATAAAATCATGTCCAGAAAATATTAAACACTTGCAAATTTTCACACATGTCAGCTAAAAAAATAAAATTTATTCAAATTCACGCTGGAAATCCTCTTATTGCTATTTTGGAGGATTTTCTCCTCGTTTCAAACTAAAATAGTTTTTTAATGTAATTGTAAATTCTTCAGTAAATTTTTCTTCCATCAAAAAATTGAAATTCTGTAAAAAAATTCGCTGATTGAAGCGAAATGAAAAAATTCCTCTGACATTTTTGACTTTGTCTTCGAATGCCGGAGAAGAGCAGTAAGAAGAAGAAGAAATTTTTGTGATGATGACACCGCAGTGAAAGTTTTTTCTCTCTCTCACTTAACCACCAGCAAATTCAGTGTTAATGGCGAACGTGTGTGTGCTTTTGTATGGTTGACATGGATTTTAATCAAAAAAGATCATAATGAAAAGTGTTAAAAGGACACGCTTTCGATGTCGCTTCGCTAATTGGCGGTTTTTCGCACTTTCTGCTTCTCGAGTGTTTTTGACCTTTAAATCATGACAAGAAATGTTTTCGAGATAAACACGAAAAATTTTGTGAATGATTGAGTGATGAAAATTTCTATTTGTAAGAAAATTGAATGAAATTCTTTACGTTCTCCGCCTACATCGTAAATAAATATTTGCAAGGGAAAAAAAACTAATTTTTGGAAATTTAAATTTAAAGAATAAGCACGCGATTAAAAAATATTTCAAAATTTTGAAAATCCAAGTTCCAACCCCCTTTTCTTATAATTCTCAAAATGTCTTTCTTTCAGAACCATCATAATGAAAATAAAAATCTCACGAGCATTTTCGTAATGAAAGAAGATTTTCCAATTAAGTGAATCCCCAAAAGTGGCGCGAGTGAAGCGGATGGGGAATTAATTAAGGGAAAGGAAAACGCCTTTTCTCGCTTATACCGCTTAATGATGTTGAATTTTTGAGAAGGAAAATTATTTTCAATTGCCGAGTGTGAGTTATTAGGAAATTGCGTGAGACATTAATAAAGGAACTCGTGCGTGATCGAAAAGGTTTAAAAATTTTAATTTTTTCGGTAATTATGAAAATTTTTTTCATTAAATATTTTCAACTTTTTTCATATCAAAATTAAATGTTGATGCCAATTTTTGTTTCACAATTTTTTATGTAATTTAACGACATATTAATTTACATGCACAAGGTGCAACTGAAGAGGGCAGACAAAGATGTTTAAATTTAAAAGCAGACACCTGCTCTGCATGTTGATTCTACCGAAAAAAGAGAGAGACATGCCAACGATGTGGAAATGAGGCGTAATCACATGCATGTAAAAAGAGCGTGTAACGATGTACAAATTTAATTTTCTTCTTCTTTAAGAGCAAATTTTAATAAAATTTAATTTTTTTTCCGAAATTAATTTCATAAGAGTTTGTTGCGTGAATTTTGTAATCGAGATTTTGAAGATTTTCAACATTGAAATCCTGACAAATTGCAACTCATTCAGCAGTTAAAAAATGGCATTTAATTAAGCACTTTATTAGAAAAAAATCAATTGCAACTTCGACAGTACATCCAACTTTCCATTTCATTAACACAAATTTCTTTCCTCTTCTGCAGGCTTCACTTAGCGCCAGCTGTTACCAAAAGCGCAATGTAGTGGAATACGCAAAAGAATGAACTCAACGAATCGGTAAATGATGATTGGGAGAGATTTTATTCTTAATTGAAATTGCCAATTGAAGTCCGCGATAGACGAGAGGAAATAAGTTAACAAGGGGTGGAAACTCGAATTTTTTTGTTAAGATTTTAAAATAAATAATTTTCATGAGATTTCAAAATCCACAGAAAAAAAATTAACTTTCATCGAAATAAAAATCCATAAATTGACAATTGATTGTATTTTAATTAATTTCCCTCTAAGGAAATGAAACTTTTGCAGATTAAATTCGAAATCAATGAAATTTATCGCCATGTATACCGAGGGGAGAAAAAAAAGGCAACAATGGACGTTGAGTTAAAAAAATTGAAAGTTCGAATAACAAAAGAGGAGAAAAATAATTAATTGGTCTTTAGTGAATTAAAGGGACGAATAAGGATTTTGTGATGAATGCGAACAATTGAAAATTTAATTAAATAATTTATCGTGTCGTGAAAAAACCTTCGATATATATAAAATTTAAAGATCGTTTAAAATTTAAACTTTCCGGAACTTCTTCGAACAAAGCCGCAAAATTATGCCATGATTATTTTCTGCTGAACAATCAAAATGACATTTTGTGTGAGCATAATTTCAAAAGGCATTCTACATGCTCATCAACATGTGCTGTCTGTCGAATATGCACCCGCTCAACACAATCTCAAATCAGTCTCGCAGTCATTCATGAAAGGAAACTTTAGATAAACATCGTCGTCGTCGGGTTGGCAAGCGAATGCAGAACATGAATGCATTTTAATTATGCAACAACAATAGAACTGTGTCATGAGATGCGGAGCACATTTGAGGACAAACAAAATATTGGGCGAGATTAAAATTAATGTCACTAGGAAGAGATTTTGAAAAGTTAAATTTTTTTATGCTTAACTCAACACACATCCGCATGTAAATGTCTTCATATATTTTTTTGCTGCTTATCCTTCATGCATTCAGACATGCACTTTTCTCTTCCCCTCAACATTATAATGAGTTTGCATTTTTCCATTCCAACAGCAGTTTACATTTCTCATCAAAAAGGGATTTTTTGTTCTCAAGTGCATTTCACTCTCTTTTCTGTGGTTTTATGAAAAGAGATGAAAAAATCACACACACGAGAAGTGTGCATAAAATGCAGAATGGAACGGAAAGATGTGAGTGACATTTAAGAGAAAAAAGAAGAAGAATGGAAGAGAAAAGTTTTTAATCATTTTGCATTGGCTTAAGTGATGCGGAATGGGATTTTTGTAGCTTGAGTGGAAAATGAAAAATGTGAAGGATTTTCATGAGACATTTTACGTTTCCATAAAGATTTTTCTGCTTGAATTTAAAATAAAATTTAAAAATATGAATTTAAAAAACCATTAAAAAATTAAATTATTAGAAAATTAACAAAAATTAAAAACATTGCAATTTTAAATTAATTTAAATAAAAGTTTTCTTCTTCCCACAAAATGTTTCAAACTCGCTCTCACACACAAATCTTTTTCTTTGACTTTAATCGAATTTGTGCCGGAACTAAGAAAATAAACGACTTCAACTTCTTGTTGTTAATATGTGAAATTTTTTCTCTTGTTTACGGCAATGGTAAAAAATTGATTATTGAAAGATAAAGTAGTTGAAGCATTTAAGTCGGGTATTACTTAATCGGAGCTTTAAGTTAGGATATTAACTTAATCCGCATTATATGGAGTGTAAAATTTCCATTGTGCAAAAAAATTGTCGTTAATTCAATTATCGGGTGAATTATTATGTCTGTGCATGCTTTTTGAGGTTAATCTGTTGATAATTTTCAAGAAGGAATTTTAAGGTGTGAGGTAGAAAGTGAATTTAAATTTTGAGGTGAGATTTGATGATTTTTATCGTTAAAATATTTTTGTGGGTCATTTAGTGAATTTTGATAAAATCTTTAATATAAGATGTTTTTCTACTTCTTGAATTTTTCAAATTTTTCTTAATAAAATTTCATTCTATAATTTTTTGTTGCAATAAAAATTTTGAGTAAATTTTATTCCAGAAACTTTTTTGTGCGTCATAAAATTTTTCGGCAAAGAGACAAAAGGGAAATAAAATTTTGATAATTATTCTGTAGCATAAAAAACAATGCATGAAAAATATTTTCCTTTCGCACTTTGTTGAATTCTTTAACATCCATTGTTGTCTGGATGGAAGAAGAGACAAAATCTTCTTGTTATTTAATTATTTAACAATTTTTATTACATAACTTTTTTGTTGAGATATCAGAATGTAAATTTTATAATTTAACTGTCGTGCAAAAATCCACAAAATTAATTTTTCGAATTTTTAAAATCTTATAAAAATTTTTAACATGTTTCTATTTTTGTTTTCAATTTTTAAAATCTTCAAACTCTTTTCAAAATTTTTAACGACTCTCAACATTTTTTTATCAATCTTTCACATCAAAAATTTCTCACTCATTGTCCATCCATTCACACATTTTTTGTAAGTCATCAAATCTTCACTCACCGTTTTCATATTTCTCGTTTTTTTATTCCACAAATTTTTCCGTTATAAAAATTCTTTTCACTTTCACACTTCGAGTAAGAATAAAAATTCTTTTCTTTGTTTGCTGTCAATGTGCTTTTTTGGACACTCGTAAGAAGAATAAAATTTTCTTCACTTATTTAAATTCTCCTTTTCACTTTCAGTATATTTAATTTGAACTTTTTATACGTCCATCCCACTCGAGATGCGAGAAAGAAATGACCGAAACCCAAAATCACCGTTTGTGTGCGACTTGCGGTGACTGAACGGAGACACCTGACTAGTTTCACTATAATTTAATAAATGCCTTGCTTAATTTGAATGCACGAACTTTAAAAACCAAAAAATAGCGTCTGTGAGAGCCGCGAGAGATTTTTTACCCTTCCTCATGCAGAGAGTCAATGAAATATGCGGCAGTGCAAAACGATCATCAACATGATCGCACCGGAGAAATGTTGAGAAATGAGAGAGAAGAGAGAACGAAATGGAAAGTGAAACGTGAAAGAAATTTCTTCGCTGACATCATCATCACTCTCATGAGAGCATTAAAAAAACGGTGAAGAGCTTTGAAATATTTTGAGATAAAATTAAATTTCAAATAAATAAAAAACTTAAAATTTTAATTAAGCGTCTCGAGTGTCATTAATTTCCTGTTAACATGTCACAACCCTCTTGAAAACTTTAAGTTCTCTTATGACATATTAAATCTCATAATCTCCTCATGTTAACGACATTCAAGAGTCACTTTTGAAAGCCAGAGCAAATTTCGCATGACAAGTGCGTCGCAAACTATATTCACAAGTCACAACTATGTGGCACTCATGATGATGAAAAATTGCATAATAATAAAGACAATTTTTATCTCTCTTGACATTTTTTTCTCTACATCTCTTCTTATTCTATCCGTACATTAGGAGTCGCATCAAGTATAAAGACGTGCTTATGTGTCATTTGCAATTAATTATGACAAGGAGGTCGTTTGTGGTTACGGAGTCATGTGTTATTGGTGAAAGTGGACAAAAGATAAAAAATATTGTTGGCAAAATTGCAGAAAAATTGCTCAACATTTTTTTGCGAGGAAATTTAATTGGCAAAAAAAGTAAATTAGATAAAAATTATTATTGGCTGATTTTGTAATTAGTTCAGTGATATTTTTTTCAAGGAGAAAAAATTATGTCATTTTTAACTCAAAACCTTCACTAATTTTAGTCAAATTATTTAAAAAATCAATTTTAATAACGTAAAAATTTATTAAATAGATTTCATCTCCTTGGACTGATTGAAATAATTTTTTTTTATATTCAATCAATTAAAATTCCAAACGACAACAAAAAATCATCTCAACATGATTTCAATTATTTTTATTGTTCTCGAATTTTCAAAAGCTTAATTAACATAATTTTTAACTCGAAAAAAAATTAAAACATAATAAAAATTATTGCAAATGAACATGAAGGTCTTAAAATGATTATGTGATTGCCTCATGTGACACAATGGCTGGTAGGAAAATAAATCAAATCCAATCAAACTTAGATGATTCGTGTCTTCTATCTAAGCGTGTTACTCAACTTAATCATCGACAAGATTTTACCTTTCTTTTTTGATCATCGAAGGTGTTTGATAAAAGCCTCTTTAGAGATTACCTTCAGAGTGTGAAAGTGACAATTTTATAAATTAAAAAATTATAAAGATTTATTGATTTCATTTTAAATTTAGCTAAGCGGAAATTTTAAATTAAATGTTTTTAATTTAAATTTTTCAATCAATACTCAACTCAAGGATATTTTTAGCTTGAAGCCGGACGCATTTTTTCTAGCCTATCGCATCTCGTTATGGCAACAGAAGCTCAAATTTGCATACACTCACTTAAGAGAAATGAATTGAAAGTGAAGACTGAAGCTATAAATAAACAGCTCGAGAGGATTTTTTAGCCTCTTGTTGTATTTTTTGGGCATTGATGAGATTTCTAGTTGGTTTAAGAAAGGCAATTTGATGCTGGAATATTTTTAGAATCATAAAATTTTTCTCGGAAAAAAATGAAATTCTAGAGTTAAAAATTAATAAATTATAAAAGTTTAAAGTTAAGAATTTAACAGAAAATTTCTAATCAAAGGAATCCTAAATTTAAAAAAAAATAAAGTAAGTTTTCAATTCAAATTTTTTTTCAACATTGTTACGCATCACCGCAATTACATTTTCATTATCAAATTCCAATCGCGTACATTAATTTTTATTTACATTTTCTAAGTCGCTCCCACAAAAAACTTCTTTGTGTGCAGAGAAAAGTGTGTTGAAATATCCATAAACATGTCCATTAAGGAGAGCTCAAAGGTGCACGTCCGATATGCGTGTCAATTAGATGCGTGGACATTTAATTAATTAATTCTTCAGTGTGTGATTCAATTTCAAATTAACTCACGTTGTAAATTATTTGCAAGATGAAGCAACTGCGAGTGTGAGTCAAACGGATGATGACGGCGTTTGCGGGAATTTTTAAAAATTTTTCAATGCCATAAGAATTACATTCGATAGTAGAAAGTAAGAGTGAGTTCCTGCATTGAATGCTCAACGGCCTACTCGTAACATACATTTCTTTCCTCTTCTCTCTTCTCATTTCGCAAACCGGAATAAATTCGAGAGGGGAATTATGATCTCATATAAGTGTTCGATGACGACGCGGTGGTCAAAAGGAAACTTTTTGTCTCTCAATTCCGCGAGACGCAAAGTGAAATTTTTATTTTTTGGTTGACTAAAATGTTGCATGGTCGAAGAAATTTCTTATGAAAAAAACCCTCAAGTTCATCTTCCCGAAACTCATCAACCAGTCACACACAATTGCCTTCGAAAATCTTGAAAAGGGTTTGACTTCAGGGGCATTTTGTGAGTAGTTTATGTAACTAAGAGGGAAATCTTTTAATCTATCATGTGAGCATGTGCGTGTTGCGTCTATAAGTCAATATAAAAAATTGCGAAATAAAATTTATTGAACTTTTACGCCCTCAGGAAAGGAAAATTGATGCTTTTAAATTATTTTCCTTTTCCTTCTCTCGTCCATGACTTGATAAAGCAGATGTCATTGGGCAAATGAGGCAATTTTCAACTCTTTTCGAAAAAATCAATTTATGTTTCGAATTTTTATCATCATTCTCGTAAATTAAATTCAATTATTGCTCGTTTCATTCATAATTGATAGATATCGCGTTGCGATGAGAGATGTGCGAAAAATGAAATCAAAAACGAACCAAAAAAATTGATAAAAAAGAGAAAAGATGAAATTTTGTTTTTTTCGGGCAAGGGATGGAAAAATTGATTAAATTATTTTTTTAAAAACTTTATAAATTTTATGAAAAAATAATTTTCTAATTAAAAAATTTCCTCTACTTGCATTTAATTCGAATTCAAAATAAAATCTCACATTTTTGATTCACTTGCATTCAAAAATTCATCATCGACTGAAAAATATTTACGCTTCATTGGATTTCAATTCATGCCAAATTGGAAAATAAATAATTAATAATTAAAAATCAGTTGAAATTGATCGCCGCAAGTCTCTGCTCTGTATACTGCCCTGGAGTCTTTGTTGTTTGCTTTACAAATAGATTCAAATTGATATAATGTGCGCTGCTGATGGAATTCCATAAATAGTTAAAACTCACTTTCCATATTCACAGCACCGCTGGTATTTTAATTGTAATGGAAACTCACGTGTGACTTACAGAGATGACAAATGAAGTGCAACAAAAGAGTGAGTGACAAAAAAGCATTTCGACTTCCCTAAAGTCACCACTTCATGGCGCAGCATGCCATTTTCACCTTTTTCATGTGTGCAGCTGCCTTTGATCTCCATCTCGTGTCAAAGCATTTCGAGACATCACAATGGCACTCATAAACAGCGATTGTTGTCACTTTTGAGCTTGTGCTTGCGGTGATTCAATTGAAATTTAATGAAAAAATTTTGAAGTTAAAAAACTTTGCAGTTTTAATTGAATTTTGACAGTCTATGATTAATATTTTTAAAGTTTGAATAAATCCTCACATGAACTTTATAGAGCCCAAAAATCTGCAAAATGTGCATTTTTTGTTACAAAAGTTCAGGTGAAAAAAGCGACAGCGATTGAAAAATGCGAAGAGTGAAAAGATCGTGCTGATAACCAATTTTGTTGTTTTCTTTCAAAATATTTGACTCGAAGCGGGAACGAGTGGAAGAAAGAATGCCACTTGTTGTCTATTATATGTGTTCTCACACAATAGTTTGAAATGTGAATATTGTTTGAAGGCATGATGAAAAATTTGCTAACTTTTTGGCGATGAACTTGTGGAAAAATTAAAAAAAAATTTATTTCGAAATGTTTACAAAAAAATTTTTGATATGCTAAAATTTGAATTTTTTAAGTCTAGTTTTGAAGTTTAAAATTGAGCTATGAATTTTCATCTCAAAAAACGTGCCTGGTTTTAAATTTTTCACACTAAATTTTATATTTAAAGTTCATCATTTAATTTTTTTTTATTGGATTGCGCTTAATACAAATGGAGCAAGAAACAGCTTAAATTAGATAATGAAGTCGTGTCTCTATTGACCATAAACCTCGGCAATGAAAAAAATTTGATTTCATATTTGAAAATAATTTTATTATTTGCACAACAATCTCGCGGTGACGGAGAGCACAAAATAAATTCAAAATTTCACTTGCTGTCCAAATCTCAAAAACGAGAGGTGCGAGAGCGAGAGAAAATATTTATTATTATAAATGATATTTAAATTTTTCCTTCTTTCTTTCTCCAGCTGCTTCTGCTGTTGCCTCATTTGCCATGTTTGGCGCAGTGGAATTTTAATGTCGAATCTCATTTTTGTGTGTGTGCTTGCTGTTGATTTTGTGGATTAAGCGAAAAGCTTTTTTTTTGAAAGCGCATTTCATGAATTCCACGACTTTTGGCAAATTTCTTTCTGGTTTTCAAATATTTGCTCTTTTTATCGAGCCGCAAGTAATTTTTTTGATAATTCCAATTATGATAATCAAATCACGCCAATTTTACATCGACTGACTGACATTGAGTTATGAATTGAAAGATAAAAAAATTTTAAATTGGAAGCATGTGAGAAAAAGTTTAAGAGATAATGTTGGATTTTAATTCGGTTCATGCTTGTGTGGTTTTTATGAAAAATATTTGAAGAAATGTTAAAATTAAATTTTATTAATCAAATTTATTTTATTATTTTTAAAAATATTTCAGGAGTGTGAAACTCGCAATTTACAGTTTTAATAATTTTTTATTCTTAAATTTTTTATCATTTTTTAAAATATCATTTTGTAATAATTTAGTAAATTTTTCATCATTTTCTAGCATCTCAATCATTTCTCATCACAATGAATAAAAATTACCCGAAAATTTCTGAATAAATTATCCCCCAACAAATTTTTTTCGCGAGACCATTAATAAAGTAAATTCCCGCTCATTATCAAAATTGCTTCCCATTATTATCATCTCAATTTTTTTTCTTATGATAAATTTAACCTTAAAATCTTTCGCACTTAGCATCCTCAAGGAAATTTCCCATCAATGTTCCCCCAGCTCTCATCTCGCACTCTGAATATTATCATTATCTAAAAATTATTTACTGACTTGTTATTGTTATTAGATTCGTTTTCTGCTCCCTCGCATTTTTCTCCACATTTGCATATTTTTAATAAATTCACGGCACGCTCAAGAGAAAAAAGAAGAATAAGGAGCAAGAATGAATGAAAATGAAATGGTTTGAATGAGATGCAAGAAGTGGAAACTTTTAAATTTAATTAAAAATATTTTTATGAACTAAATTATAAATTTTGCATGAAATAGAATCGAATTTTAAAAAGTTTTTATCCCTTGCTTATGCACAAACTCAAAATGGAAAACAAATGAATTATTTTTTTCTCCTTTTTCAATTTGTTTCTCTTTTTCTCAAAGTGCTTTTTTATGCGAATGATTTGAATTTTCATCCGAACCTTTTTTCCATATAATTTTTATAGATTTCAATTTTTAAGAGCATGCAAAAAATTTATTGTCAATTGAGAAGAAAATTTCATGCAAATTTAAACATTAAAAATATTTTCAAAATAAATTTTAGGTGCAAGTCAACGACATTTCTCTCGTGAGCGCGGCATGTCACTTTAATCAAGTGAAAAAAATCGAGTGCAAATGTGTCATAAAGATGTCAAGAGTGAGGCAAGAAAAATATGATGATGGGCGAGAATTACAATGAGACAACTTTGTGGTTTTTGATATGTTTGTTTACATATCCTCATGGCAATCATCAAAAACTGAACGCAAACACACATCAAGCGAAACAAGATAGCAGAAAAAGTTTTCGCACTCTCTAACATCAATTTATTTTCAAGGTCCATAAAAAATAAATCGAGACAGTGAGGGTCGATTAGACTTTTTTAATAACGGATTTTTTAAATTCAAATTTTTAATTATTTTTATAAATTTAATTTTTTTAAAAAGTTAAAATTTATAAAATAAAATTTTCGAACTCTCACTGTCCAACCCAAAAAAAGGAGATCATACGGAAAGAGTGAATGACTGATGAGATTGGGCAATAAAAGTGAACGGCAAATATTTAAATTCTACTGTAGCATCCAAGATAAAATGTTCAATATTCAAGAAGAAAACCTTCGCATATTAAATATCATGCACACACGCATCGTCATTATGATTCTAACTAAGATTAACGATATCATCGACATTAATCGATTGCGATACAAAAAATCCTTTCATACTTGGCGTGTTTGTGTTTTTATGCTTGCCTCCTACTTTTCGACTTTTATCGATGATGCTCTCGTGTGTGTGTTTTGCGGTGGGATGCGAGGTGAGGTGTACTTAGAGAGATGTCCGTAAATTAGGTCGCAAAATTAATTAATCAATAATTTTAAATGTTTCATAATAAAATTAAAGTCGCGAAATTTTCAAAATATTTTCAAATAATGTGTCAAAACTGCCTCACAACCTCCAAAGTATTTATCTCCGAACCCTTTTCCATTTTTTCAACGCACGAGCGAATTTATGAAAGCGAAAACAACCGTTAATTTGCTAGCGTAATGTTATCGAATCCTTAAAGCCTCCGTCGAGTATAAAAATCGTCTATTCATCCGAGAGCACAGTACTTACTTACTTTACTGTTGCCCAATGCCAAATTTAGCGTGTAAACAATGGAAAGTAATTTATAATGCAATAAATTTCCAAAATTGTTAACTAATGGCAGGCGGGGACGGGTAAGCTGCTGATAGTGCAAAAATTTTCGGTAACAACAATTTTTTTTCGCTATTTTACCGGTTCTTCCTTTTAAGGAAGTATTTGAAATAACTTAAATAAATATTACATTAATCTAGAAGAGAATTCAAGGGTTGATGAATTGTAAATTTATGATGGTTTCATAATTTACACTTTCATCATATTAAATCATTTAAAGTTGTTTTTCAACGTATATATACGCGTATTTAAAAAATTTAAATTTTTAACGTAATTAAAAAGTTTTAATTTTTAACGTAATTAAAAAAAATCATTAATTTGTATCACCACCAAATAAAGTCTCGATCCTCCTCTCACGGTCAAGTGTGGTCTTTCTCACTTTTCTAGCGAAAGCCACAGAAAATCAAATAAAAAGATTTTTTGTTTCGAACTCGTTTCGGGTTTTATTTACACACACTCGCCGCATATAACAGAGAAAAAACCCGGAGCTAATGTAAAAGCGCTCGACTGTCTCTTAGTGGTGCTGTAATAATTTTTTATCTCATTTTGCACGGTTCTCGAGAGCTGGTGAGTGAATACTGGAAGTGTAAATTCATAAAGCGATGAAAGTAAAATTTTACTGTTGGAATTTTGATTGGTTGAATTTATAAAAGTTTTTTTTGCGAGTCCAATGTGATTTGAAATTTTTGGATGTTAAGTTTGAGGATTACAAAAGTGGGATATTAATTAAAAATTTTGTCATAATTAATTGAACAATTTTTTGAGGGTTTTTAATAAAGATTGGAGGTATTGTCATTGGCACGTGTTACTCAATAATTTTACTATGAGCTTAACAGAAAAAAATGTTAAATTAAAAGATTTTAAGTCGTTAATTTATCTTACTCTTCACCTTTAACTTTAAGTCAACTTCCCACCATAATTTTTATCCCTCACCAGGATGTCAATTTCAATGTTTCTCCCTTTTTGACTTTTCATCTTCCATTCATTTCAACTTTCATATCCTTTATATGTATCCGATACAATGAAGCACAATACACAATGAGTAAAGGAGACTCGAGCAAAAGCTTATTGTTATTGAGACAGCATGAAGCAAAAGTGATTACTAAGAAGGAGAAAAAAATAACAACAGAAATATTTCGAACTCAACAGTCTTTACGCATCGTTGAATTAAAATGAGCTTCTAGCTTGGGCTGTGTGTGTAGCTGAGACATGCCAAGCATCAAGCACAATCTCCGTCTCATTATTTTTCAATAAATCATTTCCTTTCAATTGAGAGTGAATCTTCATTCTTCGTCTTAAGTCCTTCTAAAAAGCCAGTCGAAAATGTGCGAGCCGAGAAGGACAAATAAAAAAAATCAATTTACATTTCAAGTGCTTTTTTTGAGATGCGTTGTATATTTTTTGTGTGGTAGAAATCTTTTTTCAAGTTTTGTTGGCATACCATAAATTTTTTAAATTTTAAGTTTATTCAGAAAATGTTCAATGCATTGCTATTTCATAAAAACTTTTAATAATGTACAAATTTCTTCTCAAACAATTTTCTTCTCAAAAGTTTGCACAATTTTATCTAAGATGATTTTTGCAGAAAAGTTTTTAAAAATCATTAAAAAGTTGGTCAGTAATAAAATTTAATTCGAAAAGATTTTTAGCAAAAAGTTTTTAAAAAATTGTAATTTTATTGTTGTACACAAGTTTAAGCAATTAAATTTAAATTTAAAAAAATACTCAACTTTTTTTTGCTTCAATGACATGACTCAAAACTCTTTCAAACAAACCCACATCCAACCACGTTCGCATACACGAAAAGTATATCATTAAATTCAATTGAAGTTCTTCTTAGAAATTCTCACAAATTATTTCCTTTTCAATTTTCCATCTCGAATTTTCCGCTTTAAAATTTATAGAAATTTCTAAAAATTATTCCTACGAAATTTTCACAAAACCATTGCTGAGAGCTATAACACGTTATGAAATTTCCATTGTGGTTTTTTAATGAGCTTTCATAATTGCTTTAAATTAGTTTGGTACTTGATGAGTTTAAGTGAAATGTTTTGTTTGGAATGGAAATTTTAATTGAAGTTCTTAAACACTTTTGTAAGTAATTATTTCAAGGAATTTTTACAATGATGATAAAATAAAATAAAATCAGTTAATTTTAATAGAACTTTTGATGAACTTAGTCAAATTTAAAAAAAATTATTTAAGGAATTTAAATTTTAAAGGTTTTTTGGTTTTTTCAACCCTGGAATATTTTACAATTTAATGCAATGATGGAAATGATCAATTTTGTCTCACATTTTCTTTATTAGTCACTCTGTCCTTCAAGAGCACTTTCATGCTCTGCAAATTGCATAAGATTCAGGGTTAAAATTTTCATAAAAAAAGTTTAATGATCATTCTGAAAAGCAATTTTTGTGTCATTGTCAAACATATTTTTTCAATATCTCCCATGTGTTCTGAGCTCTAACATCATAAAGTGGAAAATTTAAAAGCCAAAAAATTTCTCTCTTCTGACCGCGAACAGCAAAATAATAAAATTTATTGTTCAAGTTTGAAATGACCGCAATTGACCGAGTGAACAGGAAATAAAAACATTTTTTGTAGCTTGCTGTCGAATGTCATGCACTCGAGTTGGTGTTCCGGGAATAAGAAAAAAATTGCAATAAATCAAAATAGAAAAATATCAAATACTTTTTACTTACAAAGTTAGATCGAAGTTCATTAAGTGCAAGTCTCAAATCTCTCAACACGTTTTTGATAATAAAAATAAATTTTATCCCATGTTTTTTTTTACACAAAACTTACATTTCATCATTGTCAGCACAAAGAAGCAATGAAAGTTTTTTATTATGAAAAAAACTACAAAAAAAAGTGTGAAAAGCTTTCATGAAAATTTGATTTATGTCGCACAATTTCATTTACATACGAGAATTTTTTATTTGTGACAATTTCCACCTCTTTGATTCGATTTCCTTCGGTATCAAATGCGTGAGTTATGGAATTACAAAAAGATTTATGGATTTTCTGTAAGTTAAATTAAATTTTTTTTTATTAATAAATTTTAATTTAAATTCAGAAGTGACAAAACTTTCAAACAACTCCCACCTCAAGTAATTCTAATAAATTTTTTGCCTCTTCCAGCTCAATATGGCGCGTCTATTGACCAATTTTTATTTTCCTCCTCAATTCAACCACTTACACCAACAATGCCAATAATGCGAGTACAACGTGTCAAACCTTAATAAAAAGGCAACGTTTTTTTTCATCTCTTACAAGGCATTACACACACATGAAACTTATTCACATTTTGGGTTTTTTGTTGTGAAAAGAATCAAGTGCGATAATCAATGATAAAAATATGAGAGTGTAAGATGTGAGAGGAGGGACGAAGGTCGCACTTTATGAACAGCTTGCAGGAAAGTAGAAGAAAAGTTTTGTGTGGTTTTGTCCTTTTTGTACGCAATTTATGTGTAAATAATTTTTTCGACCTTGTTAACCTCTGCTGGTCATGGAATAAATTCGATTAGCTTTAAAATAATCGCAAATTATTTGTTTACAACTTGAGCACAATATTTTAAACTGTAAAATGCAATTTAATCAAACAATGAAAGCCACAATGGATTTTCCTTTTTTATTCCGCAATTCATTGCTGACAACAATTGCGACTAATGCCAGGTACAAAAGCACATGATCTCGCAAAAAATCCTTGCACGACGTGTTGTGTTTTCTCACTTGCAGAAAAAAAATCATTGTTTCATGGAGACGAGCTGGAAAATTTCTCCACTCAATGCACTCACGTCTCAACCCCAGAATGGCGATGTTATTGCAATATGCATTTGCGATAATGACACCTTTTAAGCGAAAAAGAAAGAGGGAGAAGCTTTCAGCAAGGAAACGAATGATAGTCATTTATTATTGAAGGATAATAGACAGGGAGAGGATGAGATTGCATATGGCAATAGAGAGATGGGGACATGCTGTATGCAATCATTTGAATTATTGCACTTTCATTTGAAAAATTCTCGCAACGTGACTCGTCGATTTTATTGAAAAGTGAAAAGCTGAAAAATTTTTATTGAAAATAAATTTTGAATATTTTTTTTAAGTTAAATTTCTAACTCTTAGAATTTTTACATCGAATGTCCATTAGATTTCAACTTCTTAGCCTCCAACAAACTTTTCCATTAATTTCTTTACATTTCAATTTCGCACTTCCTGCTGAGAACTTTTCTCTCGCTCTCCGGACGTGAAAAGTTCAAGAAAAATTTCTCTCAATAATTTATTTCAATTTGAAAATGGAATGTGAGAAAAAGAAGCAAAAGCAGATTGTATTGATTGCAGAAAATTATAAATTATGAAAAAAGTCTCTAACTCTCGACAACTTTGTCGTTTCCGACTTTTTTCTTGTTAAATCTTTTGTCCAGAGAGGGATTAAAAGTTTATTTGTTCAGTTTTAAGAAAAATACAAAAAAAATGGAAATATTTTTTCAAAATTTGAAAAATTTTATTTAAATTTTTCGATTAAATTTTATTTTTAACGTATTTTATTTATATTTATATTTTTAACGACTTTTTTATTTTTGAAATTTTTTGCTTTCAAATTCTCTCTTGCTGTTTGTGTGAAAAGCACTGCTGGAACTTTTCATGTCACTACAAGCTTCTCTCACTGTTCCACTTTTAACAACTTTACATCTAGTTCTGGACAAATGGCAGGTAAAAAAGTTTTTTAATAAAAAATATCTACAGGAACCTTTCAGTCTGTGATATTGAGTCACTTCAATTGTTGCTGCTTAGCAAGAAACTTTTACCTTTTCCATCATCAAAAGTGAATCGCTGCCACCTGCTCGAAGAGATGTGCATGGATAAAGTTGGCAGCGATTCTTTTCAATTGCGTTTGTTTCTGTTCTTATTGGATTTATTTATCCAGAACTTTGGATGTAGGATGGAAGTTTTGAAGTGAGAAAGAAATTTTTATATTGAACCCTGTCAGCACATTTAATTTTTTTACTCATTTTCCTTTGTGCAAGCAGGGAAGAGTTTTAAAAATTTTTATAGCTCTGCTATGTCTTTGAATTATTTAAATTTAATTTAATTAATTAAATTTCTAAATTTATTAATTCCAACTCATAAATTAATTTTAAAATGATAATTTATTCTGTAATTTATTTAAAATATTTTTTATGTGTTTTTAAAGATGATCTTTAACTTAAATTGTCGATTTTCTTCTCACACTCTTCACACCACCTCTCAAGTTGTAATCATTTTACTGACTTTTACTCGCTTAATCCCCAACACTTTTCTTCCGGCAATGATCATAAACAACCCATGAGAGGAGGAGATGTGAGAGGCATGGCTCTCACCCCGAAGGCAATAAGCACATGAAAATTTTTAGGCAGTGCCTTTTCGGCAATAAAATGAAATTAATGTGTTTGTTGTTGAAAAGAAAGTCATGTGAATGGGAGCAAGAAAATGTTATTGGTGCGGCCATTAAATGAACGTTGAAGCGAATTAAAAGATTGCGAAGGACGAGTGCTGTGATTGAATGAAAAAAGGGATGAATTTGCAGTTTTTGATGTGATTGCAGTGTTTGACGTAAAAGTTGCTAAACTTTTGACATTTAATAAGTTCACTGCTTGCGGTTTGATTGTGAAAGTTAAATTAAAGATAGAGAGAGCTATAAATTAGCGGTTATGTTACAGCTTTGGATGTACTCGCTCAGATGAGAAACAAAATAAAGCTCTGGCGTTGTGGCAATTCATTATTCTTTATTGGCTTCTTCCTCTTACATTTTGGGATAAATATAATAAAGCTTTTGATCATCAAAAAATAGTAATACACATGCTTTTATGGCAATAGAGATGATTAATGATTTAAGAGAGAAAAGTTTCATTTAATTAGTTTCTAAAAGGGTTGGAAATTAAATTTTATTATGAATTAATTTTTAAGAGGTTTTAAATTTCATTTTCTCAAGTTTAAAACTCAATTCACTTTTGTGGTTTTTCTTATTTCGAGTTTCCTCAACTATCTCGAAGATTTGCTGAAAGCTTTTCAATTGAAACGTAATGAAAATTGATGGTCAATAATTATTGAGTTCGAAGGAGAAATTGATGTTAACTTCGACAGTTGTATTGCACTGAAATTTTGTTGCATTGAAAATAAATTTTGAGAAAAAGTTTAAAACAAACACGTGAGACAATTAAAATGTGTATTGATTTTTTATCGTAAAATTAATTGATTGCAATTTTGAGGTTATTTAAAAATTTAAAAACTGATTTTAATTATTTAAAATTCAAATTTTAAAAATCCGTTAAATTCAAATTATTTTTTAAAATTTTTCAACTGTCACATCTAAAAATCAAAATCGATAATTGTTGGCCAGATTTTATCTCTCCGACCTCATTCGACTCTTTTTTCTCAAAATTATCGCATCGCTACATGTTTCGCATTAATATGTAAGTCTGTGTGTGTTTTACCATCACGAACTGCTATAAATTTTTTATGCTTTTTCTTCTATATTTTTTTGCATGCTAAAGTAAAGGATAGAAATTAATGAGAATTATCATCAGAGTGAAATCTTTAAGCAATAAGGCATGACAGAAATCCTCTCTCGTTACTGTCGTAAAAGTTAAGTCCGTAAAGTACAAAACTAAATTCAGTTCGGTTGCTGAGAGAGAAAAAGTTTTTCATTTTCTTTTTGCTTGGAAAATCTCAAAGCCCTAAATTTGTGCATGAAAATAAAAGTTTTATGATTTCTAGATGAAAAAGAGAAAAAGACAGTTTGTGGTCAAGCGGTTTTAAATTAAATGAAAAGATTTTTAGAAATTTTAAAGATTTGAATAAAAAAGTCTCAACTTTATTAAAAAGCTTTTTTATAACCTCGTGAAAGCTCACGGTATGAACTCACAGCACCAGACTTTAGATGAGGAAATGAGCAAATAAAAGCAGGATTTCCTCTTCTTCACTTTTTAATCTTTCTCGTCGAAAATTCATTGTTTCGCAAAGCACTTTTAACCAATTAAGAAATTGCAGATGAGCTTTTATAATTGAAAAAATACTTTCAGGAAGTAATCACGAGAAAAAAAAATTATTTAATAAATTTCTCAATGTCGAGTGTGATTAAGTGAGATATCGTGAGTGGGTTTTGCGAGTGTCTCAGTTCATTTAATCTCGTGAATGTGCAAAGTAACAAACAACTATTTGTTGATGCAAAGCTGGAAAGTGATAAACATTTAAATCCTGATATTTTGCCATTCCTCAACTCGTTTGGGATTTTATTGTAGTAAGAGCTTAGAAATGGAAAAACTTTCAAGACTCGCTCGGGAAGTGGATGAAGAGAACTTTTAGAAATAAACACGTTAGAAAAAAGCATTCGGACTTTAATTTAAGTAACGTCAAATGACTTTAAAATTTTAACATGTTTCTTTAAATGTTTTTAAATTTAAATCAGAAAATTACGTTAAATTTCCAAAATCGATTGTCACAATTTCTGCACTTGCCCCAATTTTCTTGCTTTTACGAGTTGTCCAAACCAAAAGATTCTTTCAGATCACGTATTCGGCGAATTTCGAAACAACCGCACGTGAATCTTTTTCATCCTTACTTCTATCCTGCTCAGAGATACATGTGGAAGGTAGCTCGTGTGTTTTTGTTGTTTTCATGAGCAGAGAATTGAAAATTTTTGAGAATAATTTTGTGTAACCCAATTTTGAGAGAAAAGGTAAATCAAATTTAGAGCCATCCCACCGGTACTAAGTGCTTTAATGAGCAATAAGATGAAATTTCGATGCCCACAGAGAGTCGTAAAATATTTTTTATCCTTACACTGAACAATTGTGGAAATATTGTGAAAATTTATGATTTTTTCCTTCTTTTCGAAATTATTTTTTAAGATGCGATGAATGAAAGCAGATGAGTGCAATAAGGTAATGGTTAAGCAGTTTTTCAAAAAAAAAACTTAACATAGAACAGTGGTTCAGAGACACATATTTGTTGTTAGCTCTTTAGTTTTGAGCTTTTTAAATTTTAAAGCTTTTTAAATAAGTGAGAAAAAGCTTTTTTTATTGTTTCACAAATTTTTTTTGATAAATTCCATTTATTAAATTTATCCTAGATATTTAAATTTTTCATGCGTTTTTTCAACTTCTTTTAAGTCGATTCCAAAAATTGAAAGCTCGTCAAATTTTCCGTCTTCTTCTTTTTTCTCAATTGATTCATTTTTACATCCAAAAGATTCTTGAAAATTTTTACTTAATTTAAAATCGTGCTCAAAATTTAATCCATTGAAGAAATTTCCTAAAACGCGAACTGTGAAAGGAACTTCTCGATGTAATTTTCGATACTCGAAGACGGCCCTGGCTACCCAGAAGAGTTGCTGATTTGTCATTAAATTTGCACCTAGATTAAGATCTTCGTGAGTTTTGAGCCATTCGGAATAACTTTCGAAGGCGAAATCAACTGGATTTTCAAGGCCTGTGGTGAAATTTGAGGCGTTGAAATTCTATGACAATACAAAATAAATTAAATATTTTTAATACAATTTAAAATCACCTCGGCAATAAACTTTTTGATCCCTGTTTGAATGACAAAAATAGCTCGAACATAAAGTGTCGCCATGTTAAAGAATCGAGGACGATTAGGATGAAAGTAAGGATGAATTAAAACTTTTGTGGGAAAAACTGAAAATTAAAATTAAAATTAATTAAATCGAATGTAAAAAACTCACACATTAAATTTTCGCCACTCATCATGTACTCAAAGTCTTCCACCATTTTTGTGACCTCAAACCAATCATGATTTGCTTCCATTGTGATTAATCTTCTCGCATCATTTTTTGGTGTTGTAATGATTTTTCTTCCAAATCTTTTCATCTCAACATAATTGAAAGTTTTTGAATTTTCAATTGGATAAAAAGTAAAATCGCCATCAGGAATTTCTCGGTGAAAAGTGTGGAGGGAAAAATTTTTCATCAATCTTTCATCGAAACCACAAATTATTTTTGATGATTTTAATTTCCGAAGAATTTTGATTGAAACGCTCAAAGGTAAATTTGTTGATTTTATGAATTTCTTTCGCGCATCTCGCAAAGCTTCACCAACAAATTTTTCACACGAATTTTTAATTTTTTTATCACCATATGTTCGATCATAAAGAATTTCCATAATTGTTGGCAAATAATTGTAAAGTCGATTCCAGTAAATTTCCCATCGATTCCAAGATTTTGTTGAACCTGTGTAAGATTTTTGATAATTGTGATCGAGATGAAACTGAATAATGCCATTGTTCTCGAAGGAGTACGAAACTGCAAAAAAATCAGCGATGACACTGGAAGAAGAAATTAATTTTAGCTTTAAAAAATTTTAATTTTTACCTTTTCGGAGTTTTCATCAAATTTTCCGCCATTTTCTTCAACAATTTTAAATCTTTCACCAAAATTTCTTCTTCTTCATTCACTTGATATTCTTCAAAAAGTTGCAAATTTATCATTTTCAACCAATCGATGTTAAAAATATTTTTCAGCTCTTTAATTTTAAGAATTTTAGTATTAAATTTTTGAAAACTTTTTAAAATTTCCTTCCTTGAGTTTAAAAATTTCCCAAAGTTTTTCATCGCTGGATCGAAAAGTTTTTCTTTGAGTTCAATTTTTCCATAAAATCCAGCAGTAAAGTAATCGTTCATGAGCATGAGCATGCTATAAAGTTGTTCAGTATCCTCAAATGCTGCCTTATAGGCATTCGGAATGACTTTAAAGCCAGAAATATATTCAAAAGTTTCGAGACACAAAATTTCACTTTTTCCTCTTTTGCATCTTTTAAGTTGAAGATCAAAAAAGTATTTAAGAAAATTTTCAGGTTCATTTTCGATTAATTTTTCTAATTTAAAATTTTCTTCATTCCACAATTTCATGTCCAGAGCTGATGAATTTTTTGTTGTGAAAGATCCAAAATCTTTAGATTTATTGAACCAAAATGGATTCCAAGCGAGATGTTTACTTAAATACGGTGAACCGCCTAAAAATGTCAAATATTCCACAAAACTTCTGTGACCTTCAATGTGTCTCAAAGCGTGATCAGATTTCAACCAAACTCTAAACATTTTCTTAACATTTTTGACAATTTTCTCATCTTTTTCATTAATTTTTGCACTCAAAACTCTTCGCATTCTTTCAGCTAATTTATCTTCGATTTCTTTCTGAAATCCACGTTGAGCATTGCGACCATTCGGTGGTCCAATTTCCATAGAAGTTCCGATTGTAAAATTTGCGAAATCAACACATGGATCGGAAGCTTCATATTGAGATGATCGCGTGAATAAAATATCAGCATCTTTGATGCATTGAATGGTGGTGCAGAAATTTCTGAATTCCTCGTGGGCGATTGATTTACCGATAAATTGAATTTTAAACCCATAAGGTGATGGTTGTGAAGAAATTTGCGAGAAAGTTGTGGAAATTAAAAATAAAATTGTGAACTAAAAAAGAAGAAAAAATTAAAAAAAAATTTCATAATTTAATTTTTCCAAACTCACTTTTTCCTTCATTTTAAAATTTTTTTTTGCTTGTTGTTTCTTCGATTTTTGCCGACTCACTGAAATTTTATTTGTAAAAAAATCTTTATTATTGTTTTAAATCTCAATTCACACATGAAAAAAATTCTACACGAGACCAAAACTTCATGAATGGCTCAGCGAATGACCAAAAACAGTAACTTAAAGCAATCAATAGATTAACAATCTCTTGTTTACGATATTATGGCACCAAAGACAGTTTCAATGACATTGCTTTAGTACAAGAACAAAAAACAAGTTTTGCAATAATTCAAGTTTAAGTTTAAAAGCGTTTGAATGAGCTTTGAAAATTTATTTACTAATTTTGAAAGCTTTTAATGAGCTTTTGAAAATTTATGAAAAATATTAGATTTTTTAGAAATCCACTTAAAATTTAATTTTCAAAATTTCATCTTTTTTCTGATTTAATAAAACAAAAAAATCATTTTCATCGCCTTAAATCGCGTTCGAAATGTTCTTCTTACATCCAAATGCCTTGAAGTAAAATCAATGCTGAAACAATCTTTCATCTCTTCTTCTTTTTTCATCCACCCTTTTATGATTCATGCTCAATCGTTAAAGAAAGTCTTTTCGCTTATGTGGATAAGATTGAAATATAAAAAGTTAAAAGTGATTTTCATGTTTACGATTGACGTACATAAAAATTGCGCAATCTTAAATTGTTGAAGATGATGATAAAATTGTATGATATTAAAACATTAACTTTGACAATATATTTTCATTCTTCTTTGCCGTAAAGATGGATATGACGTTTAATGCTATCATTGTTGTTATTTCTCGAGGCGTTGATTGATGGATTTCGAGTTTTATTGAGAGATTATTTTTTAAGGAGTTTAGATCACAAAAAAGGGATCGTAAACTCGAAATTGATATTTTTAAGAATGCTTTTTATGAAAAATTTTATAATAAATTGAGCAACAAATTAATTTTTAATTTTTTAAATCTTCGAGAAAAAAAATAACTTTTTCAAACCCCAAAATTGATGAAAATCAGTTTGAACTTTGGCTTTGTATTCTTTAGCGTATTAAATCCCAAATCAGATTTTATTCGAGCATAAACATTCAAAATATTCAAAACAAGATAATTCCTGGAAAAAATTCCATATCAAATGATGAATGATGTGATTTTGCTCGTGGAGTTGAAATGTTTTCGAAATTAGATTGAGAATTTCTCAGAATTTTTTCAACGGTTTATTTATATTCAAAACATTAAATAATTTTTTTAAATTTAAAAATTTTTAAGTAAAAAAATGATATTAAATAATTTTAGAAAAAAATAAATTTTTCTGGCTAAAATTCAAAAATAAAACAAAAATTTATCAATTTTTTTGATTCAATTTAAATTTTCACTTTCCACACAAATTTTGCATAGCTTTAAGAAAAAAGAAAGCATGACAAAAAGTTCAATATTGATCATCCCAATGACATCAAACAGATTTCCATCGATACGTGACTTTCATCCCTTCATTGATGCTTACACATACGACGCCATCGAGAAGAATGCCATTCATGCTCGCTCATTAATTAGAGCCTCAAAATAACTTCCTCAATTTTGGCTGCTGTTGCTGGTATCCGTTTTTTGTATAATAATAGAGAAGAGCTAAATGAATTCTTCATACCGTGCATAAGCAACACAAATTTTAATTAAATATATCGTGAAAGAAATATGTGGATGTGTTATTCGGCAAGCCATAGCCTGAATTATCTTCCGTTCGCTCGAACTTTCTCGTGCTATTGTGGAAGATTAATAGATTGATGGCTCATTTTGTTTGGTGTTTGGTGATAGCAGCGAACCAGAAGAGACCGTTCGATAAAATGAGGGAAGGAAAAAGTTTTTTGCCAAGGGGTGGGAACTTTTTATATTTTTATAAATAAATAATTTTTTTTATTTCAAATCAAAATAATTTCAAAATGTTTTTAATTAAATGAGTGTCCAACCCCTTTGTCAATTTCTCAATGAGTCCATAGATCACCATTAACTAAAAGTAACGAAAATCTCATGATTATTTCTCCTGTATGGATAGCACTTTGAGTGTGTGTACATGCAACATCTGTAAACCATCAAATCAAGTTAATTAACTTAACATTTTGCTTCCTTCCGGATCGGCTCTCACAGTTTTTATGGCCACAAATAAGAAAGTTTATTCCTTGATTATCAACACGCGCGTACAGATAGTGCTGAGTGAAGGACAAACGAATGCTTAAAGAGAATGTGACAGGGAATTTGGGGATTTGTGAATTTTATTGGTTGTTCATGCGAAAAAGTTTGAGGAAAATGTGCAAAATTTTTTTTTGAATAGTTTTGTTTTACAACACTAGAAATTTAGTTGGAATATTTATAAAATAATTTTTTGAACTCTCTTTTGTTTGTCCATTCTGTCCTTACCGAGCCTTAATCGAAAAACTGCTGGGTCCTGTCTAAATTAAAAGCGATTCTTCTCTCGATTCCCTTTTGAATATCCCCACAAAAATAAAATATTTCCATAAAGCTTTTTGCTTGATTTAATTTTCAATCCTTTTGACCTTTTTCCTTCCATCCTCAAATAACTCATTTGCTCACTCAATGTGTGTGCAAACCTCTGTTAAAGTTTTCAATTATGCATTCACCAAAAAAATGCACGAACATTTTGCGTCATGAATAATTCAAAGTGTTTAGCAAAAATTTTCCTTTTTCTCGCAACTCACAGAAAAAAATTTGCATTTTCCTTTTTACTTCTTCTCTCTAACTCATTTCGCCTCATTAGACTTTCGACTTTGATACGGTTGAGTTTGTTGTTGGGGTCTTTCTTGCATTTAATAAATTTTTATCGTCTACTTGGAGCTTCTTATCGTTGTGAGCACACAAATGATTGATTGATGGACATTTTCGTCTATTTACTCTTTTACTCAGAATTTATGGCTTTGGGTACCGACAAAAATGTTCAATTATGGATCATAAATAATTCGTAAAGTGGGCAGAATAGAAATATTTTAGGATTTTTCAATCGTCAACAAAAAAGGTTAAAAATTTGAGATTGAAATTTTTGTCATAAAAAGTTAAAGTCAAAATTTTTCAATTTATTGTTTTTTCTGTATAAAAATATTTCCTCACATAGTTTTACATTTTCAACTACTTTATTATTTAAATTTCCAACTCTTTTATTTCTCTCGTTCTTGAGTTTATTTAAAACGATGTCGAATGATATCAAATTAAATTTTCAAACTGACATGACATGAGTAAATAGTTTTACATTTCTCATCGTTGTCGAGAGTTAAGTGAAGAAAAGTTTGATCATAAAAAAGTCGAGTCGCTATTGGAGAAAAAGCAGAGAGATAGAAAGAGGGTGAAATAGAGGCAGTTATGCGGGTGGGTGGAAAGCAAAGAGACAAAATGTGTTAAAATTTCCATGTCGTTTGCTGACAGTGCGAGTGAGTGTGGGTGAAACGCGCGGTTACGTTGAATGACATTTTTTTATGGGTAAATTTGTGAAGCTTATTTAAGCATTTCACTAGAAAATTTCACTTGCTCTTTTTTCATGACGGTGATTTGCATTGTCATGGTGTGATTTGAGACAGTGGAGGGAAAATTTCGAGATGTAGGTGGAGGAAAATGTCACGAGTTATAAGAGTGATGGAAATTTCGAGAATATTTGATCCAATTTTAGAAAAGCTTTATGATTAATTAATTAAAAAAGCTTTAATTAAAAATTTTCATTTTGATTTCAAAATCATTTATTTTTCTTCTTAAAATATTTCCATCAATTTAATGAGTCACAAGATGTTGCTTTTGAGTGATATTTTAATATTCCTGCATTCGAAAACAAACAATTGAAATCCCACGTGTGTCATATTCTTATCTTTTTTTCAAATCCCCTTTTGCGAAAATGTTGCATGTTTTATTCATTCACAATTTTCTTTAAAATTTCACAAGAAAGGCAACAAAAGATTTTTTCTTGGTGTTTTTTTTGTTGAGAAGAAAATTATTGTTGTGCTTTTCTTTTCATTTTCTCACACGAAGAATAAACGCATTCTTATGGGAGCGCAAATAGATGACGAAAATTTTTCAAATCTTGATGAGGAGTGGAGAAAAGAATGAGGACCATGAAAATGTGAAATAAAGCAAGGGTTAGAGACTTTTCATGTCTATCAACTCATTCAGAGTTTAATAGAAAATTACAAAAAAAAATTTAAAAATTGAGAAAGATTTAAATTTTTTTTTAGACAAAACTATTGAAGCTTTTTTATTTTTCAAAGCTTGATCAAATATTTCCAAGTTTCCATTTCTCGCCCTATTCCCATCGGATACAAAGTAAGACATAAACCATTGTCTCTGTATCCCTTTTCTTGCATGGATAAGTATTCAGCCATCCATTCGTTCAACATTCATATGAGCATTCTTAGACAGAAGAGT
This sequence comes from Tanytarsus gracilentus, assembly GCA_038502055.1. Taxonomy (NCBI): domain Eukaryota; kingdom Metazoa; phylum Arthropoda; class Insecta; order Diptera; family Chironomidae; genus Tanytarsus; species Tanytarsus gracilentus. The sequence goes on along the minus strand of JAXRKN010000043.1, from coordinate 2,414,874 downwards.
TAACAATAAAGACGAAAAATTTCTCTGCATCAATCTTTTTCATTCCTGAAAGTATCACGATATGAAATTTTGCGCGCTTATTTTTAAATTTTCATTCTCTGAATTCATAAATATGAGATTATGCTTAAAAAGAGAAATTTGTTTATGTCTTCGGCGGCAGTAAGCTTCTTCCGTGATTTGTGAGCATTAAGAAGCATCCTTGAATGTGCGGCATAATCTGAAGGAGATTCCATTCGTACACATAAATTTATGAGTGTTTATAAGCCATTAAAAAATGTCTCTTAAAGAGAAAAGAACGTTTATCTTTTTGGACTATTGAGTGTGGGATTTATGTTAAATGTTACTCAGAAAGGGATCTTAAAAGTGTGTGTGTGTGTAAAGTTTCTGAAGAAAATGTTTATCCATTTTTAGGGTTATCCGATTGAAGAATAAACTTAAGATTGTTTTGCTTAAAAATACAAAAAAGTTTATTAAAAAGCTTTAAAGCTTCACTAAAAATTTATTTTTTTAAAAAGCTTTTTTCTTGGCTTTTTTATTAATCTTTTATTAAAAATTGGCCAACTCAGTACCATGAAAAAACTTTTCCCATCTTTTAAAGCTTAAATCCATTTATAATTTTATAAAGCTTTTATGTGAGCTTTAACGTCATGAATGGAACTCACCACATCCCTTTTTTGACTTTATTTAATAAATTGCACACTCTCGAACGCTCTTCTAGACATTCATTTTTTTCTATCTTGAAAGCTTATGCTCTCATCACCATAATCACATCTTCAGTGCGATGCAAATATGTGAACAAAAATGTATGGCTTTAATGGAAGAATATGGAAAATGAGGTGGAATGAAGTGGAAAATACAACAAATTTATTTAAAAATAGTGGTGTTGTGTTAAGTCAAATGTCCTTGATTGTGTTTTTGACTTAAAGAGGAAAAAATATGGAAAAAGCTTTGATTTTTATTAAGAGCTTTTAAGAGGTTTTGAAAAGCGTTTTGGACTTTCAAACTTTAAAATTTTGAAAGCGATTCTTACGTCAAAATTTTAAGATTTAAATTTTAAAAAAATCACAATTTACTCTGAAAATTATTAAAGTTCACCACTTTAAAATCCTTTAAATCAAATTTTGAATATTTATCTTCGTCTTTTCTTGCTGGCCTTTTAGTCTTCAAGATAAAGAACAAAGCACATATTTACTCTAAGTCCCTTCTTCACCCTAATCATATTCAAACAAATTTTTATTCTCCCACGTCTAAGCTTTTTTTCACATTTCTTTTGCAACATTTTTGCTCGCATCACAGCGAAAATATTTCTTTAGGCAGAATGTGTTGCTAAATTATTATGTTTTTGCTCTTTTCTTCAAGAATAACCTTAAAATGTTTTCCACGAAAACCCTTTTTTAACAATTTTTAAGCTTTTGACGACAGATAAAAAAAATTCAAGATGTTTGAGAAATTTGATAAAATTAATTTTGAGTGTGGGAGATTTAAAAAAGTCAAGACACAAAAAAGCGATTAAATTTATTAAAAAAGTTAATTCTAAAAATTTTTTTGAAAAGCTTTCTCACAATTTTAAGAATAAAATCTTTTTATAAGGTCAAGGTCAAACGATTTGTTCTCACTGCTTACTCTTTTGCTCCACTCTTAAAAAAACAAAAATATTTTCGCAAGCTTTTTCAACTCGTGAACATTTTGCGAATTTCCTCCAGGCTCAAACGCTGATGAATATAAATCGAAAATTTTCCCGCGACTGATTAGAAAATAAATTGAGAAATTTTTGATGAATTTAAAATGAGTTTGAAATTTTAAACATATAAAAAAGTTTCACGTGAAAAATGGCGATGAAAATTTTCTAGTTGCATGTGAAATTAAAAGCAAACAAAAAGTTTATTTTTCATGTTCGACTAATTTATAAATAAATGTTCGATACGCGATAGCTGACGTCAATAACGTGATACGCTTTGAAAGTTTTTTGTTTGTGTGGAAAAATCTTCCTGCTCGTTGCCAGACGTTTCCTGCATAGCTACGAACTTTGAAGTCATTCCGGTAACATGAAAATTAGATTTTATAAAAAAAATAAATCGAATAAAGTTTTTCTAAAGCTGATCAAAAAGAAACTCAAAGGAAAATGTTTTGTGTTTGATTTTTTAAAAAACCAGGGAGTGGACACTGAATTATTTATTTAATAAAAAAATTAAAATTATTTTCCAAACTTAATAAAGAAATATTTAAAAATTTTAACCTCACATTTTTTCATTTAAAAGATTTTCTACTTTATAACAAAAAAACCATTTTAAAATTCATTTTTTGAAGCCAACTTTTCTGAGAGCTTTTGATAAAATTTTCCTCATGAAGAATGAATAAAAATAAATTGAATGAACATGACTTTATTTTTTTCATTTACGAACAAGATGCGATTTTTCAATCGGATGAAAATTGAATAATATTCAACATTCTGCCAGAAACTTTATGCAAGAAGAGCTGCGAAAGAGATGAGGATTAAAAAAGGTTTAAAAGAGTAATCCGGTTGCAGATTTTATGGAAATATTAAATAAGTTGAAGAGAAGAATAAATGAAAATTATTGTGTCATAAAAAATTGAATAAAAGCTTTAAAATAAGAATTTGAAGTGAAAAAATTAAAGCTCACCACAAAGCTTTAATCCATTGTCATTAAAAATATTTTTTAATCGGGGTTAGGACATTTTGCCCCTGGACATTTTGCCCTCACCCAAAATCCGGGGAAGGGCAAAAAAAGGGTATTTGGATTGTTATTTTGATGGAAGAAAAAGGAGGAGCAACAAATAGAAAAAGTGAGGAAAAAAGAAGATAGAAAAAATTAATTGGATACGTCGATGCTGACTGGGGTGCATAGCACAAGCACACAGTCAACTCTGGTCAGCAATGCCAAACAATTAAGCAAACACTTTGTGGCTTAAAAATACTTATTAATTTAATAACTTAAAATTCGACATCGTGTTATACATTCAGGAACAAAGTGTTCAGCAACAAACTGAAGCATGTGGAGACGAAGTATCATTTTGTCAACAGCGAGGAAGTGCGCAAAAATCTAATGATGAAAAAGGTCGATACAAAATTGAACACAGCTGATTTTCTCACGAAAGCAATTTCAAGCGAGAAGCAATTTTTTTGTGCAAGCGAGTGCGGTATGACTATTATCGAAATAAATTTGTAGGCCAAATTTTTCCAATTAGATTAATAAGCAAATAATTTTAAGAGAGAAAATTTAAAATTGAATTTTGCATATGTAAGTTAATTTTTCATGAGTAATATGTTAAATTGGGGTCAATTATTGCTTTAAATAATTTTTTGACAAAAATAATCTCATTCGTTGCATATCAGTCGAACTGAGAAGTCTTATAAATTTTAATTCTTTTAAAAAAGGAAGTGAAGATAAATATATCAATTGTGAGTTGTTAGTGAAAATAAATTGATAGTTTTTAAAATGAATTAATAATTGTAGATGGGGTTCTTTTCAAAAGATGTTAAAAAAACCGAAACTGAAGATACTGCGATTATCAATGAAGTAAATGTATCAAATGAATTGAACATTGGCGACATGCCTTTGTCTATGGATATACTATTAATGATAATAACTGGAATTAAAATTATCGAATTTATTGTATTGATCATGTCATTGATCAGAAAGAAATTTAAAAAGAAGTATCAACAAAATAATGTTTAGAAATGAAATTTTATTTTGGTAAAATGTATTTTAATATTAAGGAAGTGTGTCGTATGTATTAGTACGTTCAAATGTAATAATAAAATTCTTGCTTGTGGAACTACAAATTTGCCCACAATTTGACATGCCACATATTTTCAAATTTTCCCTCATTTGACCATGGACAAATTGACCTATATTTTTTTCCCTTGCCCACAGATTTTAGGTGTGGGCAAAATGTCACAGGGGCAAAATGTCACAGAGTCTTTTTAATCCACATGAAAACTTAAGGTCTGTGTCATCGTTATTCAAAGTCATCAGTCGTATTTTTTTGCTGTTGAGCGGAATTAAAAGTCATTTTAACTGAAAGCTTTCTTCCTCTTACTTTCCACATTTTCTCATTCATTTCGTGTTGAAATAGCGAATATTAATCAAAATAATGGAAAAAGTTATGCTCTCTTTTTACTCACATAGCGAACATAAAAAAGAAGAAACTAAAAGCTCACGAAATTTTCTTTTAGTGCGAAATATTAAAAAAAGAATTTCATATGAGATTGAAATAAATTTGTACATCATCAAACATATGGTTTTTGTGTGATGTTCAACGTGTAATTTAATTAAAAGTTGCTTGCATAAATTTTAAGAAATTTTTTTTTGTCTTTAAAAAAAATTACTAAGAAATTTTTCTCACCCATAAAAATATATTTCTCACCCCAATCAAATTCCCCTGCAATCGAGATCAAACCGCAATGGCAAAACCGAGATGGAAATGTGCTGAAAAATAATTTTTCGCTTCCCAACTTTTTTTCTCCCCTTTTTTATGACTTTCCTGCTGACTAATCAATATTTCCTCTAATCCCATCCATTGATGCTCTGTCACATTCCATTTAACTATGTGCCTTTTTATCGTTACAATTCGAAAAGGAAAAAGATAAGGAAGTTTCAAGTTTCTCATCCTCGAAATAAAAGAAACCGACACTTTTCGAGCAGATTTGTGCGTGCATGTATGGGAAGAGTTTCAATTGAAAAGTGGGAATTAAACCTTTTTGTCACACGAGATGCCTTCGAGTCCTTTTCGTTGATGAAACGCCCATCAATTTTCAAGAGTGAAGAAAAGAAGAAGAATTAATTGGAAAAGTTTGACTTTAAAAAGATGTTCAGAGAAAAAGGTGTTCATGGAAATGACCCAAGGAGGAGAAAAGCCAAGGGGTTAATTATTTCATTAAGAAAATTATTCTTCAGAGATGGGCAAAGAAGATTTTTAATAGTTTTTGTGTGGTTTTGTTGAGGAAATTTAATAAAGTTTGAGTGGAGAGTTTTTAATAAATTTTTACCCTCATTTTAAATTTCTCAATTTCAAAAACTCTAGAAGTCACTTAAGGTCAGTTTAATAATCTCTCGAATGGCCCATCGGAGTCTTCTCAATATCCCTCCAGCAGAACCAGTCGTTCGATTTAATTTATTTAGTGTGTTTCGAGCTATTTTACCGCCCATTCGAGATGCCATAACATCGTGATTACATTGTAGCTGCTGTGAAAATCACGAGATGATGCTGAAACATCATCGAACAGTAAAGAAGATAAAAATAAAGATTGAACTTTTGGTAGTGCTGAGAGAATGTTGGGAGGGATTTGATGACGTCATAATCGCGTTATCGACATTATTGATTATCTAATAATTCACTGATATGACATTTGCAAAATTATTTGAAAATTTTAATAGCAAAAAAATTTTCCTTGAATTTGAAGCAACTTGAAAATTTTTCACAATTTTCTTTTAATTTTTTTATAAAAAATTACTTCTGGTATTTTTCGACTCTTAAATATTTTAGCTCTTGCATTTCAAGAAGAATTTTTCTTACCTTTATCTACAAAATTCCTTTTTTAACATCTTGTTCAGTTTAAATTCACTGCAGCGGAATGAAAAACTTCAAGGAAGTAAAATCTAGGATGTCACTCGATTTCCAATGTAATAAAAAATGAAATCGAAGCATTAAAGCATGTTCATTGAAGTGAAAAAAGTGTTGAATCTAGAGAAATATTTGGAAACGAAAACACCAAAAATAAGGGTTTAGAAAAATGCAAGGGAAAATAAATTTTTTAATTTTAAATTCTTAAAAAATTTATAAATTTAAAATAAAATTTTTAAAAAATTAAATTTTAAGCACCTCCTCTTCAAAAAATTTTTATATTATTTTCCTGGATTTTCTCTTCATCTTCTAAACTTTAAACTTTATGCTACATAAGCGAAAAAGAAGAAATCTCCAATTCTCTTCCTTTTGTTTAATAAATATCACTTTATCTCACAAGCATAAATTTTTTTCATCTCTCGCTTTCCTCCACCATACATAATTCTGCGAGCTAAATGCAGGAAAAAATTGCTTTATGTTTTGCCAATGTTAAAGAAGCGTCGAGAAATTTATTTTCACACTGCATCAAGGAAGAAGTTTTTCATAATTTATCATTCACTTTTTTATATGAGGCATTACAACATTTAAAAAGATACTTTTGTAAAAAAAAGTTGGATGTAAAAATGCCGAGATGAAAATGCAGTTAATTTGTCGTGTAAGCATCGAGATTTATTGAGTGGTCATTGGTTAAAAAAAATTTCCTAATTTTTTTTTCGTGAAAATTTAATTCAAATAATAAAAAATCGACTGATAATAAAGCAACTGAGAGAATTTTAAATGGCTTTTATTGATTTACTAATTTGGGTCATTTTCATATTAAGCGTAGTTTACCCTAACTTGAGTCTCTAAAAATTCATAAATGTTTCACTTTTAAGTTGGAAGTTTTAACCTCAATAAATAAAATTTTGCATTTTACATTCCTTGCCTTACTTTTCCAGAATCACCAAACCACGCATAAAGTGTAACAGTATTGAAGGCTGACCATCTTATTTTTATTTTTTTTCAGGAGGTTTTTCATGACAAAATTTGTATGAATCTTCAACCAAAGAAATAGTTTAAAAAATTTAAATAAAAAAGATGGTCATCCTGCAATAATGGCATATTGATGTTAAATATTCCATCACGATATCACGATATCATGTACAGCAGCTCAGCAGTGAGATGTAAATCAGCTCTAAGTACATTTCACACGCAAAAGCAATTTGAAGGTCAAGCGTGGGGTGAAATGAAAGCGAAAAGTGTGCATGAAAATTTAATGTAAATGACTTTTCACTTACGTTGTTAATATGCTGCCGAGTGAACGAGATGATCATAAAAAAATTTCCTCTCACACTCGTGTACATAAAAATGGCATTTAATATGCTAGTGCAGTATAAAAGCGGGGAGGTCGTGTGTGACAAGAAAAACAGCGATCAGTTAACAGCTTCTGCCTCATTTTTAGAGCGGAAGAATTTTTCTTCTTATTATAATTTTTAGCTTATGCATAATGGAGTAGCGACAGCAACAATAAAGAGGAAATATTATGCTGGAGGGTAAGCGAGTGGTGGCTGGTAATTGAAAATTAAATATTTCAGCGGTTTCATAGCATTAAAAATAATTAAAACTTTACTTTCGTTACAGTTAAAAATTTTCACCCAAGTTTCACACCCCTTTGACTCCTCCGCAAGCTAAATATATTAATCTCGCTATCTCGTATCATGCCGACATTGATATTCTTCATCTAATGACTTCCCTTTTCTCTTTTTTTGCTCGTCGTTATCATTTTATTTGAATAATAACTCACAATTTCCTCCTCTCAAGCACAATGCACATGAAAAACATATAGCCGAGATTATTATCGAAATATTTTCTTGAATATTAATTAACGATTATGTATCATAGCATAAACATAAAGATTGAGAATATTTTCGGAGAAAAGACGACAGTATTGAAATAATACACAGTTTTAGAAAATTTTGGAAGTGAAGAATGAACGAGAAAAGACGTTGAGGTTGCTCGAAGTACAGCGAAAGCTCTGAAATTTAAAAAATAATTTTAATTTTCAGGATTTAAGAATATTTTAAATGCATTAATTAGTAAAACCTTAATTTTAATGTCCTTATTTTAAATTTCATTGAAATCTCACTGTAAATTTTCGGCACATCTTCACATATTCCATATCTTTAATAACATTATGTGAAAGTTCATATTATGTCTGCTCTTTGCATGTTTAAGGAAAGGAAAGGAGCGATTAAAGATAAACATTGCCTCGAGGTGATGCTTCTGATGTTCCTGCCTCGCTACATCGGTGTGAATGAGAGGAAATATTTTGATAAACTTTTTCATCCTTAGCACATTGCGAAGTTACCATGAAAAGCGGCATGGGAAAGTTTTAAGCGAATGGATTATTAAAAAAATCCATTGCCGCGTGGAACATCTAAATTTTATGGAAGAAAACACAAAAAGGCTTTACAACAACAGTAGGAAAATTTTCAAAGCATTTTGGAGAAACATAAAAGTTTGTGAAATTTAATCAGCTTACGTTAAATGAAAAACTTGTGGGTTTTTTGATGCGTAGAAAATTTAGTCATTAATTGAACTTAAAATTAATTTTTTTGGAATCAATCAAAAAATTACTGAAAAAGCTTTTCAGAAAGTGTAAGGATGCTTTTAAAATTAAATAATAATAAATTTCTTCGAACTATGACGACGCATGTTAATTTTGATACGTCAAATTATTTTATTCGCCATTTATATTTTTTGTAGAAAGAGAAATTTCAAATCCTACTGGAATTTTTCTGAATTATTTAAAAAATTTAAATCACCGAAAATCCGAAGTTATAGTCCTCCACCTTATTTAAAAAAACAAACAAAAATATTTCAAATCTCGAAAGCTTTAATTTGATTTAAGATTTTCTTAAGAAACACCCCGAAGGTAGCACTCTCTAATTAATGTCTCATCAAGCTAAATTTCTAAAAACAACCTTTTAAAGACAAAACATCGCAAAGAATTGTGACAGGTGCGGCTAAGATTAATTTAATTACTTCTTAAAAAATTCAAATTATTCGAGCACGATAAGAGAATTTTAGCATCTCGCATAAATTTCATCAGCCTTCGGATATTAATTTTGTCGGTCTTTAATGTTTCGCTTTTTTGATTCACGGCGAGAATGATTGAATGTGACATGGCGTCAAGGTAAAATTTGTGAAGGTCGAAAATTAGAATTGTTAGGATAAAATTCGTCTAAGTTGAAAAAAGACCTTTTTTTATTTCTCGAATTATAATTCAATTTAGAAAGCTTTCGTAGACTGATTTTAATTGGGTTTGTCAGAGAAGCTAAGATTAATTAATAAAATATTACTTAAAAAATATATTTTTGTGTCAAAATTAAGAAATATTCATGAAATTTTTGTAGCAAAAATTTTAATTAAATAAATTCAAGCCTAAAGAAACGCTCAAAATTTTTCATCAAGGCCATTAACCGTCAATATCTTTTCATTTATTACTCCGTCAGTCGTCGGCTAAATGGCGAGTGAGAGCTCACGCAAGAAAGGCAAGCGAAAATGATGAATATTAAAATTATGCAAATTGCGTTAAGTTATTTATTTTTCATAGAAGGAAAGCTCTCTCGCCTTAAATTCAAATGTAAATTATTCCCAGTTAAAAGAGCATGACGATAAAATATTTTTCTTTTTTGTGCAAATGAAAAATGTTTCACTCGCATTTATTTTCTTTCTTTAGCATGTTTAAGAGCATTCATAATGATTAAAATATTTTCAGGGGATGAAGAAAGTCTTTGGTGTTATCTTTTCTGTAATTAAATTTACAATTTAAGCTGGTCGTTGTTTTTATCTTGTTAACAGGGATAAAGAGATGAATATTTAAGTGTTTTAAAATTTAATTGACTTTTGCTACAATTGTAAATTTCGTACTTTAAAATTAACAAGAAAAATGTAAACAAATAAATTTATCACAATTAAAAATTTATTTCTGATGAGTTGATTCAAGAATTCTGAGTAAAATCCTGATTCTAACCCTCACTTATCACCCACACAATGAATTCTCGTTAAGTTTGAGTTCATTACACTCTTCATCGAGCCTTCCCAGAATTTGTTACTGTAAATTTGTATTTGATCTAAATCCTCACTTCTGGGTAAAAAAAAATAATGACTAAGATAATTTAGAAAATTTTGTTTGAAGATTTTAAAATAAATTTTCATGACTTCAAAAAGTTTCTTTCATAAAAATAATGATATGCAAATTATAAGCAAAAAAGAGTCTCGAAACATAATGAATTCAAGTGGTCTCGTCTCAATGTTTCCGTTTTTTCTTTACGACCTAGCTGTGGGTTTTTTACAATGTTGTGGACGAAACTTTTATTACCATAAACATTTTTTTATTGCATTCCTCTGGACATTATGTATTGCATGCCTGTTGAATTAAGTCGGTAATGTTGGGCTATGAATAGCAATACGGACATTTGATGGGCTAGGCACGATATTTAATCCCGCGGGCAGTTACAAGCTTAAATTTAAAATTTCATTAATTCAATTAATTTAATAAATTCCTCACTGGGTCGATTTTTTGTTTGCTTCCCACCTAACAGAATATCCAAACTTAATTAAATAACGAAATTACTTTTCTCTCTATTGCTTCCTTGCACAAACAAACTTCTCCTCAAAAGAAAAACCTTCACTGAAAATTTAATTCATTAAATGCAGTTTTCGAAAGAAGTCACGGAAATTAAATTTACACAATCGCAACTGCGATAAATAACGGTTGAGCTCGGGCTATAAAGCTTTTCATGATTGCATAAGCTTTCATTTCAATCTAATTAAAAGCGATTGCGAGGCAGAGAGGAAGCGAAACCCTCTTGATGGTTGAGATGAGAGTTGAAATTACTCTTTTGTGATTTAAAATATAAAATGAAGTTTTCAAATAAATAAAGCGAGCAAAAATTTGATGCAATGATTGCGAAATTGCTTTAAGTATTTTTTATAAAAAATGAATTGAATTAGTTTTAAATTTGAAGTTCATCCCAAATCAACTTCATGTACATCAAAAATGCTTCCTGAAAGCTCTTGAGAACACAAAACCTGTTGAAATTAATCCCTCACAAAAGTTACTTAAAAACGACACTAAAAGTCAATTTCAATTTACGGAAATCACAAAAATAAAATTTATTTCCGTCTTGATGACTTTCATTTTGTTGAATGTCTCACGAGCTTTTTCACTCGTGCGACATAAATTAAGGGAAAATGTCTTAAATTTCTTGCACTTGATGACTAATAAACTTTGACAATTTGATGAACTCTTCTTGATTCTGTTGATGACTCACTCAAGAGAGTAAAATGAAAATTGTTGACCGAGAAAATAAATTGAAATTTATGTTTTTAAAGCTTGAGAAATTTTCTAACAAATATTTTTTTTTGATCGTTTATTAATTAGTAATATTTTGATAACATTTCAATTATTTTTGACATTTCAAAAAATGAATGAAATCAACATATGTTTAATAAATTATAATGATGCTAAAAATGTGAATGAGTAGGAAGAAAAATAAATTTACTCTCCGCAAATTTTAATGATGCATTTTTATGATATTATCAACAAACCTATAGATTTCATATATCAAGAGAGAAAATAAAATCTCTCGTGAGCGACGAAAATAATTTCCATCTTCCTCGAAAAAAATTGACTTCAGACTTCATTCTTCTTTGCAGAGTAAAAGTCGCAAAATAAAAAACTCTGAAAATTAATTAAGTAAAAATTGATTCAAAAAAGGAAAACATTTTTGTGAAAAATTATTTGACAAATAATTTAAAATGGTCACATCAATTTATAAAGTTTAAATAAAAATAATCTGAGTGAATTTAAAAATTGCACAAAAATTAATTAATTTCGAGCGAGAAATTAACATGTGTGGTGAGAAAAAGTAAATTTGTCATTAACTAATTTAATAATTTTTTTTGCACAGGCATCTTCAAGCTAGCGAAAGATTTATCATGATTTAAAACTAAAATTCTTTCTAATACCAAGAAGGAAGACAACTGTTGAAAAAATATTAAAAACCACTTTTTAAAAATTAAATTCATATTGCGATGGCTTCAGATTTAAATCAACGAATTAATTCAAGTAAAATTTTGAAAATTTCTGAAACAAATTCAAATTTATTTAATGATCAAGTTGAAATTATTCAAATATGTGAAAATCAAAATTTAGAAGAAATTTTAAAAATTATTAAAAATCTAAATCTTGAAAATTTTCCAAAATTATTTATTTTACAAATTTATATAAAAAATGTGGAAAAAAGTTCATACGAGTTCATAAAAAATGAAATTTCTGTTAAATTTTCCGACTCTCGCTCAATTCTTTTGCAGTTGGGATCAAAAAATTTCTTAAAATATAAAAGTGAAAAAATCTTTTATGAAATTAAACTTAATATGAAAGTTGAGAAAATTCATAAAAATTTGAATGATTCAAAATTCACTACAGAAGTTTTCTTAAACATCCAAAAGTGTCCAATTAATGATTTGAATTTAAGTAAATTTTTAAAATACGAAAAAGAATTTAACAAACTTTTTATCGCTGCAATTAATTCACAAGATGATTTTTGCTTTAGACTTTTGAATATTTTCGATATTAAATTTACAAAAATCATCGAATGTGAAATTTTGTATTCGACAATTCGCAGCAAAAATTTTGAAATTTTTCTAGCTTTTTTGAGAGTTTTTAACGCTGCTGAAATTAGAGACGATCAAATTGAAGAAATTTTAAATTTAAAATGTGGTGAAAAATCTCAAAATGTATTTTTGGCTGCAATTGAATGCAGAAACTTAAAAATTGTTGATTTTTTCTTAAAATTCACCAAAAAATGTGAAAAGTTTTTCAATTTTTCATTGCTAAAAAAATCACTCGATAAAGCAGCTGAAAAAGAATTTTACGAAATTTATTCAAAAATTAAAGAAAGTCTTTTAAGTGATTCAGAGAAAATTTTCGAAGACATTGAAAATCTCCACGAGAACATAAAAAATGGAAATTTAAAGAAAATCAAAGAATTCACCAAAAAATACGAAAGTCATCGATTATGTTATGGAAAACAAAACGTGTGCGCTCTTGAGTTTGCGATCGATCGTAAAAAACTCGAAATATTTTCTTATTTAAGGGCGAATAATTTTTACACCGACAAGGGAAGTCAACTCGATGAGAAAATTGAAAATTTGTCGTATGAAGAAAAACAAGTAATTCGCAAAGAAAATTTAAAATATCTGCAAGAAAGTCCAAATGCATTCTGTGGCTTTTTACTTTCGAAATGTAAATTTGACGCACTTTCGCCGATTTCATCGAATGAAGTTCAAGAAATGCTTATTGATTTGAGTCAATGTGAGGACTTGAAAATTTTTCTTCAAACCGCTTCGCAAGCTGATTTAAAAGTAATTTTTGATTTTGCAGGTGAAAGTGTTAAGTCGATGGATCCGAGTGCAAATGAGTCCGCAACGGGTATGGCTTACTTTAATAAGGGTGAACTTTATGTCGGAAGAGATTCGAGTAAATTTAATCGCTATGGAACTTTCATTCACGAGTTGACGCATTTAATTTTATTTTTAATTTACGAAAATTCTTGTTTGCCATTTTGTAAAGGCGACGCTGAAAGAGAAAGTTTATGGGAAGAAATTTTAGAGAAGGAGAGAAAGAATTGTGGAGATTCAACTGAGTCAGTAATTCAGTGGGTTTTCAATTGCTACACACCTGGATATCAACAGAAAGCTGAGCTTGCTGTGCGACCAAATCACATTCGTGCTCGATATTTGAGTGAACCTGAGAAAGTTGAGGAGCTCCGCAGATGTCATGAAGAACTTTTTGATTATTTGAGAGATTTTGTTTTTCGCGATCTTCAAATTTTAAATGTTTATCAACTCATCAAGCTCAACAGTGATTTTGGCGTTATTAAAAGAATTAACGAATCAAATTTAAAGTTGAAAAGCTCACAAGATTTAGAGATTGTACAAAATAAATCACAGAAAATTGTTTTAACCTCAAATGTTTCAAAGTTCGCGTTAACTAAGTTGCACAACGATATTTTTCGGTTATCTCAAAATAAATTACATTTAAAAGTAAAAAATATTTTTGTGGATATCGAAAAAATTCAACATAAAATTTTAAAAGAAGAATTTTTTACTCTAATTAATAATTCCGAAATCGATCGAATAATTTTTGATGTAACTGAATCGAAAAATGTGGAAAATACGGTGAAAATGTTAAGTGAGTTAAAAACTGATGCGCAAATTATTGTTGTGTGCAGTTTGAGTGATGCGAAAAATTTTGATTTCGTCAAACTTGAAATAAATTTCCCACAAAAAGAAATGGCGAGAGCTTTTAAAGAGTTTTCGAACTATTGCAGTCCAGTGTGGTTGGAAAAATTTGAGAACACTTAAAATGTTGGAAAATTGGAGTGAAAATTTTTTTTAAAAATATTTTAGTAAAAAATTATATTTAATACAATTTAAGCTTAGAATTTAAATATAAATTTTTTAAAAGCTTTTAATCACATCTGTCGTGCTTTTGTTAAAGTTGTGAATCACTTTTCCTCACTTTTCATCATTTAATAATTCAATAGACTCTTTTATCGCCACACAATCTCCATCATCATCATCGTGAATTGACAAACTAAATCGTTTACTCATGAAGCATCTGCTGTGTGCTAGCTTTTACATAAGCAGTGGTGAGAATAAGAAAGAAGTAAACATAAAAAGAACTCGATGTAATTCCCATTGTCATCGAATCCATTTAGTTTAAAATGAATAATTTATAAGCGACACCATTTGAGATGGGAAAAGAGGGATGAAAGAAAAACTTGCCACAAATGTTGGTGGACTTTGTGAGTGTTTGCTATTGTATTTATTTTTTTGGGACTGTTTTTAAAGGAGGCTCAGAGGAAAACTTTAAAAATATTTTTCTTTTGAGAATAAAACAGGAAAAAATTTTGACCATCTTTAAAAAAGTTTCTCACAAATTTTTTGAAACTCACTGACATTTTCAAGGTTTATTTAAAAAAATACTCTCCAAATTTAAAAAATAAAAATTTAAATTTAATATTTTAAGAAATTTAATTTAAAAATTATTTTCACAGAATTTTTCAATTATTTCGAGTGAAACGCTTCTTCAAAAAAAAATAAAAGAATCTCGAATTTCGTCATGGCACGAGTTTTCGTTTATGAAAAAAACATAAAAGTGTGTGAATTGAGTGTCTTCGACGTTGATATTCGCACACGAAAGCTTTTTTATGCTATTTTAGGTGTTCTTTTTGAGTCAATGCCTCGTGCAGCTCGTGTTAAATTTCGTATGTTTTTACACATGTGAAATATTACCGTCATGGAGCTATGGCAATCGAAATTAAAATAGAATTCAGTCATTTTATTTATTTTTATAAATTTTTGAACAAAAATATTTTTAATTTGTTTTACGTCATATTTTAATCAAATCAAAAAAAACCGCATAAGAAACAAATTCGAAAAATATCAATTTCAATTTATGAATTCTTGAATATATCGAAAATCTTTAGCCAAAATCAGCATTAAATTTTCAATTCCAGACAACTAAGAAATGATTCCGCATTCGAATACAAATTCCAGAGCCATGCAAATTGATTTGGGTTTGCACATTTATATTTTAGCACTTCTAATTCACATGCACACTCATGCCAGCATCATAAAATAATATTTTAGCACCGCAAATCGTTTTCTGTATTTTGTGTTTTTCGGTCAAGTTTGCCATTTTAAAATTTTCAGCAGATTTCGTGTTATTGGTGGTGATGTTGCGGAGGAAAATTTTGCATCATGAATTATTGCATCAGATTTTATTTTTAAACCTAGCCGTTCATAAATCTACGGAAAATGTCGTGAATTGAAAAATAAATTTTTACTATTGCGAGTTTGCAAAAAAATAAAAATTTATCTTTTTAAAAGCTCTAAAAAAGATTTTTAAACAAATTTTTTGAATTGAAACTTTAAATCTATTTTAAAACGTTCAGAACAGCTTTTGCATTTTTCACACGAATGTTTCACACAATATTGGATCGATGACACAAATGGCAACGAACTCTAACTCCACAACAAAAGCAGCTGTAAAAAATTGCCTTAAATAGCTCAATCAATTTTAATTATTCTGTCACTAATTAAACCTTTTTTGAAACACTAAATTTAGCGATTTGTTTCCGATAAAAAATGTGAAATGCGATCGGAGGAAAAAGGAAACTTTGGTGCTGGCGCGTAAAATTATTGATCGATGAAGTGAAAAATTGTTTCGCTTAAAAATTCTCTTTTATTCTTGAGAACGTGCTGGGAAAATGTGAGAAGGAAGTTTTTGATAAAAGGGATGGTAACTTTGCATGTTTTAAACTTTTCAATATTTTTATAAAATATTTTTTAAAAACTAATTTGAAATAAATTTATGCATTTTAAAATTTTCCAGAGTTTTCCTCTCCATGTCTCAAGATTATGTCACTAGAAAGTGAATGAAAGCCGCAAAAAGAAAATTAAATAATTTCAGCTTTTAAATGTGTGAAGAAAAAATCGAGAAATTCCTGAAAGATTTGTAGTGTGGAATTAATTGATAAGCAAAAGAAAACGAAAAAAATTTGGTAATTCATCAAAAATGTACGAAAGCATTTAAATCAACATTGACATGCAATGAGGTGAAATTAAAGGTGGAAAAATTCACGCTTTGAGTTTTTTGTAGGTCACAAAAATTAAAGCGTTTAGTGTGAAAAAATAAATTAAGGAACTTCGATTTTTTATTAAAAATATCTTAAAATTCCTTATTTTTCCCTCAAATGTTTTCTTCCACATGAGAAATTTCACTTAAATGAACAAATCGAATTTCCTCCCTCCAACTCCTTCACAACTCAACTCAACTCTCATTTTTCAGACGGATGACAGTAATCTCATAAGCATGAAGAGAAAAAAAGATCATTTCAAATGTGAAAATGAGATAAAATCAATGGCAAAGTCAATTTCCAATTTTCCTCCCTCTTTATCCAAAATGACATCAATTGATTCTCATCGAATAATTCAATTACTTCCTACACACACAATCACTTACTTCCTTCATTCATGCATGAGAAGTTCATTAAGTTTTTGGGGTGTCTACAAATTGAGGAATTTTATCGCATATCAATTTATAATGAAAAGCAAACATGAAATTGCAATTTGTTACTTGAGAAATTTCCAGACGCAGTTCAGGGTTGAAATTTTTTATTTTAGAATCTTCAAAAAGTTTTCCACTCCAATTTTGTAAATGAAAGCAAATTTTATCATAAAAGCTCTTCGTCTCGCGACTTAAATTGATATATTTTAATGCCAGCAACATTACAGCGTCAAAGCGAGACTGTTTAAGAGCACTCCATCACAATTCAAGCTGAAAAGTGCTTGAGAGAGCTCGAAATTATTTCAATTTTATTCAAAAATAATTTAATTTAAAAGAGAAGAGGGGTTGAGGATGTGAGCGAGTCCCATTGAAGCTTATTGAACTGCTTTTAATATCTGGCAGATAAAAATCTGCGTCGTATTCAAGAATTTTTCATGTACTTAAAAATTTCTCTCTCGTTTCGATACTGAACATGCGAGCTTTACGATATTCAAGAGATACCTTCTAAACGTTACATTTTTTCATTTGAAATTCTGATTGCTTTTTCTTCAAAATCAATATTTTTGAATTCTGAATAACCCCACGCATAATTTTCTAATCTTTATTTTTTATTCAACAAATGAAATTGGTTTCTGGTGAATTTACTTTGTCGCTTTTGTGCATGAATTGTAAAATGGCTCTGGAATATTTTATTAAATTTCTAGCAAAATATTTCGGAATTTTCTCATAAATCATTTTTCTTCAGCAAATTTTTGTTTTATCTTTGCTAATTAAAAATTTAAAGTGTTTTGTCATAAATTATAGCTCCGCTATATATTAATTTTGGATTTTTCCAAAACCTGTTTTCGGCCCCTAGTGCCAAGACATTACATTTTGCAATATCAAAACTTATACTCAAATGATAGGCCTAGTCAAACCCTACAAACTGGCGAAAACAGATTTGAAATCGGTTGATCCTACGAGGAGTTAGAGCCATTTAAGTCATCTTACTTTCTTACTTTCTCACTTTCTTACGATCTTAGTGAACGCCATATCTCAAGAACGGCTGGTCGGATTTGACTCGGGTTTGTGGCTAAAGATCGGGTTTTGGCTCTAGTTGTGCAAGAAGTATTTAGTTTTGAGGTATGACCCTTCAAGGACCGTCCCTGAGTGCAAAAATGTCCTTTTTCATACAAATTTTCTTTTATATGGCTTCATGGGTATCGTTGAACTCGTAATTGCATCAGGAATCGATTGGCATTGACGATTTTTGAGGAGTGTCCATCATGGACGGCCTGGAGTGCCACTAATGTCCATTTTTCAGAACTATGGCTTCATGTATGTCGTTGAACTCGTCATTGCATCAGGAATTTATTAACATTGACGATTTTTGAGGAATGTCCATCATGGTCGGCCAGGAGTGCCACTAATGTCCATTTTTCAGAACTATGGGGTACTAATCTATGACAGCGGAGCTATTGGAAATGGCAATGCCGTTTGCAGACCCATCTTGTTTTCATATTTTTATCTCTCACCCTCTTAAAAAAGGTTCATTAACTCTCGCGTGTCAAAAATACACGCGCAATCCTCTTAAAATTATTCAATTGACAAATTATCAAAAGGAATTTTTAATCTGAAATTTGATAATTTTACACGCCTTTTTCCGAGAAAGTTTTTTTGATAAATGGATGAAATTTGAGGAGAGAGGAAAACTCCGCTTGATGAAATAATTAAGCACGCAAAGATCGTCAACGTCATGACTTGTTTTTCTCTAACACTTTTTTAGATACGATCTTTTGAAAGTTGCTGTGATGGATGATGGATTGTTCCGATTAAGTTTTTCTTCTTTTTGTACTCCTTTTCACAGTTGTTTACACCTTTTTGCTTGCTTAACTTGAATGTTATTTTTATGTCACCAGGGACTTTACAAATATTCGTGCTTCTCTTCAAATTTATACATAAAATCAAATTTAATTAAATTTGTTTACATTTAACAAATTTCAATATTAAAAAATACGTTAATTAATCAAACTATTTTATTAAATTTCTTTGTCCCTCCAATCTTCGTTATCTATCAGCAAAAAGCATTTTCGCTTGAGGCTAGACAACTGGCTATGCTTATACAAGCATTAATGTACATTAAACATTATCGCTGCTGCAGCACAACTAACATAGAACAAGAAAATTGGCAATTTCATAAACTTAATTAAACTCGCCTCACTTCTCTTGAACATTCACATCCACTCACATCGAGAATAACGAAAGAAAAAATCCGAAAGGATTAAAGAGCGATTTTTTTTATAATGAAAAGAAGAATGTCAGGTTGGCTTAATCTGATGGGATTATTAAGCACGAATAAATGTTGCTCTGTTATCATCATCATTATGAGCAGAGAATTTTTCACCCTCTCCACTCTTATTATAGCTCCGCTATATATTAATTTTGGATTTTTCCAAAACCTGTTTTCGGCCCCTAGTGCCAAGACATTACATTTTGCAATATCAAAACTTATGCTCAAATGATAGGCCTAGTCAAACCCTACAAACTGGCGAAAACAGATTTGAAATCGGTTGATCCTACGAGGAGTTAGAGCCATTTAAGTCATCTTACTTTCTCACTTTCTCACTTTCTCACTTTCTCACTTTCTCACTTTCTCACTTTCTTACTTTCTTACGATCTTAGTGAACGCCATATCTCAAGAACGGCTGGTCGGATTTGACTCGGGTTTGTGGCTAAAGATCGGGTTTTGGTTCTAGTTGTGCAAGAAGTATTTTGTTTTGAGGTATGATCCTTCAAGGACCGTCCCTGAGTGCAAAAATGTCCTTTTTCATACAAATTTTCTCTTATATGGCTTCATGTATGTCGTTGAACTCGTAATTGCATCAGGAATCGATTGGCATTGACGATTTTTGAGGAGTGTCGATCATGGCCAGCCTGGAGTGCCACTAATGCCCATTTTTCAGAACTATGGCTTCATGTATGTCGTTGAACTCGTCATTGCATCAGGAATCGATTGACATTGATGATTTTTGAGGAGTGTCCATCATGGCCGACCAGGAGTGCCACTAATGTCCATTTTTCAGAACTATGGCTTCATGTATGTCGTTGAACTCGTCATTGCATCAGGAATCGATTGACATTGACGATTTTTGAAGAATGTCCATCATGGCCGACCAGGAGTGCCACTAATGTCCATTTTTAAGAACTATGGCTTCATGTATGTCGTTCAACTCGTCATTGCATCAGGAATCGATTGACATTGACGATTTTTGAAGAATGTCCATCATGGCCGACCAGGAGTACCACTAATGTCCATTTTTCAGAACTATGGCTTCATGTATGTCGTTGAACTCCTCATTGCATCAGGAATTTATTGACATTGACGATTTTTGAGGAATGTCCATCATGGTCGGCCAGGAGTGCCACTAATGTCCATTTTTCAGAACTATGGGGTACTAATCTAAGACAGCGGAGCTATTGGAAATGGCAACGCCGTTTGCAGACCCATCTTGTTCGCGTAAGATTTTCTCACAAGAAAAGAAAGATAACCACCAGATGCGGTGAGACGACGCAATTTTATTTTATGTCGTGTTCAAGTGAAAATTTTTAATCCTTTTTTTGCCAACTTTCCAGTGAACAAATCAGATCTTAGAATTTACTCTAAGATTTATTAAGCAATTGCTCACAGGGAAAATTTAATAATGCAATGTTTGAAGACGTTTAGCTACACCTACATGAGCAAACATATGGTACACACATAACATCACGAAGAAATTCGCCTTAATCGGAAAAACTTTTCTTGAGGGAGGAACAAGCACTCAATTGAGTAGAAAAACACATGTGTGTGTGGGTGCTGAACTTTTCAACCTTTGATCTGCTTAAAAGTCAATTGACAAGTCAAGCCTAAAACGAAAGTTTTCGATTTCTTTTGTCTCTCTCTCTGGCCATCTCAATCACTTTTGGGTATGGAAAAAGGAGATTTGTGTGTTTGAATGTGGATAAAGTTGTACATGATCTGGTTAGAGGGTTAGTTGCAGGGTTCTTAAGAAATATTACAATTTATTTCCAGCTGCTTTCAAGTTTTTTGATTGCTTGGATTTTTGGTACCTTATTTTTGAAATTAAAAATTACGTTATGAAGTTTACTGTGTTTTTCAAGTGAATTTTTATAACGTTCTTTTTTGTTTTAAAAATTAGCTATCAAAGTAATCGAAAAAATTTGAGTGCAGCATTTTTTAAAAATTTCATCATGTTATGATCTAAAAGTCAATTCCAATTTTTTTTGAATTTTCACAAATTTTTAGCGATCGAAAAACTAAATTTTACCATGTAGAGTAAAAAAATTTATTGGGTCAAAAATTCCCCAAACACAAAACTTTTCTTCGCTCAACTCACTCCACAAGTATTTTCGGGTTGTTTTTTTATTCGGGATGGGTTTAAAAGGAGCAAAATTTTCTTGTGTAATTCCAATAAATTTTAATTCATCTGGCTCCCGTGTCGATAAATCAATCCCAGGGTTGTATGCCGTAAAATAAATATGCTGCTGTTGTTTGGCTCAGAGGAACTTTTTCACATTCACCCAATGCCAGAGGTTAATCGATTTGAAGCTTATTACAGCGCGAGAGTGGGAGAGAAATTTTCCTTTTTAACGCAAGCACTGGATTTATTTGTTCATCTGTTGTTGCAAAAAGAAGGAAAGAAAATACATTTTCACTTATTGACGGCAATAATGGAGGAAAATTGTTGTTTTTAAACAAAAGAATGTTGATGTTTCTAAATTGATTAAACTCTCGCGCGAAATTGCCTTGGGAAAGGAAATTTTTGGGAGTCTTATTAAAAATTTAGGAGGTGTTGCTGAAGTTGAAATATCTTAGGGATAAGATTACACTTTTTATATATTTTAACGTTAAATTTTTGAATATGTATAAATTAATATTAAAATAAAAATTTGCAATAATTTTTTCCTTGG
This sequence comes from Tanytarsus gracilentus, assembly GCA_038502055.1. NCBI lineage: Eukaryota > Metazoa > Arthropoda > Insecta > Diptera > Chironomidae > Tanytarsus > Tanytarsus gracilentus. The sequence continues at coordinate 2,393,216 of JAXRKN010000043.1, read as the reverse complement.
TCAACACGAGAAAATTAAGAGGATTTTTATAAATTTAGAATCAAAAAAATTAATGTTCAAAAAATCAATCAATTTCCATTTAAATTTTGCTTTTTTAAAATGTTTTTTAATTAATTCGAACAAAACCATTACTCAATTGAATCACCACCAACCACCACAATTAATTAATAAATAATTTCCATTATTCATTCAACAGTTAATTAAAATTTCAATCATTCTCTTTTTGCGGGTGGGTTTTTTATTGAAAAAGTGATAATTGATGCGTCATCAAATTTAAAACGATGTAATGAAGCTTATTTACAAAAAAAATAATCAGACAATTTTAAATTAAGCCACAAGGATGTGAAAAATTAACATAACGAGAACTCATACATGGCATTGATGAATCATCAATATTTTCGATATATCAACGACTAAAATTCACTATCATGCTATAATTACATTAGTTCTAATGACATGACATGATTTCCTCTTTCTAACTGCGTCGAATAATTTTTTTATTTCCTTTGTCAACTAGTTTTATGCTGACGATGCGACGATAAGAAAAGACCCTTCGAAAAAAATATTTTCTAACTCAAATATTTGAATTTTCAATCAATCAAATTTTCTCACTTGTTATGTAACTCCTCGCCACCACTATCCTAAATTGAGGGTTTATTCGGGTTAGTTAGTTGAAAGCAATCAAGCTCACTTAAATGTACACATTTTGTAAGACAAGTGTCGGCAATCAGCCGAGAGGGAGTGGCTGAATATTTTAATATCCATTATTGTCCCCTCGAGAATATTTATGGAAAGTAAATGTCTCGAAAAAGAGTTCACGAGTTTTATCAGAAATGGATTTTTTATTCATTAGACTTTTGGGGTGTTGTCGAAAAATGTTTTGCGGCTACGTAATGGCGACAATTTAAAGGGTTGAAAAATTATCGATGTTAATTTTTTGTAATTAATTTATTTTATTTCAAATATTTGAGGACTAAACAAGGGGATGAAACAAGTCAGAAAACGCAAAATATGACAAGTTTCCTCCGTTGGGTTAAAGTCCTGAAAACTTTAAAAGTGAGAAAATATATAAAGGTTAAATTTTCAGTTAGTTTTATGGACATAAAAAATAATTTTCAAACCCACTTGCGAATTTTTCAGTTGATTTTCATCTCAGTGTCAGTAAAAAATTGAGAATGAAATTTTAAAAATTTGAGCATGCTTTTCGACATACTTTCCATTCATTTTTGATAAGAAAAAAACTTCCAAACTATAAAATATGTTTTTACATTTTGAGGCGCATTGCAATGAAATATTTATGAACCATGCTTTCTCATTTCATGCAATTTTGCAGTCATATCTCATGGATAGAATAACAACCGAATGTGTGTGATGGATCTGACATATTACAATTTTACAAAATGAAATAACACGAGAAGGAAGTGAAAAGTGGCTGCAAAACTGAAATTTTACAGTGAAACCGCGATCGAGACTAAATTGTGAAATTTTCGAGAGTTTGTAAAGTTTTAAAATTATTTTTCGACTGATGATAATAAAAGAAAGTTTTTCTATTAAAATTTATTAAAACCCTAAAATTTAAATTTTTAACGGTCAAAATTTTTGAGTTCTTAAAATTAGTCCTCATGTACATTCAAAAGTCCAAACTATCCATAAAATAATGTTGTTCATTTCTCATTCTCCTTGGTAAAAGCAAAATTCAGTCATGCTACCATAATTTACATAGAAAGCAAGAGCATCAGCTTAGAAGGCATGAGAGATGAAATTGCTTTGGAAAACACAAACAACAGCAAAATGAGGATTCCGCACAATGTACTTTCATGTTCCTGACTGTGAGCTGAAAATAGAATTAAAATTTATTCTAATGTACTATCGGTGGCACTGTTTTACTATTTACGACAGAGAGTGGATGATGTTGAATGTAAAGGGAATGACGACTATGAGAGCTGACACACAAACATACATCTCTACACTCGAGGTTGAAAGAAATATTTATGAGCTTTAGGAATGGCATTAAAATGCAATAACATCTGTTGGAATGTCTATTATCAGTTGGGAGGGTGAGAGTATAAAGAGTGAAATATATGGTGACATGCCGTAAATTTCAAGGCAACTGCCATTCTGAAGTTTATGCATGTATGAAATGTCAATGTTACATTCTTGATGTGTGTCCAATTTTTATGACTGTGTCGTTAGACAAGTTGAAGTTTGTTACATAATTGCGGAGTCAATCAAACCTGCAATAATTTTTTGAAGAATAAATTAAAATTCTGAAAAATTAACCTTAAAAAATTCTGAAAAACTAAGAACAAAAAATATTTTTTTATTAAAAGAAAAATTTTTATTCTTCGAATTTTTTTTACAATTTTTTTATAATTTTTTCTCTTTCCGTCTTAATAAATTTTTCTTGCTCTATTCTGAAATGTACAAATTTATTTTCTTCTTGATGCTATAATACAATTTAATGCTTTAAATGTCATTTTCGTGTTTCATAATTGGATTTTTTTGTTCTTCTCTTTTTTATTCCGTTTATCTTTTTTTATTCACGACGTGCCGTTTTGTCAAGTTCATGACGGCTTTTATTATTTTTCTCAACTTGTTGAAGTTTTTTGTCTTGATCGAAATTTAATAAAAATTAAATTAATTTATTTGTTTAAAATTAATGAAGTGATTTTTGAACTTAAAATTGTTGAAATTTGAAAATTCAAACAGAAAGCTTTAAAAATTTAAAATTTTCATAATTCTATAAATTTTTCCATTCTTCTATCTTGAAACCAGTTTGAATATTTTTTCTTCTCAGTCAATATTGATTTTTCATCTCGAGCCAAAATGAAAATTGTGCCGGAAAACATAAAAAAGTAAGGGAAGAAAAATTCCTCATCTTATAATCAGAAAAATTAATAAATTTTTCATGGAAAATCACTCGAGTCGAAAGGGAACTCTCCATCACCGAAGGCTTCCGCATCCTCTTTATAAATAATTTTTAAGCTGTTTCTGTTGGCGGGATAAAAATCCAACAACCACTAAACAGATTTTCGTGACCCCACACACACACTCGACTGTGCGCTCGCAAAGCTTTCGAGGATTAACATCGACTCAATTCACTAAATCCTTAAGAAAGGTTTAGTGAGTAAAAAAATTCGTTTGAAGAAAAAAAGAACTAAATTTAGTTGGGTTTGGAATTTGGAGAAGGAATTATCGAGTTGGTTGATTTTTGAGGGTGGAAAATTGAGATCAAAAGAGTGGAAATAAATAAATATTTAGCGGAATTCATTGATTTCTAAAATTTAACGGAATTTTTTAAATATTTTAAATCTAACCACAATTTTCAACTTAATTCCCTTCCACTCAATTTCAACAAAATCAAGACATTTTTCTTCCACTCACTTAACTGAAGCACTTTTTCCTATTTAAAGCCACAATGCTCACATTTTTATAGAAAAAAACAGACGCGAAATGACACGCCAGAGTGAGTTCACTAAAAGTATATTTAATGTCACACTTTTTATGCTATTAACGAAAAAGAAAGAGAGCAAAAAGCGTGGAAGGAAAATTTTCATTGCTTGGCGAGCGAGAAAGACAGAAGAAAGTCTCTCGAGTCATTGTGCTGTCGCGTGGTGTTCTTGTGGGAAATTTTGAGACATTTTTTGAATTTAATAATTTAAAAAAAATTAATTACTTTTTAAAGTTTTCTTAAGAAATTTAAATTTTTCTTCAAACTGTAAAAAATTTTCCCGTCTTTAACTTTTTTCCCTGTCATTTACCGCAACCAAAGTTGAACTTAAGTTCTTTGCTCGCTTTTGTTCGCTAAAACTTTCCCATCTCCCATTTCCTCCCACAAGTTTCCATCCTGATATGTAATTTAGAGAAAAATTATTTTTATTACGCTCTCGAGATGTTTTCCAGCAAATTTACTTTGCGGCTTTCCACCAAACTTTGACTTCGATAGTGATTTTCACTCGCACGCGTGTTTGTTAGTTTTTCTCGAGAGAGAAACCCATAAACGCAAATCTTGACTCAAAATCGTGTTGAGTTAATTCAATTTATCAAGTAATTTCCTCGACAATTGTACTCGAGTTGAGATTAGTGAGAATTTGTGTTTTGGGAAAAATTAGTGAAAAGAAAATTTTACATCGCATAAAAAAATTTTGATTGAAATTAATAAATTTAAAATAATTAATTATTTTACCAATTTAACAAAAAATTAATGATTTGTTTGATCGAAAATAAAAATTTCCACATAATTAATTAATTTCGACTCCTCATTTCCTTTGATAAATTTCTTTCAAATGTGTGATCAAAAAATTATTTTCCATTCTTGCTAAATTATCTACTCGAAAGAATGTCTCGCTAACCTACAACTTTAGTTATAGCTCCGCTATATATTAATTTTGGATTTTTCCAAAACCTGTTTTCGACCCCTAGTGCCAAGACATTACATTGTTCAATACCAAAACATATGCTCAAATGATAGGCCTAGCCAAACCCTACAAACTGGCGAAAACAGATTTGAAATCGGTTGCTCCTACGAGGAGTTAGAGCCATTTAAGTCATCTTACTTTCTCACTTTCTTACTTTCTTACTTTCTCACTTTCTTACTTTCTCACTTTCTTACTTTCTTACGATCTTAGTGAACGCCGTATCTCAAGAACGGCTGGTCGGATTTGACTTGGGTTTGTGGCTAAAGATCGGATTTTGGTTCTAGTTGTGCAAGAAGTATTTAGTTTTGAGGTACAACCCTCCAAGGACCGTCCCTGAGTGCAAAAATGTCCTTTTTCATACAAATTTTCTCTTATATGGCTTCATGTATGTCGTTGAACTCGTCATTGCATCAGGAATCGATTGACACTGCCGATTTTTGAGGAATGTCCATCATGGCCGGCCAGGAGTGCCACTAATGTCCATTTTTCAGAACTATGGCTTCATGTATGTCGTTGAACTCGTCATTGCATCAGGAATCGATTGACTTTGACCATTTTTGAGGAATGTCCATCATGGCCGGCCAGGAGTGCCACTAATGTCCATTTTTCAGAACTATGGCTTCATGTATGTCGTTGAACTCGTCATTGCATCAGGAATCGATTGACACTGACGATTTTTGAGGAATGTCCATCATGGCCGGCCAGGAGTGCCACTAATGTCCATTTTTCAGAACTATGGCTTCATGTATGTCGTTGAACTCGTCATTGCATCAGGAATCGATTGACTTTGACCATTTTTGAGGAATGTCCATCATGGCCGGCCAGGAGTGCCACTAATGTCAATTTTTCAGAATTATGGCTTCATGTATGTCGTTGAACTCGTCATTGGACCAGAAATCCATTGACATAGATGATTTTTGAGGAATGTATATCATGGTCGGCCAGGAGTGCCACTAATGTCCATTTTTTCAGAACTATGGCTTCATGGGTATCGTTGAACTCGTCATTGCATCAGGAATCGATTGACACTGACGATTTTTGAGGAATGTCCATCATGGTCGGTTAGGAGTGCCACTAATGCCCATTGCAACGGAGTAGGGTACTTATCTATGCGGAGCTATTGGAAATGGCAACGCCGTTTGCAGACCCATCTTGTTTATTTTAAAATTTTCTATTTACAATAATTTTCATCATATTTAATTTAATTATGTGCAAAATGTGGCATGAAAATCCCTTTGACAATTCATTTCACGGTTTTTTGGACATTGCGTACGTGTGTGTGTTGGTGAACGGGATGATGTCCAACATTTTATCACTTCATTATGCAAACACATTATAAATCTCTCTCATTCTGTCCTGGAAAATGCTCAACCATATTCATAACACGTAACATTGCTTTTTATGCATGAATGCTCAATTTTTTTGGGAAAATCCTCAAGGGAGGAGAACTTTGGTTTTAAAATTAAAGTTTATTAAAGTTTTTATTTTTTTAATTTTTTTGAAATAATTTTAAACCAAAGTTTCACCCCCTTTGATACACATTTCTTGTCCTTTCTAATCATACATTTAAATTTATCCACCAAACGCACACGCCACGCACAATTTTAGATTTAAACGTTAATTTTTAAAACTAATGTGCTTCTGTCAGATTTTCATGTTGTCATCGGTTAAGTGCTTAACACCACATAATCACCATGTTGTCGCCATCGTATGCTTGGAAAGATGTAAAATAGGAGTGTCAGTGATAAGAGCAGCAGCAATTGATTATTTTGGCCTAGTGATAATGTTGACGCGCTGCCATGATGCATTGCAGCTGGATCGAGACCTAAATTGAGTTTGATATTTATTTTTTGGGCGCATTTGCGGGCGAGTAATTTCATCATAAATATGAAATTTAATTTGGTTTTTGAGGGTTTGATGGATTTTAAAAATTGTAATATTAAAAAATTCAAGGAAAGGAAACTAAAAAATTTTCAAAATTATTTTTAAGTATTTTTTTAAAAATTTTAAAAATAGTAAATTTAAAATTACATTAAAGTTCCTTGAATTAAAAAATATTAAAAATTTACTCAATAAAAATCTCATGCATCTGAATGCATCCGCATTCATAAAAATCTCTTCAATGTTTAGTGCTTGAACAAAACTCACCATGCTCTAATATATGAATTCTAATGGACGCTGGATTCGCATTACTCGGTAAGCACTGGTACAAGCCTGAGAAAAGGGTTTGAGAGAAAAATTATTATTTTAATTTTCCTAAAGCACTTCATAAATTTTTGGCCTCATAATTCTTTTATGTTTCTCTCCACAATTTTTGTCTCACTCTTTACGATTATTATTGTTGTGAGTATGGAGGGTCGCAATAAAAAATTAACATTGATAAATTGTGTAATCGTGAAAGCTTACCCGAATCACTTGGAATGGCTTTTTGTACTAGAAGTCGACTGGTTGTGAGAACGCCCTTTTCCGTTACTAGTGAAATCCCACCACGAGGTGAGTCGAAATTAATTGTCTGCAAAAAATATTAATAAAATTTAGTAGTGAGAGACTCAACGAGGTTTTGTGAGGGGTAGGACACTCGAAATATATAAATCGGATGTTTTAGTAAATATTTGAATATTTTGAAATTTATAATTTAAATATTGTCAGTGTCCCACCCTTGAATGTACATGGATTTTATTTAATGTTCGCTTTTATTAAAGAAAAATTAAATTTATTGCTCAATTAAACAGTCTGCGACTATATGCAGCGTTATTGCGATCTTTTATTATGGAAATTCGAAGCTGATAAATTTCAATCCTTTTAAATTAATTAATTGATGCGAAAGATTTAAATTAAGCTCTTTGCTTTTTTTCGTGATGGTAAAATTAATGATAAATAATTTTTTACTTCTCTATTATGACTCCACACCATGGCCGGTGGTGGCTCGGGAGCGTATCGTACGATGCAGGTGAGATTTATCGTCGATCCCTTATTTATAAAGAGGTCCGCTCCTCCAATGATTTCTGTCACAGGTTCTATAAAAAAAGAAGGTAAGTTTTGCTTCATCTTGGCACCGAAAGAAAAAAAAAACATTTTCCTCGAAGAAGATTTATGGAAGTTCCTTTAAAGTTTTTCTTTTCAACAAAAAAAAAGCACTCGAAGGCGCTCCAGCAGACTGAGAATATTTACGATTTCCTCCTGCAGTCTGAGTGCCTTCTGATTTGTTTTACAATTTGTTCATTTTCTTCGTCTTTCCACTATTAAATTAAGAGAATTATGCAGCATTTTCCTGAAGTGCCTTGCAGCAGGGCATTTTTCCTTTACTCAACCATAAACAAGCTTTTTTTAATTATATTTTTCACTATGAGTAAATGAGGTCGTTAGGGGGTGTCGAGGATGAATTTTAGAAAATTTTTCTTGCATTTTAATAGTTTGAAAATTTACACCATGTCAACCCCTTTTGTTGCAATCCTATCTCTGTACAGTTATTGTCGCTTGTGAATGATAAAAGACGAACTAGCAGCTTGCGAGATTGTTTCACGCTTTCTCATTATTAAAATTATGATTTCCTCGTGTTTGCTTTGTGCTTTATTAGCAAGAGGAGCAGCAGCATGTTTATGAGCGACATAAATCTCGTTGCAATGTGACTTCTACCCTCTTCCCAGAATATGTGTATACACATTTATTCATTTGAGCTATGTGGCAATAAACACTCGACAGAAGAATGGAATTTTCATTATTAAGAAAATTGGCAAATGAGTTTCTAATAAATTCAAAAAGTCGTCCATCCTTTCTTTAGTTTTTTTAAATACATAATTATTTGATATTTTATTTTATTAACAATAATTAATTATTGCAGTTTCAATCAGCTTTCAGAAAACCACAAAGTTTTTATACCACGAAAGTTCATTTTACATAAAATTTCGACCTTCACTCAAGTGAAATTTATTGTTACAGCTTTCATCAGTCTCAGCAATAAAAAAAAAATGTTGGAAAAAATTCTTTACTCAAAGCATTCCATATTGAGTTCCTCGTATATGGTAAAAGCCACTTTTACAGTTATTTTTCCGGCAACTCAGCTTAGCAGCTCGTATAAAAAATATTTTTCATTTTTTATATTTTTTTTGCTGCCATGTGAAAAACAATCTCTCTAAACAGCAGCATGAGCTGTATATGTGTGGAATGAGAGAACGCTTTGCATTATATTTTCACATAAATATTTGCATTTTGGCTCAAGTTCCACTTTTTCTCGCCTCCACATATTTTAAATAGGATATTTTTACCCATAGCAAGAGTGCACTCGAGAAAAAGAGACTTCTGGTCAGTGTGATTTATGTTCAAGCGATTGCAAAATGTTTCTATATTGAAAAGAGGAAAGATTTTTTCAAGAAAAATAAAAACATTGCACTTGACTTCAAACGGCATACATAAATTTTTCTCTCTCCATAACACAACTGTGTTTGAGTACGAAAACAGAAAACAGGATGTAAAGTGAATGGAGATAACATGCAAAAGATAAATGGGTTTTAAAGGGTTGAGAGCTTTTTTAAAAATTCCTTTGAGCTTTTTCAAAGCTTTTAGAAAATATTTGGAGGCTTTCAAAAATAAAATTTTAAATGAGCTTTTAACAGAGCTTTTTTAAAAAATAGAGCTCTAAATAATATAAAATTTTACCAGCACTTTTTAAAAATAAGTAAAAACTTCTTTATATTTTTTAAAAAGTTTGAAATTCCCTTGAGCCTTTCAACCCTTGTAGCACAGAAAAGGAAAAATGTAGGAACTTTGCTGGAATTTTGGTGGAACTTGACGGAAAAATTCCGTCGGAAAAAGGGGCAAAATGGTACAATTCTTCCATCAAAATTTCCATCGGAAATGAAAAAACGTACGTAAATATTTACGTACATGGGAATTTTAATGGAAATAAAACGAATCGAGGAACCAAAGAACCAGGACCATTAAACCAGCCAAAAAACCAGGAACCATTGAAACCAGGAACCACAAATTGAAGATCCGATTCGGGAACCGCATAACCATGACGAAAACCACAAATTCGTAAAAACAATTGAGTCCCAAATTCATAATATCAATTTCCATGACCTCAATTCTACGGAACCACCATTTCCATGAAACAAACGAGAAAAATAAACCAAGAAAAAAATAAGACCAAAAAAAAAATAAATTTTGGATCCTTCCACTCGGGCCCACTTCGGACCACCCCTAAAGGTAAATTTGAGCTCACTTCTATTCTAAATCTTGATTATGAATTATTTATTTTTTACTTCTTTTTTTGCTCCACCAGATTCGAACCGAACCCTTATCCGTTCCCGCTTTACCATTCCGTCACGAACCAAAATATATATTAAATTATTTTTGCAAAACAATATTTAACAATAAATTCAATGGATTCCTTAAACAAAAAAAATCGTTAAATCAAAGGAATTTTGAAATAAATCTGAAATCAACTTCCAAACAAATCAATTTAATGAAAAAATCTAAAATTCCACACTCCAAACGAACACGAATTTTATGGAAAAAATCTAAAATCCACACTTTCTAACAACTGCGGAATTTTTGGAAAAAATCTAAAATCCCATTTTTCCTAACAACAACAATTTTGAAATAAATTAAAATCACAACTTTCCCAAACAACACGATTGATGGAAAAATCCTAAATCCACATTTTTCCAAACAACATGCGAATTTTATGGAAAAAAAAATCCAACTTTTCCCAAACGAACAGCAATTTTATGAAATAAAGAAAATCCACATTTTTCCAAACGGAACACAATTTATGGAAAAATCAAAATCATACTTCTTAACGAACTTCAATTATGGAAAAATTCCGTAAAATAAACTTTTCCTAAACGAACATGACGGAATTTTATGGAATATTTTTTTCCATAAAATTCCTAAAGATTTCCATAAGAAATTTGGTGGAAAAGAAATGGAAAAAATTTCCTATACTTTTCCAATGGAATTCCAAAATTTTCCTTAAAAAATCCAATGGAATTTTGAAGGATTTTTTTCCATCAAATTCCGTCAAATTTCCGGTAAAGTGGTCGCAGAAATTCCATTGAAATTCCGTCAAGTTCCATTAAATTCCTTCAAATTTCCGTCAAGTTATTTTTTTCCATGCAAGTTCCGAAAGATTCCATGCAAGTTCCATCAAAATTCCTTTATTTTTCCTTTTCTGTGCCACAAGGGAAGTGATCTCTTTTCCATTAAGCTTTTTCATATCAAACCTCTCATGATCTTCATCAACACAGGAATTCCTGTTTTCCATACGTAAGCAAGAGTTTTCAATTAAATATTCAAGCACATTTTTTTTGTAGTTTTTAACTTGTTTTCAACATTTAACTTATTCACATACAAAAGCATACGGCTAATGACTAAAAATCACGAGAAAAACTTTTCTGTAAAAATGGGAGCTAACGAGTAAAATTGCATTTAATGGCTCGCTCATGTTAGTGCAACTTACAAATATATTTTACGCTTTTAAAATACGGAGAAAAAAGTTTTTTTTTCGATTGCTTTTAATTGTGGAAAATTTTTAGCTAAACTCACCGACTACCGTTAAATATACGAAATGACCAACCGGCGGAGTTGTTGAGATCTGGCATTCGTAAGTTCCTGAAAGGAAAAAATAAACATGGAAATTCAATTATTTTTTTAGAGATCTTTTTTCAATTAGTTAACTTTTTTTATTTATAAAAAGTTGATGAAAGCTGAACTGCAAAATATTTTTGGATTTTTTTACACTAATTTAAACTTTGTTGAAATTTTCATAAACTTGCTCGATAAAAATTTAATTTCTCGAAAGAATTTCTTAATTCTTCTACCTTTCTTAATTATCATCTTTCTCGAATAGTGCTCAATTATATTAAGAAAAGTTTTCTTCTTCATTCTTGAAAAATTTGCTGCATGATTTAACGACATGACTCTGAGAATGATGAAGAGCTGAAATTTTCTCGTAATTGAGTTTGTAACATCAAAAGTTATTCTATGACTCTATCGAGAAGATGAAGTTTAATTTAATTGAATTGAATTTTTGTGTGAGAGAGCTTTACAGTGATGATGATTTAATTTATGGAAAGTTTGAGGTTAGAGTTAAAATATATCAAAACTTTACTTCGAAGATTTTTTGCTATAAAGTAGTTTGGTATAAATTCTACATTAAAATATTTTGCTTTAAATTTTAATTTTAATTTTCTATAAAAACTCACCAGAATCCTTTCTCTGTGCATATCTTATTCTTAAAGTCCATTCCTCTGTATGCGGCGAGTGAATTGCCTCGAAGCGTTGATCACTCGTGTAAGTATATCGACCTACTGTTAAAAGATGAATGTCTCTATGTCTTACCCATGACACCTGCAAAATTCAAAATTTGACTTGATTAAGTTAAATTTTGTATTCAAGGTAAAGAAGAAATTTCAACTGATGAAGGTCTTCAATAATTTAATTAACGAATATGCTTCGGTGATGTTTTTGAATCTTGATTAAGCGAGGGTTGGCTCGATGGGAGGGAAAATTACAGGGGAGAAAAAATTAAACGTTCTAATTAACATGCTGGAAAAAAATCTTTTCGTATCTGAGATTTTGAGAAAATAAGAGGGAAGTTTAAAAATAAAACCGACTTGCGGGTTTTAAGATAAAAAAATTTATAAATTTAAAAATAAATTATTGCAAAATAATTTTCTTCCTATCATAAAGTTTCGCTCTGAGAAAAATTAAAATTCTAAAACGCCTCCGAACAACAAAAGCATCAGAAATTACACCATTATCGTGTTCATGTGGAGTCGAGTTTATGTTGAATTGAATGGAGGGGAAGTTGAAATTGCAGAATTTATTCATGTGGGAATATTTTGTACAGTTTTGTCTACTTTTTCTCTCACTCGCTTTTGAATTGTATGAAATAAATGTGGCTTTTGTTTGACAACTGTTTATTAGGGTTATGAGGGGTGAGGGTGGCCACCGGTTGGTGAGGGTTGAAAAGACTCAAAAATTTAATTTTTTGAATTTTTTAAAAAATTTGTATTTTTTTAAAAAACATTTAAGGAAAGTCAATTCCAACTTTCTAACCACATTTTTCCTCTTCACAACCCATTACGGCATACATTGTTGCTAGCACTCTTTCTGCGAATAATGCCGGATGATTTTGGTGCGTTTCATCCATTTATAACACACGAGCGTTATGTGAGAAATAAAAAAGGTTGTTGTAGTTGTCAAACACAGATTATTGTTGGAGTTTTATGTAAATTGTGCGAAAGAGTTGTTGATGGTTTGCACACAGAAAGAATCGGAAGTTGGAAAACCCCAATTCGAGAAAAATTTAGCTCCATTTTCATTCAAAAATCCTTACATTCATTTTATGATGTTATCATAAATGCGAAAATGTGTTTTCTTCCTACTTCAATAAAATACGAACATACACGGCAGAGAGGGTTGAAACATGAAAGAGGGGGAGACGTTTCTATTGTTGACTGTAATCTCAAGCAATAAGAAACAGTCGAAGAATGAATTCATGATGCCACAATATGAATGTCTAATGAATTTTTCTTATCCGAATCTAAATATTTTTTCTTTTGTGGCACCAACTCGACAAATTTTTATGAAAATATTTTTTTGAGAAATTTTAGTTTTATTTGATTAATTTAATTTTTTTAAATTCTACTCACCGTTCGATTTCCTAAATTTTTAACTTTACAAACTAGATGCACAGTTTTTCCAACTAATCCCGTCACATTTGCCATTACTGCTGTGTCGAAGTATGGACCCGTGCCGGGTGTGGGAAAGTCTTGTAAGAATTCTGTTCTAAATTTTCGCGAGTTTCCTGCGAAAGCTCCTGAAAATAGAAGAAAAATAAAAATAAAAATTAAATAATTTAAAAACTATTGAAAAAGTTCTTTCCACTTGTCATTAAATTAAAGCCTTTTTTTGTGGTCCCTTTTTTCTTATCATGCATATCATCACCATAACAATCATCACATATGCGTTGAAGGACGTTTAACGTAATTACATGACTTTAAGCACCTACAATCACTTTAAACTCGAGCATAAGAGAAAAAGGGATTTTTTAGGTGTTATTAAAATAATCTCTTGTTCAACATAGCTCGAGAATATCCCTTTCGTGACTAATCCCTTTCATATTATCCACCTCTCTGATTATTTTCGACTCGACTACCAGAATCCAATAATTCCCCTCTCGGAATTACAAATTCTGTGTCAGTATCATCAAAAATATTCAGCAACAGCCGGATTAAGGATTAACAAGCAACTGCTGCATGTTGAGGGATTTAGTGATCAATGGATTGAATTCTTAAGAATATGGTGAAAATTTACAATAAAATAATTTCTGAATTTGTGAAACTAAAATTGTTTTTCAATTAAAATTAATTGATTCTTTTTTACATTTTGCCCTCATGAATTTTCCACGAAACCCCATTTGTGAAATTTCTCTTCATTTCAACGGAAAAATTCATGAAACAACCTTCTCATGTACCCTCTCGGAATTCCTTACATTTATTCATGTCCATGTAAATTCCAACATCTCTTTTTCCTTCCATGAAGCAGAGAACTAAAAAAATCCTTTTGTCCCTTCGATTTTTTATTTTCTGTATTATCAACAGGCTGCTTATCTATTCCGTAATGTGACACACTATTGACGACGTAGAGAGCAATTTAAATTTTTATGGACATGAATAATGCATAAATTTTCTTCCTTTGACCGTCGCACATATTGTTTTATGTGCCAAATGGAGCAGATGATCATGTCAATGTGCTCAATGACGAAGTAAATTGTGATTGGCATGAGAAAGCATTAAAGTGGATCGATTAAAATTTTATTGATTAACTTTAAAATCCTAAGACATTTTTCTTCACTCAAAGAAAGCTCCGAAAACTTTTCTAATCACAATTTCATTACGAGCAAATTTTAACCCACAAAAAGCACCCACCTGGGTCCCTTTGAAAATTGTTTTTCTTCCATCTAAGCTTCTTCAAAGTTAAGACAAAAAAATATTTATCCGAAATGTTTTCTCTTTATCTCATTTAAGTGACAACGAGGAAGAAAAAAGTTAAAGGCACCAGAAAACTTTTTCTTCTTCATTTTCTCTCATTCTTTCTCCCCGGAGCGAACACAAAGTACTTAAAAATTAAACAAAAGCGAGAAAGTTTTTTTAGCGTAACCCACAAAGTGGTGTAACGCTTATATGCTCGTGATTCCGTCCGTCCGTCCGTCTGTCCGTCCGTCCGTCCGTCTGTCCGTCCGTCCGTCCGTCTGCACAAGCGAGATCTCGGTCCCTGGACCAGCTAGAGACTTCTAGTTTTCGCCAGATGGTAGCTCTTAGGGTCTATATGTGCAGGCACTGACTATTTTTTGAGTCATGACCTATGGTCGTGCCATGGACGGCCATAACGTCCATTTTTCATACAAATTTTCTCTTATATGGCTTCATGGGTATCGTTGAACTCGTGATTGGACCAGAAATCGATTGGTATTGATTCGTAACTTGACCAGGAATCGATTGACATACATGATTTTTCGAGTCGTGACCTATGGTCGTGCCACGGACAGCCAAAATGTCCATTTTTCAGAACTATGGCTTCATGGGTATCGTTGAACTCGTGATTGGACCAGGAATCGATTGATATAGATGATTTTTGATGAATGTCCATCATGGACGGCCAGTAGTGCCACGGACAGCCATAATGTCCATTTTTCAGAACTATGGCTTCATGGGTATCGTTGAACTCGTAATTGGACCAGGAATCGAATGGCATTGATGATTTTTGATAAATGTCCATCATGGACGGCCAGTAGTGCCACGGACAGCCATAATGTCCATTTTTCAGAACTATGGCTTCATGGGTATCGTTGAACTCGTGATTGGACCAGGAATCGAATGGCATTGATGATTTTTGATAAATGTCCATCATGGACGGCCAGTAGTGCCACGGACAGCCATAATGTCCATTTTTCAGAACTATGACTTCATGGGTATCGTTGAACTCGTAATTGGACCAGGAATCTAATGACATAGATGATTTTTGAGGAATGGTCGAACAGGACTGCCACGGACAGCCAAAGTGTCCGGATTAACTTAAACTCATTTTTTATGCACTTGATTTTCAAACACTGATCTGTTACAAGTGGGTTACGCGGCAACACCCACGTGTGGGTTTTGAAACATTTTTTTCTCTCTCATTTATATGCTGCACTGAATTATCTCTGCCTCACTCAGCTGAGCATCAATTTCTCTAGCTACTCATTTCGAATTCATATTTACTCACATATACCGTGCTGAGATTTTGTTGCGACTCTTCTTTTTTATTTGCGTGCAGTGCTTTATTCATTATTCACACACAAAACTCGAACTTCGTCGACTATCATGTGGAAACTTTTCTTTTTTTGTTTTTCAACATGTGATTTGGAGTGTGAAATTCAATTAAAAGTATTCTCATATTCGCTCGGTGTGGCTTTCATTAAATTGTGAATAAAAGGAAAATTTCAGAAAGCTTTTTGAGTGAGAAATATTGAGATGAAAGAGTTGAATTTGTGGTTTGAGGCTCGATATTTTATTAGACAATTTAAAGAGAGGTTTTTGAGCTTTAAATTGGAATAAGTTTATTATAAGAAAGCTTTTTTAAATATTTTTAATTTTATAAAAGTAAAATTTAATTTTTTAAAAGCTTCTTTTAAAACGTTAAAAGTTCTTTTAAGCTTCAAAAAAGACTTTAAAAGCTCTTTTAAGCTTTTTAAAACTTTAAAAGCTCTTTTAAGTTTTTTACGACTTTAAAAGCTCTTTAAATTATTTAGATATTTTAAGCTTAATAAGTTATTAAAAGCTCAACTAAGTTTTTTGGTAAGTTTAAAAAAGCTCCAAAAATTTTAAATCCCTAAAATTAGATGAATTATTTTGAAATTTAATAAATCACGATTAAATAATCACTGATCTACTTCATTATTATCTCAAGTCGCAAACATTTAATGTTTCGAATATTTTTTTGCACCATAAATTTTCCTTTCTTGTCATGGAGCTCACATAAAACATTCTCAGCTAAAATAAACACACAAGAAAAAGTTTTGTTTCTTAAAGGAAATTCAATTACGCTGTTATGCCAATTTGGCATTCACCACGCTATCAGCAGCAGCAGTAGCATTGAAATATCTTAATATTGAGAGAAAAGAGCTTTTTACATACCAAATTTAATTTTTTTTCTTCACACAAATTTCGCTTAATTATTGCATGAAAAGCAAATTAAGTTCACTCGTAAAAAAGAACAAAAAACTTTCTCTGTCTCTTCGATGGCACCATCAGAGTTTCGTCATCGCTCAACTTGCTTAAAAAAGTATTCCAGCACATCTCATTCTGTTCTGAGTTATTGTAAAGTTGAGACGCATAAAAATTTTCCTTTAGCCGTGAGCTTGAAAAATTTATAACTTCATGTCGACGATGTCAGTTGTGCACGCCATGAAATTTTTTATGAAATTCGTTTTTGCTCGTGTAAGAATATTCTCACGAACATTTTGGTGGTTGTTAAATTTGATGAAGCGAGGGATGAGTTTTTTGAGGGATTCGATGAAGATTTGAAAGTTTTTTAAAATTTGCTGAAAAATTTTGTGAGGATGAAAAATTTTTAAAGCTTTTTGAAAAGCTCTTACAAAAGCTCTTGCGAAAGCTTTAAACTTTAATCATCTTTATCAAAAAAACTTATTTATGCTTGAATTCGTCTGTCAAGAAAATTCCTCTATCATGTTCATCATCATCGCATCCCTCATCCAGTTTTATTTCCATTTACTTCAACACAAAGCGATATATCACTCTTCCATTCATGCCCGAAAAAAAATAAGTAATCACGAACAAAGCATCATTGTTGGGATTTTAATTTTTCCGTTCTTTGACAGCGATGAGCTGATGTGAGACGCGAGTGCGATGGACATCCGGTAAAAAGACTCCTCAAAATATGTTTTATTCAATATTTTTTCCTTCCTCCTCATTCACTCTTCATTCATCATATCAGAATGGTAAGCACAAAAGTCATTTGGCCTCCAAACAAAACTCACACTGCTGAAAGTGAAGAAGAAGAAGTGAATAAAATATTATCATGACGGGGAACGAATCATATTTCATCTCGCACTCTGAAATTTTTCTCGGACATGATAGTGACAGAGCACAAAAAGAGAAAGAGAGTGAAAAGAATCACAATTAATGAGTGAAGTATATCTGCGTTGTGTGTGAGATGATCACGAAAATGAGATTTTGAACGATGATGTCGTCTTTTTTATCCCCCTTCACTTAATGTCCAACTTTTACTTTGTAATTTTTCATCTTTTGAGATTTAAAAGATTTTTTGTGGCATGCTGAGATTTGAAGGATTGATGTTAATTTTATAAAGCTTTATAAAATTAATTTTTATAAGTTTTGAAAGTTTTCACAAAAGCTCATGAGCTTTTAAAAGCTTGGAAAACTTTATAACTTAATTAAAGCTTTTGATTTGTTTTCAATTTTTGATCAAATTATTTAAAGATTAAACTTTGCAAAATTTATTTTCTTTATAAAACAAAGACAAACTTTCGAAAGCTCTCAAGATAAGCTTATTATTTTCCTCAAAACATTTTATCACTCAACAAACTTTCTCAAAAGTCTTATAAAAGCTCATCAATATTCATATTTGTGCTATGAATAAAATTTATTGCTTTCGTTCAGTCTGACAAACAAAAATGATATTTTTCAATATGTCGAGCTGTGAGCTAGACGAGATGACAGTTGAATAAAGAAGAAATTGAAATTTAATTCCACTGTGACTTTTCTTCTCAGCTTCCTCACATCTAAAAATATATTTTTTTCAATCTCTCAAGATTCTGATTATTATTCAGACGAGCGTCTTTTGATTGTTGTGAATCCACAAATAATAACTGAGGATGATTTTTTATTTTATTTTATTTGATGTGAAAGTCAAAACTCGAATAAAAATCAAAAACTATTTTTTTTTCGGCAACTCATTGTTGTTTTGCAATATATGAGCAGCAAAATTCTATTTTATACTTTTTATTAAATGTCGAATATTGAATTTCCATTGCTGTGCTGTTAAAAATCGTTCGTCTGTCGGAATTTTGATATTATTTTGCCACTCAGTGAAGAATGATTTGAAAAAAGCCTCCGGAGGCAATGCGAAATAGATTTTTGTGTTGTTCTGAATAATAAAATCTGTTTTGTATTTTTTTTGGAAGCATAAAATGTTGAAAATCATTTTCGAAGCCTTTTAATCAACTTCAACATTTCAATATAAACCGGAGGGTTGAGTTTTGTTGTGGTGATAAAAAGCTTTTCGCGTTAAATTGTTAAATTTTTTAAAAAATATTTTAACATCAAAGAAAAATTTTTCACCAAAAAATTTGTAATTAACTTCGACCTTTAATTCGTCACGTTTTTCCCAACGCTGATTTTCCATTAATTTGATAACTTTATTTAATTATTTACACCTAAATGCACCGCTGACTCTGCTAAATAATTTTTCGCTGCTCGGAATTTTCACCCTTTCATGCCTAAACACAAAAACCGTAAAGAAAAAAATTATTCTGAATAATTTTACACTCAAACAACTCGAGCGAAGGACGTTTGAGTGTGCAAGAGAAAATCTTTTGCTGCCCTCAAGCGATTCGCTGATGAATTTTGCGAATAATTCAATTACGTTGTCAACGAATTTTTTGCAAAGTGCGCAATTTATTTTCGTCACAAAAAAGTTCGTCATTTTGAGTGTAGCAATTGTAATGTCCATTGTGTGTGTGTAAAAAGGAGGAAGGAAAACTTTCGGTAAGTCACGCAGTAGCACCCAATTATAGCCATATCATTGTCGGACTCGTTCATCTACCTTTTTTTCATCGCTCACTAATGTGTGCAAATGAAATCCGCAGAGCATAACTGACGGCATGTGAGAGAGAGATAGAATCGGAAGCAGCTTTCATGAGAGTTCTTGTTGCTATGCTTCGCGCACACAAATTGTTGTTATTTTCCTTTGCACCCAGTGAGAAACTTTTTTTCAGTAAATTCTTGGATTTAAAATAAATCCTTCGATTTAAATTAATCCTTGAATAAAAATAAATCCTTAGATTTAATAAAAAATTAATTTCAGGAACTTCCGAATTTTTTTCCACACCCCATTGGGATCAAAAGCATTGCATTGCATGTGTGTTTTGCTACCGGCATAAAATACGTGAGCGGTGAAATTTATTAGATTTACTTTCGTTCGAATTTATGGCGTATTTATACTGATATAAATGAAGAGTTAATCGTGTGTAATAATTTTAATAATAATCATTTTAAATTTTTGTTTTTCTTCATCATCATCCTCCGGTATTATTTTTTTTTTAATAAAAAAAAAAATGCCCATTACAAAAGCATGATTGAGAGTGTGTTTTGCTACCGGCATAAAATACGTGAGCGGTGAAATTTATTAGATTTACTTTCGTTCGAATTTATGGCGTATTTATACTGATATAAGAATGAATGATGAAAATATAATCATAATAATTTTCTTCTCTCTCATTCGCATTCACATTTTCACGTTTCAAAGGTAAAGAGCCGAGAAATATTTCTCAATGAAAATATGGTGAGGGTTGAATTAATGCGAATTAAGGTTGAGGAAAAAGAAGAAATTGTTTTTTTGCTGATGATCAGAAAAATGAGCTTAAGAGCTTTTGAAGTGCGGTCGTAAGCAAATTTTAGAGATACTCAAATATTTTTTTGATTAAAACTTTATTGCAAAAAAAAAAAATCTTTAATTCTTTTAGAACTTTCTCGATTTTGTTTAATTGCACATCATTAGATCTGTAATGAACCTTTTTGCCCTCCAATCGACCTTTCAATATTTAATGAGTACTAAAAATAAATTGACTCAAACCCACACACACTCACACGTCATGCAAATCCTTCGAGCATTAAATTTCTCTCTCTTGATTAGAAATTAATTTTCTTCTCCAATAATTTCACATCAAGTTATTTATTTAGTTTTGGAGAAGCTTAAACGGTGAATGAACATAAAATTTTATTAAGGTCTAAACAATATTTAAACATGACGCTGTAAAAGCCAAAAATGTAATCGAGGAAATTTATTAAACACGTGTTAAATATTTTTCAACATTTGAAAGCTTTCCAAAAAAATATTTTCAATAAACGTTACAAAAAAATAAAATTCAGTCGATGATAGACAAATAAAATTCCCCGCTGCACTCATGACATAAAAAAATACTGAAAATAAAGTTCGTGCATTGCATGCGGATAATAAATAAAGACTAGAGATATGGAAATTTATTTCATCTTGTTTTCGCATTCGGAAGGACGTGGACAATAAAAAAAGGAGCAGCATGAAAGAGAAAGAAATTCCTTTAACTGCGGGACATTCAAAAATATTCGAAAAAATTTCTTTCCTTTTCACCAAAAACAAGCAGCAGCAAAACTTTTACCCTTGTCACCCGCAAAATGTGCTTTTTTGTCTCCAAGTGTGTGGAGAGAAATTTTCTTTTGTACATTTTTATCCAACACAGAATTAATGGAATTGTTGTTGAGACAATGAAAATTTGTAAAGATGTCTCTCAGGTCATCAAACCACAAAAATCTCTCTCTCAGTTCATTCATTTCTAATTTTCTTGATGGACTTCGCCGAGATTTCATTAATGTCACAAATGACCGCAGGACGATTTTTAATGAACATCCAGGACTTTTTTATTTTCTTTTTAATTTTCGCAGCAGCACGAGAAAAATGTCAAACAGTGAATAATGTGCTGCGGTTTTAATCTCGGAAATGGAAGTCGAGCTGCGTCATTGTCAGGGTCTTACCTTGAGAATATTCTAGAAAAAATTAAAGAGAACTTTTAGTATTTTTATTTAAAAGATTTATAACTAATTTTAAATATTTATTAAAATTTTCAAGCAACCCTGTCATGACTCGTCATTTGCTAGTTTTTCATAAATTTAATTTCAAAAATAGATTTCGAAATTTTTATTCTGCTCGTTTCTAAAACCCCAATTTCCTCGCTCTAAATGTTCTCGCAGTAAAAGTAATTAGTCCGCACATACACGACTCCGATGGCTTTTTTCGAGAGAGTCGAAACTTTTATGGATGCCATCAAAATGTTTAAAACCGAGCAATAAACTTTTTCGAGTATGTGCTCATGTCTTTATAATATGATGGAGATAACATAACCTCAAAAAAATACTGAACAACCTTTTTTACTCTTTCTAGGACACAGTTTTTAAGCACTGTCGAGTGCCACTGCTATGCTGAAATGATCGCATCACAAAAACCATCATTTTCAGATTGCCATCGCTCGAGTTTGATGCGAAATTTCTTTTTTTGGATCGTTGTCAAAAAAGGTTTTTTCATCAGCAAATTTCAATTTATCGTTGTAGTTGAGTATAACCAAAAGTTTGATGGAAAGTTTATAGTTTTTTGAAGTTTACCAAAAATTGAGCTTTAAAAAGCTTTTTTGAAATTTAAAAACATTAAAATCAAAGAAGCTTTTTTCAATTTTTTTTAAAAAATTAAGATCGAAAATATATTGTGCAAATATTTAAATATTTATTAAAATTTAAAATTGAGCTTTTTAAAATAAAATAAAATTGAACTTTGACAAAAAAAATTTCTCAATTGCAATGCAATGCAGAAAATTCTTTCCACTTCACAATGTTTAAAAAACGAGTAAAAACTTTTGTCGAACATTGTTGTTGAACATCAGCAATTTCTTTTGTGGCTTTTTCTCCTTTCAAATTTCATCTCGTTACGGAGATGATGAACAAGCAGCATTAAGAAATTCAAGAGCACAAGACGAACTTTTTCACGATTGTCATGTTTCGCTTTAAACGAAATCGAAATGGATAAATTTTTTTATTTGCCATTGCATGAATGTTAAAAATACAATTTACAAAAAGTTGGTTTGCAGATACTTCAGATTGAATTCTCTCGGAAGTATTGCATAAATTGACCCAGATTGAATTCGAGAGAGAGAGAAAAAAAAACGATTTTTATGCTTTTCCGAGATTAAAAATCGATTTTTTAGAAAATGTTTTTTAAGTTTCGTTTGAACTTTTGACAAAATAAAAATTTAAAAGCTCTCAAAAAAGATTTTAAAAATTTTTCCCACATTTATAATATTCTCTCCATAAATTTTCAATTCGCTAATTTTCATACCAATCGATTTTTTATTGCCATCCAAATTTCCCAAGATAATTTCAATCTGTAAATTTTCCAAACAAAATCTCTCGGAAAAAACTTTTTTAAACTGCAATAAAAAAATTTGCTTTTAACTTTTTAACTGTGGGAAAATAAAAATTGCTTTTATTTCATCCTCCGCCCCGCTGGGAGCCGAAAGACTTTTCGAGTCTCGCAGATTGTTTTTAAAACGCCAAAACACCAAACTCAGTGAAAAGCGATAAAAATAAAATCGATGGTTGTTAATTTAATTTCATTTACTTTTCATTGTCATCGCTGAATGATGCTGCGATTTTTTTGTGTAGGAAATTCTCACGATATTATCGCTCGTTCCCGCTCCGGGATGATAAACATTGAAGAAAGTTTTTTTATAGCTTTTATTCATTGGTTGTTTATCGAGAGTGAACAGTGAGGGAAGGGAAAGGAACGAGAAGATAAACACATCTCGAGGGAACTTTCAAAGTTCCGAGGATGAAAAATGTGAAAATGCATTGAACTTGAATTGTCGAGGTTATAAAAATGATCTCGATGCTTCATTAAGATTAAGTGAATTTTTTATATGATTTACGATGTTTTTTATTGAAAGCTTTTAATTTTTAACTAAGCTTTCAAGTTCAAGTTTAAAAGCTTCCACTTTAAAAACTTTTCAACTTTCATCAATTGAAGTTTAAATAGAAAAACATCAAAAAATAATTTAAAATTCAACTTGAAGAGTTTTCATGACTTTTTAATTAGTTTCCTCAATCACTAAGAATTAATGAGCAGAGTTACCATCAACATAATTTTACAACTCTCGTTACTCACAGAAAATTTATTATGAAAACTTAATTTTCACCCAAATTCCAGTTTCAAGGATATTTTTTTCTCATGGCCTCAAAAGAATACCACCCGAAAAAAAACTATGATAAAATTCTTCTTCAACCCCTAAAAGAGAATAATTCAGTTGAAAAGAAAGTTTTTATGCTCTAAATGTGGAAAGAAATGTGAATATTTACAAACTTTAGCATTTTCCGGCTAAACATTTAAAATTCACAAAGGCAGACGAGAAGAATTTTTCAAGTTTCTGTTTTTTTCGGGTATAGAAAAATCACTTCAAGACAAAGAGAAAGACCTCAAGTTGATTGAGGTGAAAAGTCATTGGAAAAAGAAGAAGAAAAAAGTTTTTTTTGTTTAAGCGGGTTAGGAGAAAGCTGAAAGAAAATTGATTGAGATTTAGGAGCTTTTATATGAGAACTTTGTGAGAGCTTTAAGGACACAATTTAAAGGTTGGATGAACTTGATTTTTAATTAAAGATTATTTAAATAATTTACAGAGAACAAAATGAATAAAAATTTCCCCTTAAGCTTATGCAACATATTTTCAGCATCTACCAAGAAATTCTAATATCCGGCTCCACGCTTAATCCAACAATTGCAACTTGATTATTCTCTTGAGACATTTCACCACCGACTTTTGCCATCGTACCCATTTTTGTTTATCTATATATCGGCACTTGACAAGCCTAAGAGGATTTACGGACTCGAAAACATGGAAAAGCTTTTTGCGTTCAATTACCATCGATGAGGTTTTTTTCGTTGCTGCCTGGTGATCCAATTATTCCACTAAAAATCAGGAAAATAAATATTCTTTTCAAGCTTTTTCTTCGAATTTTCTTTCAACCGAATTTCTACATGTGCAGCTGTGTAAACACACTCGCACACTCATGGGAGACTGTCATTACCAGGCAAAAAAGAATGAATCGGTTCGCCTTGAGATTTCTTGCGAAATTCTTTCTCACACGCCCCACAGCAGCTTGTAGTAAATTTGCATTTGAGATCAAGCGAAAAACAAACAAGATTTTTTTACATCGATTTTCTCGCCTCGTTGCGCCACAACTTCCGAGTGGGTGTGTGTGGGGAAGCTTAATGTCACCTTTAGGGTTTTTTTTGTCAAAGAAGAAGAAAAAAGAAAAGAAATGCTTTAGTTCTTGTCTGTCGCTAACGGAAAAGATTAAAGTGTGTGTACTTAATGCGCAATGAAGTGTCTTTAAGTCTCGACGGAAGAAAATCGTGCAAGATTTAATCTAGAGGGGAATGGCTGAAAGATGACTAATTTTTCATCATTTAACTTTCAAATGATTATTTTAAAATAAAAAAAACTGTTAAATTTTTTTGTGTCAAAACTTGACGATCCCAAAATTTACTGTTTTTCTTTCCCTTTATTTGCTCTTAAATTAACATCAGTGGTTTCAATCTTTATCTTCATTCAACGTGTAAAAATGAAATTTCCCTTTTGTCTTCTTAAACACGAGCGACGCAAAAAAAAGAGTAAGAGACTCAGTCTTAAATAAATTACATCCGAATGCGAAATGTACACAGCATGAAATATTTATAAAAATGTAATCAGTTTCCTCAAAAACCTCATCTACCATCTTGTAGAGTCTCATTTCTTTTGTGGCGGTTTCCTGATGGAAATTCGTGCTTGCTCTTTTTAACCTCCCTCGAACTCGCTTTAATGTGCATTTTGTTTAACATGAAATATATGAAGGCTGCACACACACGTACATGATTCCATGACGACGATGATATATGTGAATTTGAGAATATGCTTTGCGAATGATAAAATCAGTTAATTGGATTTTGTGGGTTTAAAGTTTATTTGTTGAAAATTATTAAAAAATAAAATTTAGGATCGAATCGTAAAAATTTAAAAATTTACTTCAATTGATGTTAATTTTTTTAATGAATTTAAAATTTTAACATGCAAAATCAATTTTTTATCCAAATCAAAAATTCCCACATGACTGAATGCAATCCTAAAAGATTCAGTAGCAAAGACTTTTCTCCACACTTCCGAGTAACTTAACGCCAGACAAAAAGTTTTCTTTATGTGCGCGTCAAATCAACTGAGAGATGAAAATATTGAAGCATGCCGCGAGCTTTTTTGAGACAAAAAAGATGGAATGAAAAATGATGTTGGGCATTTTAGAGTTTCGCGATAGAGCGAGCACACCTCCATCAAATCTTTCGTGGTTGGTGATGCCTTCAATGGCACATTAAAAGTCAATAAAAGGAAAATTGATTTTTCTTCTTGCGGCGAGGCGGTTTTGGTTTAATATCAAGATGGGCGGTGATTGAGAGAAAAATCAAGGAGTGGAAAATAATTTTTTATTGAAATTGCTTAAAAATTTAAAATATTTTTCTATAAATATGAAATTTTTCTGTCTTAGTGTCCACTCATTGTCTTTTCAGCCATTTCCTTTTTTTATTACTTTCAGCTCTTTCTTTCCTGCTGTTTTATGAATTGCTAATAGCCCTTTAACGTTTCATAAACCTCACGTTCTTCCTCTCCGACAGTCATCATGACTTTTTCCTATAAAATTTACCACCCGAATAATTGTCAAACGAGTAAATGTCAAACCCCATCATGACTTAATCTCTACCTAGAAATTATCATTTTCAAATCTGTCTCACAAATGTTTGTAGAGTTTTTGTCTTGAGAAATTTTTAATATCTCTGGTTGCACATCAACTTCAGACGATGAAAAGATGGAGGCGGAATTTCAGATTGCTTGAGAGCAAAAATAATGTTGAGGTTAATGACTTAAGTTAGAGAGTTTTTAAAAAAGTTTTAGAAATTAAAAAAATTCAGATTTAGAGTTGAAATTTTTTCTTTAAATTTTTAGGATTTGAACCTTCAATATTTTCTTTGATTTTCCCGAAAAATTTAAATTTTTTTTCTCAACTCACCTGAATTTAATATCAGGAAAAACAATATGATTAAACACGTCGTCATGTTGCTGCCGCTCTTCATGTGGAAAATCGAACACACTCTAGATGGCATGGATGATGATAAAAAGTGTTGATTCCTCAATATGCGCACTTCTCTCTCTCGTATGATTATCAATATATAGATTTATTTTTCACATCGTACATGTTAATTTTATTCCAGATGCGAGCGAGAGCATGAATTCACTTTGATATATCCATATTTAATCATCGGATGCTTCTCAATGTGTCTGATGATTGATGCTCTCGACTCAAAATGCATTAGGTTCTTTTTTCAACTTGAACATGAATTTTCTGAAATTTATTTTTAATGTATCGCATCAACTTTCGGCATTTTCACGATGACGACAGACTTTTATGCTCGCATGTATCAGTAATTAAATGCCATTAACACATTTTCACTTAAATCTTCTCAGTTCATTGCATCCTTCTCTTTTTTTTCAGCACTGACTGAAGTGTTTATTACTTCACCGAATGATGATTTATACGAGCCACAAAATGTCGTCATATATTTCACATCACTGCCACATTATGGAAGAAGATGACAACATTAATTTTCATTAGAGATAACAATTAAGTTAATTCGACTGTGACGCGTTTTTTTGCTGCGTGAGTGTACGATAAAAATAATGATGTGAGAGTTCGAAGAGTTCAAGAAGGATATTCAAGTTGTGGGTTGGGTCTTTTGTGATATGATAAAAAGAGTCTTTTAATTTCTAAACAATCCTTAATCTGATTAAAGAAGTTTTTTTGTCCATGTGAAAGTTGATGAGAGAATTTGAAAATTTAAAATACGTTAAAACGATTCTCAAAGTTCAACATAATCTTCATCACTAAATCAATTCCCTTCTTTTTCTTCTTTCTCTCTCGAAAAATCCACAACACGCTCAATCACAGAGAATTTTCTCGATTAATGTTGGCAAGGCGGCTTTATACAGATTTCCGAGAGAATTGCCACAATTAAACGATTCGTGGTGCGGTGTGAAAATGATGTGGCATCTAAAAGCGTTGAAGTCAATTGAAAGTGTCATCAATCAACGCACATGCGAGAGGAGAATGAGAGTTTGTGAAAGTTCTCGATTAAACATCCAGTTCATGTGTGAGTGTCACTCCTTTTTTCGTCTGTCTAACTAATTAAATTTTTCTTCTGTCCACTCACTCGACGACGACACAATCCAATTAACTAATGAAGTTAGAAAAGCAACTTGAGATGTCTTTGGTGATCATGTGAATCATGAAGGTCAATTTCCATGGTAATAATATTAGCAAGAAATAATTTTATCTATAGAATCATGATGAGCATAATGAGATTGATCGAAAAAGATTTTTTCATCCCTTAAAATTTCCATAACAAAAAAAGAGAGCGCTTTGTGCGCTTGGACAAAAAGTTTTTCTCGGCCTTCATATTTTCTTATTGTGTGATAACAATAAAAGCGAGTCAGAGTTGGTAAAAATATGATTTTTTAATAAAATTATTTTAACGGTTTTTTAAAATTCAAATTTTCTTTAAAAAAATCAACTCTGGATCGCACAGCTTGAAGCTTGATAATCATGTGCGATGAAAAATCGATAAAAATTCGGTTATGGGATGAAAAATCAATTGCCTATCAACAAACTCCCAACATCAGTGCGAAAAAGCTTTTTTTCATGGAGAAAATAGATTTGTCACGTTTCGCCATAGAAGACAAATGTCTTTAAAGATTTTTTCGTGTGTGCGAATGATGAAGACATACAAACACGTGTGGAACGATGAAAGCATCTTTTTATGATGCGAAAATCTTTTGAATGGCTTCGCGTACCATAAAATTTATGTTCTTATTGGATTTGAAAGAGAATTTAGAAAATTTGATGAATTTTTCGAGTTCTAAATTCGAATTGAGATTCTCCACGTGCGTGTAAAAACACGTGAATATTTTTGAGGATGATTGAGAGATTTTGAGAAGCTGCAAAAGTGATGGTATATTTGAAATTTAATATATTTTTTGGGTTTCACATGTTGTGGTTTGAATTGTTAGAATTTTCTAACATTTTTTGATGAATAATGAGGAAGTGAAAGTTTAAATGAATTCAAAAACCAATCAAAATTTCAAATATTAGAAAAATATTAATCAAAAATTAAAAATTTTAGGTTCGAATCCTAAGTTTAAATACAAATTTCCAATTAAGTATTGTTGTTTTTTTTAAATTCTTTTTATTTTTTTTTGAATAAACAAAATTTGACTTATCGCACCCAAATTATTATTCTAAAATTGCCACCTATCATCGCAAAATTGAAAAGTTCACACGCCTTTTTTATACTTTAATTTTGATGTGAAAATTGCTGGGAAAAATTAATGATTTTGTGTGTGTGAGGGTTGAAAATTTTCCGCCGTGAATAAAATCAATATTTTGGTAATTTTCACATTTTAATGGCTCGGATCCCGTTTCATTGGCGTGTCTACAAAGAAATTAATGATGGATAACGAGCAGAAATTTTTCAATGTGAAATATCGGTCGGTAATCAATTTTATATCGGGGACAGAAGATAAAAAGAAATATGCGATGAGTTTGAGGATTTTTTAACATGAAAAATTGTCAAAAATAAATTTTAATCAAAATTTTTTTTGAAATTAAAATCTTTGAATAATTTTATAAAATATAATTACTAAAGTTCTCCCACTTCTTAACAATCTCAAATTAAAATTACTAATGAGATAAAAGAATCAAATTAAAAACTTTTCCATGAATGAAATTTTCTCGAGAAGTTCTCATTATGAAGTAATTTGTGAGAGATTTTATGTTTATGCATTTGAAGTTTCTTACTTAGAAGTTTAATTTCAGAATCTTATTCACAGACATGTCGCTCGTCTAGACCAAAATGCAAATTTATTCCAATTGTTTCGTGCTTGTAAATTATTTTTGGGGTTAATGAAAGAATTAGGAAGAAAATTTGGATGGAAATGAGAATTTTTTTTAACTAGTGCAAAAAAGGATAGAAGCACTTACATATTCACATATGTGATTTTAGGATTCGAACCTTAAAATAAAACTTTTATAATTTTCATAACTTATTCAATTTAAAATGTTTATGTTAAATTAATTATTTAAACTTTTCTCAACAATTTCAACTCATTTAATCCTTCCACCTTGAATATATTTTCCTCATAAAAGGTTATTTCGTTGTTTGTATTTTTTCCATGTTGACAAAGTGCCATTTGTCAATTTCTTCCATTGTTCGTCTCAAATTTTATTTCCAATGCGAAGTAATTTGAAGAAACATTTTTTCTCTTGTCACAATCCTCATCAAAACATCTTCAAGATATTAAAAGTGCACACGTGTGTCAACTTTTCCTCCATTCTCTCAATTTGTAATTTATGTCTTAGAATTCTTTCACTTTACAACTTTACACAATCATTTTCACTCTCATCCACTTTTTCGCCTCTCTCTCAACACGCAACAATAAAAATCCACTTAAAACTTTATCAAATAAAAAAAGTTTTCCTCTTTTTTTGTGATAAAAATTGTCATTAATCAATTTAATGGAAATGATTTCATTTGTAAATAAAAAAATCTCTCTGGACCATGGTGAAAAAGTTTTTAATTTTTATCGAGCCGGTTTGCCAACATTTCACAATAATTTCGAATGGGATTCGGAAGTGTAATCAAGGGAAGACACAAACTTTCACTTTATCCAAGCATATTTGATTATTAATTCAATTAAAAGTCCCTTTTTCGGTTGTTGATAATTTTATTTAATTAATCCGAATAAAGTTAAGCTTTCAGCAATTTTCACGTTCACAAGTTAATTTTGGATTAATTTTGCTCATTCTTGAGGTTAAAAATTTCCTAAATTTAACTTTTTTCGAATTTTAATCTCGACAATAGCGAAAGTGTAACCGCTCGATTAAGATCGCACTCAACGACTGAGCGTGTGAATAACACGAACTACTCCTTTTTCCTATTCGGAATCGATAGACAGTCATGCGCATTTCAATTGTCGCGATTTCTCAACAATTTTCCTCTCCGAAGTGCCAAACCCCCCGATTCGTTTCGTGCATGCAGAAAGGAAAGCAAAATATTTACAATATAGTAAATCTCTTCTGATAATATCATAGAAAAATATATTATTTACTAAAACTATTGTTTCAACAGCAAAACACACAAGCAGCCACTCACGTCCTTACTCATTCTCTCTATTTTTTCGCTGTAAGTGGGATGATGTTACTGTAAATATATGAGTGAAGTGCAACTAGTCAATCTAAAGAGCTCCATTTGAATATAAAAAGGAAATCCAAATTTATTGAGAGAATGATAATGAATGTAATGATGGCGATAATGCGAGCTTCAATGATTGAGGATTAGCTCAACGACTTATGAAAGAGTGATTTTGAGATTGAATTCATAAATGAATAGATTTTTGATTCAAAGAGAATTTATGATTAGATTTTTTTATTTTGGAAAAAATTATAAGAGAAAAATGGGCGCACTTTTAGACGTTCTAGTTTTTAATAATTGAAGTTTTGATAGAAAAATTATTAATTAAAGAGAAAATAAATTTATTTTGACCAAATTTAAATTCTAACTATTTTTAATTTAAACTTTTTTGGTTCGTCAACTTAAATTCGTCGTTTTATTCTCAATTAAAAGTTTGTAAAACTCGAGATCAAAACCCTCAAGATAAGATTAAAATAAACTATTCCACTCTTCATTGTCATTTCTCATCTTACATAATTAACTTGAACTTTGCCTTTTCTCCCTCTCCACCAGCTCTAGTTTATGATCTCATTATTGCAAATGTTATTATCCCCGTCTCCTCGCATTACAAAAGCGAATTTTCGCATATAAAAAAATTTACAAAGCTATTAAGTGCGCTAGTTAACAACTCGAAAGTCTCGCAACAGCTAAGCGAAGCGAACATAAAAAAATTACTGTAGTTTCTCGTATTTTAATTAAAGTGATGTTTTGACGTCAAAAATTTGTTCACGAGAAGAGAAAAAAGTTTCACTAACTGACTTACTCCTCTCGATGGTATCATAGTGAATCCACTTAATTTTCCAACAGAAAGCACTTTAAATTTATCTCTCGACCATTTAGTTGTATATAACACATTTTTGCCACAACACCCCAAGGGTGAAGTTTTGATGAGAATTTTTTTTGCTTTTAAAACTTGAATCGAATGAAAGCATTTTGAAATGTCCTTAAGTTTTTATTACTCTCACACGAAACAAGGAAATCAATTTTAACATCAAGGGGTGGACACTAAAGATTTTTTAGAATTTCAGCTTTAGATTTTTTAGAATTTTAAATATTAAAATATTTTACAATATTTAAAGTGTTCACTTTTTTTATTAAAGTCAACTTTATCCACTCAATATATCCAAAAGCCCATAATAGGTATGAAGTGTGAGTGCGAATACTGAATATCGCACGGCATATATTTCATGATGAATAGACTCGATTTTTCTTATTCTCTCTCGCATATATCGCGCGAAATTTATTTATTCGAAGAGAAAAATTTTTCCTGCGTATATTTTTTTATTTATTATGCAAACCCCCGCGTGGGAATTTTCATGGCACACATAACAAAACAGCATCATCATCTCTACGCGGTGCGACTGTGTGCTACTGTTGATGGTTGAAAGCGGTGGGAATTTTCAGGTAGGTGCCTATGGATGTTTTTATTTGGAGAAGTTTAAGAAGATAATTTTTAAGGATTATAAAAGAAAAACAAATTTAAATTTTCTTGGTTTGTTTTGAGAATTTTGTGATTATGTAAGAAGAGCTTTGAAAACTTTAAAAAATTTGAAAGTCTTAAAAAAGTTTGAAAGTTTTAATAGAGATGTCAAATTTTTTAAAAGCTTTTAAAATTTTGATACTTTAAAAATTTGTAAAAAACTTCGAAGAAATTAATTTTTGTATTTTTTTCAAAGCTTTCTAAGAGCTTTTTAATTTTTTATGAATTAAATTTTCATCCCCTTACTTTTTAATATTTTTATTGTTATTGTTGCTTGATTGCTTCACCTATAAACAGTTTAATATTTAATGTCGCTTTGTTTTGCATGAACACATTATAACGGAAAAAATGACTCTATGGATGTGCGTGGATATATAAATGCGAGTGAAAGACTCCTGTGAATATCATGTTTTCGTAATTTAATTTAATGGCAGAATGGATAATTCATCGCAATAAACGATTTAAAGAGAGAGCAAAATTAATTTAAGATTAATGAAATTAAATTTTTTTAACGATCACGCTCGAATACTTTTTTATCAGCATAATTTTCCTAATTATCTCTCTCCATCTCACTCTATATAATTAAAGCCCTCATGAGTAGATAAATTAATTTATTAAGCAGAACGTCGGGTCTTCGACAAACACAAAAACAACAAATGCATTTGCATATAAATTTTACGGCAATAGTCGGGAGCACTATGAAAATATGTTTGTCATTACCCCTCCTCTTAATGTCACTATAGAACGTCGTCTATAAGGCAAATTCGCTCGGCAGATATTGACATCGAAAAACAACATTTATTTGGAATGCTTTTTGTACATTTGTGAGCGTCATGCAAAATGTCGATGTGAGTTGGACTTTTTTTTGCTTTGTAAACATGAAATTAAATGTTGAAAGTTAAAATTGGGGTAAAGAAGCGCATTTTTGTGTTTTAATTTATTTTTAATGAATAAAAAATAAAGAGCTTATTTAAAGCACATAAAAGCTTTGTAGTAGCTTCTCTCAATTTTTTTTGCTTTAAATTCTTGTGACTATTTTTGCTTAAATTTCTCACCCCTTTAACGTCGCCCTAGAAATATAAAAATATTTATCTTCTTTCACATGTTTTTCTGTGTGGATGTTTTCTATTGAAAATCCACCTCAATGAATCGAACATGCATGTCGAACACGATATTTTTTGGCTCCATGAATTCGAAATTTAATATTTTTCCGCAAATGCAAATTCCTCGCTCTCAATGTTATGCTTGATCACAAATATTACGACGATAGAAAAAAAATTTGCTTTTACGGAAGCTGAGTAAAAAAATTGAATTGAAAGGAATTTAGGGAATTCTCTTTATTTTCTGCTTGTAATGCATGAATTGTTTTATTACTGGCCTTAATCGAAAAATATTGAAATTCAAAAATGATGGAGATTTTGATGTGTAAGAAGTGAAGAAAAATTTCCTTCCCTTGTAAATTCTCCTCATTTCGATCAGTGAAGTGGAAAAACTTCTGAACAACAATTAATGAAAATCTATTCAGACGTCAACTCACGCATTCATCCGTCGGATCAATGTCTTACTTTTCCTTCTTTTTACACCAATACAATTTTCTTCTTTATTCAATAATTATTGAGCAAAAGTTTTATTGAATATGTGAGCACACAAAATTAATTTCTTCATTCACCCGTTCCATGACCCATTTAGCATTCTTCTCTCCTTGACAGATCCAGAATGTTTTTATGTTGGTGAGTGAAAAAAGGAAATTGATTGGCATCGATATGTTTGATGCTTCTCTCTTTTTCTGCATCTAGCACTAATTAATTGTAATGAGCTTTTATGGATTTCCGGGTGGTCAGAATGATTTTCAATTTGTCTTCTAGAGACAAGCGGTTTTGACTAAAAAAGCTCTTCAAAATGTTTAACCTGCTTCGATAACACAAATTCACTCTAAAACAAACATCAATTTAGAATGATTATGAGTTTCACATAGAATTTAATTATAGTGTAATTATTTCCGTGCCCCTTCAATAAATTTAATTGACCTAACCTTGCACGATGAAATGTCTATCATCAAGTCCTTTCTATGTTGCATTTTCACATCAATTAATTCAAACATATAAAAGCTTAATGACATAAGCGGAAGAGACTCTTTCATAATCAAAAGCTCATATCATTCGAACTCGTTTAGTCGAGCTGAGTAAAAGCTTTTAACAAGAGAAAAATCATGGAAAAGATTAAGAAGAAAAAACCGAATGTGTTTACGGAAATTTTACCATTTTATTTGACATTGAAATTCGCTGGCACTTTTCCCCTGTCCTTTAACACCAACAACGGCGGTGACCTCAGAACGAAAACATCAGATAAGCTCGTGTCTGTCATTGCAGCCATTTCAATGGCTTCCATTGCTGTGGCTTACTATTTGCAAATAACAGCTCTCGAAATTGAAAAAGTCAACATTGTAGCATGGGGTTGGTATACCTGGTAAGGTTGATTTAGATTAAATAAAAATAAACTTTGTAGAAAAATGGACTTGACGATAGAAATTTTGTTCCTACTAATTTTATTTAGTCTTCTCTGCGGTTTCTTCTTCATCGGAATATTTTTCATCTATCAACTTTTCAAATGACACCAAATCATGCAATTTCTGCTCTTATTACACGATTTTGACAAACGAGCGGAAGCTTTGGAGGTGAAAATGTGTCGAACGAATGTGCGATATAAAATTTTGGCAATCATGTTGTCGTCACATCTATCAAGCTTATTTATATCGCTTGTATCGGCATTTGGGTTCGCACTCAATGGACATTTTAGCGGTGTTGCATTTTATTTGCCGCTCGGCTATGCTTTTCAGCTCTTTTACATGACGCTGTGGATTGAGCAATTTTCATTTGCCGCCCTTGCACTTCGAACTCGTTTTGATTTGTTGAATAGCAATTTGAAGTTCACCTTCGAATGTGGAAGAATCAGTGAGATTGCCGCAATTAATTTACACTCGACGTATGGCAAGAAGAGTTTGGCCAAATTAATTTCAGAACTATACAGTCAATTGTGCGATGGAATCGAGTTGGTTAATGAGGCATTTACACTTCAACTCATTCCATTCGTAATTTATCATTTGACGGTTAATTTATTCACAATATATGGCGTAATTCGTGAGCTTATACTCAACTCGTCCGACATCATTTTGGCGATCGGCATAAACTCGGGATGGATTATAACAACAACCTTTCTTCTATCACTTGGTCTTTATTCAGCTGAAACAACCCTTAAATGCGCTCGACTGACACCAGTCATTGTCGGCTATATACTGAAAACGGAGAAGTTTAAAGCTCCCGAGGATGTGCTCAAAACTTTTCTCCTCGAAGTGCAATATCGAAATATCTCATTTCACAATGAATTCTTTCACATCGAGTGGAAATTAATGCTTGAGGTGAGTTAAGGAGGGAATTTAGAATGATTGAGTATTCTTGTGGTGTTTCTTGGTGGCAAAATTTTATTAAAATTATGAATTCAAGGGGTGGAAAATTTTTTTAATTGTTTTTTTACTAATAATAGCCTACTATGTATCTTTCGACCCTGGTCAGACGCAGCTTCCGTCCTTGCCGTCAATTGTTCAAAAAAATAAATTTTCAATATTTAAAATATTTTTTTTACACTTTTCATCCATTGAAAATTATTAACACAATGCAAAACTTTTTTAATTAAATCATTCCATAATAATTTTTCACTCTCTCACATTCCATGCAGATTCTCTCAGCGATTTTATCATTCATCGTAATTGTGTCAAACTTTGATAAATTTTAAATTAATTTTAATGAACGTTTGTGGTTGAAAAAGTGTTAATTAAGTGGTTTTGTAAAATGTTGCATCAAAATATGTTGATGAATTTTTTAATGTATGCAAAATAAAACTTTTAATTACTGTAAAATTTCAATTTAAATTTTTTATCAATATACAACTCGTAACTCTTTCAATTCGACTCTAACTACCGATCTAAAAAATCTCTCGTTTACTTCTCGGACATCTAACTACTTATTCAATATTTATCAAATTTAATTCCAAGTAAAAAGCTATTTAATTTTTCTCATCATCTTCGTCAATAAATGATGTGGAAATTGAATTAAATTCAATTGAAATTGGAGCTCAGCTGAGAAAAGAAAAAATAATAAGCACGATAGCATCATATGACAAGTCCGGAAGGAAGAAAATGTTATGAAATCTCATTCATACATCCGAGTAGAGAAGATCCTTAGGGCTTATATGAGAAAAAACAGAAAATAGGGATATAAGAGATGTTCTCATAATGCGAAATTATTCGACTTTGAATTTATTTTTCAATCACAATATATGAGTATAAAAAAGGGATGGACACTGCGAAATTTTTAGACATGAAAATATTTTTATATTAAACATTTTGTGTACACGCCTTATGAGAAATCATACAAAGCAGATGGAAAAATCTCAGTTTCAAGTGGGATTTCGATCAATGGAAAATTGATAAAATCCATAGGAAATCCAATATCATCGTCGTCATGATATTCATTGTTGTAATTTTCCCAGAAGAGCAAAAAGGAAATTTTCAATCTCATCACTTCTTACAATTTTTTTCTATGAAGAAATGTTGTAGACATGAGTTCATTTAACGTTATGATATGTTGCATGTTAAGGTGACCAGACAAAACAGCAATTTAAAAATATCCGTTTGTTGTCTGAGCAGCAGCAGCACATAAATGCCATAATCATTTTGTGTGCAGCAAACGCAGAGTGAAAATATTACGGTCGTCGAGCACATAATGCCATTGCTATAGCTCCTTTCATGTCATAATACTTCCATGCCATATTGCAACTCTTTGGAATGTCTCCGACTCCACATACAATGTAAAATAATCCTATAGTCGCACTTAAATTAAGGAATTTAATATTTTTTGAAAGAGACCATGACTGTAGTAGAGAGACAGAGTAAAGAATTTGAGAAATGAGATTGGCTTGTTTTAGTTTTTGAGTTGGGTTAGACAATTTTTTGGGATTAATTTTCCGTTACATAAAAAATTATTTTAATTTTTGAATACAAAAAATCGACACTGAGTAAGAGTTTTCAGATTTAAATCTTCAGTTACGGCCCCTTCTATTTACAAATTTTTAAAATTACTAAGTGACTTCTTTTTTTATTTTGGAATTCAAAAAATTAATTCAGTTTATAAATAAAATCATATCCAATTTAGAGTTTCATTATCCAATTTTTGGTCCGCCTCAAAATTACATTTCAAATTATCGTTAAACTGTCCACAGCTGCCTTTAATTTTTATTTGATCACCCAACAATAAAATCTAATTTCAAATTAAATAACCTCAATAATAAAATCCTAAAAACATTCCATTAAACGACACCCATGAAATTTTTTTATTTCCCGTCGAAAAAAAGAGATGAAAATTCCAACATCACGCGATTTAATGATCGTTGTCATTATTAACCACTATTATCATCATCACATCAACAAATAGACAAACAACAAGCGGATAATTGGAGATATTAAAGAGCGAGCATGACGATAGTGTCGCAAAATATGTTTTTGTCGTTTTTTGATAGTAAAATTCAATTTCCACCCTTTTTCCTCTCTCTCGAGCTCTCGGCTGTGGAGGAAAATTGAGAAATTTAATTAGCTTAATTGAATTCATTGACCCAATTAGTTGTATGAGAGGAAAATTAATATTTAGTGCGCAAGAAAAAATTGTAACAAAAAAAGAGCATGGCGACACTGCTGAGCTTTGGGAATATTTTACACAAACACTAAAAGTCATTAAGCTTTAATAATCGCAAGCGGAGCATGAAGAGAATTTTTTTCATGTCTTTTGCTTGTTTTAAGCAAAAAAAATTTATGTAAAGTTGGAGGAGAAAAATTCACATTAATTACTTGAAGTGGAATCAAAGTTCATGTTTAAGTTTTAAAAAAATTTAAATTTATTAAAAAGTTTATTTTACAAAATCAACAAAAAGTTACAAGGAAAAAAATTAAAACACGGCATATGAAAGAGAAATCTACATGAAATTTCCATTTGCATGCTGAAAAAAAGTGCAGCATGAGACACAATGATGAATTATGGATGATTTTACTGTGTGTCATATGTGAGCAAATGTATAAGCATAAAAATTTCACATTGAATGACAGTCATATCCTTGCTGTTTTATCAGCTCATACTTGATATTAAGTTTGAGTTTATGCAGCATGAAAAGTAATTAAAAGTTTAACTTTTTACTCAAATCCTTTTATGCAGTGCTCGCCATATGGTTCATGAGCTAACCTCAAAATTAATTCTAATTTTTTTATCTTACTTCAAAGTAATTTTTCTTTTGTATTTCTTCAGAAATAAGGCAATAAAAGTTACCGTCTAACGGATGTTCACCATAAACAATAAAAGCATTTTTCTCTCTTTGTGCTAAAAAAAAGTTTAAGCTTTTATCGCAGTTTTCTTCTTGTCTTCCCTCTCACTTACTTCACATTTTTTTCTTTATATAAAACGTGTTGAAAGAAAAGACGATGAAGTCTCGCATTCTCTCGCACTCACTTCCTCCATCCGGTAAACATTTAGTCGCAAAGTCTCGCTGGATAAAGAGTGGGGTGAGGTTGATGTGAAAATGAAAGATGATAAAGTGAGAAGAAAAAGCTTTTATGAGTCGCTTTCTCCATCATGCTCTAGTTGAGTATGTTTATAATCACACTGTGATGATATGATTTTAACGACACTTTATGACAAAGATTGGACACTGACATTTTAAAAATTGATTTTTATTTTTAAGAACTGAAAAATAAATTTAAAATTTTTAAAAAATTCTTAAAATTTTTGAAGTGTTCTACCCCTTTTTATTTTCTTACATCACATGTACTTCCGTGGATATGAAGAACATTTCAGTTCATTTTTCATTTCAACATGATAGACTGTAATAAAACCTGCGTGGGACATGACCAAATGTTACCGTTAAAATTCAAAAAATCCTCATACAAATAAAATTTAAATCTCGGCTTCAACGTATTTTCAATAGAGAATTGTATACAAAAAGTATACTTTTATTTAAATTTACGGCTTCAACGGTTTTCATGTCCCACGCAGGTAATAAAAATGAATTGAGTGTGTCGCATTTGAGTTGCGGTGAGGATTTGGGGGAGGGAAAAAAGTATTTTGTCATAAAAATGTAAATCTTTCTGTCAGCTCACACATTTACAAGCACGCAAGTCGTTGAATCGATTTGTACTACTTTAGACTTACTATGGTGATGACTTTATTGTTACTTCTGTGGTTGAACATCATTACGTGAGTTGTCATAACTTGATGAATTCACTTCTTGATTTGCGGTTGAATTATTTTGACTTTGGGACATTTCTTCCTATGTTGAAGATTTTTGAGTTAGGGGCGGGAAAACTTTGATTTTTTTTATCAATTTTCTGCTTAATTTTTTTCTCATCTTATCTGAATTTAAAGAGCCACAAAATAAACTTTTTAACCCTCTCAAAAAATGTCTCGAACATTAAAGCAAGTTTTCTTATCATTCATCTTCTTCTTCATTTCTTGTCGAAAGTCCAAAAAGTCTAAGTTTAGCATTTCTCTCACAAAGTTTATCAACAACTTGAAAAATATTTTTTCTTCTCATATTTCAACCCTCTTGGTTGTGTCGGTCTCTCTAAGTCTCTTCCATTTTACCGAGATACCACTTATTTTGTTGTTGCTATCATTCTCAATAAATATTTCGAATTCTTCTTTTTTTTAATAGCAAGATGTCACTCGATACACTCCACACTAGACTTGTGTTCTCGAAAAACGAGAAGAATTTCTTCGCTTATAGTCATAAATTTACATTCGACAGCTAATTGCGATCGATCGTGGTCTCGCTGTGTGCTTTTACCACTATCAATTTGATGCTAGATGAAAGCGACACAATCTAATGAAAATCGCTCGAGTGGAATATTTTAGCTTCTAAGAGTTCACTCGAGCTTCCTTTTCGAAATGATTCAGTGTGCATTTGAGACTTAACAACAAGTTAGTTTTAATGAAATTGTTCGTCGTGCTTCAAGTTGAGGGTTGAAGGGAAAAGTTTAATCACTTTCGAGTAAATTTATCATTGACATTGTCTCGATGCATCGTGTGTCGGAAACTGATCAGACTTAATTTATTAGAGTGAGTTTTGAGTTTGAGGGCAGACATGTTTAGAAAAGCCATTAATTAAATTATTTAGTCTGATGGACACTAAATTTTTATGGATTTTTATTTTCAAAACGTTACAAAAATTTCAATAACTTTCAATGTTAATTGTTTGTTAAACTGGACTTTGCTTTTTTCTACTTATTTTCTTAACGGACAAATTTTCTTGTTTCCCTACTTGGGTTCATACTTGACAACTTTAAAACATAATTCTTAAAAATCACTAAATAATTAATTTTTGTTAAAGATTTTAAAATTCTAAGAAAAAATCAATGAGTTAAGAATAAATTAAAGCTAAAAGCTCAAATGTTCCTACCAAAAAAATACAAAAACCTCAAAGAATATAAAAATCCAGGAATTTCTTTTTAAATCACTCCAAATTCAATCTTTAACGATATTCAAACCTCAAATGCCTTTTTTCTATATCTTAGAAAATCGTTAAAAACATACAAATTTTCTCTCGAGTCTATAAGGAAATTCTCGATGCCGGTAAAATTCCACTTCCTTTATCGTCAAATCTCGAGCGAGCTTCACATTTAAAAAAGCGAGAGAGATAAAATCTCTCGCTCAATAAAAAGGAAATAAAAAACGATTGAGGATCAATAAAAGCGCCATTATCGAGGTGTGATAGCATATTTGCTACCTTTTTACTTATCTCGAAATTGGTTTTGATTCTTTTGCGCCAAAGAAAAATTTGTTCTCGTTTGAAAATTGAATTTGAAATAGTTTCTTGGGAGAAATTTTCTCGTTTTATGTTTTGTGAGAGAAAAAGTCTCGAAAAAAGTTATTTAATGAAACAATTTATTAAAACTTTGCAAATGCAGAAATTGTTTAGTGATGTGAAGAAATTAATTTGTAGGAAGTTTTTCTTCATTCTTCAGAAATTTAAACACAAAAATTTTCAATCTAAAGAAATAAAATTTATGACTTTTCAACTTTTTTCATCACACATGTAAACATTAATTGAGGCCATAAAAATCCAATTATCATTTTTGACCTTCGTTAACCTCTCAAAAAAGAATAAAATACTTTTGAGCAGATTCTAGACGCCATAAAAAGGATTTTGTTTGTGGAAAAATAAATGTCATGGAAATTATGAACCCCATCCAGCAATTTTTGTCATTAATGTGAGTGAGTCATTAAATTTCAATTTCATATTTACAGAGCGATTTATTTTTGGGTTTTTAAATCATGTGATTATAAATAAATTTAAATTAAATTACATTTAAATCTTTGAAAAAGTGAAAATGAGTTAAAATTAAATCTATAACTCAGTAATCATAAAATTTTGTAATCAATTAAATTAAAAACTATTTAAAGTCTGAAAATTAAAAAATTTCCTCCACAGTTTTCAACCCCTTGAAATTTTTTCCTGCAAATTCACCTTAAATATTTTAAATTTCTCAAACTCATCATTGTCAATCCAGATGTCGGTTGTCGGTGAACTTGCACGGAGTCAATTTTATTTCGATTTGTTCGCCAACTCAAACTCAACTCGTCATCAATTGAGG
Organism: Tanytarsus gracilentus; assembly: GCA_038502055.1. Classification (NCBI taxonomy): domain Eukaryota; kingdom Metazoa; phylum Arthropoda; class Insecta; order Diptera; family Chironomidae; genus Tanytarsus; species Tanytarsus gracilentus. Next base: position 2,351,440 of record JAXRKN010000043.1, on the reverse strand, counting down.
AACTGGAAATTTATTTGCTCAATCAACTCAATTTGAAATTTTTGTGAGAACGTTCGGACAAATTTGCAGATACAAACCGCAACGTTGGTTAGAAAGCTTTTCAATATAAAAGAGAGATTTTTCTTCAATGCAAAGAGCTTTGCATATGTGCGAATGAGTTTTCTCTCGCTGTGCTGTAATAAAAAGCCATGAGCTCGATATGACGCTCAGCACACACGAAAAGTTTTCATTAAACCACAATATTTTAATTTTGTTCTCGCATCTGACTTTGGGGACGTATTCAGTGTGGCTTGGCGGACTTTTATAATTTCATGACTGTTCGGTCTCACATTGTACTCTCTTACATTCAACCCACACATCCTCAGATGCAATATTAAAAGTTTGCTTTATGAAAACCTCAAAATGAAAAATTTCTTTCGATATTTGTTGGAGGATTTTTCATGCTCGAGCAAGAGATGAACATTTTTAGGTTTTTAACATGCTTTTTGAAAATATAAATTTAAAGTTTTTAATTTAAAAATCAACGCTTCAAAAATTTAAAAACCTTTTATAATTTTTTTAAAGTTTTAAAATATCTTAATCTCATTTTTTCATGAATTTTAAACTGCCATCAAAGTCGTTCTATATCTAGCTTCCGCTTAAAGATTTAATTATAAATTCTCAACCATTATATTACATCAATTTTCAAAAGCTTCTGAAGAAAATTTAAATCTGCCAAGAACTTAAAAGCAGCATTTTTAAAAAACAGCAAATGAATAATCGCTCGATGAGTGTCTGCTGAGTGAGCAGATAACTCGACAGATAGAGGAGAAAATAATTTCATTTTAAGATTAATTCCTTAAAACTACATCAAACGAAATGAGATTGAATATTGAGAACCCAAAGAGCGGAAGCTTCCTTCGTCTTTTACCCTTCGATGAGCTCGTGTATGTCTTAAAATAATTTATAATGCACACAAAAGAGGTTTTTGGAAAAGGAAAAAGTTTAATTAGATTTTCTACAAAAAAAAAGTTTTATAAGTTGGAGAAAAACTTTGAAGTTTTACTTCAAACACGCAAGCTAGTGATATGATTATGAAGAGTGAGATAGAGGGAAGTTAAGCAGCTGTAAGTTGTTTGAATATTCAATTAGAAAGTTCAAAACACCTTGAGAATAATTAAAATTTTTAAACAAAATTTTCACTTTAAAATTTAAATCAAATTTTCCTCGATTTTTGAAAAAATTTCTGTTCAACTAAAAATCAATGATTATCAATCAATTCTGATTCAGGTTGATTTCTAAAGTGAAAATCATTTTGCTCATTCATGTCCGTCCTTTATTTGTGGATTAACTCAAACAACCGATGAAATTTTGTCATTCACTCAGAGCGACTGAAAAAATAGTCTCGCAAACTTTGTTGCACTTTTAGCGTTGATTCAAAAGTCAGAACACAAATTCGCCATTAATTTTTCACATTCACCTAATTGAATTTTTTTGGCGATAATTGAGTTTCGATTCGTGCAAGAGGGAAAAAGTCATTTTCATTAGAGCTGGATTTAAAATGAAAATCCAAATTGAAGCAAGAATTAAAAGTGTTTTCAAAATAGAATAGAAAAAGTTTGAAGAGATTTAGAAGTGAGAAGTTGAAATTAAGGATTAGTGTTCGCAATGAAGTGTCGGAAGTGGAAAATTACTTTTTAATTTTTAATTGGCTTTTTGTTGATTACTTTTTCATCGATTTGTGTGTTTCAGGAATTTTTTTGACCTTTCACTCTGACACGCCAACATTGTGAGTGCAAACATGCCTCATATAAAAATCACAATGCTGCCGTCATGGTCGATTAATTAATGCAGAGCACGTTCCGCAAAATCGACAAAAATCTCCGGTGGTTAAAATTATTTTTATTTTCATCTCGGTGAGTTCAAATATTGAGCGTATTTTACATCGCAAACAGAACCGCACACATGATTTGATATAAAAGTCAACAACAATAAAACATTGTGTAATGATATGATGTTACAATGGCGTGAGTATTCACCGAGTGATATGTCCATACTATTATTGTTCGTGTACTTTTTAAACGTGATGAAACCTTCTCAAGTCTTCGTCGCATTCATGTGAGAAATTGGCAAAATTCATCCGAAAGCTCAAGAGGACGATGATAAACAAGAAGCGGAAATTGAAATTTGGCCGGATATGATGAAAAATTGTTAGTTCGAGAGTGAGAATTTTCTCTCTCGTTCAGCTTTCCGGATGTCGAAAGCGTGAGTGATTTAGTGACAAAAGTGATGTCAGCTAAATTTTAAATTACTCGAAAAAATTAATTTTTTTAAAAAATTTTTAAAGTAATTTCTTAGTAACGAGCTTTAATACTTTCGTCGTTGCAGCATCGCATAGGAAGCGCTTGACATCGAACATGCAACAGTAACTCTCAATCCGGAAGTTCGCTATGAAAACGACCGGGAAAAAGCTGGTTGAAAATTACCATTACTGCTTTTTGCAATTTTTCTCTCTCTGTTTTCTGAGAACTTTCATTTTTCTGCCCTGGCAGCCACAAAGCGAACGTTTTCACTCTCCAGCTTGACTTTCATTATGCATTTTTTCTCTGTCATGCCTTTGTGAGCAGTTTTTAAATGGAATTCACTGATTTCAGTTCTGAAAATGTTTAAAGCACTTTTGTTGGCTTTTTAATTTCCCAAAAGATTTTATTTGAAGGCCTTTTTGTTGTTATATTCATGATGCTTAAAGACTTTTTAATTTTTAAGGGGAAAAGAACAAAGAAGAGAAAAAAGTTTTGAATTAATTTAAATAACTTTGTGCTTTTTTTTGTTGATGAAAAAGTTTAATGGATTTTAAGGGTAAATAAAAAATTAACCTCTAAAAATATTTTTCATCCTCATTGTGTCATAAAAATTCAACAAAACCTCATTTCACATTTTAAAAACCCACTCATAAATTTTTTTTTCTGCTCTATATGAGTTGGGATATTGTTTACCATTCAGAAAAATATCATCACAATAAAATATTTACGTGAGGTGAGTGCCTGAGAGAATGAAAATTTTCACTTGCATTAGGTGGTGAGACATGGCAGAGTCACTGAGTAGGAGTACAGGAAGCCGCATGGAAGGAATTACGTGAAATGGAAGTGAACAAAAAAAATTCATATTCGCCGACACAAAAGAGCTTTTAGAACAAGTTCTAATAGCTGTTTTGTGTCACTTAATTCACAAGTGCATTTCTACTTTTCGTCTCGAGATTAAGTGCATGGCTTTGATGAACTTCAATGCACACTTCATGAATTTAAATTTTAAAGCTTTTTAACAAAATTTTTTTTTTAAATTTTAAAGAGCTTAAATTTTACCAAAATCCACTGAACTTAATTTAAATACCTTTTCACCATGCACGCACCATGATGGGATTGAAGCTCAATTTTTTCAACAAAAAAATTTCATCAGATTACTTTCAACTTGCCAAATTTTTCACTCAATCCGCGAATTCTCGACGAAAGCATTTTTCTCCAGTTTGACCCAATTCTTCATCGATTCATTCATAAATTATTTTTGAGATCAGTTTCAGATGTTTGATAAAAAATGCATAAGAAAATTTAAAATTCAATTTTTGCTCTTTGAAATTTTTGAATCGACTGAAAAATTGGTTTTAAATTTTCTTTAATTGCTTTTATATTTCCTTGAAGATATTTGTAGAAAAAAAATCTTTTTTTCTCGCTTTAAAACTTTTCTTTTTTATTTCCTATTTTTCCTGTGTGCAAAACGCGAGATAAAAGTTTCCGAATTAATTAACTTTTTCCTTCGTTTATTGCTTTAAAATCCTTTCTTAATCGCTTGTTGTTGAGAGGGAAAATTGTGAAATTAAAAATTATAAACGATTTCATTCACTCGCTTGGATGCTTGTGGAAGATTTTTTAAATGAAAATTAAATTAAAATAAATTGTGGAATGAAAATTCTTTGCTTAGTTTTCTAGAAAATAAAATTTTTAAAACAAAATAAACTTTTTCATCTTTTTGAACCCACTCACAATCTTAAGTGCCATATTTCACACCATAAATTGCTTTTAAATTAATTCCAAAGTTCTTTTCAAAAAATTTACGATCGAGCACTAAAAAATATTTCCACGTGAACTTTTTTAATAGAGCCATCAATCATCAACCTGTTGGGCAAGGAAGTGACGACAGTTTTTATGTCAAATTGCTCCTCGAGAAGATTGTAAACATTTCAATGTCTCTCAATAACAAATAACTCTCTCAATGTGTGTGCTCGAAAGTTTGCAGTCTAAGTTTCTTATTTTATAACTTTATTGTGCTGAAAATTGAGAAATAGAAAACTTAAAAGTGAACATTTTGCAGGAGAAATAAATCTCCTGAGAAGTTGTGACAAACTCAACATTTTCTTTTATTTTCAGCAATAAAATATTTTCAATAAAATTTTTAAAGTAATTTTAAAATTTTCCACGAACTGCAAAAAAAATTTCTCTTAACAAAAATTTTTTATCCTACAAATTTTCTATCATCCATTCACATGCAGATTTTTTGATCTTTTTTCAATTTTTTGGGGTCAAAATGGAATTCCAAATTCAATCAAACTCACAAACACACACGTTCAATCATAAAAAAAGGCCTCTTCAATCATTTCTATGACAAAATCAATTTTTCCTTCTGCAAACTGCTCTCTTTTGCTCTTTTCCATTCCCTCCTTGGCATCGTCGAGCTTGATTTATGATCCAATGTCGAAATTTTTGTTATTCGAAGGCGGCAAGGGTGCGACACTGGAGTTTTTAAATTTTAATTTTGAAAAATCTTCTTAAAAGATTTTTTTGCATGCAATTTTTATAATAAAAATTATTTTTAAATTTTTCACCCCTTGACTTGCTTCACTCTTTTTATCGTCCTTCTTCTGATGGTATTTTGATGATACTGATAATCGCTTTTCTAATCCATCACTTGAATTTCTTTAGAAAGAGACTCGAGGAGGAGGAAAAAAATGGCAAATAGACGAATGACGATGCATAAAATTTTAATTTGTTTTCGATTTAGTGCCTCTCGCAGTATAATCAGCTCACTTGATTCAATATTCAATTGAGTCGGGCGACGGTTTTATGATGTAATCAAGAGTGTTCGGTTTTATCGTTCGACATGAAACGAATTGACAACGGTTGATGATGAAACAGATGAAAAAAGGATTTAAAGGCTGGAAAAAAGTTATAAAAAGTTCAAAATGTATTTAATTTAAGATTTTTATTGTAAATTTTTTCATCTTTAACGTCCTAATTTAATGCTTTATATTTAAATTTTAAGATTTCTTTTTAAAACTCGAAAATTTTCAAGCTCAATTTATAAATTTGATTTATTAAATTTTGCTTCAAAATTTTTGACATAATTCTCGTGAGACTTCAGTCATACGGCAATAAATATTTCGAGTTCAACACGAAAATCAGCAAAATGTCAGCACCGGAAAACGCAAATAAAAATTGAAATTCAACGCGCGAGAGATTAAACAAAAAAAAATCTGATCTATGAGATTTTGTGCAAAATCCACAAAAATTTTGCTTCGCTCTCATGCAAATCTCGAGAAGTCGTCGAGAAAATTGACATGTGAAGGGAAATGGAAAATCAATCTCGGAGGAAAAAAATTTCTGTTTGGATTTTCATCTGTTTTTGTTTATTTCTCAATGACATCAATTTGCTGCGGATTGCTTTGTTTGGTTTGTATAGTCTTATGCTCGAAGACAATCCGTGACTCGTGCGGATTTCAATTTATTTCGATGATGAAACTTGTGTCAGCTGATTTTTGATAGGAAATTATTTGATAAAGATAAATATTTTAAAAAAATTAAATTAGGGTGGTGGACCATAATTTCAGAGTGTCTTTAATTTCGTTGTTTTTAAATCAAAGAAGAACTTTAACTAAGTAATTTGAATATAATTTCCAATTTTCTCATATAGCGAATATAAAACCACAAATCCATAAGCTTGAATCACCATCGAAATAACAGTCGAGGTCTTGATTGCTGCACCACCAGTGAAAACTTGGAGAAAATAGCTGAAAACACAAATTCCGGACACAATTAAATACGGCATGATGTATGCGCGTCTCTTGCTCTTAATTCCTTTGATGAGTAAAATCGAGATGAGCAATAACCAAATGCTCATGATGAGGGTTATGACTGTAATTGTTATCACGACTAAAAATAAAATTATTACATCAAAAGACTTAGAAATAAAATTTTTTTCAAACTTGGTTTATGTTCATGGCAACTTTTGTTGGATATATTGTCAGGACATTCAATTTGATCGAACGCTGCCAAAAGTGCAATTGATGAGATGAGCATTGCCACACTGCACAATATTGAGAGTCTAAAAAATACTTTAGGAACATTAAAAATTTATTTTTTAACATTCACTCACATGGCCATGGTCATGCCACCAGTCTCTAGAGAAAAACAGCAAAGAAATTTATTCACTTTTAAGCACATTTTAACTTTTTTTAGTTGTTTGACATTCAAGAGACAAAAATTGAATGAATAAAAAAATGCTCGTGACAATTTAATTTTAAAAATGAATCATTTTAGATAAAATAATTAGTTTTTATTTTATTAGACAGATTTTTGTAGCATTATACATTTCATAGAATTTCCCTGTTAGCACTGATGAAATTTTAAACATGAATTTAGACAACTTTTTTTAAAGATTGAATTTTTTAAATATTTTCATATTCATCGTTAAAATTTGATTCCTCAAATTTATTTTTATCGTCTTCATTGAATTTATGATAAAGCGATGAAATTGACATAAAACCAAAAATTTGTGTAAAAGATGACAGCCATGATGCCACTTTAACCCAAACTTCGCCCGTGAATGTTTGACCGAAGAAGCAAAAAATACAAACACCCGAAATGACGAGATAAGGAATCATCGCAAGTCTGTCTCGCTTCGTTAGACCTCTCATGAGAATTATTGCACTCGTAATCAGTAAAGTTGTCATAACAAAGTCAACTATTGTAATTGTTGCGGCAGCTTGAAAAATAAAATATTTTTAACTGTAGAAAGTTAAAACTTTTTCTCACCCAACTTTCCAACTTTGCAGTTGCTATTTGATGGAGTTGCAGAACAGCTCAGAGTCTCGAGATCACTTAGCAAATCAGCCAAGGAAATCATCAACAAAATACTTTCAATGATGGTTAAACTAAAAAAAGCTTTTTTAATAATTTTTGTGGAAATTTTGTAAAATTACCAAGCCAAAATCCATCCACCCACTTCAAGTTTCACGCAACAGAGAAAATTTTCATTTTTCATGCACATTTTTCACTCTTTTAAACTCTAACAATGCAATTATTTATTTTATTCGATGTAAAATAAACTACGCGAAAAAATATTTTTTTAAATGAATCACGAAGTGATAATAAAATGTGAGTTTGCGATAATTCATGACATTGGCGAAAAATTCTCTCGGAGAGTTATATCAAAAAAATTCAGAATTTAGTGGTGAAAAAATTATTTAAAAATTAAAATTTAAAATTTCAACATGCAAATTAATTTTCACCACAAAAAAAAATTTTCACTTAAATATTTTTGCTTGCCTTGATGGGTTTACAGTCCCATGATTAATTTTTTATTTTTTGACATCAACATCGACAGTTTTATTTTTAATTTTATAATGCAATGAAAAAACAATTATGTAACCATAAACTTGTATCAGTCCCGCAGCCAGTGATGCTAATTTGATGTAAAGATTTCCAATGAAAATTTGAAGAAAAAATGCAACTACTGAGATTGGTGAAATCGCAAGGTAAGGTCGGATGCGACATAAACTTTGAAGTTTGATTCCTTTACAAAGAAATATTGCACTCAACGATAAAAGAAAGTTGATGAGAGTCAAAAAAGTCAAACTCATCATAGCCACTTGAAAAAAAAAGAATTAAAATCTCTAAAATTCATAAAAATTTCTTACTTGACTTTTCCTTGCATTTAAAATAATTATTTTTAGCACAGTCCGTTACCAAAAGTCCAAGAAGAAAAATTAGTGAAGCCATGATCATGAAAATACCCTCGACGAACGACAAACTATGAATAAATTATTTTAAAATGTTGATGTAAAATTATATAAAAACTTACACAGCAATTGCCCTTCCACCACACTCCAAACTAAAACAAAACAAAAATTTTTGGACTTTCAAGCACATTTTAATAATTCAAAAAAATCGCTTGCTCTGATTGAAATTGTTTTATCTGTGGTTAAAAATATTTCCGACGCGACGTCAAATGATTTTTTAGTCTTAATTGGGGTTTTTAAAAAAAAATTTAACCCGCAGAACACAATCAGCTGAAAATGAACTCGTGTTTAGCTCAAATCAACGAATTTTTAAAATTAGTACAAATCAAGGATTTTTCAAAAACTAGTTCAAAATTTCTTCAAAGTTTGTTCAAAAATGAGCTCACTGAATTGAGTTCATTTTGAGTTCAAAATCGTTGAATTTTGTTCTGCGGGAAAGAAAAGTTGTTTGTAAAATTTTAAATGTTTTGAATATTCAATTTTATGAATTGATTCATTACTTACAATAAAAAATTGTTGTTCTATGAACGGATTTTATTCATTTTCTTGTCACTCATAAAAATCAACGAAATTCTAATTAAGAGTCTGAATATTAAATAAACTCAGCAGAAGCTTTGACCTGCTGCTCAAAGAAGTTAATTCATTCTGGAATTTGGCAAAAAAATCCTAATTCATTATGTAAGCAATTGAGTCATAAAAAAGAAGAATTAGATGTTTTTTTACCGACATCCAGATTGGACCATAAAAAACCAACTTAAAAGAATGAACACGTGAAGTCTAAAGACAAAAGGAAGAGAAAAGAAAAAAGTTTGAATGTCAAATTTGGCTGTGTTGGATTAAAAAGTTGGAATTGACAAAACAAAATTTTAGAAAAATTAAATAAATGTTAATGCAAATGATTATGAAAAAATTTTGATATTGTTACAAAATCTAAGATTTTAGCGTTCAATACCCTGAGACTCATTAAAAAGACTTATAAACTCCTCGAGACAGATTGGAACCGATCGCACGTTATATTTTTTTGCGCGCGGGAATTTTTAGAGCTGAGCCATATAACGAGTATATGAGTCAAGAGATACACCGATGGAGGAGTGGATTTAAAGCGACAGCAAGAGAGAGAGAGAGAGAGAGAGAGAGAGAGAGAGAGAGAGAGAGATCTCAAAAGCAAATTAAGAGACAATTAGTATTCGCATTAATTATCGCTTGCAAGAAGGAGAAAAAAATTATAAAATAAGAATTCGGAGCGAGCAGTCAGCATGACGTCGAAATGTCTATCGTTGAGTGCTCGAGAGAAGTCGCCTTCAAGGCAATCTGAATAAACTCATTAGAGTTTTTCGTGGAATAGATTTGAGTTTTAATTAAAAGTTTAAATTTTCTTGTATTTTTTTAAAAAAATATAAAATACGTTGAGATTTATTTAAAAATATTCTTAATAATTTTTAAAATTAACTCAGTAAACTTTTTTCACTCAGCTGCGCTCAAGTAAATTAATTTAATTTGACATTTACGAAAATAAAAAAACTATCGTTAAAATCGTCAAGGAAATGCCATTCGTGCATCGCATGACGTGAGGCTATAATTCTCTTGTATGATAACTCGCGGGTGTGTCAACAACAGCTCGCTAAGGAAATTTAATTAAATCGCAATTTTCTTGATCTGATTAATTCAATAAATTTCTTCTCTCTGTGCGCAGGTTGATTGCTGGTGGGAATTGCAAACAAAAACACGAAGAGCAAATATTGAGCACATATTTCCGATTCGCTCGCCCACAACTTCCTCACAGCATAAGAGAAGTGTATTGAGATCGACAATTGCATGGAAATAAATTAAGATCGTCATTTAAAAAGGTAAAGAAATCGAAACTGGTTTTAATGGGAAAAAATCACGTGAGCGTTTCTGTTTGTAAACATTCAGGGATTACGTTATAATTTAAATGAAAATTTTAAATATTAAAAAACCGTTGAAAATTGGTTGAAAAAAATCTTCGGAAATTCCATCTTAAAATTTAAATTCGCAGGAATCGCTTGAAGGTCAAACGACCGCTTCCAAATAAACAAAATCTTTCTCATTCAACTTAATTAATTTCATCTCATTTTAATCTTTTAATTAATCCTTCGAAGAATGATTGAAATTTCCTGTGATTTCCATGAAATTTTTATGAATGAAATGTTTTCGCTCAATCCTCCAACATCGAATGTATTTCTGCGATATGATACCGTTTTGTCGTCACTTTGAGATTTTTTTCGCGTGGAGTTGAAAGAAAGTGAAGTGAAACAATATTTTTTCTCAATGAACGTAAATTTTTATATGCAAAAAAGAAGATGTTGTGTGGGATGATGTTGATGTGGCATCGTGAACACTATTCACACACACCTCCATTCATAAAAACAAAGTACAAAGTGAATTGCAATGATTTGCTGGTGAATTATGTGCAAATTGGAGCAATAAAAGTGTCATTTGAAGAATGAAATTAAGTTGTAGAAAGTGAGAATAAAAATTGAGGTTATTTGAGGCTTAGGAAGGACTTTAAAAAATTTAAGACTCCAAAGTTATGGTCTTTTACCCTAATTAATTAATCTTTAAAATAAAATATACGTTTGTAAAAATTTATCGACATAAAAACAACTAGACGAGAATGACTTGCACAGCAATACGCAAAATGTGATCAATTGCATTGAACAAATGAATGAAATGTTGAATGAATATTTAATGAGATTTAATCACGACCGTGTAAAAAATTAAATCAATACATTTTTTGCCTTCATTAAACAAATATTCAGAGATGAGCATGTGAACAGTAAAGTTTTGTGATGAGAAAAAATAAATTAAAGTCTTTTACGTTTCGGTTGTCGATAAAATTTAAATAATTTTAATGCGATCTAAACTAAATGACCATAAAATGAGATGAAAAGAAAAATTGAGAATTTTTTTCAATGACTCACAAAAGTGAATGACGTCGTAAAAAAATAAAAGACGATTTTATTTTTTAAAAAATGAACAATGACTCATGTAATTTGATCTTCTAATAAAACCCCCAAAAAAAGCTTTCCGAAGTTTTCTCACCACATGTGACAACAGTCACACACGATCATGTCACATGCGAGAGAAATTTTCATTAATTTTCTCTCGCACTGATCTAGAACATGAACTTGAGCACACACATAATCCACTCGAGAGAGAATTCTCTCGCAAACGACACGATTTCATTCACAAAAACTGAGCCGTTTTGTTTTATTTTCTTCTCCTTCTCGATCATTGCTGTTGCTTGAGAGTTTCTTAAGTTAGTTCGTGTTGAGCTGTCGCAGAGATCGGACGTGAAAAAAATAAGTCAAACGATTTATTGAGTTTAAAAAAATAAATAAAAGTGAACGAGTTGTGTTAAGTGATATAGAAATAACCACACAGAGCTATTGAGAAAAAAAATAGAGAGGTGATTGCAAAAAAATAAATTAAATGAGTGAAAAAAAATATTTAAATTAGGAGAAAATTAAATGAATTTGCATTAATTAATTAGCGAAAGACTTCACGCGCGATCTTGGAATTTTTTATCTTGTTTCGTTATTTTTCTGTTCATATTGAAAGACTGTCGTCGGTTGGAAGGTGAATTGGTGATTAGATGATCGGGAAAAAAGAAGCCGTAAAATTTGTGATATTGCTACTTTATTACTGGACATTTAACATGAGATGTGTGGGAATTAATTTAAAGAAGCTTTTTCGTTCTTGAAATTAATAAAAAAAATTATTTATTTTAAAAAATTAATTTCATGGAGGTGAACAGAGAGAACGAAATTTATTATTTTAAGGATTCGAACCCAATTTTTTGTGATTTTTCAATTTAATTTATTTCTCTAATTAATTTCTTAATTACAAATTTAAATCATTTTCGTCAAATATAATTTATTTATCGATAGAAATAAAAGAATTTAACGTTCAAAAAACAAAATGAAACCCAACAGGTGGCAACAAATATCAATTTAAAGTGGTCGTCAATTTATTTTCTCTTTTTGCCATATTTAAAATTGATTCACCGAAGGAAGCTCAGACGAATGTCATTACTACCTGGCGCTAGTGGCGCTTCATAAATTAACTAATTAATTCTCCTGCCATCATCGTCGTCATTAAGAATTATAAAATTTTTCTCTCTCTCCTCAGAGGAGCTTAAAAATATCATCAAGAGTGCTGCTGTGGCGGCGACAAATTCCTTTGAAATTTAATGCTCATTACGAAGTTTGTTTGTATGCGAAAAAAAAATTATGTATAAAATGTATCATGTTGGTCATTTTCAAAACTCGGAATAAAAATTGTGAGTGGATGTCGTGGGCAAAAAAAAATAACACAAACGAATGTGATTAAGTGCAACATTGCATGAGTGAGAAATTGAAATCCGAGATTTATTGGTGAACGCTTTAAGGGATTTTTGAATGTGTGTATTGCGGTGAGTGGAGGTAAGAATCGTGCATGATCTCGAGTAAAGAGAAAGAAATTTTCAATTTTCGAAATAAATGGGCAGGATTTCTGTTTTCTCTTTGTGGGAATTAATGAATTAGGATTACAAATTGTTGCTTCGATCATTTTTCGATATGTTGTATGAAAACGTGATGAATTCTCCCACTTGCTGTTGATGAATATTTATGAAAAATATCTCAACGCAGAGCTACGTTTCTCTTCTTTAATTTGAGATATTTTATTTAATTTTTGGGCACTCCTCTCATAGTTAAAATCATTAAAATGTTTCCATTAAAAGTTCGATCACTAAATTTGTTGGTTCGATCACTTTTTCGATATAAGTTCGATCACTTTTATATTAATTCAAATTTAATTTTTTCAATGGAAATTTTAATGCAGAATGATAAGTAATGGAATTATTTGGAGGTAAAAAGTCACAAAAAGACATTTTAGCATGTGCTTGGTTAATGGTCATGTCGTTTGTTCATTTCAAATAATTATTTCATTTAAAGGGCTAATCATGCTTATTTAATTAAAATTTTTAAGTCATTGACCGTGCATTGAAGAGTAAATTTTTAAAAATACTTGAACGCTACTGGAAGGGCTAAAATTTTAACCTTATGGTAAATTATTTTTGCACTTAAACTACAGGAAATAAATTAAATGAACAATTGGTAAAGATCAAAAATTTTGCCTTGCAAAAAATTTAGAGAGTTGAAATACATAACGAGCATTTTTAGCGTAACCCACACAAAGTGTGGTAACACGCTTATATGCTCATAATTCCGTCGTCCGTCGGCACCATCGAAAACTCGGCCCCTGGACCAGCTAGAGACTTCTAGTTTTCGCCAGATTGTAGCTTTTAGGGTCTTTATGTGAAAGCGCTAAGAATTTTTTGAGTCATGACCATAGGTCGTGCCATGGACGGCCAAAGTGTCCATTTTTCATACTAATTTTCTCTTATATTTTTGATGAATATCGCTGAACTCGGAAATTGATCAGCAATCGAGTGACATTGATGTTGGTTCCTCCGCTGGATGATGATTCCTCAGCTTGATGTTGGTTCCTAGGCTGGATGTTAGTTCCTCCACTGGATGTTGGTTCCTCAACTGGATGTTGGTTCCTCGGCTGGATGTTGGTTCCTCAGCTGGATGTTGGTTCCTCAGCTGGATGTTAGTTCCTCAGCTGGATGTTGGTTCCTCGGCTGGATGTTGGTTCCTCCGCTGGATGTTAGTTCCTCAGCTGGATGTTGGTTCCTCGGCTGGATGTTGGTTCCTCCGCTGGATGTTAGTTCCTCCGCTGGATGTTAGTTCCTCCGCTGGATGTTGGTTCCTCAGCTGGATGTTGGTTCCTCCGCTCTATGTTGGTTCCTCCGCTAAATTTTTTGTCCTCCGTTGGATGTTGGTTCCTCTATATAATGTCTTCTCCGAGACTTCCCCAAAAAAGACTTCTCCTAAACTTGTCCAAGACTTCTCCATGGCGTTTTCAAGGTTTTTCTTTTTAATATATTCTCTAGAAAAATCCCTAAAAAATCTTCCCCATAATTAAATTTCCAAAACTGATCACTTACAAGTGGCGGCAATACCCACGTGTGGGTTTTGAAACATTTTTCCCTCTTCTAAAGCTTTTTGGACCTCATTAAACATTTCTAAGACCGGCTTTTAGGTATCTTTGTATTTTTAAAGGTGATTCCTCATTTATTAATATTTTTTATATGGCGAGAAGTAAAAAAATTATTCGCAAATTTTCAAAGATTACTTTCTTCATTTTCTTGATCGAACTTATAAAGAAAAGTGATCGAACCATAAATGAAAGTTGTAGGGCATTTTTAGAGTGCATGGAGACTGAATTTAGTGATCCTTCGATGCTTAATAAATGCATTAGAATCTCTAGTGTACGTAAAAAAATATTTCAATGCTATGAAAAAATTCTTAATGGCATTTTGATCATCATTAATGTGATGGTAAAAATGTATGGAGAAATTTGTTTGGATGTTTTTAAGCATGTAGCATGATAGAAAAATTCCAAATAAAATATATTTTGATAGCGCATGGTAATGGCTATACCTCTGAATTTTTTCAGAATTTTTGGAATGGAGGAAACGGAAAAAATTCACAAAAACAAAAGTGATCGAACCATCAAATGATCGGAGAAACAATTTGTAATCCTAAAATGAAAAAAAATTAAAAAATAAGAAATTTCGCTAATATACCAAGATTTTGAATTTAAGGATTCGAACCAGAAATTTGTTCTGAATTTTTACTATAAACTTCACAAATTTGAATTAAAAATTGCTAAATAAACTCTAATAAAATATTTAATTTAATTTTTTTAAGTTGGATTAATTTTAAAAACACTTAATTAAAAAATAGTCTATATGACTTAATTAATTCAAAAAACTAAAGCAAAATTTTTTAGCTTTCAATCATCTCGAAAATTTTCACACATGTCCGAAGACAATTAAATATAATAAAAAAATCTAAATTTTCGATCAAATGGCAAGAAATAACTTTTAAATGGAAATTCAATCTCGTGAGTCAAACTCAGTAGCACATCTTGCAACATTGTGATAATTACATTCCACTCTCATTTCCATTCAGCGTCAATTGTCGAAGCAATTTGTGTTCGAATACGCTCGAGGGAATAAAAAAATCGCGAATTGCATTTCGAATAAGTTTGCTGATTTTTTGCACAACACTTTGTTTGGAGAATGCACACAAAATTCCCTTGAGTGAATTTGTTGTTGTTGTTTAGTGAAATAGAGAAAAATCGATTTATTTTCGATTCAAAAATTTCTTGTGATTTGCATTTAAAAATTTAGTCAATATTTGTGACTTTAGAGTGATTTTTTAACGATCTCTGGAAGTTTTCCGGAAATGTGCAAGAAAAGAAAGTTTCACAAAATTATTTTAACTTAAATTTTAGGATTCGAACCTCAATTTTTTCCTTTAACAGAACTCAATAAATTTTTTATTTCAAAATATTTTCCACAATTTCCACACAAAAACAATCCAAAAAATTAAATAAGTGTGAATTTGACAATTTAGTGTCAGATCGAGCTCCCGCAAATGGACATTCGCTCACAAATTGATGTTTATATTTTTCATAAACTGTTTTGCGTTTCCTCTTCTTTCTCTTTCTTACTCACACGCGATTTATTGAGTCGGCAGTCGTCGATATTAAAAAATTGAATTTGAAATAAGGAAATTGCTATTTGAAAAAAATCACTCTCAGATTTGAATTTCATGCAGTGACTCATTGGGAGATTGTCGGCAAAAATTTTTAAGATCTTTTTCATCTGCTATCATGTTACGAAAAAAAAAATATTACGAGGGAGGAAGATAAATTGACGTATGATCAATTTCATTTCTGGAATTGCTTTAATTCTTCGAGAGCGTCGATACTTTGCGCTGACGTCCCACTATAAATGGTCGTAAAATTCTCAATCAACTTTCACTTTTTAAAACGCTCTGGAGAGAATAAAAAACAGTTAAAGCAGCTTGAAAGTGACGTCAATGGATTATTGGCAGATTGAAATTATTTATTTTTGATTTATCATGGGATTTTTTAAATAATTTTTTTAAACACAAGACAAATTCATTTACTGCTGCGTGCTGCATCATGTAGATTTTTCTTAAGTGGAAAACCGTCTCTGTTTTCTCCGAAAATAACTCGGAAGAGGAAGAAATGAAAAACTCTTTTTGATGATTTATGACGCTGTCGTGTGGTGCTTAGAGTTTCTCTTGCAAAATTAAAAATTATCATAATTAATTAATTTGAACTCGATAAATTTTCTGAGAATTTATCAAAATTCATTAAACAAATTAAATTGACACAGTACCAAGAAACATTTAAAAAACTTCTGGAATTTCCATAAAAATTCCTTAAAACTTATGGAGCAACAAAATTATCGTTTCAAAAAATATCATTTCGACTCTTTCCTAATCAAACTTTGCATATTCATATTAAAATCAAATTTTTGTTGACCTAATCGCGACTAAAAATAAAAATCTGGTTCTTTCATCTCGATGCGCTATCATCGTCATCATTCCGGTAGTCGCGGAGATTCAGAGCGTGACCATTAATGAGCTTGAAAATAGTAAATTAATTAAAAGACACACATCGCGATGCCATTTATGATAATTTATTGTCTCATTCAATATCTATCGGAATCATCGCTTGTTTTGTTGATAAATCAACACACACAGAGCAGCGAGAGCATGGAGATTTAATATCAAAAACCAAAACGAAGATGAAAAAGAGCCCACACAAGTTCATGATAATTTCAATGCGAGGGGTTGAAACTTGGGCAATAAATTTAAATTGATAAGCTTAAAAAATTCACAATTTAATTTTTATTAACGTAAAAAATTAAATAAAACTGAGTAAATTCCCCCTAGTAAAATTTTCATTTAGGTGAAAAAAATTATGAAACATGAGTTGAGTAAAAAATGTCAATCGATTTGCGGTTTTTGTTTTGTGAATGAAGCAAAAACAGCTCGATGTGGCATAAAAATTTACAAACATATCGAATTCCGCGCAAAGAAATATTAATGACCAAACTCTTCTGACACTCGGAGTAAAAGTGATTCATCAAAAGATTAAAAGCAGAAAAAATTCTTGTTTTTCTCATGTTTCTTTAATGGAGTGCCATAAATATTAAAATCAGCACAAAACACGAGGCGAATGGACATTAACAATAGGCGAAGATCGATGAATGAATTTTCAGAATGAGCACTCTAATAGAGATGTTAAAAATTTAATGATCTTATGCGCAGTTTGGTTTTATGAAAATTAGCGGGTGTGTAAAAAGTTTAAGAGCTGATAAAAAATTTGATGCACGCTTTAAAAATATTATTAAAATTGACCTCAGTATGAATTTAATTAACTTATTTTAGAACTCAAATCCTAAATAAATTTTATTTTAAAAACTCATTGAAAATCACCAAATTAAATCTTTGCATCCTCACCGAAAAAAATTATCAAACGCTCGACTGCAAATTGTCAACAAATTAAAGGTGAGACATAGCCAGACATGACAAGAAATCTCTCACGAGAGACGAGCTTTAAAAATGATGTCAGTCGGTGTGTAATCTTCTTTACTTCGTGAGACGATTTCCTTTCCGTATTGAGAATTTGCGCGTGTGAGCATTATCGAGGCGCCGACAGCTAAACCAAAACGGCAAATATGCTCCGCAAATCCATAAAAGCGTAAATTGTGTACTGTGTACATAGAAGTAAGCGCCAGCTTGAGATAAAAAAAACTTGAGTGAGAAAATTTTCATTCAGCACTGCAGTGATGCATTGCAAATTGTAAAGTCGATAAGGAAAAAAATTGTAATTTGTAATTCAATCCTATGAATGCTATTTTCGTATCTTGGTATCAAATGATGATGCTATGAAATGTGAGAGAGAGAATTGAAGCTGTGTGATTTAATTGATTCCGACACTTTTGAGATTTTAATTTTTTATTAGGGTTGAGTTAATTGCATTCTGTAGATCTATAAAAATATTTTTATGTAATAATTATTTTTTAACCTCTAAAATACATCTTCTTGTAGCCTTAGAATTTAAATTATGGAAAATTAAATTAAAATTTGTCAAATCTGTAACGGAAATTTTTAATTCAAATTTATGAAATATGTAACGTAAATTTACAATTCAACTTTAAAAAAAATTTAATCTAAAAATTTCAAAATTTGAACTTAAATTTTCTCCTCATGCATTGACCATTGACCAGTATAAGTGCTGATGACATTTGAAATTTCTCTCTTTTATTCAAAAAAATATTTTCACCACACAATTTCATGAATGTTTTAGAATAAATTAAATTTTCTCATGTACATTACAAGAATTTACATGACAATCAGCAAAAATACCTTTTCCCATTCTGTCCACAATGCACACACAAGCCACCAACAATAAGAAATGAGAAAAAGAATAAATTTTGCTCTTTATTAAGCGGCGCCAGAGCCAGGAGCATTCGAGATTTAAGATAAAGTTTTTTTTATACCATAAAACATGCTTTTTTAATCTCAAGAAAAAAGAGAAGAAAATATTGCTGCTAACAAATTTGAGACATCAGCTGGCGATGTCTGCGGAGCTTCTTTGTGGCTTTTATGGCCACAATCTTATCTTGTTCACTTTTTTCTGCCTCTCATCCTTCTTTTTATTCCGTTTTGGCGCTTTAATATTATAGACGACATATATTTTAGGCTTATAGAGATGAGAATAAGAATCGTTTTCGTAAATCAACGAGAATGTTTTTTTGTGAATTTATCAAGAAAAGAAACTCGTGTGAAGAAAAAAATCAATTTGAGGGAAATTTAAAAGGGTTTTAATTTTTTTTAGAGGCATCAATCAGTTACCAAAATTATTTTTCTCAGTATTTTTCTTTCATCTCCACTTCAAACGTGATTTTTATTATTTTCCAATCTCAGCAGAAATTAATTCAATAAAATTAATCACCATAACTCATTTAATATGATTTTAAAGCTCTTAAGAGGGTTTTAAGGGGAAGTCGTTAAATTTAAAAGATTTCTCATTTTAGCTTGCAGACGAACTTGCCGTTAAAATAGCATTTAAAGATGCATAAAATTATTGACAATGGTTAGCAAACAAACATGTGGAGACTGTTCGAGTGCAGACAAAAGAGTGAAGTGACTTAATTGAATTAAAAAACGAGAGAGAAAATTGAACAATTTTTGTGAAAAATACTTTAAAGTTAATTTAATTAAAAATAAGCTGAGACAAACACATAACGATGTTATTTATTACCGTCTGCATACTTAAATTAATTGTCATCGTCTCAATTGCGAGCGCTGCAGTGGAGCATAAAGGTGAGTTTGAAAAATATTTAATTTAGGTGCTGGGAAATTTTTTTGAGGATTTTTTTATTTAAGATAATTTTTAAAATTAAAAAAGTTAAAATTAATTTTAAAAAATCTTCTCAAAATTTTAAAATTTTAATTTAATTTTTAATGAATAAAATTTGAAAAATCTTTAAAAATCTTTAATTTTTTTTATTTTAAAAACTAAAATCGTCAAAAAATCGTCGTAAAATCATCAAAAAATTATTTTTAAATGCCAAAAAAGTTCGTCAAATATTTTCGCAGTATTCGATAATCATTCAAAATCAATACAAAATTCCACAGTGTTCGGAAAAAATGAAATTTTGGCCAAAATTCTGAAAGTTAACTTTTCTTATAGATTTTGGGCCCAGGAACTCGGGAAAAATAGCTAAAAATTTTTTTGACCAACCAGTGCCTCTCTAGAGGTACCTTAAATTTTACACCTTTGAGGGGCCATAACTACCTCAAAAATGAATATTTTTTTAATCTGTTTTCGGATTCGAGTAGCTTTTACTAAGAACTACAATATTTATATAATAACTTGACCACTCTGGCATACCATGCGACCTGTAGGATAAAAAGTCCTTAATGACCCGTCAAGGCAGAAAACATGTACAATGTTTAAAAAAAAATTTTTTTCGCCTAAAATATTCCTTGTTAAAAATCATAAAAAATAATTATAATTTGGGACCGTACACTAGTACAAAGTTTTCGAGCTAGAGCACTTTGAAGATTTTCAATATATATTTTCAATTTTCACTTTTTTGTACCTAGCTTTTTTTTAAATGCATCTTTTCCAAATCTGTTTTCGGTTGTTAATAGTAATTATTAAGAGCTTTATTTTAGTATATCAACCTTTAAACTTTAGTCCTCAATTGGTCCCAAAAATTCCAAAAATCGTTAATTTTTAAATCTCATAAATCAAAAAACCCTCAAAAAAAGTATGATGTACAAATTTTAAAAAATAAAACTTTTGTTTAAAGTATTCCTTGTTGAAAACTGAGTTAAAAAAGTACAACTTGGTTCCGTACACCAATACAAAGTTTTCGAGCTAGAGCACTTTAAAGATTTTCAATATTAATTTTTTTAAACAACAATTCATTTTATATCCAGAATTTGAAGATTCCGATGACAATAATGACGTTAAAGTAATTAATGAAGATGAAAAACAAGATTTTGACATTTTGGAAGAAATGAACCGTTTGAGAATTATTTTTTAGGCGAAAAATTGATTTTGGATTATAGTGTGTAAAAAAAATCAAAAATTTAACCTTGACAGTCAAATTTTCTAAAGTATGATTTTTTTATCATTTTCTTGTAAACTGGATTTAATTAGAAATTGACTAAAAACAAAAAATCCAATTTAAAAAAATTTGCATGAGAAAAGTGACAAAAAATTAGTATTGAAAATCTTTAAAGTGCTCTAGCTCGAAAACTTTGTACTGGTGTACGGAACCAAGTTGTACTTTTTTAACTCAGTTTTTAACAAGGAATACTTTAAACAATAGTTTTATTTTTTAAAATTTGTACATCATACTTTTTTTGAGGGTTTTTTGATTTATGAGAATTAAAATTTAACGATTTTTGGAATTTTTGGGACCAATTGAGGACTAAAGTTTAAAGGTTGATATACTAAAATAAAGCTCTTAATAATTACTATTAACAACCGAAAACAAATTTGGAAAAGATGCAATTAAAAAAAAGCTAGGTACAAAAAAGTGAAAATTGAAAATATATATTGAAAATCTTCAAAGTGCTCTAGCTCGAAAACTTTGTACTAGTGTACGGTCCCAGATTATAATTTTTTTTACTGATTTTCAACAAGGAATATTTTAGGCGAAAAAATTTTTTTTTAAACATTGTACATGTTTTCTGCCTTGACAGGTCATTAAGGACTTTTTATCCTACAGGTCGCATGGTATGCCAGAGTGGTCAAGTTATTATATAAATATTGTAGTTCTTAGTAAAAGCTACTCGAATCCGAAAACAGATTAAAAAAATATTCATTTTTGAGGTAGTTATGGCCCCTCAAAGGTGTAAAATTTAAGGTACCTCTAGAGAGGCACTGGTTGGTCAAAAAAATTTTTAGCTATTTTTCCCGAGTTCCTGGGCCCAAAATCTATAAGAAAAGTTAACTTTCAGAATTTTGGCCAAAATTTCATTTTTTCCGAACACTGTGAATTCTACGCCAAAAATCCAAAATTCCCTCTGTGAATTTTAAATGTTCATCTAAATGGCGAATTCAGTCGAGACGTTGCGCAAACACTCATTCACCGCTAAATGCAAAAAGCGAACAAATTTTATGGCTAATTGTAATGCAATTAAAATAATGCAGCACTAAAGGCACTCTTTCAGCACTGCTTGGTGTCATTTTAATGTGGTCATTAATAATTAACAGACAATAAATACATTTTGACGACTCTATATATTTGAATAATGTCAATTCATAAATTATTCATAGTGCGGCGACTAGCGTGTGAGTGTGTGTATGAATTAATATTAACGATGATGATAATAATTTTCATAATGTCTCTCATCAAAAATAATTATTGCCAATGACTAAATTGTTTTACTTGTGAGTCGATGCTTGAGAAAAAAACTTTAAATTTGATAAATTTATTTCACTTCAAGGAATTTTCTCAAATGACATAATCGATGGACATTTAACGGTTCCACGCAAAGTGAGCAGCAATGGCGATTTGATATCGCACAATCTAAGTCATCATCATGAACATAATCACTACGACGCCACAACGGGAGAGGCCGAAAGTCATGCCGTCCATTATCATATTGATATTCACAATGAAACTTTGCATCTAGAATTAGAGTAAGTAAGACGGAAATTTGTAAAGACAGCAGTTGGCAATTAATTGTGCGATTAGACTAATGAGTGACGTTAATGTTCATTCTTTTCTCTTTTCCATTTTTTTTCGCAGACCATCGACGGGCTTTGTCGCTCCGCTAATGGTCGTCGAGAGACATAAACGCGATTTGCGTGAACGACATAAGCGACCGCAGCATCACACACAGTGCCATTATCAAGGAAAAATTCGAGGCCATGAAAATTCCAAAGTCGCACTTTCAGCGTGTAATGGATTGGTGAGATAAAAGTTTATTCTGCTTAAATATTGTGGCGCTTCTCAAGATACCAAAAACCAATTAGTTAATTAATTATTCAAAGATTCTTTAAATCACTGCCATTTTATGGCTGAAGATGTTTTGAGAGATGATTTGATATCGAGAACTTGCTACCGTGTGATGCCAACGGTTTATTGTGATTTGTTTTAAAATTAATTAACAAACTAATTTTTAAATCACTCATTAATTATTTTTAATCATTTGACTCAACACAGTTCTATTTTTTTTAATTTTACGTTTTATTAATTCTTTAATTCCACGTCGGCTTCTTTTTTTGCCATTTAACAACGTTAAACACGAACAAAATATTCTCTGATATTATCTCTCCATCAAAACAACCACATTTACTTGAGTCGGCATGTGGCCATAAAATTTAGTTTTATTCGTATTCAATCGTTCATGTTTAATTTATTTTTTAGCGTAACCCACAAAGTGGTGTAACGCTTATATGCTCGTGATTCCGTCCGTCCGTCCGTCTGTCCGTCCGTCCGTCCGTCTGTCCGTCCGTCCGTCCGTCTGCACAAGCGAGATCTCGGTCCCTGGACCAGCTAGAGACTTCTAGTTTTCGCCAGATGGTAGCTCTTAGGGTCTATATGTGCAGGCACTGACTATTTTTTGAGTCATGACCTATGGTCGTGCCATGGACGGCCATAACGTCCATTTTTCATACAAATTTTCTCTTATATGGCTTCATGGGTATCGTTGAACTCGTGATTGGACCAGAAATCGATTGGTATTGATTCGTAACTTGACCAGGAATCGATTGACATACATGATTTTTCGAGTCGTGACCTATGGTCGTGCCACAGACAGCCAAAATGTCCATTTTTCAGAACTATGGCTTCATGGGTATCGTTGAACTCGTGATTGGACCAGGAATCGATTGATATAGATGATTTTTGAGGAATGTCCATCATGGACGGCCAGTAGTGCCACGGACAGCCAAAATGTCCATTTTTCAGAACTATGGCTTCATGGGTATCGTTGAACTCGTAATTGGACCAGGAATCGAATGGCATTGATGATTTTTGATAAATGTCCATCATGGACGGCCAGTAGTGCCACGGACAGCCATAATGTCCATTTTTCAGAACTATGGCTTCATGGGTATCGTTGAACTCGTGATTGGACCAGGAATCGAATGGCATTGATGATTTTTGATAAATGTCCATCATGGACGGCCAGTAGTGCCACGGACAGCCATAATGTCCATTTTTCAGAACTATGACTTCATGGGTATCGTTGAACTCGTAATTGGACCAGGAATCTAATGACATAGATGATTTTTGAGGAATGGTCGAACAGGACTGCCACGGACAGCCAAAGTGTCCGGATTAACTTAAACTCATTTTTTATGCACTTGATTTTCAAACACTGATCTGTTACAAGTGGGTTACGCGGCAACACCCACGTGTGGGTTTTGAAACATTTTTGGATTATTTAATGGTGTTTTTTGGAAATTAATTAATTGCGATTTTGTGTCTATTATTTAAGAGTAATTTACTAATTAATTTAAAGGTAATAAAAAATTTAAAAACATATTTTAACGGTTGTAAAATTTGCTTGAATTTTTGACCCTTGAAATTTATTTTTTACCTGAAATATTGAACATTAAAATATCAAAAAATTTACTAACTTTCAAGTTCTAAGTATTTTACGAAGAGATTGATAAGAATTTTAAAATTTTCAGTCCGGCTTCATTCGGACCAACAAAAACGAATATCTCATTGAGCCATCGAAAAATCACAAGATGTCACCTAACGGACAACATCCCCATGTAGTCTTCCATCGATCGGCAGTAAAAAATAGCCAAAATGATGGTGACAAGAAGGGCAAGAATAAGAAGAAAAAGAAGAGAAAGCGTCGCCATCACACCAGCAATTGCGGCACGAAGGAGCCGAAAAGAGCGACAGAGACAAAAATCGAGTGGCAACCGCAGGGGAAGGTAAGAAGAAATTCCTTTAAGTACTCTTAGATGCATGATGTGCGTATAATGTGAGTGATTTATGGAGCGTAGATTGCATTAAATAAAGGAAGACAAATTTCCAAGGAATTTTATTATAGGTTATCGTTCAAGGTGGCCGTAAAATAAGGAATCATCATCGTCACAATCAACTACAGCCATCGCAACCAAATGACAAGAAACGTCGATCGGCAAGATCGGTGATAACGCCAAGGCATGTTGAAGCATTAGTCGTTGCTGATACGTCAATGTTAAATTTTCATGCTGATGTCGATGTTGAGTCATACCTGTTGACTATCATGAATATGGTCTCGTCACTTTATAAAGATCCAACAATCGGAAATTCCATTCAGGTTGTTGTTGTAAAAATTATTTTACTTGAAGAGGAAGACAATTATCAGGACTTGAATATCACCCACATTGCGCAATCAACTTTGGAGAGTTTTTGCAGGTAAGTTAATTTTTGAAAATTTAATTATTTTTTAAATTTTTGGTAACGTATAAATTAAATTCAAATTTTTTTAACGGCTTTTATATTTAAAAATTTATTTTCTTAATTTCGGTTAATTTTTGTTGTCTCTCCGCCCATTGAAGTCTTTTTTAAATGTACCTCCCTTTCTTAAATTAGATGGCAGCGGACGTTGAATCCGAAAAAGGACGATGATCCTCATCACCATGACGTAGCGATTTTGGTTACTCGCAAGGACATTTGCTCGGCATCGGGATGCGCCACATTGGGTATTTAATAATTTATTGCTACTTTCATATGTGATGTATAAATTTGCCTCTAATGCCACTGTCCTTTTGTTTAAACGCGCGTAGGTATCGCAAATGTGGCTGGAATGTGTCGTGCCGATAAATCCTGCTCGGTTAATGAAGACAATGGAATAACGTTGGCGCATACGATAACTCACGAGCTCGGCCATAAGTGAGTATTGAAAATTTGTTTGTTGTTAAAAATTAATTTATTCCTGAGTGTCGCACCCCATCATCAAAAAGGTTTATGAACTCTTTAGTGGGTCATTCGATACATTTTAACTGAAATAACATTCGCGAAATTAATCATCGTCGTTTTGTTTTCGGCATGTTGAGCACAATTTTATTTTCGAATATTGATTGACATACTCGTGATATAATCGCTACAACGTGATACCCGTTGATTGATATTTTTTGTTTACGCAGTTTTGGCATGTACCATGACACGGCAAAAACAGGATGTGACCATCGCAGTGGACCCATTTTGCATATTATGACACCGAGCTTTGAGGCGGACACGGTTCAGGTTTCGTGGTCTAATTGCAGTCGGCGAGATATTACGCATTTTCTCGAGTGAGTTTGACATTATCAAAAAAACTTATTTACATAAATTAATTCAAATAATTTAATAGTCAAGGCTTGGGAAAATGTCTGTTGGATGCACCAACTGAAACTGAATATGAATATCCAGATTTACCACCCGGTGCTATGTACAATGCTGATCTACAGTGTCGGCTACAATTTAATGCAACAGACGAAGATATAAAAATGTGCTCACAATTAGATGAAATCTGCTCACAACTGTGGTGTTCAATTAATGGAACTTGCACGACTCTTTTGAGGCCAGCTGCATCAGGAACGAAATGCGGAAAACATAAGGTAGAAAATCACAAATAATTCAAAAAATTAATGATTATTTAAATATTTAATTCCAGTGGTGTCAAGATCAAAAATGCGTTCCCGTCGAAGATCTTCCAGCGCCTGTCGATGGCGGTTGGAACAGCTGGTCTGAGTGGGGTCCTTGCTCGAGAAAATGTGGAGCAGGCGTTTCTACACAAACTCGTGAGTGCGACCATCCAGCGCCAGCACATGGTGGTGCATTTTGTACAGGGGAACGTGCTCGATATAAAATATGCAACATCGAGACATGCAAGGATGATGAGCCGAGTTTCCGAGCGCAACAATGCTCGAAAAAAGATAAGCGACCAATTAAAGGACAACTTTACACATGGCTTCCGTATTTGGATACTCGAGAGCCATGTAAACTTTACTGCACTGATAAGGATGACACTTTCATACAAGCTTTTGACATTGTTGAGGATGGAACGCCGTGCAACATAGGAACGAATGATATGTGCATTTCGGGAATTTGTAGAGTGAGTTTTTAAATTAATTTAAAAATTTTAATCAAAATAAATTTTCTAGCGTGTCGGCTGCGATTGGCTGGTTGGATCAAATACAACTGAAGATAAATGTGGAATTTGTGGTGGCAATGGTGACACGTGCACAACAATCACTGGTGAATTCACCAAAAAACTCAACTTTTCCGATGGATATTTTGAAATTGTTTTAATTCCCGCGGGATCTCGAAATATTTTATTCGAAGAAGTTGGACCGTCTAAAAATTACATCAGTGTTGGAAAATCAGATTCGAGTCATTTTTATTTGAATGGCGATCGATTGATTTCGATGTCGGGTGAATATGAAATTGCGAGCGCTGTTGGACTTTATGAGAGGGAAAATGATCAAGAGAAGCTGAAAATTCCCGGACCAATTAAGGAGGAGATTTCACTTTATGTGCGTTTTATCAATTTATTTTGAATTTAAATTTGAATATTTTTTTAAAATTAGATCATTGTCCGTGGCAAGCACAAGAATCCGGGAGTTCGCTATGAATACACTTTGCCATCGAACGTAACAGACGTTGAAGTTTTTTACTGGAAGCTTTCGGATTTTACGACATGCTCGAAAACATGCGGCGGTGGAATTCAACATCGACATCCAGTGTGCTATAAAGTTCTCGATGGAATTGTTGAGGATAAACATTGTTGGGCAAACGCGCAAAATAAAAAACCTGAAAAAATTGGACGGTCATGTAATAATGAAAAATGTCCGGCTTACTATTGGGTTGGCCCATGGCAACCTTGTCCCGTGACTTGTCAGCGAACTGGTAAATTCATATTTTTAGTAATTTCAAATTTTAAATTTAAATCTTCTCAGGTGACAATCACAAGCCATTAAAAAAGCGAACAATTCTTTGCGTTGATCAAAACGAAATCGCATTACCGAATGAAGAGTGTGAAGATCAACCGAAGCCCAGCGATTATGAGCCATGCAGCTTAATTCTACCACCATGTAGCGCAGATGAAAATTTAACCAACACTTACGAAGATAGCTTTAGTGACAATGAAATTCCTGATACCATTTGAAGGAAATTTTTATAGGTTGTAAAGAGAAATTTTATGTACTTAGGTTAGACGTGAGAGAGAATTAAAAATGAAAAAAAATTAAGAGGTTAGAGCATCCTAGAATTAGTCAACAAAATTTCCGATTTAAAAATTTTAATCACATTTCATCGAATGCAAATTTTATTAACACTTTTACGAGTTCGAAAGCAAGAAAATTATTCAAATTTATTTTTCTCTCGACAATAAAAAATTATTTATCACTGATAAGCGCTCACATAATATTAATAATGCAATATTTTTGTATCAACAACAGATTAGCTTTATAAAAGATAATAATAAAAAACACATACGAGCTCATACTTAATTGAAACGATTTTGTTTGCGTCGTAAATCTGGAAAGGGATTACAATAGCTTTGATTTTATCGGAAAAATAATTCAAGGATTGGAAACTGTCAAATTTACATTGCAATTTTTTTTTTCAAACCGACAAAATAATTCCATTGTCCTTTTTGCATGTCAAAAGAGCACCGAGAAAAGCAACTAATCGAATCGTTTCGGTCATAAAAGTGTATAGATATGGATTGAGTGCACAATTGAGCAGCACAAGGAGACCGAAAGTGTAATTTAGCACCCAATGTATGTTTTCATCCGCCGAATTGTTGAGCTTATAAATCGTGTAAATCCATGATGGAAGTCGACAGAGAAAGAAAACCAACATGAGGAGAAGAAGAATACGAAAAAGTCGCATGTGACGTTTTTTCCTTTCGATGCGAGGTGCGATTGTACTTTCTGAATTATAGTCAGAGCAGTGCGAGCTTCTCTCACTTCGTTGTTCGTTCCATCGACCACGGGTTAATATTGCTTTTGCCACCACTGAGTTCAGCCAGAGAAAAAATAATAGCAGTGGCACAAAGATGAACGAGAAGATTATCGAAAAGTAATAAGCGTTCTCGGTCTGCAAAATGTGAAATTATAAAAAGTTCAAAAATTTTTATTAAAATATTTTTTTTCACCTTTTCACAAATGCACATATGAGCGGGAAAGTACTTGACTCTACCATCCGGCTCATTTGAGGCAATGTAAATTTTCCTATAGTCATACAGGGTTAACATCGGTGATGAGACGCCGGCAGCCATTCCCCAAATGAGCGCACAACAGGTAAGACAAAACAATTTTCCAGGTTCCCATCGTACCTTCGTTACTCTCACCACTGCCATATATCTATCGCATGCTATGCAAACAAGCAAAATGCTGTTCACAACGACCGCCATTGTTTGGAGGAAGGGAAAGAGAGCGCAGGTTAAAGGTCCAAGTACCTTTTTATTTTTTGAGAAGGTGAAAATGAAATTTTTGTGGAAATTATTTCTGTTGTACTCACCCAAAGTGCTGGGAAGGATAAAAACATTTTTGGGAGATAAATTGTTGAGGTTACGATGGTATAAATCAAGTCACTCAGGGCTAAGGAGATCAAGCATGTGCGGAAGAAAAATCGCTGTTTTCTGGGGAGAGAAATTTAAATGGATTTTTCAAATTTGAATGAAAACTTACAAATATTTTAAAGTTTTTAAAAATAGGAACAATCTAAATCAAAATCTCAACGTATTTTAAAAATAGGAACAATCTAAATCAAAATCTCAACGTTTTTAAAAATAGGAACAATCTAAATCAAAATCTCAACGTATTTTAAAAATTTGAATTTTACCTTATGAAAAAATTCACATAGAGAACTAAAAAATTGCCGCAAATCGCTATAAAAACCACTAAAGTTGTGATGATAAAAAATACTATTCGCTGCACATCTGTCAAAGTCTCCACGGCGTTTTCCCATACAATTAAAAATCCTCTATTATCCACACTGTCATCGAGATTGGTTTCAGCTTCCATTTCAATATTAAAATCAATTTTATGCAACTCTCTTTTTTTGTTAGCTCACATTTCAGTCGCGAGCGAAAATTAATTTTGATGCCGAGAACGCAGCGTGTGTTGTGCACTGTATGAAAATCAAATCACAAATGATAAAAAAATTTCGTTTAGTCGAATGTGAAAATTACTTTTTTTATCAAGGCTGCTTTTGAGTGCTTTGTAACTGGTTTTTAGCGTAACCCACACAAGGTGTGGTAACGCTTATATGCTCGTGATTCCGTCTGTCTGTCTGTCTGTTCCAGTGAGATCTCGGCCCCTGGACCAGCTAGAGACTTCGGGTTTTCGCCAAATGAAGGTCTTGGGGTCTATATTACCCATTTTAGGAATTTTGGCTGACCACAGGCGCCATGGACCGCCAAAGCCCTTTTCATACAAATTTTCTCTTATATGCTTCATGTATCGTTGATTTCGGGTTGCCGGAATCGATTGGCATGATCTGAAACTGGAATACTGTGGAAATGGAACATTGTGGAAAATGAAACACAGTGGAAAGTGGAACACAGTAGAAAATGGAACACAGGGGAAAATGAAACATGGTTAAAAATGGAACACTGTGGAAAATGAAACACAGTAGAAAGTGGAACACAGTGGAAAATGGAACATAGTGGAAAATGGAACACGTGGAAAATGAAACATGGGGAAAATGGAAATAGTGGAAAATGGAACATGGGAGAAGGAACACTGTGAAAATGAAACATGGGGAACATAGTGGAAAATGGAACACAATGAAAATGTGATAATGGAAAATGGAACACAAGGAAAATGGAACATGGGGAAAATGAAACACAATAGGAAATTAAAAATGACCAAAAGAAATAATGATCACATTGAAAAAAAAATAATGGAAAACAGTCGAAAATGGAACATAGTGGCAAATAACTTTCCAAAAAAAAATTTCCTTATGCTTCCCTTTCAGCTTTCCAAAAAATATTTTCCATTAGGCTTCACTTTTGCTTCATGGACTTCCCCATGTTACTTTTCAATACTGATCTGTTCAGTGGGTTACGCGGCACCACCCACGTGTGGGTTTTGAAACATTTTTATTAAAAAAATTCCGCGAAAATTTTAGGAAAATTTATGATTAAACTTTGATGGAAAAACTTCAAAAATTTAATTTTTTTCTATTTAAATTCGTCATCAAATCAACCAAATCAATTCAAACAGCTTTTAATTAATTTTCTACAACCATCATGTCGTTTTGATATCATGTTATGTTGTCGCACTAATTAGTTAACTCAGCCAGCAGATTATAAAAGCACCAAAAACCAATGCAATTGAGTTAGTCGCGAAATATTTTCAGCGATGCCTTATTTATCGCTTTTGAGTGTCCATAATGGTGAATTTATCGAGTTAAAATCGCGCCAACAGCATGCTAAAGAGGAACCACATTACTGGACAGTTTGGGAGTACAAAATGCACACACAGCTTTACAATAGCGAACGAATTGCATTTTTGTCGCTCTTTTGTTTCGTCATATTTGTTGCGGTAGTCGGAAATTTACTGACACTCTATGTGGTGGCGACAAGGTAGAGTTTAAATGTGATGAGTCGATATGGAGTTCTGAGAAGATAAAAAGTGTTTAGAATTATTTAAAAAGAGAAAAGGACACTTGAAGGTTATTTGAAGGTCACTTTTATTTTTTTTCGAGGGGATAAAACTCAGGATTATGCTCATAAAAAAATTACTTATATAAATCACATCTAACCTCTATAATTCACCTCATTAAAGGAAGCAACAGCGGTTGCTTTTCAAGACTTGCCTCCTCTCCTTGGCGTTGAGTGATTTGATTTATGCGACAACTGTCGGTATGACTTCCATCTCCAAGCTCATCTTTAATGTATCAGCATTATGGGTAAGAGTGTAATTATGATAAATTTATCATTCAAGTCATGCAAATTTATTTCCAGTACTTTGGCTCTTACGGATGCTTCTTGATTCCATTCTTTCAAACCGCATCGCTGCTCAGTGGAAGCTTTTCGTTAGTCACGATTGCCTTTGATCGCTATATGGCGGTGTTTAATAAGAGAAAAGGACAATGGCATCCAAATTGGATTTTTTGCGTGACGGGATTTTTCTTGATTTGGTCAATTAGTTGCGGAATCAGCAGTCCGATGATTTTTAGCTACGAAACAATGAAGGTTTTTGTTGTACCGGAGAAAGAGGACGATATGTATTTGGCACAGTATTGCTTTATTACAACTGACAAGGTATTTTTAATTAAACCTCAGTTTTGTGCCCCTTGTAAACTTTTTAAAACTTCACAGGAAGAACAACTCTACTATTTCAGCATAATTTTCACCTTCATATTTCTTCCACTCTTTGTCACATTCATTTGCTTCAATGGTCTCATTTCACGTGAAATATGGAAGCGTCGAAAGATGCCCGGTGGCAGACCACGCAAGCACAAAAAGATCAATGAGGACTCATCAACGACGGAAGTCGGCGGGAAATCGACAAATGACACGAATTCGACGAGTCTTCGCAACAACAACTCGAGCAAGGACTCGACAATTTCGACTATTACACAGCAGCCAATTCACTCGGTCATTCCGCAGTCAGCGCATAACGATAATCGCTGTAACGAGCGGCAACGACGACAGATGCGAATGTTCAAAGTCATTTTGGTGCTCATGTGCGTATTTATCATGTTTCGCTTGCCAAATTGGATTTGGCTTCTCTACAAGCTCAGCTTTGAAATTGCACCGACACGAAACGGCTGGCTCATCAGTTATAGCTTTAGTCTTGCCGGCATTCTAAATTCGATGCTCAATCCATTTCTGTACACTTTTCTCAGCGAGACCATTCGATTTACGGCACGTATGCGAAACTGGTTCAATAAATTTTGTAAATTATGTCGAGCGAAAGACTCCCAGCAGCAGCATCATTATGCAAACAATGAACAAGCGATGTTTGGCGATGGTCGCGGGGGAGTCGCTGCCAAAAGTATTTTGGCCGTACGAGCGAACGATAATGGAGGCGTTTATTTGGGAAATTAATGGGTGAATTTACTGTGGAAATGTTTTTTAATGAGAATGCGTGTGGATACTTTGTGTGAGTTATTGGCGAGAGGGATGGAAATGAAATGAAGATTAGCAACTTTAATGGGATTTCACTAAAAGCTTATGATTTTGAGAGGGTTTGAACTAATTTTTTTTTAAAACTATTTAATTAAACTTAATTAAATAGCAAATTAGAATTTAAACTTTGAAGTAAAATGTAAACAAAGAAATTTTCACTCGAGTGAGCTGCCCCTTAAATTTAAATAAATAACTGCTCATTTCTTTGAATATCCAATGCATGAAAATTCAAACTAAACTTTTTCTCTTGCATCCCATTTAGAGTGGAAATTTTACACAAAAAATATTCGCCCAAAATTATTTCCACAACAGCCAAAATTTTACAACAATTTTTCTCATTAAATAGTAAATTTATTGTTTGTTTAATATCACTACAAAAATTTATGATAATAATTTACATAACAATTATCGTCGAATAAAATTATTTAAAATAATTAGTGGAAAATTATTCGCACTTGTCTTTTTAATTTTGGGGTTAATTTGTGCGAAAATACTGGCACATCGGTAAATTTTGTCACTGATAAATTTAGAATCGGGTATTGTCAGGCATTCGAACGAAATACGCAATTTCGTGTTCGGCAACTTTATAATTGTGAATCCATCGGCTTCCTTTACGCAATGAGCCATCAATTCCGTCTTTCCAAACGCCGTGTGGAAGATAAACTAATTAAAAATTAAAATTTAAGATTTATTAAAGTGAACAATTAAAAAATTTACCTTCTCTCATTGTTTGATTTCTCTTTAAAATTGGCGCAACAATTATTTGTTCACCAATTGAAAACTCATCAAATACATCGAGACATGCTGCATCTGACGGATCTAACATCCACAATGGTCTCACGAGCGGAAGTCCCTCAGACATTGCGTCATTAAAATAATTCTCAAAGACTTTCTTTAACTGCTTTTGGCGCTCATCCGACAACTTCATTACCATCTTTGTTAACTTTTCATCACGATATTCCGATGGAAGGTGTTTAAAGCGTAGAACCGGGAGGAAGGAAACGAGTTGAAGCCAACGAATGTAAAGTTCTTTTTCCGGAAGTGGAACATTTTCACTTGAAAGTGTCATTTCTTGCCCTTCAATAAAATCACCTCCGACAGGGCCGGGGAGTATGAAAGGATAACCAGCGATGCCATACTGAAGTGCGGACTTGAAAACTGTCTAAAAAATTCAATTAAATTTTGTTAATATTTTTTGAATTTTTCTCACCTGCAAACCATCCCAATTTGATGGCACTTGAGGTAGACTTAGGAATGCCGGTGGTCGAGGCACTTCAATTGCACTCGAAACTCCAAGAATACTCAACACTTCAGCCATGCTTTCCACCAAAATTGTCTTGTATCGATCGGGATTCAAGATTGGCTCATTGCAGTCATAAAACTTTGGCATGTCCATCGCAGTTCCGGTCTCGACATAAAACGAGTCAATTTGATATTTTTTGCTAATTTTTTCGAGCTTTTTGAGCAGCCATGGAATTGTTTCAGCGTTAGTTGGATCGAGCACTCCCACACTCTTTGAATTTTTAAATTTCGTCAATGCCGGAATCGTCCTGTCAGTGGATCTCTCAAACACCAAAAGCTTTCTCTGCACCAGCTCAGCGAAAGTTTTGCTCTCGGTCGACACGAACGGCTGAATTGTGAGTGAAATTCTAAAGCCTCTCCTATGCATCACCGTGATGATATCCTCGAGTTGACTAAATCTCTCCTCATCCATCTCAAAATCGCCAACATGATGCTGCCACTCTTCACTTATCAACACATGACCGAGTCTAAAGTAGCCGAGTGCAATGATGGAATCGGTGAAATTTGAAATTGAAACATCACTCAAGTTGCCGGACATCTCCCAAACGGGCTCATCGAACATGGTTTTAATTACATTCATGTCCTGCTGCTTCAGTCCATCCCAGAGGTTCTTTTGTGTGAGATTATGATGGAGGACTTTGATGTTGGACGCCGTGCAAATTGTGTATTTTAATTCAGCCAGTGGCGTTTGACGCGAAACATACGCGAAATTGTCGTATTGAGCTTTGATGCAGAATTGATCTAAAAATAATTTAAAATTTTAAAATTTTCTAAATAAATTCAGAGATAGGCAATTACAAAAAAAGGAATGGAATTTTATTTAATTTAGGGAAATTTCATGAATTTTGTGTAAATTTAAATAAATCCAAAATTCTCACCAGCTTGACTTCCATTAATTGCGATATGCAACGGAGTTTTATCATCAACATGAATTGCAACGCCTAGTGAATTAATGAAGTATCTTCTCATCGCATTTCCAAACTGATGATATCGAATGTCGCCGGTGATGAAAGGCGTAAAATTAAATTTCGATTCTTCCAATTGCCAACTTGAGTTCTTTAACAATCCACCGCCAAACCATTTTCCTCGATCTTCGCCAATTTTGAAGCAATCAGTCGGATGGAAATTTTCGCTCAACGATTCCCAATGGAAATTATAGCAACGAGCCGTTTGAAACTCCTGGCCTGCATTTCCCTTTAATTTATTATCGAGGCTCAAGTGAAGTTTAGCTGTTTTCGACCACTCCCAGCACTCCTCATTTTCTTTGTGTTCACACGCGTACGCTTTCGGAATGCTCATAGAAATTGCTAAGCTTCCACTTAGCACCTCAACACCCTTCTCATTCGACACATGCAGCAGTCGCTTGACACTGTCGAATTTTAAATGTTCAAAATACATCTTCGACATGATTTTGTGATTATACATTATGTATGCATATCCAACCTGCAATGAGAGACAAGATTTTTATCTCAATTGATAAATTAGATAAGCGAATTTTATGAGAGAGTGGCGAAGAATTTTTGTTGTTTTGCAAACGAGTTTTAAATATTTTTTAAGTCATTCAAAAAAATTTATAAATTTAATTTTTTTGCAATTTTTTATTTTATGATTTTTGAAGCAATTTTGAAACATTTTTAATGAAAAAACGAAGACAATTTTTGAAGATGTGACAATTTAATATCCAAGGGGTGGAACACTCTGTTTCAATAAAATTTCACAAAAAAGTTTTAAATAAAATTAAGATTTTTATCAATTTAAATTAAACAAAATTTATCTGAATTTAAAAACGAGCGTCTCGACCCTTGAGTAACTTTTAGAATTGCAATTGAAGTTAAAACTTTCAAAATCTTAAACTTAATCAACACATTTTTCACAACATTAAATGACCATCTGTGGCACGAATCAAGATCAAGCTAATTAACACTGAGATTCACTGATTTAATTTACATCGACACTAATTTTCGATTAATACAACAATTCACACATGAGACTTGTACATATGGCGCTCATGGTCGGGATGTTTTGCGATGCTTACTAAAAAGACTATGATGAGGAATAAAATTCCGGTAAAGATGCGAATTTTGTAATCCTTTGGCTTCTTTCGTTTGCGAATCATGGCTGGAATTGACTGAGAGAGAGAAAATAAATTAGTTGAATTAATTTCAATTGTAAATCTCGAGTCACTACCTGAACTTTTTCCTTCAACAGCGAAGCTAGCGAACTGACGCTCGTTACTGAGCGACCGCTTATTACACTCTGAGTATCGTACTCTGAATTGGCCATGATTTCTTTATCGTTGAGACGAATGGCAGGCAACGGAGCTATTGAGGCACGACGTTTTGTGCGAAATTTTGATCGCGATCTGTGTGAGAGAGAAATAAAAAAATGAGATTAAAGAATGAGAATGGAAGTGGATGTAAATTAGTGCGATATGACGTAGGGAAAAAGTTGCTAATTTAAAATTGCTTGACGAAGTGACTTGTAGATTATTACTTGAGGATTAGAGTGGTGACAAGTGCTTGAAGGATAATTTAAAATTAATATTAATTAATGCAAAATAAATCAAGGTGTGGAAACTTGATTTTTTAATTTTTTAGAAGGTTTTAACATTTTTTAAATGTTTAAAGTCAAATCAAATTTTTGATATTTTTTTCTCAAAATTTAAAAAAGTCATTAATTTTGTGGATTTTTTTGAAAATTTTATTAATATCCAATCGATTGTTTTTCATAGTGTCAAAACACCCACACTTGAATTAAATAAAGTGCATATGTTGAATCAATCATACTAGAAGGAAAAAATGTTATCAGTTTATGGCATTCAATGACCTGATTATGATTTTGTGAAAGATAAATTTGTGACCAAAATTTACTACAAAAATTTACTGACTTTATTCAATAGATGCAGAAAAGCATCGTAAAAATGAGAGGATTTCTATCAACATTCATCAATGGGATCTGCATAAAAATTTTAAAGGTTTTTTGAACCCTCAAGAACTAAAAGTTGATAGATAATATTTTTTAATAAAAAAATTCATGAAATATTAAAAAAAATTATTTTTAAATTTTTAAAGTTTATTTTTAAATTTTTACTAATATACCAAAAGCTTTTTTCTCAACCGCAAAAGCCACTAAATTTTTATCGATCGTAAAATCGACTTTAAAAGTTCTCTCACTAGATCAAAGAAAATTTTCCCCATTCCATTCATGAGTCATAAATTATTATTTTCATCTATTCAGATATGAAAACTATAAAGTTACTGGGTAGATTCTCAAGCTGACGTCTTTTACTCGATTTTTGCTTTCTTCATAAATAATTCCACTTTCAATTTTCTCTCTCTCGACTTTTTTTCTGCTCTGTGAATCGTGAATTATTAATTAAAGTTAATATCACTATGAGATGTGAGAGAGCGCATGAGAGAATGTGTGTGACGGCTTAGCACACCGTTGTGTTTGCCTCACAGCCTCGCATTCTCAGAAATGATTAACTTCCGTCGTCACATTTACTGCTTTATTGCTTCATATTGAATTGCTTGTCAGTCGGTCAACGAGAAAATAATTTAATTTACAGAAATTGCACAGAAAATAATTTTAAAAATGATTTTTCATAATTTTTAAAATTTCTACACCTTGATTTATCACATCGACTACCGCCTACATAGCGTGGATATAATAAAAAGTTATTTTATATATTTTCTACTGCGTTATCAATGAACTAATAATTCACACATAAATATTTACTCAAAAAACAATTTTCATTATCACAAGAGCGAGTAAAAAAGTCTTTTATGACGCATTGCCGCAAAACAGTTTTTTCTAATTAGCAAAACTAATCAACTTCTGTGTGTACCTGCGAGAGAGATATATCCACAAAAGTTTTTGCGGTTTAATTAATTTTAAAATGCAAACTGCACTGACTCGTCCGACGTAATCTTTGTGTGACGATAAAATGTCTACGACTGATTGTGTGTAAAATGAGTGAAGTTTTTTTCTAATGTGTCAAGTCGGATTTGTAGTCGTCATTGTCATGTGTCGTAGTTGCATGTAGCAAAAAAGACAGCATGTAGCTGATGATTGTTTTGATTATACATACACAGAATTATGTCATGTGTCTGCCGTCAAAAAAAACTTATCAGGGAGTTTTTTGAATTTTTTAAGAATTATTTTTAATTTTTTAAAATTTGGAAAAATTCAAAATCTCAAAAATTAAAATTTTTCACATTTTATAATAATAATTTCCGACTTGAAAATTGATCCAAATATTTCTGCATCCAACAAATTCATCCCGCTCTAATTTAATTAAATTAATATTTTCCACTCAACCCAATGCTGCTTTGGCTTTCCACACTCGACTCATCATCACTCGTGTCTGGTTCACGATATCCATTTATATTTTCCATCCTCCGCAAAATTCTTTTTTTAGTGAACTCTCACTCGATCGATCGATTGCCACAAACTGAACGATGATTTTCGAATATGCGGTCTTGGCTTTATCGATTGGCTCTCGTGAGCGAGCCGAGAGAGGAAAATATACCAAAAAAATACATAACGATAACATGATCAATTAGCAATCGATAATGGAGGTGAGATTTCACAAGTCAACGAAAATATTAAGGTGTCGATCATAAAGTCGTAAATAAAACTTACAAAATTGGCATTTCTGTATCACTTTCACTATCATCTTTTGAAGATTCTTTCGGTGACGATTCTTTCTCATCTTCTGGCTCAGCGATGCTACACGCCATCGATGATGCTCCATCGTCAAGCACCTAAAATAGAAAAAAAAATGAATTAGAGATTGATGTGAGTGAAAATAAAAACATAAAAAATCCATTTCGCTAATTTTAACGTCGCGTTTGTTATCAGGAAAGAAAGAAGTTCCCGTCAATTTTAATTTTTAATCTCGAACGCGAGGAAAGGGTTGGAAATGATTCACAGAGTTTTAAAATAAAATAAAGCAAAAAATATTTTTATTTTGAAGTAGAATGAATTTTTGTAAGCACGTGCTTCAAAAAATAAATATAAGAATTACTTTAAGCAATATTTTAAAGAAAATGACAGTAATTATTGGGTTCTGTCATATTTTTTATTGTTTTTAGTTTATTCATTAATTTTTAAAAACTAACATCGATAAATCTTAGCAATTCTAGGAATTTATTTATAAAATTCGTGACTTA
Organism: Tanytarsus gracilentus; assembly: GCA_038502055.1. NCBI lineage: Eukaryota > Metazoa > Arthropoda > Insecta > Diptera > Chironomidae > Tanytarsus > Tanytarsus gracilentus. The sequence goes on along the minus strand of JAXRKN010000043.1, from coordinate 2,312,354 downwards.
ATTTTTTTTAATTGTAATTTTGATCTTAATTTTAAAACAGCACTAATTTTAAGTAATATTTAAATTAAAACTACACAAAATTATCTCACAAAGTTATTTTTAAAAAATAAATTTCTGTCATAATTTATTCCATCGTGCACGAGTTTAAAACTCTAGTAATTATCTCTTTTACCTTGAAGCCCTCAAAAACTTATTGAACCTCAAGAGTTTAAATAAATTTCCCTAAATCAATTTCCTCAAACTGTTAAACTTTTAATATTTGCTATCATAGTCTGAATATTTATTCTCAGAAATTCAGATACGCACTTTCACGTCGAGGTAATTATTCATGCTTTCGGCAACTGAATTAATTGATTCCTCATCGTCATCGATTTTCTTAAACCCTTTTGCGTTAGCGTCACTGATGCTCTTCACTAAATTTCCCTTTTGATAGCTGTTTACATAATTTTGATAATTTTGTGTTCTATATAAGTTCCGTTCACTCGGCATGACTGACTAATTTTCGTGTTCAGTTTTTTTGTGTCTATTTCAAAATTGATTCACTGAAATTTTTTCTACACTTTTCTTATCATTGATAAAAAATCATTTTTAATCACACTTAAATCTTCAGCAGAACCTCGCCGTGGCCATAATTAATTTGCACGTTCTGAACTTTTTCTATTTCTATCTCGATCGAATGGTGAACTGCAACTGGCTCATGATCGCACTTTTGGAAGACCTTTTTTAGTTTAATTCAATTATCATTGTGACTCTAATTATTTGCTCATGATGAAAAAACTTGTGACTGTGTCTATAGACATTCTGAATGTGTATGCGGAGCAGCAAAAAAATTACTGCCGAGAACAATTTTCTAATAATTGGTCAATTTAAGGTTTGCAAGAAATTAATTTGGTTAAAAATTTTCATGTGATTTAAAACTTTTTTGTTATCATCATCGAGCACGTGGAGAGTCAAACTTTTCATTTCTTCGTTTGTGTCAAAGGAAAAATTTTTTAAATAGTTTGAAAAGTGAAACAAAGGAGAGGAAAAATGTTCGCCTTGACGTTATGCAGCATGGAGTTGAGCGGTAAATTTTAAACTCAATCAAGCAGTTATAAGATTTTTATTGGGTTTCGATAAGTTTTCATAAATTCATCAAAGTAACATTTGTAATTTATTTTAAACAAATTTTAAAGTCATGCGTTGTTTTTTCTTTGAATGGACAAACGATAATTTGGCGATTGCAACTTTGGTGTCGATTATCCTTGAGACATTTTATGCGATTGCATTGGAAATTCTTATCATCATCTTTACGTGTCGAGTTAAAGCAGACGTTTATGAAGAATTTGCAAGATTTTATGAAATATCAGAGAGTGACGCAAAATCAGTGATTCATGAGCTTTGGTCGAACAGTTTGAGCATCACAATATTAAACGTTATCGTTATAATTTGCTGTATTTTTGGATACTTTGGCTTGATGAGAAGAAACACAACTTTTCTCTCGATTTTCATCGTCGGTTTGGGAATTGACATAATTACAATTTCAATGATTAACAAAATTTTGGAATCGAAATATTTTCAAATGAACTCAATGGTGTTTGACGTTCCTTTGGTGATCATCAAATTATTTTTCATTATATTCACGATGGGTCAAACTCATGTTGTAATGATTGAAAATAGAATTGCTTTTTATGGTTTAGAATAAATTTAAAAAATTATGTTGGATTTTTTATTCATAAAATTAATTAATTTTTAATTGATAAAAAAGTGACAAAAAATATGAATCTCAACCACAACCATCAGTTGCTACCACTCTTCACGATAATGAGCAAATAACGATTTCATATAAATCTGTAATTAATTGCACTTGAAAAGTCAATTTCTGTATCAATAAATTGAACGGTTTTAGATTGAAATTTAATTGGTTGGTGAAAATCGTCAAGAGGGATTAAAGAAAGGTTAATTCATGAAAACTTGAGCTTGTAAATATTTTTAATTCTTTAATTTAATTGGACTTAAAACTTAGTACCAAAAATAACCTTCGAAGGGTGTTAAAAATTTATAAAATCCTTTTTTAGGGATCTCAAAACTCTTCAACCCATGATTAAATTTCTCTAGAGGATAAAAAATTCTCAGAATCAATCGAAAATTAATTTTCTTTCCCAAGAACTCCATCAAACTTTAAATTAAATTAGCTTCCTAAATTACAAATTGCCATCTCATGTTTCTTCGAATATCAAATAATAAAAACATGTTTGATAAACTCAAAAAATCACTGTCAATAATTTTATTACTCGCCAGTAGCAGCGACATTGTTATTTTTTTATATTTCTCTGATAAAGAAGTTGTGTCGCAATAAGTTATCAAAAGTCTTCTTTTTATTCCATTTTTAAAGCTTTTTCGTGACAAAACTTTGTCATTCTTCGCTTTGTAAAAATAAGCGTGTCAAAATTATGTGCTGAAGAGTTTTTAATCGATAAGAAAATTGAGTGTGTAAATATTTTGATGAGGAAGTGAGACTTTGACTTGTAAAAACCGTTAAATTTTCAAACTCACCGTAATCTCATTCAGAATTTCTGTGCTCTTATCAACGTCTTCATTTTCCTCCATCGCGTTCATGTGAAGAGCTCGAAGCGCATCGAGATCGATATCATTGAGTGCCGGCATGGAAAATGAATTTCGACGAAGACCGCCGGCCGGTGGCGCTTCGAGTTGATTGCATATATCCGAAATTAATGGTCCCGCCTTATCACGCTTTTCAAATTCATTGTCACTGTCATCGCCATCAATAAAAATCTTCAAATTTGCACCTTTTCTCTCGCTTATGGACTGCTTGGGTTTTGGCGATCGATCGAGAGAATCATTATCATCATAATTCGAGTTGCCATTGACAATCACATGACGCTGTTCGTCATCATCTGCATATGGAATATCAACCATCGTTGAACTCTTCGAGTCGTTCATTTTTAAACGCTAATTTTTCATTCACAACACTTTCCTGCAATTAAAAATGTCGAAAATATAAATTTTGAATTATTTATTGAGTTTTGTGTGCTAATGGAAATCGAAAGCTTTTGAATAATTGAAATTTCACAATAAAATTGAATTTTTTGGAGGGAAATGCAAATAATTTTTCATAACAAACTGTGAATAAATTGAAAGAAGAAAATTTGATTGAAAGTGAAATTTTTAAAAAGTTTTAAAAAAGCTTCGTTCAAAAATTAAAAATCAGTATTTTGATTAATTTAAAATTTTAATTTTGAATCCAAATTTATAATATTTAAAAAAATCACGTTTGCGCTAATTTCTCCACAATCCCTCTGCGGTTCTCTCGCCACGTTTTGAGCATCACACTCTCAATCAAATGAAATTGATAGTGTGCAGAGAAAAAATATATTTTTAATCTAATTCAGTGGATTTGCATGACTGCAATGTGTGCATTTTGCAATATCAATAGATTCAATCAATTAACACGAATTTGTTTTGATAATTGGATTTATTTCAATTCCGGTTTGACTTATCGCAATTCAATTTTTTTTTTGTTATTTATTGTTGATGTCAAAAGAGATTTAATTTTGGCACTTTGATGGCCGCACGCGATATGAATGTTTTATGGCATGGTGGTGAAATAAATAAAAAATTATATCTAGAAACAGCGAATTAGCGATTTTAATTAAATTAACTCGATTAGTAAACATTAAAGAGTGAATGCAGTGGAAATTTTTTTAATATTTTCAGTTTTAATTAACAAATTGGTGTCAATTTAATTATTTTATTATTTTCAATGATTCAATGTGAAAAAATTCTTACCGATTAAAAATTTTACTATTTCCAATTAAGTTCTATAAAATTTTGTCATTAAAACATTTTTAATCAATTAATTAGTCAGCACAACTTAATTTCACTTAAAAATATTTTTTCCTTTTCAATTTACTTTAAAACTCATCGACAACTTAAGTACGACTGAAATAAAATCTATCAGTTTTTCGAGTATTGAGCGTCGCCGTCTCCATAAAAAAGAGCACGGCGAGAGAGTTGGAACTCGCACACAGATTCACTTTATTAGCGATGACAAGAACTCTCTTGTTTCTTCCACAATTTCCACATGTGCTTTTTATTTTTGTTTGTATGTACGACAAAGTCAATTAATGGTAAGCACTGTTTGGTATTTACGTTGCAAATACGAGATTTACTTTTTTTAATGAGCAAGAACTGATAAGAAAGTTGACGAAAGGTCAACACGAAGTGCAGGTGATGATGGAAAATAAAATGATTAGAAATTATTATTTTTTAAAATATAAACAAATGTTAATTAGCAAAATATATTTAATTGGAAATCTTAAAAAAATTTATGAGGTATTTTTAAAATTTTAAAAAAAAATTTGTTAACCTTGTGTTACCCTAATTAATTATAATTTTATAAAAAATCGGCACGTTTTTTCTTATCACAATCAAATCCATGCTTAACTTAAGTTATCTTTAAGAATTTCTGAAAATAAAAACCAAAACACACCTTCAATATGCTTAAAAAGAAATCAGAAAATTTGCGAAAGCTTAAAAAAGATTTTTTTATTTGTTAATTTTTTTGATAGCTAAATTATTTTTGTTGGTTTATCTTTTGACAACGAGTTCATGTCTTCGAAGTGAATTTTCCTTCTCTGTTATAATTTTCATATTTAATTAAAATAAAAAAATTAAGGCAAAACATAAATCACATCCACAAGATTTTTTTTGAAAATTTGTCAAATTTATTTCAAAAATAATTAATTTCATTTTAACACCAATAAAATTTGTAATTCAACTCACATTCTTATTCAATTACTCATTCGACATTTGTCAAACGCATCCGATAACAAACAATTATTTGTTTACCCTAGAAAATCTACAGATCTTAGTTCATTATCATCAACTCAATAATAGAGCGCCTTACTTTTTTTTGATGATAACAACAGTCACAAATTACTCGCGCTTATCGCACACTTGTGAATTGTGACGGTTTAAAGCTGACAACTAATTGAAACTTAGATATTAAGATAAGAGCAAAAAAATAATTTCAGCTAAGAAAAATTAGTCTGCTCGACGACATAAATTGAAAGAGTTTAGTACATTCTGAAATAAAATGGGAAATTATTCGATGACTTAGAACTTTTCTTAGTTCAATTTTATCATTTAAAAACAATTTCTATAAATAATTCGAAACTTCTTGTGCTGTTTCAGGACTTACACATTCAGTCATTTTTGCAACGAATGAAAAAATATTCTTGTGATTACTTGTCAAACAAATCAGTAACTTTTATTAAATTTTCTTAAAGCTCAAGTTTTCAACTAAAGTCAATTAACGTCATTATCCTCCAAATTAATCTTTGGCGTTAATGTCGTCCTACCGGGTATCTCATTATAGGGATAAAGCATTGATGTTGGCGAAAACAAATCCGATCCAATTACTTTTCTATGTTCGCGACCCAGTAATAGACACATCGAGTGAGTAGAAGAGGGCAAAATGTACACAGCAACATGGAGAAAGAAGAGAAATTAATTAGCATTTGAAGTACATGAGGGTAATTAGTAGATTAATTTTATTTTAGGAAAAAAAGGGTTTAGATTACTTTTTCCTCTCCATCGTTTCGCTGTAGCCCATTTTGAAGAGCTCGGGATAATTTGTAGCCGCCCTCGGTGAGTAGCATCCGTAAATATTGGACCATGCGACAAAATCATGCTTGAACGAGGCTGTATAGTAAAATGTACAGAGACCTGCAGAAAAATGTTCATCAGGCTTGAGTAAACGAATGTCAGCGAAAAATAAATAAGTTTACACTCACCATGATGACCCCTCGGGAAGGCTGAATTTCCTGAGAGATTGTTTGTGAAAATTAATTGACTGTCAGTGATTTTTAATTATGTATGTTCACTCACCAACCTGTGCGACACCACAAATTCCCATCCACCAATTTTGTGAACAGTTTCGTGTTGTCGTTCCGTAGCCGCCAGAATTTGTGTGAATGCCTGAAATATTTTCATTTAAAACTTTTTCTAAAAAATTAAATTTCTTACATTGAACATTTTGAGCAGCCAGTGAATGATCACCGAAGTCCATTACACCATCAAATCCAGGACCAGCTTGATATATTTAATTTTAGTCTCCACCCCCGATTAATTCAATTTTTTACCCACCTGGATCGCAAACTGCATAAAAAAATATTTAAATTATTTTCTTCATACAAAAACAATTTTTTTACCATCAATTTGTTGAAATCTTTTCTCGCCGAACCTCTTTGCCGTGTGTATAGCCAGCCAGGCACCGAACGAGAATCCAAACATGTATCCGTTGTCGAAATCAAAACCCTCCTCATCGAGTTGTTCAATGAACCGAAGCAGCTTGTCGGAAATATTGTGAAATTGTGGCGTGAGAAGAAAATAGTTGGGATTTTTGGAAAAATTTGAATAATCCATGAAGATTATGCAACCGCCTCGATAAACTGTAAGATTCGAAATGAGATCCTGAACCCATTCGGTCTTCCAATCTCCCAGCCATCCGTGAATGATTATTGCGAATTTTCCGCTCGGGTTGCAGCCTTTCGCCGAAAGGGATTGATTAAATGATGAATTGAACATCGGAAAACCGTCACTGCGGGGTGGCGAATGAAAATTTACATAAAAAGGATGTCAGTCCTTTTTCATAGTTGAATGAGCAAGAGGTGAACACTCACTTATTTTAGTTAAAAAAATAAGAATTTCATTTTCAAATAAAAAAATTTCTAGTGTTCACCCCTTGACAGTCGTTCTCAGAGATGGAAAATTACAAATTTACTCCAAAAGCAATGTAATTGCCCATCTCTGGTTGTTTCTAAATTACTTCGGCATAACCCAAAAAGTTATGTCATCGTCACCAATTGCTTGGCAATGCACAGCGATAAGGAAAATTGTTAGCACACCGCCAACAAGCAAAACTCTCTTCAACAAGCTCATCTGATCTCGAAAATGCTACTGAATCGACTCACAGAAAACTTTTCAAACAAAAGAAGTAAACTAGATATTATTTTTCTCGTGCCTAAACGAAACAATTGAGTGAGAGATTATGAGCAAATATTTAAAGTAAAAACTTATTCTAGAAATGGTGCCGGCAAAGCGAGTCGTGTCACACTAAAGGATGTAAAACTTTTAAAAGCGCGAAATTAATGTTGACTGTGGTGTACATTCATAAAGATAACGGTAGAGGTGATTTTACTTTTATATATTTCGAGCAAGGGGTGGACACTTTTAGATTTATCCAGGGTAAATTCAAAGAAAATTACATTTTCATATCCTCAATTTGTAATTGCACATTTCTGAAAACACTTAAATTACAATAAATAGCGGCAAAACTTTTATTAAAAATTTACGGTATAAAAAGTGTCTACCCCTTGATTTTACCCACACAAAAAAGAGCTCGAAAAAATAAAATCAAAAATTATGTTCAGAATAAATATTCGCTGCTGAAGATGCCGAAAGTCAATGACTGAAAAAATATTAAGGGACATTAAAAATCTTGCAGTGTTTTTTGAAGTCATAAAAAATAATCCAGGTGTGAAAACTTAAATACTTTTTTGTGTGTGATGCTCTAAATTTTTGAAATTTACATGATATTTTCATCTTTATTTTTTAGTTTCAAAAAAAATATTTTATTTTCTTAAAATTCAAAAATGTCTAAACTAGAATTGATGAGAAAAAATTAATTTTTAATCCACATCACTTTTGAGAACACAAAAAAAACTCGAAAGTCAATATTGAACATTTACATCAATAAAAAAATTTCACTCAATGAAATTCAAATATTTTTCTTTCGTCAAAAAAGAGACACATATGAATGAAATGAGTGACACATGGCCATACAATTCAGTTCATTCAAAAAAAATGTATTTTATTTGAGTGTCACAAGATGTTTTTAAAGTTTCAAATACGTTTAACAAGATTGAAAACATCCAACGGAAAAAAATTAAAGCAGATTTTTATGATTGCTTAATGTAGTGGTAGGTCAGCAACAATGATTATTTTTATGGACAAGTTGGTCCACGCTGTCTAGACAATCTCTGCTTTCTTCTTCTCGCAAATCTACCACCAATGCTCGGCTCAGATTTAAATAATGAACTCAAATCGTTGTATGGAAAGCACTGACTAGTTGGACTGAATAAATCACCGAAAACTTTGCTGCGAAAATTAAATGCTTATAAGTGGATGTCCGAAAAAATTAATTCAATTTCTTACTTCTTCCTCCTCTCCATGTAGCCCATCTTAAAGCCCTCTGGAACGCTCAAAGCCATTCGACGCGACGAACAGCGATAAAAATTTTCAGACGCATAAAAGTCATTCGTGAATGCTGAATTGTAGAATCTTGGACACAATCCATGACTGCCTGCAAAAAAATAATTAAGAAGAAAAATTAATTAAAAACATCGCTTGCAATTAATTAAGAGAGACTCGCCCAGTGGTGGTGGACCGGCTGCCTCTTGAACGCGTCCACAGCGACCCATCATCCAGTCTTGATGACAATTTCGTTTCATTGTGCCTTTGTTGTTGCTCGTGTGAATGCCTTTGTTGAGGAATTCGAAATTAGCATTTGAAATTAATTAAGGAAATTTTATGTGACTTACATTGGACATTTTTTGCTGCGAGAGTTGGTTTGAGTTCAAATGCTAACGCAAAGCCGGGACCTGCTGGATCACAAACTAAAAACATAAAAAATTAATTAATGAATTTTAATTTAAATTTTTCTCACCATCAATTTCCGCGATTCGATTTTCACCAAATAAAATTCCAGCATTAATCACTAATTGAGCGCCAAAAGAAAATCCATAAAGAAACATTTCCTTCTCGTTAAATCCTTGCGCATCAAGTTGAGTCAATTTTTTCAGTAAAACACTCGAAATTATGTCAAATTTTCTCACAAGCAAAAAATAGTCGTCGACAATCGAATGATTCGAATAATCCATAAAAATAATACAACCACCGCGATATTGCATTAAGTTGCTAATTAAGTCTGGCACCCATTCGGTTTCGATGCTCTCAAGCCATCCATGAACAATAATTGCAACTTTCTCGCTTGAATTGCAGCCAAGTTCGGTGAGACTTTCATTAAAGGTTGTCACAAATTGACCGCCGTCACTAATGATAGAAAAATCGACTCTTAGAACTTTAATTAAGGTTTATAAAAATAATTGGGGACATTCGAAGTCGACAAAATTTGTTTGCTATTAACTTTTTTCAACGATACTTAAAAATTAATTTGTTTTTGTTGATGCTAAGTACAAGAAGTTGAAAATGTAATTTAAAATTAACCTCGAAATATTTTCTTAATTGAAAACTATTGATGAGAGTTTTAAAAATAAATTTTGTGTAGTTTTTAAAATAAAATATTTTAATCTGAACTTAAAAGTTTTATTTTTTTCAGATTGAAAATTTTAATGACTTTTTTGTGACGGCTTTATGCAATTAAATGCAGTCGAATTGTGCAATTATTGACTCACAAATTTCTCAACATATCTCTTCAACCTTGAACCTCGACACAACATTTAATTACTGTTTTTAACTTATGTTGTGTTAATCACTAATTAAGCGGCAACTCAACAATTAATTGCACAATTTATTTTTTAAAGCTTCACTTTCACATTTTTATCAAACGTTTTTATTTTATAAAAAAATAATGTCTCACTTTGTAAAAGCTGTGAAAGTAATTGTGTCTTCAAAATCAATAGAGTTGACATTAATGACTAAAACCAGCAACAAAAACAAAGTCACTTTACGAATGAGAGAAAAATTCATTTTTATTTTCTCACACAAAAATTTCAAAAATTGTTCAACATTAAACTTCGAGCAAATGACTAAAACTCAAGTCATTGTTGCTCTCGCGATTTATACGAAAAAGTGCTTGAATAATTGCAGAGATAAATGTTGAGAGTTTAAGCTCTCGAGTTGCCCCACCAGTGACCAGTTTGGAGAGAAAAATCTGCACGCAAATCTCACTGAAATGTTGAGAGAGTAAAAAAACTATCCAGGAAAAAATTTCTCACATTTTTGATTTATGAATTAAAATTTTTTTTAAATTAATGTTTTTTCTCATAAATTTTAAAATAAATTCATTTGAGCTCAAACCAAACCTTTTTATGATCTTTTATCTCAAAATTATTTTAAAACATAAAAATTTCTCTCCAAAAAAATAAATTCAAATTCCACATCAATAAATTTTCATAATGTGAGATTCATTTTTAAGTGGCGGCGTACACATGTGCGTGTTCCTGATGGATCTGTTTCAGATAATGCTGAGTTATGAAGAAGCCATCCAGATGCTCAAAAAAATATATTGAAAAAATTCACTTAAAATGCAATAAAATATTTCGACATTTGGGCTGTAAGGTAGATTTTGTTTATATTGCCTCGTCCATTCATCATTTATTGCTTCTTCCTCGAATTTAGTCAATATAAATGGAGATGTATGGGAAAGGTGAGAGGAAGTGTTTTTGTAATGTTGCAGGTAGCTGAAAAAGGAAATTGAGAATTTTGGCACGTTTCAGATGTCAATTTTTGTTTTGTTCATGTTTGATTTGATTTAGAAGTCATTTAAGTACGAGGGATTGTAAATTTAAAATTTTAACGATTTTTGAAAATTTAAATCACTTCTCTCGAAATATTTTTTACGACTCATTATCTCAAAATATTTCCATCGGAATTGCCTGCTCAAATTCTCTTCAAGTGTATTTTATTCCATTAAAAAGTGATATCTTAATTGCATCCTAATCACTGCATTGTAATGCTCCTCTACATATTTGATGACTTCAAACGTGCATCAGCATAAGCAGATGTAAATTAGCTCAAGTAAGTCATAAAAAGTTCTTTTGAAGTTTTTTCAATTCTCATCACACAAAAATTTTTCCGAACATAATGACTTAATTTTATGCTCAATTAAGCACTCATCACAATGATCATGGATGAATAAAATTGGAGCATTTGAAAAATGACAAATTGAAATTTTTAGTGAAGGAATTTTTTAGAAGATTTTATTAAATTATTTTTCTTGTTTATTAAATTTTATTTTTCCTCAATTTAATTTTTTAAAACTGATGAATGAAAAATTCTTAAAAATTTTATTTTCTATTTTTTAAATATTTTTTCTATGATAAAATCTTAGTTATCTAAGGAAACATTTACGGGAAGTTTGTGAAATTTTTTAGATCATAAAATTGATGGATTAAAAAATGCAGAAACATTTGAATATTTTCACTCATACTAAAATTCTCAAATCATAAATTTTTTACACCCATTTCTCAATCCAACAAGAGGAAACATCAAAAAAAATATTTTCGAAATCCATCAAGGTCGATCGCAGACACCAGAAAAATCTTGAAAAGGTCTCGCGAGTAATTTAAATAAATAACAAAATTTTATTTCGCCGTCTGATTCATTTTGATATTGCAACCGATCATGTGTGAGCGACGGAAAGAATTCTTTTGAACAATGAAAACTAAACAAAAACATGCGAAAGCATAAACATCGAATTTGTGAGGTAATCACGCGGCGCTAAAGTAAACAGAAAACTTCTTTTGCGTTGAACTAATCAATGTTGGATGTTTCACTATACGTCGATCGATTGTTAAATGTTTTATGTGCGGCATTAAACATTAAAGTGTGTTTTGGTGAAACGATCTAACCCACAATTTATCGATTTTTCCAGTAACGAAAAGGAAATTTTCACACCAGAAAAGTGTCAACGCTAATGTCGCACGTAAATAAAATTTTTATCACTCTTTTCGTGACATTTTCGCGTATACATAAATCTTTTTATCGCTCCCACAACAACCCATCAAGCACTCAGCGTGAAAAACATCCAAAGCCAGCTGACTTGGAACTATTTTTTCTTCACTCGATCAGTGTGCATTTGATACTCGACGCAGACAGTCGGTCGCTTTTATTTTTGTACTTAAATGCCGGTCGAATTTTTGTATTTATCGAACGAATTTCGCGGAATGTTAATTAATGCGCTCGTGTGTGTACTTAGCAGCTGAAATAAAATTTGTGTACTTAAAAATTTGCTCGAGACCGAAACTAATCGTCCGTATGTGGAAAATTTACATTCGCGAATTTTTTCTCTACTGAAATGCGCGAAAGGAAAATTAATTTTGTGTTGAATTATTAATGAGTGGAAGTTACAACAAGGTGAGGCAAAATTTGCTTCCTACAGATAGAAAAATTCGAGTGTGATCTAAAATTGAGAGAAAAAATTTAATTTTTAGAAAAATTGAGAAAAACTGATGAGTGAAATATGTGTGCATAAAAAATTATTAACAGTGAAGTTTGTGAAGTGAAAAAATTAGAGACTTGTTGAAAAGTTAAGAAAAATTTCAAAATTCTGAAAAGGTAAATATCTAAAAACATTTTCTCATAAAAAAATTAAGTTTAAATTTCTTTTTAAAAAAATTTGCAATTAAAAATTCATAAATTATTATTTTTTCGTGCTCTCAAAAATTTATTATTGGAAATGATCCAACGACGTAATGAAAAATGATTTTTATATCTTGAAAGACTAATGAAACGTGACAAACTCATCAATTTTCTTCTTACATGCGGAATTTTACTGTCAAAAATATTTTCATACGAGAAACTCAAATAATTTTTTGTATTTATGAGTTCAGTAAACTTTTTTCTGGGAAATTTAAATTTTATTTTTCCTAAAAAATTATTCTTAAATTAAAGAATTCAAAATTTGCATTCAAAAAATTTAAATTAATTTCTGAAAAGTCAAAAAGATTAATTGAATTTCTTAATTAATATTTCACCTAATTTTGAATCAAATTCAAACTCCTCGAAATCATTTTAATCACGATCCACATAATTCAAGATCGTCCATATCAAAAGTTTTGATTCAAAATGCCAATAAATTCACTCGAAATGTCAAACAAATTTTTTATGATGAAATTAAATAATGAAAACATTCGAGCGCGTTGATAATGAGAGAAATTTCAGCTGTTATCAGTTTGTTTGTATGCAAAATTATCAATTCAAGGTTTCGAGTGTAGAGTCGAAAAATTTCCATATGCTTGAACGCAATGTGTGGGCGTGACATGACGATGATTAGCAGATGACGCAGTGAGAAACTCAATCAACACACGGCGAAAAGTTTCTTCTTTATTTAACGCATAAAATTCAGAGAAATTAAATTAAAAAAATGAGTTGAAACCACAAATCGTGCGAATGTGGGCTCTCAAATTTTATTTTTATTAACTCGCCACAACAAAAAAAAATATTTAAATTTTTTCTCATAATGAACACAAAAGTCGATGATTAACCGAAAAAAGGTCTTAATGAGACACAAATGAATGAATTTTTATCTCTAAATGGAGTTGCTGTAAAAAATTGAGGTTGACTTATTTGTATCGTGTGTGTTTAGAGTGAGATGATGTGATGCGATGACGTTATTCGGGGATATTTTAATTTGAAGCGACAAATTTGGAATTGTCGAAGAGTGGTCGAGTTCTGAGGGTGTTCTGAGAAGTGGTTTTAGGTAGTTAGAAAATTTTAACTTCTGAATATTTAAATTTTTCAACTCGTTTTCTATAAATTATTAAAAACAATTCAAACAATTTTTATTTCAATTCATTATTTGCATAAAATAGAATTTCAATGACTTTGAAAAAAGATTCATTCGAGAATGATTGCTGAAAGTCAACAAAGATCATCGTGTCGTGAGCAAATACACAAAAGTATTGAATTAAAAGAAAAATAAGAAAGAATGATTGAATTGAGTGAGCTTTGATTGTTTAATTGAATTAATTTGAGGAAGAAATTAATTAAAACAAAATTATTTCAATTAATATTTTGGGAAAAAATGGCTTAAATTATAAAGTGTTATTAGAAAATTTCATTTAAAGAAAAATATGAAGGTTCGAATCCTAAATTTTATAAACAATAAACCAGCTACATCGATATTTTTTTTGAAGACTTTATTTTTTAATCATTTTAATTTTATTATTCATAAAATAATTTTTTAACACCTTAATTGAAATTCAAATCCTCAAAATTCCGTTAAAATTTTAAATTTTTCTCACTTTCTCATTCTTGAACAATTAAACATTTTTTATCTCTTGCACTCAAAGCCCACAATGAAAATAATTCAATTAAAAATTAACATTTTAAATCACACCAAGAAGTTGTAACGAGTCAACAAGACACAAACAATTAAACTGAATTAGAATTAATTAATTAAGAGAAAGAAGAAAGAAATTTTTTGAAAGTCAACATGAAAAATTACTTTTCGCACACACGGTTAGATGTTGTTAGGGAATGGAAGTTTAATTACTTAATTGACGATAGTTGAGCTCAACACAGCAGCAAGTCGAGTGTCAGAATTTAAAGATTTATCGTCCATAAATTTTTAATTTTCTTCCTCGAGTCGAACAACGAGAAAATAAAAAATTAATTTGTTAAACTTACTAACAATGTGCAATCGCATGCGAATGAAATGTTAAAAGTTATCGCTGTTGATTCAACGGCGTCGAAGGAGCAGTGAGTCAATAAAAAGGGGGTAAAAAGTTAGGGTTGAAAATTTAATTTTTAACAATTTTAAAAATATATAAAATTTAGCTTCTAAATTTATTTTTAAATTAATTTAAAGTATAAGAGTTTCCATCCCTTTGTCATCGAATGAAAGTCTAAAAATTGTTTTGCATCGATAAACTCGAGAAAATTGCTCTCGAACGTTTCAATTAAACAAAAAGTGCATAAAAATTAATTTTGCGTAACCAAACACAAAAAAATGTGTTCACTACTGCAATTGCTGACATGAGTTGCATGGGGTGAAGGCAAGAACCTTTTTTATAAAATATGAGCATGCACGAGAGTGTTTAATGAGAGTAATAAACATTTTTTAGTTCTTATCGCAATTAGTCTACTTTAAAAAAATTAATTAATCAAAATTGAGTTTAAATTTTTTTTTATCCACAATTTTTTTTTCAATTCTCCAAAAATAAATTTTCAATAAATCTTCAATTTTTTTGATCTTCTTTTGTCTTAATTTGGTAAAGTGTCAAAATATTTTAAAGTAATAATTTCAACTTAACAACTCGATGGCGACTTATTGACCATAAGTTGAGCTCAACAACTCTTTTTTGGAGATTATCTTCATAAATCTATTGAAATTTTTTTCTTAACCTGCTTTAAAGATTTTTTATGTAAAAAGAAACAAGCGAAAAAATCTTTTTTTAAAGAGATTAGAAAAATTTCTTTAAGCGCCTCGCGGTGAATTGAATCTTAAGCACATTACACAGAATTCCAATAAAGAAATTTCTTTTCATACAAAAGAAAAATTTCTCAATAAAAAAGGTTCTTCGAAAAATTCTTCGTCATTATTTTCCGATCAATTTATTTTATTTTTCAATAAATAAACAACTTTGTTTGTCCATTTGAATGTTTGTGAAGGTTTTCTCGGTAAAAAATCAACTTTAAATTAAATTCAAGCAAAAAATCATAATCACGAGTGAAAGAAAGTAGAAAAATTCTTTTAAAGCTCACCCAAAAATGGCCAACGAGCGCAAACAAGTAAAAAATGTTAAAGAGTTATGAGATAATCCAAGATCACTGATATGACTTTCTTAGCCTCAAGCTCGAGTGCAGAAAATTTATTAAGAGCGGAATTGCGGTTGAAATTTCTCATCTCATCGACCGCACACACACACACATATGGTTTGACTTCAAGCCATCGAACAAAGTCAATTTTCGATCTGCTTTCGGTGAATTTCAATAAGGCTGAAAATTCCATGACGAGATCATGACTTTGTGTGTGCGACTGACATCAACACCTCGCTTAATATACACGAGCGAGAGAATGATCGCAATCGATGTGTTTATTGAGAGCAATCAGCGAGGACTTGAAAAGTTGATGGGAGTGAATTGAAAAATGATTTGAATTTTGAAAAAATAATTTTATTGAGATTAAAAATTTCTAAATTTTCAAAAAGTTATCAACCCTCGATTTCAAGAAATAAATTTTATCCTCAATATTCTCGGTTCAATTCTTCAGTTTTCTCGCTGTTTATTATTCAAAGAAAGTCGATCTCGCCTGCGTGACTCTTTTTACGCTCGGTGTGTGCTCTTTTGAAAAAAAGAGGGAGGATTGCACTTTTTATTTAGATCTAAAGCTTTTTTCAACTCATGATCCGAGCATGGTTTATGTTAAATTTTCTTTCTATTTATTCACTCATGAAAATTTCTCACTTACACACACACTTTTTTATGGATCGATTCCGAACGTGATGTTTTAATTTCCATTGTTCGTTAAATTTTTTCTGTGAACTTCAGAAATTCGAGAAATTTTTGCATTTTAAATAATTTTTGGAGTCACGGCGTCAGGGAGGAATAAAAATGAACGCGGACTTTTGAATATTTTTCAAATCAAAAACACGTGATTAACGCCTTTATGCATTAATCAAAAAATGTTGAAATCAATCAATTATTTGCGCATTCTTGGTGAGTGACTGAAACTTAATGTGACATGAAAAAATTTTGATATTTGAAGTTTTTGTGGTTTAGTTTTTGGTTTTAAATTTTTGATGTGAAATAAAATTTTTTGGGGTTTTTAAAAAATTTATTTTATTTTTTAAGTTTAAATGTTATTTCTAAAAATTTTAATGAACCTTAAATTTTCATTTTTTGCTTGTAATTTCCACCCACAACAATTTTAACCAAAGCACACAATTACAAATAAAATAAATTGGAATTAAATCAAGATTAAAACTTGAAGTAAATTCGAATGATTTTTTTTTTCAAAATGACGCAATAAAACTTCAATAATTGCATATTTAAAAAGGAATTAAGAAATAATCTTTTAAATCACAAAATTCACAGTTCAAAAATTATTTGGAATTAAACTTTTGATCACTTAATTTCACTAAAATGAATTCATTCACTTTAGAGATTAAAAAATCATTGACTTGAAAAAGAAATCGAAAACATTTTTTTATGAATGAACATGCAAGTCTCGGTTGACCACTGAAAATTTCTCGTGTGAGTCCGAAGAGATGCAAATTGTGTGGGCTGAAATGTCGCTGCTGCGATAGTCTTTTTTTGTTGTTCCGTGAATGAAGGCAATAAATTATTGAAATACTCGAGTTGAGAGAAAATTGAGATAAAAATCAGAAAGAAAAGTTATGTTCAGATGGTAATGACATGCGAAGACGATTTGGATGATTGGAAATTATTTTTTGATGTTGTAAAAATTGTTTTGCGGCAGAAATTATTTGATAATTTTTTTCAATGGAATGAAAATTGAAAACAGATGCGATGAAAATTGAACTTTAATATTTTGATGTATTTTCAGCCTTTAGTTATGTGCTAATAACCAGAAATGATTCACATGTGTTTTTAATAATTTTTCTAATTTTTTAAGACTGTCTGTTTGTTTTTGAGTAACGTTCTCAGTTTACGATTTAACATATTTTAAAATATGTGGACGACTTACCACTTATTAACTTGCTAGTAATTGTGCAAAAAAATTCACAACGCAGAACAGCAAAAAGCTTTCCGCATTTGGCGATGAAATAAAATTATTAATTTTTTTTTAAATATTGACTCTAAAATTGCCATAACACTGATCAAACGACGCGCGTATCTCAGTTTGGATTAAATCATTTTAGCGCGTTCTAAAAATAGCTAGAAAAAATATTAATTTTTCTCATCTGGTTCGATAAACATTTGAAAATTATTTTAACCTTGCAACTACGAGAATTTTTTTATTTTTTCATGAAATGTATTTTTCTGAAAAAAAGTTAAACGAAATGCCGAAACAAGTTGTGCTCGATGTTTTCTCAAATAGCTTCTCAAGGTTCTCCAGCTGACTCAAATCATCTCGCTCGAGAAAATTAGAACAAAATTTCTTAATTAATAAACTTGAGAAGTTAATCACTCAATTCAGTCAATAAATTTAGTAAAAAGAGCTTTTGAGTTTTTAGATTTCGTTTAATTATAAAACAAACTGAATTAATTCAGTCATTAATTAATTAATATTTTCACCTTAATTAAATTTCTTATTCCAATTTTCATTTTAATTTTCTGCAGCTGCGATGAAAATCAATAAAAATTTTCCAGACAAAATTCTTCATATTCAATATTATTAAAAGAATTTCTATCGAATGCATTGAAAAGCTATAAAAAATATTTTTATTGCGAAGCAAATTCAAATTTTAAATGCACTTTTAGTGTTCATTCGGAAAACATGAACCATACTAGGAGGCTAATATGTCAAGCCGTCGAAAGTTTAAAGAGAAAAAAAAATTAATCTTAAACTGCATTAAATCATAAATTGAGAATGTTACACACAAACAGACTAAAGTTGTTGTACATTTTATACTTGAGAAGTGTGTTATTGCTTTACATCATGATGCATCAAAACATTTTTTTAATGTAATTTAATAGAAAATATTTTTTATTGCTAGAATTTTTTTCTTACTTTTTGATATGATTTTAAGTGCATTAGAATGAATTATTTGGGTCAAACTTTAAAAGATCTCTAATTACAAAAATGAATCTCCAAATATTTAGACATTTGTGATCATAAAGATTTAGCTTGTAATTTTGAATTTCTAAATCAATTTTTGATTCTTTGACTTACTTCTTTAACCTCAATATTAAACTACCTTTTTCTCTTCCGAATCGAGTCACACGTAAATAATTTCAGTTCACTGCTTCAATTCCATATTTGGAAATTCGAGATAAAAACACCCAACTTGAGACCGTTATCGAACAGTGCAATGTCATGGTCATGACTCGATTTTATTTGTTGACAATGTTCTTGCTGATGAATTTATACCCTCGTAGCACAAGAGAACTCTTTTGGAGCTCTTTTTGAGCTCTTTGAAAGAACTCTTTTTTTACTCTTTATTAACTCTTTTATGCCAAAAAAAAGAGTTAAAAAAGAGCTTTGGGACCTTCAAAAAGAGCTCTTTTTTGGAGCTCTTTTTTGGAGCTCTTAAAGAGTTCTTTTAGAGCTCTTAAAAAAGAGTGCTAAAAATATTTTAGCACGTTTTTAGAACTCTTTTTTAGAGCTCTAAAAGAACTCTTTAAGAGCTCTTAAAAAGAGCTCCAAAAAAGAGTTCTTTTTGAAGGTCCCAAAGCTCTTTTTTAACTCTTTTTTTTCGTAAAAAAAGAGCTCTAAAAGAACACTTAAAGAGCTCTTTCAAAGAGCTCCAAAAAACCCAAAATAAAAAAATATTTTTTCTCATTTCTTTTCAGATCTCTTTCTTCTCATTCTTTTGGAGCTCTTTTTTTGTGCTCTTTTAGGTGCTCTTTTTCAGAACTCTTTAAGAGCTCTTTTTTTAGAACTCTTTAAGAGCTCTTTTTAAGAGTTGTTCATTTTCCATCCGTTCCACTTTTTTTGTTAGTTTAATTAACCTCGATCCTTATTTTTTTTGGTTTCATGTCTTCTTTTTTGCTTCTGAGTGTGAGAAATATAAGTTAGTAAAATTTTGAAGTTTTTTTTAATACTTACGATGTTAGGATTCGAACCGCGACTCATCCGACACATTTTCTCCTACGCGAGCGCTTAACCGACTGGGCTACTGCAGCAAATATTTATTTATAAACTGTTTGACTAAATGACATATTTAAGTTGTGAAATTCTAGAAAGTACGTTATTTCGTAAATTAATACCGTATAATTTCAAACAAAATTTAAATTAGTCAACGTATTGAACATTTATATTTTATTTTGTTTGAAACTTGAATTTGAAATTATATTTACTTTATTTTTTTTGAAAAAAACTCATTCGTAAGTGTTAAAAAAGAAGACTTTCAATTCTAATTTCTAAATTTTTTACTTTAATTAAAAATTGATAAAGTGCTCCAAAAGAACTCTTTCATAACTCCTAAAAAAGAGTCCTTTGAATCCGAAATTATCTACTCTAAAAAAGAGTTAGAAAAGAGCTCTAAAAGAATTCTTTTTTAGAGTGAAAAAAGAGTGATTTTAGTAAAGAAAAATCAACTCTAAAAAAGAGTTGAAAAGGAGCTCTAAAAAAACTCTATTTTAGAGTGAAAAAAGAGTGATTTAATTTTTTTAAAATTAACTCTAAAAAAGAGTTGAAAAAGAGCTATAAAAGAACTCTAATTTAAAGTAAAAAAAAATAATTTTAGTAAAGAAAAATCAACTCTAAAAAAGAGTTAGAAAAGAGCTCTTAAAGAACTCTAATTTAGAGTAAAAAAGAATAATTTTAGTAAAGAAAAATCAACTCTAAAAAAGAGTTGAAAAAGAGCTCTAAAAGAATTCTTTTTTTGAGGTAAAAAAAGAGTAATTTTAGTAAAGAAAAATTAACTCTAAAAAAGAGTTGAAAAGGAGCTCTTAAAGAACTCTAATTTAGAGTAAAAAAGAATAATTTTAGTAAAGAAAAATCAACTCTAAAAAAGAGTTGAAAAAGAGCTCTAAAAGAATTCTTTTTTTGAGGTAAAAAAAGAGTAATTTTAGTAAAGAAAAATTAACTCTAAAAAAGAGTTGAAAAGGAGCTCTAAAAAAACTCTAATTTAGAATAAAAAAAGAGTAATTTTAGTAAAGAAAATTAACTCTAAAAAAGAGTTGAAAAAGAGCTCTTAAAGAACTCTAATTTAGAGTAAAAAAAGAGTAATTTTAGCAAAGAAAAATTAACTCTAAAAAAGAGCTCTAAAAGAACTCTATTTCAGATTGAAAAAAGAGTAATTTTAGTAAAGAAAATTAATTCTAAAAAAGAGTTGAAAAAGAGCTCTAAAAGAACTCTAATTTAGAGTAAAAAAAGAGTAATTTTAGCACAGAAAAAATAACTCTAAAAAAGAGTTGAAAAAGAGCTCTTAAAGAACTCTAATATAGAGTAAAAAAAGAGTAATTTTAGCAAAGAAAAATTAACTCTAAAAAAGAGTTGAAAAAGAGCTCTTAAAGAACTCTATTTTAGAGTAAAAAAATTTACCTCTTAAAAAGAGTTGAAAAAGAGCTCTAAAAGAACTCTTTTTTAGAGTGATAAAAGAGTACTTCGAATTATAAAAATTTTCTCTAAAAAAGAGTTAAAAAGGAGCTCTAAAAGTACTCTTTTTAAGGAGTTAAAAAAGAGTACTTCGAATTTTAAAAATTTTCTCTAAAAAAGAGTTGAAAAAGAGCTCTAAAAGAACTCTTTTTAAGGAGTTAAAAAAGAGTACTTCGAATTATAAAAATTTTCTCTAAAAAAGAGTTGAAAAAGAGCTCTAAAAGAACTCTTTTTAAGGAGTTAAAAAAGAGTACTTCGAATTTTAAAAATTTTCTCTAAAAAAGAGTTGAAAAAGAGCTCTAAAAGAACTCTTTTAAGGGAGTTAAAAAAGAGTTTTTATCAAAAAGCACTAAAAAAGAGCTCTTAAAGAGTTCTTTTAGAGTTCTTTTTAGCAACAACTCTTTTAAAGAGCTCTTAAAGAGTAAAAAAAGAGTTTTCTTGTGCTACGAGGGTACTTCCCAATAATTTTCATCATGAAATTACTAGGAAAAGCATTTAACTGTAATTAATATTTAATCATCAAAGAAACTCAATTAACTTTCACAATCACGCGAGTTGAATAAGATTGATTTTTGTTTTATTTCGGCTTTTCTTTTGATGTTTGATCTCACGCGTTGCATCTTTGCGTAAGTGCAATCAATGTTTGTAAAATTTGATTGATTTGCTCTAGTTCAAATTTTTATATTTTTCTCAACAACTTTATTTGAGCTAAAAAATTTATTACAAACATTGAAGTTATCCTTTATAATTTTCTCCTTTTCTCATGCTCCAAAAAATCTTTTCACCCATAAAATTTTAGTGCATTGAGTAGAAAATTGAGCATTAAAATGCACATGGACATGAAAAGCAGAGAGCTGAGAATTAAAATTTATGACCAAAATGCAAGCTGGCCACTTTAATGAAAAGAGTGGAAAAGATTAAAATTTGAAATTGATTGCATTTTAGAATGAGATTGAGACATTAAGTTTGAGTCATTTTAGAATGAGATTGAGTGATTAAAACTTAACCTAAATTTAATTATCGAAATTTTAGAACTAAAAAGATATTTTTTTTAAGAATTTTAGTACTAAAATGATGTTAAAAAAATATAGCCATTTTAGTACTAGAAAAGTATAAAAATTAAAGCAGTTTTAGGACAAAAGGATTAAAAAATTATTGCAGTTTAAAAATTAAATTGATCATAAAAGTTTAACATTTTTGAAGACTTTAAATTAAATCGAATTCATTACAATTACAGAGCACAAAAGTTAATTTAATATTTTTATCTAATTCCCATAAAATCTTCCCATGAAATTCGATCCTCAATCATTCTGTGAATTTTATCCGCCCCATAAAGTCAATTGAGATCTTCCGCAGACCATGAAAGCCATTCAATTCTCTCGACTTGGAGCAATTGCAATGTGGGATGAAATGAATGAAAATTCCAGTTTGATTTTTTTCCTTTATTTCGGTGCAATATCACGCAATCATGTGCAAAAGAGAAGAGAATTAAAGCCACACACAATTCTTTAAATGTCCAGAAGTGGTTTTGCTGCTGCTGAACAAGAAGCCATTGCAAATTTATAGATTCAGAACTTCACCGCACGACATCGAGTTGAGGCTCGAGAAAATTGTGAATGAATTTCATTGAGAGAATTTTTAAGACTGTGCTCAGCAACTGTGGTGTGCTGGCATGGCAATTTATCATAGAAAATATTTTAATGTGTAAATTCTCTTTCGTTTTTTGCTTTATGTGGTTTTTGCTGAACATGAAAAATTATTAAATTAGAACAAATTATAAAGTGACAGCATTTTAGTACAAATTTTACTAAATTGACAGCATTTTAAAATAAATTCTCTGCAATAACTTTTCACCGCAAAATTGTAAATTTATTGCTTCCAATAACTAAAGTTCACTTCCATAAAAATAATAAAAAATTTATCACTACACAAAAAATCTTCCACACCGGATTTAAGCAATTAAACTTGCATCGTAAATTAAACAAAACAAAAAAATTATTACAAAATATGCAAAAGCAATTTGTCATCTCTCGAAAAAAAAATTGTAACATAAAGTCCGAAGCGTGTGATTAATCATAGGAAAAGCGCGAGCAACGAATTTAATGTGATATCGATTTTCAAGAGCAAACAATGCTCGAGCATTTTAACACCGTTCGCTAAAAAAACCGAGCCGCTTAAACATAAACATGTGGATGATTAATGATGGCACGATGTGTGTCATGACACCATAAAAAATGTTTTAATTAGAATTAATAAGGAAAATATTTTGTTATCGGAAGGGCATAAAAAATCTCATCAAAGGTTTTTATGAGTGACAGTGGCATTAAAAAACTTAATTTACACCATCAAAAAATTAAAGGAATTAAAGATTAAGTTTTTTTTATTAATAATTGAGGTTTTTTAATTTTATAACAGTTTTAGTACAAAATCTTATTAATTTTAATTTATGACAGTTTTAGTCAACAATATTTAATTTTGCACCACAATTCGTTCAATTATGTGTTTTAAACTCAAAAAATCGCTCTCTTGACCAATTAGCAGCAATCAAATTGTAAACACAACAACAACAACAACGATGATGACTGTCATGAAACCCTTTTCATGCTCTCAAATACTCAACTGCACAAACAATGAAACTCGATTGAGATTTTTTCATCTCATGTGTATGCATACGCACAACCGCAAGACACAAAAAATCTCTTTCACATTCTAATTGCTTCTCAATTACTTTTTTGTTGTAAGATTTCCAATTGCGGTTTTGATGGAGGAATTTTTTAAACTTCTTCTTCGCTCAAGATGTCAATTAACGTTTGACAAAATGACAACTTACATCGTAAGTGAGTGAGTGAGAGAGAGAGTAAGTGAAGTACTCGAGTGCTCTTATGTTATGGACCAGCCGATCGATAACCCATTTGACGATGATTAAGCATAATTTTCGGCACTTAACACTCGAAAGGGGAAAACGTTGAGTGGTTCAAAAATAAGTACGAGAAATTATTTTAATAAAAAAATTAAAGCTTAATTTTTAGAAATTTAAAAAGTTAATAGAAGATTAAAATCGATTTATTTTTTGTAACGGCTGTTTTGATTTTGAATAATTTGTACTAAATCTTTTAGTTTGTTCTAAAACTGTTATAATAATTTGACAAAACTGTTATAATTTATTTTAAAAATCAAATTAATTTTAAAAAAACTGTCTCAACCACATTTGTGTTCTCTCAGCTCTCACAAGAAGCATAATTACGCCAATTGATGTCGATCGCGATGATGTGAAAGACGTGCGATGTTCACTTAGAAGACATGATAACGAACCACGTTGCAATTTAATAATTTTCTGCATATTACAAAATAATTTAAATACAAAATTACCGTTCACGGTTGCAATAATTCACTCCGTTACAAAAATAAAGAGAAAATTCTCCGAAAAATTATGAAGAATCACCATTGCAGTGTGCTCGGTCGATAGCATATAATTTTTGCATCGATGATAATAAATTGCAGTAACAGTCGAAGAAAATTTCACGCACAGCATAATTTATGTCGCAAATCGCTTTGCATTCGATGAGAGAGAACTTAAAGACTGGATGAAGATTTTGCGAAATAAATCATAAAATTTTTTTAATGAAGACTTAAAGCTAAAATATTAAGATCTTTTTAAAAAAAACTGAAAAATTAAACGAGAAAATCTTAACGGATTAAATTTAACGAACACGTGAAAGTTTCAAATTCTAATTAACATCCGATCCACTTTCGTGTTTTCTCGTCAACTGAAAACTCAATTAATTGACGCTCGTCTAGAAAATCGCCATTAAACTCCTCTCATAATCTCTCACACGTGCTCCTCTCAATTTCCTCATCAAGCTTTAACGAGAAAGAAAAATTTTTAATTAAAATTAATGAGAATGTGCACACGCAAAAATTCCTTCGCTTTATCAGCGTTTGAGAATCGACAAAAAAAGTCTAATTGGACGGCTACAAAGAACATCACAATGATGGTCATGTTGAGCGAGAGAAAGGTAAAAGAATGGCTAGTAAGTAAATGGAATAGAATAGAGTGTATAAAAGTAATGTTGCGATCCATTGCCGCATGGTCTATGCGCAAAAAGAGAATATTTTTATGAAGAGGCATCAAAATCTGCTGATTAAGCGCGAAATACGTGAGAAAAAAAGTAGTGGATGAAAGAATTTTGCAAGGAATGATTTTTTTTAAATTAAATTTTAAAAAGACGTTAAAAATTTGAAAATTTCAAAACTTTTCAATTCTTTTTCAATGATCTTCAATATGAAATTTAAATTTAGAGTTTCCCACCCCTGACATTCAGAAATTCCTTTGCCGGCAACTTGCGGCGCTCGTTCTCGATCTCATTATGAGAGAGTTGAGGAAGTTCCAACTGATGGTTATGACGATGATATGCGAGCTCCCCAGCTTAATAACGTTGATGAATTGAAAACAATGAGTTTGCGATAAAAAGCTCCATATTGGGCTCACCATAGAAATTCCAATAAATTAAACCTCAGCCCATAAATTGCTCGATCGAAAATTAATTCTTGACTCTGGTAGCTCGAAAGCATCCATTAAAGTCCATTCATTGTGCCATTTAGCACTTAAAGCTTCATTGAATTGATAACCGCAACGTTTCTCACGTGAGTCCATTATGCAATGAATGGACGAAGTTTACGTTTCATTTTCCATCTCATGTGCGACTTTCAATAAATTTAATTTTAATGGCATGCGAAATATTTTATCTCTTCACTCGCTTGTTAATTTCTTCAGCAACATGAATTAAAAAAGTTCTCTCTTGATCACGCAAATTTTTCTCTTTTTTACCGTTTAATTTATCTTTCATTGAGCTTCATGTCGTACACGACTGATAATGATTACGTTCGAGAACATAAAAGAAGCCTTTAAAATTTTCAATTAGAGCCTCGCTGAACATGCCGAGCATAAAATTGAGTTAAGACCGCACTTTATGGACGCTCAAGGCGATATTCGCTGTTCTCGATGCTGTTAATGACAGCGAGACACTCAAACGAAATCGTTATCGGAGTTTCCAGATTACCTTTAAGAGCTTAAATGAATTTTTTGTTAAATATCGTCGAAATTTTTTTGCACATTAAAAAATTAAATTTTTTATCATTACAGATTAAACATAAAAATCATCAAAAATCGAAACCATAACGGTAACAAGCAGGACACAAAAAAGTGATGAAAGAAATTCCGACAAAAGTCAATCATCGATGAATTCCACCGCAAGAGTAAAAAAATCTTGAAATGTGATTGAGAAAAAAATCGATAACAAATTCTGAAAGTGAAGTGCAATGGCACCAAATAAATCAACAAAGAACGGCACAGCCAACGGCACTGACAATCATCACCAAAATAATAATAACAACAACAACATAAGTGCAGCAAACAAAAACAATGACACCGTCAAGAATGGAAATGCAGCAAAGCAGAGCAAAAAACAAAAATCACCACAGAAACAAATTAAAATTAAGAAACCAAAGACACGTGACTCGGGTTGTTGCAGCATAAACTTCATCAAATATGTTCTCATCATAATCGACATTGTCTTTTTTGTAAGTATTTTGCTATTTTCCGATTTAAAGAGGTTTAAGTGAGATTTTAAAAATTATTTTGATAAACCAAAGTTTTACTTTTGTATTGAAGAAAAATTTAAATTCTCTATAAAACGGTTTATAGAAGTTTAATTGCAAAAAATTCTTAATATCGAAGTTGAACTAAAAAATTCTTAGAATCGAAATTTTACTCCCTCAAACCATAAACCAGCACACAAATTGTGAATTTCCATCACTCTGGTATTTTTCATCTAAAAGTCATCAACGAGTTGAAATGTAAAATTTCAGGTTGTCCATTGACTTTTTTCACTGTACTCAACTCTCATTCATATCCATCCCTCGTGGCTACTGGTTGTTGATGAAAATGAAAATGTATCTTCAAAAAAATAAAAGGAATTCCATTCGAATGAAATTTCATCTCTCACTCTTAAGACATAAAAATTCTCAGCTTGATCACAAGCTGCACGTCGAGTGTGGGTGAAATGAAAAAAGCAGAAATTACTTTTTTGGCAAAGGTCGTTGGGAGAGTGAAGGAGAAAAATTTCTAACAACGCCGTCCAGCTGGTTGTTTGAAAAATTTATGGCGAAGGCTCAAGTATCCATAATTCGTGAGTGTTTCCAGAAGTGTTCGGATTACAACAAAAAAAAATTATGAATGCCGGAAACGAAATGAGAATTTTGTGTGTTTTTGGACATGCATGACACGAGAGTGCCCATCGGTGTGGGCGGTTTGAGATTGTAAATTTTTATTTGAGTATGAAATATTCGAGATTTAAATAAATACTCGAAATTATGAATATAAATTGAGATAAATGGCTTTGGTTTAAGTTTCAAGCACTTAAGTCTTGGTAAAATGACTCCATAGGATTTAGTTTACACTTTAACCTCATTAAAACGAGAAATATATTATCTTCACTTCTCAACTGCTCAAAAGGGCAATGAAACAATTTTAACCCACATTTTAGTCTAAACAACAACAATAAAGTTAATAATCTGAAAATTTAGCCCCTTAAAAACCACCAGAATGTACGCAACAACTTAAGTAAACTAATTAACATTGTCTGTCTCTCATTCTGTGAGCTAGGTAAATTTCAGATGCCAACACAGGACAAATAGTAAAAGGAATGTAGGTGGATTTAATCTTGAATTGTGCACAAAAAAATTATTTTAAGCTCAATTACAGAGCAAAAATTTTTCTTAAAAATCCCCTCGAGCTGAGTGCGATGGCATTTCATTAAAGTGTCAAGCACTTGAAAATAATCCACAAAAAAGTTGTTTAAAGAATTATCAAAGATACCAACAGACAATGTTCATTGTTGTAGTTCATCATGACTTTTTTTTGTCTATTAAATATTGAGGGAGAATTTTTTCATCTCATTGCATTCCACATTGATGGTGCGGTCTTTAATATTTTTTAATCTCCCTTGTTGTGTTTGGGATTATGTTGCGGATTAAAATCTCTCACGACACATTTTTCCCTCAAACCTTTTTTCTTTAGAATAAACATTTTTCATATTGTTGAAGTGCTTAAAAATATTGCGGTGAATTTAGGGTTAAATTAAATATTTAAAAAATTTGAAAAATTCGTTAAATTTTAATAAATTTAGACAAAACAATTTTTAAATTTTCAAAAATTCACCGCAAGGAAACTTTTTCTTCAGTTAATTTTCTCTAGCGACAGATTCCATTATGAGCTTGCTTTATAACTTTTTTGTGATGTTCCTTCCAGCAACTTAATTATTGAATTAAATGATCTAGAAAAATGAGAACACAACTAAAGCAAGCGAGCTTATGTTAAACACATTTCTGTATATTTACGGATCATCTCTCAACTGGGATTGCCCTTTCGCATTAATCATTCAGGGAAATCTCTTCAAGGCCACATGACGAGATGCGATTGCGAGATGATTAAATGAGATCAACAGAGAATTTAGGAAAAAATATTAATCCGATGAGAAAGAGAGAGAGAGAGAAGAAAATGATCGGAAGCGTAATTAGTTGGCTCGCGTGGGCATGTTTTGCCCTGACATCACATTATTAGCAAAAAGTGGCAGTTACATCATACTTCGTGACTTCAATGGCGTTTCTGTGCATCCCAACTTTAACGTTCTCGACGTCGTGATTTGAGGTGCAATAAACCATTTAAGAAGAAAGAAGAAAGAGATGTATGAAATGAGATCGTTTAGAAGTTTAGACACAATTTTTGAAAATTTATCATTAAAACCTCGATAAAATGGATTTTAATCAAAACTTCTCTAAACCGAAATTTCATATTTTTACATCACTAATTAACAATCCCCTCATCTAAAGAAGTGTTCACATAGTCATGACTCTTTTCATCTCGAAAATAACCTTAAACTTGAACTTGAACATCACTTCACGGATTTATTCTTGAAAGAAAAATGCTGAAATGCTTTTTTCTCCATATATCGATGAACATTACACACACATTAAATGGCTTGTTGTTGTTGTGCACCTTTTCAATAGCCCCGTAAAAAAATGTTAATCGATTGAGAGGTGAAAAGATTTTTTTCCTTCTTTCTTCACCTCCAAATTGTAATTTGTTTCTGCTGTTTTCACCTCGCGCTTGCCACTTTGAAGAAACACCAACGATTAGATATTGTTGGATGTTTAAATGAGCGTCAAGAACATTTTCTCGTCTTTTGTTGATGAAATATTGACTTTAACAAATTTCTTTTTTATTTTTCTTGTTAAAGTTGGGAAGGGACAGGGAAGGGTCATCAAAAAATATTTTTTACTGTCTCATTTTTCATTTAAATCGTTTTAAATATCATCCAGAGAATTTACTGTCCATCACTCGTGCCTATTTATTTTTTACAACGCGCCGCAAAACGACGGTAATGGTAACTAATGAGTCGATAAATATTGAAAAGGGACTGAGCACAAGCGAGAGTAAATAAAAGTTCTGATACTTTTTCATTCATTGCTAAGTGACTCACTGTTAAGGGTTTTGTTGTACTTCTGCGAAGAAATTATTTCAAAACATTCTCAAATTTCAAACAAGCGTTCGGGAAAAAATTAAACAAATTTATAAATTGCCCAATTTTGTGAAATCCGAAACCGTCAACATTACGCGTTTTTTTGCTGAAATATTTTGTAAACAATTTTTATTTTTAATCTTGTGCCGATTTGGAAAAGGAGCCCTTCTGAATTTGATTTAAAAAACACGAGGTGGACACTAAAAATAATTTCAATCGGGTGAATGACTCTAATTTCGGAATTTTAATTTTTTTGGAATAAATTTATTTCATTTTAAAAAATCCAAACTCAAAATATTTTTTAACACTTTCCCTTTAAAAAAATAAATCCATTTTTCTCATTCACCTTCAAGCTAAATTTGTGTAAATGTCTCTCATCATCTTCTTCTTTTAAAATTGATTACCGACACATGAAATTCGTCGTTTAAATAACAAAAAATAAAATTTTCTTTATTATAAAGTAATTTTTGTGTGGCAAAAAAAATTAAAATTTATGTTCGTTCTCGCTCCTCCTTCGTCGCATGCCAACATAAATACAATGTTATAACTTTTATGTTCATGGTTGTACAATTTTATTTTTCAATCAAAAAGCATTAAAATCTTCTTCTTACTATTTTCTCAATGTGTGGATGAAATATGAGATCGGTTGGTCAGAAATGTAGGAAGAAAAACTCTCAATCTTAATTTTTATTAATTCGGCACAAATTCCTCAATTGCAATGTACACAAAAGTTTGCTCGAGAACCTTAAAGTGAATTATAACATAAAATATTTAGACTTATAATTGCAATGTTGCTGTTCGCCTCACACATATGCTTTCATAACTGAAATGATTCTCTAAAAGAAGATCGCAGTGGAGGCATTTGAAAAGAAAACAATCTCAAGAGAGAAATGAATAATTTATGCTTGCGTTTATCCACGAAAAATATTTTGTTCGTTCCTCAGAGCCTTTTTTTGGGTCTTACAATGATGACGCCGATGTTGGCACATACATTTATTAAATTTACATAAATTAATAACATCAACAGAGATGAGAGTAAAAAAAATTAAAGAAAAATAAAAATACGCAAGAGAAATATCTTGGAAAGGTCTCTAAGCATTAATTATGTATTTTCATGTAATCAAAAATTATCTGTGTGGAGTCTGAGATGGAACACACTTTGAACAAAGAAATAAGCTAATTTTTTTTACTTAAATCTGTGTACTAAAAATCTAAGTTAAAAGTACTAAAAAAGTTCTAAACTCAATATTCTAAAACTATATCTTCGTCCACCCCTTGATATACTCACATCCGACCACAATTGGGCACAATCGCAATAATTTATATCTTCCCCAATAATTTTTCCTTCCTCTCTCGCGAACAATGAAATTAAGTAATTTAGATTTGCGCAAATATTTGAAAATCAATTATAATTTATTCTTTTTTAGTGTTTTATGGGTGCGATACATAGTGAATAGTGAGTGCCTTTTGCCAGCATGAGAGCATAATAAATGCGAATGAATTATTACCGCAAAAGAATTCGTTGATAAAAGGCGAGAAGTAAATGGGAGAATAAGTGCAAAAAGGTCTTTTCCTGAAATTGCTGCGAAATTGGAAATGATATCACAAAAGAATTGCAAACAATTGAGAGAAAAGGATGGAAAAATAATGTTTAGAAATTATTAAAATTTTAACGATTTTTTTAAATCAATTTAAAATTATTTAACTAATTTTAATAAAATTAAATTATATAAAAGTCCAAAAAATTTTGTCCTCACCCGAACACCTCTCACCAATTTAAACGGCGGCAATGAAACCGGTTGCCGATTGAGATCAATTTGGGTGAACAAAGGCAAAATAGCCCTCTTTAGCTGCCCTCTCAGTTTCTTTTCATTCTCTTTATAATTCAACTAAATTTCATAATATTAAAGAGCAATAAATCTTTGATTTATATTCACACACCAAACCGCACACACAGCCCAAATTCAAATTGATGGCTTCGACTATTTAAAAAAGGTTCAAATATGAAAATTAAAAAAAAAATCTTTAAAAGTATTTACTTTCTCATCTACTTAGCTCTCGAATTTCATTTTGTTTTCTTCTTCTTCCACTTTTCACCTTATGTGTCGAGTTTATTCTTCTTTATTGCCTTCCGAGCGATCTTTTTTCTTCTTCTTCTTTCACTCGAGAGAAATTCATCATCATCAAGTGTGTCTTTGAACGTCCTTGCGTCATTTGTACCGGTAATTACTCGAAGAGCTTGAGAAAGGTAGCGAAAAAATTCTCTTTTCGGCAAAAACACCTCCCGTAAAATTCTTTCTTCCTTCATCATTCTCATTACTAAAAAAAACTTCTTCTTGACGACTTTTTTTGCAAGTCAAATTTTTGTCCTCTCATCTTCATCATCATCAACGGACGCGAACACAACCGGTGTAATGATAATAATTTTACATCTTTGTCTTTCTCTTTTGATAAATTTTTCTTCTTTTTTGTCACTCATTGAAGTGTTTTTATAGCGATTTTAATCACTCGAGTGCTTTTCTTTAATTAAAATGCTTTGAAACGGCCTTTTTTATTGTTTTGAAAATTTTTGAATTTAAAAATTGACAAAAAATTTAAATAAAAAATAAGGATTCGAACCTAAATTTTTAGTTTTTAAAATAATTATTATTTTTAAAGTCTTGACATTATTTGAATATTTTGTGGTTCATTAAATACTTGTCCATGCATTTAATTCATAATATTATGTGAGGGATTATTGTAACTGTCAATAACACCATAGGAAATATATAAAAGTCTAAGCCACCCGGCCTAAGACACATGCTCAGGTCTTGTCAGTTATTGAATTATTTTTTACAAATTTTCAAAACAATTTAAATTTACTGGCTACAAAATATCTTTAACAGTCTATGAAAAAGGCATGAATGAATCTCCGAAAATTACTCAAAATTATTTTTTGGCATCATCATCGCCAGTATCACAGCGAGGAATCTTCCTCACGACACGACATCCACGAGAACTCAGACTGTCAAAAACAGTGTAAGAAAAAATTTTTACGATGCACCAAGCAGTGAAACTGCTCGTAAAATAAACACTTAAGAATCTTTAAAAATTATTATTGACATATTTGTTCTAACATAAAACGGTGTGTGTGACCACACTCAAAGAAAAGAAGCGATTCTTTTGTAATTCGACGATGGTCACGAACTCTTTTGTTGATTTACAATTTGTCAGATTTTTTTTTTGACAGTTGATCGACTTTAGATGCGCGATTGATGATAAAATTTCCGAGGTGCTGAAACTCAGGCTTTTAATTAGGTTTTGAAAAAACTTTTTAATAAAATAAAAAAGTTATATAAAATTTTAAAATAACTTTTTAATTTAATTTTACTTTTTAAATTTAGTTTTTGATTTTGTGCAACACCGTTTCACACCCCTCGACTTAGACTAGAAAAATTCCACAGCATTCCTCTAAAAAAAATTTATTTACTTTGTGCACGACTTCAACCTTTATTTATTTTCTGTCGAGCGGCGTTAATTCCATAGAATTATGAATTATCACAGCATGCATAAGATGTGTGTCATAAGCGTAATCGCATGGTATTTATCAATTTGGTCATGGCGAATGATCGGTCATCAAAAATGTTATTAGCATGAGACTTTTAATTGAAATGGCTAGAATTAATAAACATTAAAATTAATGTGTGTGAAAATCGATTAATTTTATGCGACATTCGAGTTGCAAATCCACAAGAGTCAAATGTCAATAACCCATCCCTACACGCGCTAAGCTGTCATTGATCCGCTTCATCAAATATTTGTCAAAGTCTCAAAATTGCGTGTGAAATTGAAGAATACACCCACATGTGGATAAACCGAGTGAGCGCTTGAGATTATGACAAGAAAAAATTAAAATTTAGGAATCGAACCTAAAATTTTATAATAAAAAAGTAAAAAAAGTTTGTCATAATTTCTCTTCCTCGACCAGTAGTCGCTTCTGCCTTTTGTGTGTTACGCTCTCTTAACTTTATGGCATTTTGATGGATCCGAAAGTAGCTTTTTCAAAATAGCTCACAAGACAAACATGAAAAAATTGTTTTTCACGATTTGTCACCGATAAAAGTGAAATCCGTAGATACTAAAATGGAATTATGTTATCAATGCTGCAAAACTGTTCAGTGTTGAAGGAAGTTGGCATCGAGACATTTCGCCACACCTTTCATGATATCTTCTCATGTCGACGACAGCGATTAAATTTAAAGCGATTTGTCGAGACGATTTTTTTCCTTGTTATAATTTAAAATGAATTTATTGATGTGAGTTTGCTTGTCATCTCCTCAACCTCCTCCAGACTTTCAAACTAAATTGTGCAGTTTTTCTTCAGCAGTCGAGATTATTGAAATTTGTGTTGATGCATGTTCGATTTATGCACACTGATATGCTCTAGCTTGCAATAGAGTCTGAAAAAACCTTGAACACGTCTCACGTTCTTCCTGTGTGTGCATCTCAATCCACCTACAAATAAAAATGTGGAAGAGACAAAAGACGCAGACAAACTTCTTTATGTGATGAAGGCGATAAAGTCAAGGGATGGAAATTTTTTTTAAATTTAATTTATTGTAACTTTGTTAAATAATTTTGTATTTCATTTCATGTGAGGTAAAAGTATCATTACAAAAATATAAAAATTTCACTCCAGTCCCCATCGAGCATCGCCGTTGATATTTCAATTATCATCTCCCAAAATTCTGACTTTGCTCCAGAAAATTAAATTATAAAAACCAACATTAGAGGAAAATTATGTTTGTTCTTAATTCGGGCATAAATTGAGAGGTAATAATAGGGCAAGAGGATGAACATGAAGATTTGAGTGACTAAATTTGTTTTTTCTTGTCGTCGTGACATGAGATCATAATTTAGCAAAAGGCTAAGCACAATAATAAAGAAAATCCCGGAGGTGATGAATAATATTTGAAAAATATTAAATTGAAGAAGAAAATTATTTGATGTTTTAGAAAAAATATTGTTAATTAACTTTTTGAAACATAAAAAAATGCATAACTTTAATATCAATTTTTAAAATTGAAATTAAAAAAATTACAACCACAATTGCCACCAGAATTCTTTTTTTTTTAATTTTAGAATTCGAACCATTAACGTTTTTTTAATTTAAAAATTCAATTTTAATAATTTTTAATTCAATGCAATTTTAATTATATTTATTCAACTTTTCAATAATTTTACTATTAACCCCAAAAATAATGAGAGGTCAGAATTTATAAAATAAAATCAATTTTGAGTCATGATTACACGCTCTCTCGGGTAAATGTAAATAAATCAATTCAAAATTAATCCACATAATAAAAATGTTTGTAATCTCAATCCCGCATGCATGTTGAAATTTTCAATTGATGATTGATTCACTGTTTCACTGCATCATCATCATCATCGTGTACAAGCTTCTGTAAATTGTCTTATTTTTAAATTATTTCTTATGTTTTAAGCTGTCAGTGGTAGAGAGCTCACGAATGCTGCAACAAGTGAAATAACGTTGACATATTCGTTGATTCAACAAGTCGCAATGCATTAAAATTTTCATTCATATTTTTGTATTTTAAAAGAAAATTTAGAAAATAAACTCTGTTTAAAATTAATTATTTTGGATTTTAATTAATTAAAATTCTTCAATAATTTAAATTAAAAAATTTTATTAATTTTATCAATTGTTTTAAAAAAAATAAATTATAATTGAAAATTTAAAGACTCAACAAAAAAAAACCTTCATTAAAGAACCTTTTCGAAAATTTAGGATTTGAACCTACTTTGATTTATAATTCTAACTTTTATAAAACCATTTAACAATTACGTGTGTCAAAATCTCAAATTTAAATCAGTTAAAAATTTTAATGTTAAAATTTACGTGAATTTTGCGCCCCAATATAATTAAAAATTTTTTTATTATTATCAAGAATTGAATGAATCCCAACTAAAATTTGTTTTCCCATCTCTTTCATTAATTTATTCGTTTTAGTTTGGAATCAATTTGAACCCTCTCTGATTACCCATATGATGATGATAAAATCCTCCAACAAAAATTATTAAAATGAACATAAATTAATTTCTGTTTAATATAATTTTTCTCTTCTCTATTTTATTTCGTTACAGATGTCTGGCACAGCAGTAATAGCACTCAGCGTGTGGACGATGCTTTATAAGCACCAGTATGTTGCACTCTTAACTTCATCGAGCTATCAATTTTGCACATATGCCCTCCTACTCGCCGGCATTGGAGCTGTGCTATCGAGCATTATCGGTTGCTGTGGCGTGAAGCGTGAAAATCGTGCAATTATTTTAATTGTAAGTGAAAAATGTTTTAATTAAAAAAGGAAAGAATGAAAAAAATGCTTTTGAGTAAAAAAATCAGAATTTTCTCAATGAATCATCAATTAATTAATTTATTGAGTTGCGCTTTAAATAATTCTTCGAGCACGAGCAAACTCAATGAATCGTGCACAAGTCGCTGTCATGATAAACAAATTACTGAACTTCGAGTGTGGTATGAGAGATAATGAAATAAATGAGAGTGAAATTGTCAAGTACTTTCATGAACTATTGTGGGCTGATTAGCGAAGGCTGGAATAAGATTTTCGAGGGTTGGAAACTTTTTTGAAATCTTTAGAATTTTTAAAAAATTTAAAATAATTTTTTGACCTTTTCAAAATTTTACAATTTTTCATTTCTTATTAAATTCAAGTTTTCAAGCTATTTAAAATCGTAAAAAATCCATTTGAAAAATTCTTTTGATCTTTCCTCACTTTCCGTTTTATGAAGATGGGCGAAGAAAAATAGCAAAGTCGTGACATTAGAAAAAAACTTCAATGGTTTTTATTTTTTCTTCACTTGTGTCAGCTAATTTTTAATGTCTATTAAAAAATATTCTGAATGGTATTTTTTGAATTGCTTAGTTGGTAATAAATTGGAATTTAAGTTAATTCCATTGACGACAATTCAATAGAAAAATTTAATTGACTCTAAAATGATTTTTTTTTCAGTACATAATTCTTCTCATCTTGGTGTTTCTGTTTGAGCTGTCGGCGGGTGTTGTGGCTTACATCTATGAGCAAAATATTGAAGATGAACTCAACGCAACACTTAGCGAAACCATTCTCAAGAACTATGCGGTTGAAGAGCGAATAACGAAGGCAGTTGATCTCATGCAGCAAGACTTCAAGTGTTGCGGTGCCTTAAAATTTGAAGAATATCGAGACAGTGTGTGGCTTCGATCGAAACGAAATGATCTGATTGTGGAGAGGGACGGAAGAGTCGTGCCCGATAGTTGTTGTGTCACGATGAAAGTAAAATGTGGTGTTAGTGATCATCCCTCGAACATTCCATACACGGTGAGGATATTAAAAATTTAAATCGAAAGATAATTTAATATTTTGCAATTTCAGGGATGCATTTACACCTTCACCGATGTCCTTCGAGAACAGCTCATAATTCTCGGATCTGTCGGACTCGGAATTTGTTTCACAAAACTTTTTGGAATAATTCTCGCATGTATTTTATACATAAAACTAAAATATCTCTATGAGCACACAGCAAATCAAGTACCAGCACAGTTAATGGCTCGAGATCGTGTGAGTTTTATTTATGCCATCGACGAGTCAGATGATGAACGACTTCCAGATCCACCTTCGAGTCTCAATCGCTACAGCTTTATGCCTGATTTTTCGGAGAGTAACGCAAAGAGACCAAATTCAATTTACGATAGAAGAGTTTAATTTATAATTAGTAAAATTAATGTGCCTTAATTATATGTACAAAAAAGATTTGGAAAAGTTGCAGAGTTGCCAAAAATTTATTTAAAAATCTAAATTTTTAGGTTAACCAAAAAAGAAGATTTTGAAATTTAAAAACAACCAAAATATTGTGAAAACTCATAGAAATTCTTGAAATTATTTAAATAGTTAATTAATTCCAAGAAACCCGTCACATGACAAAAATCTCAAGTTGTGAACGATTTCAATCAAAAACTGACAAAAAATCTCTGATTCATTTTCCACATTAAGAAGTTCTCGAAAAAAAATTCTAGTGACTAAGTCATAACAACAAAAAATCCTACTTAATTAATGAACATGTGCTTAATCATTAAGAAAAAATATGTCTGTTATCGTACTTATAAAAAACTTAACTAAAAATATGCGAAAGAAAAATTTATTTTCTGTAGAAAAGAAAAATAATTTATAGAAAAATATAATTTGTGAAAATAATAAAAAGCTAACTTAAAAATTATAAAAACTCTTTAAATTTTTTAACGTCTTTAAGAAATTCAAAAAAGTATTTAACCATCTTAAAGTTCCTCAAGATGTCGCTGTTTAATTTTTAAAAGCTTTTGTAACGTCAAATTCAAACTTTTAAAGCTCGAAAAAATCATAAAAGAGAGTAAACTTTTTCATTCACTCTCTCGAATGCGCAACAGCCAAAAGTGAGTCGAGACTTTTCATAAGAGTCATCGCATGAGATGTAAACAAAATTTTCATTTCAATTCCGCACTCATTCGTGATAAGTTCGATTTCGTTTTTTGTTCCGCTGTTCGTGAAAGAAAGAAAGAGAGAACTGTTGCTGTTAAAAGTGTGTCAATGTGATGATAAAGAAATGATAAGAACAGAAAAAAGTTCTTGAAAGATTCTTAAAATTATATGTGAAAGTGATAAGACACGAGAGACGATAATTCGTGAAGATAATAATTTTTTGGATACAACAAAGGAAAATTAGCATCAAAGTTAATATCAACAAGGTAAGGAGATCACCCCATTGCATACAGTCAGCTCATTATTTATTGAAAAATATCGATTGCAAAAATATTATTCATTTTAAATCGTCGCAACAAGTGAAAAACCACAGAAAGTCTATAACTCAGCTCTCATGTGCGTCGTTCTCTCGAATTCTGAATTGAAAATATTCTTGATTCACATTCTGCTGACTCCGCTCTCATTAATTGATATTTGTTTGTTTTAAATAAATTTTTTTTCTTCTGTTTTTGACTTCTTGACACTGCGTCATTGACAAAAAATGAATAAATAAAAATTTGACGCTTGTTTAAATAATTTTTTTATGTTCGAGATAACGATTGCAATAAAAAAAGTTGCTAAAATTCAATTCAGTCAATTTAAAAATATTTTGAGTAATTAACTTAATTGGCCGAATTTATTAATTAATTTTTCATGTCATGCTAATTTTGTCACCTCTATAAAAATTTTCCATCCACTGTCCGAAGTGTGATATCGAAAAAGCTTCTTTGTGGCTTTTAATTTTTCACCAAATTTTACTGTCGCATAAATATTCTCAAAACTTAAACACTTTACCGCAAAATCGATAGAAAAGAAATCAAAAGTGAACTTTTTCGATAAATATCGAACACATAAAGTTTATGTCAATGTCATGCGTTAAAAAGGGAAATTATTGAATTTTCGTATCAAAATAAAAGTTGAAAAATGTACACGCAAACAACATTATGCACCTTGAGGATATGTAAGAAGGTATGCTGAATGGCAATTGAAAGTCTCATGAATCAACAAGCGACGATGTGAGTGAATGAGTGGAGCGAGAGAGTGAGAGAGATGAGGAAAACTTTTTTTTATTCCTTTTTTTCATTATGACTGGCGCATTTGAAATTTCAATGAACTCAGGGCTGTAAAATGTTTAGCTCTAACAGACGATGATGCAAACATTTCCCTCCGGCAAAAAATGACGGTTGCCGATTGATAAAGTTATGAATTTTCATATTTTGTCGTGTCGAAAAGAACTTTATGATGAGTTTGAGTGATGAGCGAAAAGGTACTCGAACAATGTATATAAAATTTGAATTATGTAATTATTATTGTGGCATCGATTACCGAAAATAAACTTCCTTGTCTAAAATATTGGTAGGAAAACATAAAATTTTGTGCTTTATTGAGATTTTGAAAATTAGTCAAGGGATGAAAATGAATAAAATTTATATATTTTGAAAGTTTATAAAATGTGTAAAAAAGTTTTATATAAATTATATAAAATTTATTTAATATTTATGAAAAATATTTTTGACCTTTCGATAAAAACTAAATTTTACAAAATAATTTTTAAATTTATCTTCCCTTGAAATCAATTTAAACTAATTTGAATGATATTAAATCCCATCGAATTCTCTCGCCGCTCCAACCTAAACCAAATTTTATTAATTAAACAAAATTGATTTTTCGTCAATTCCGCCTTCCCTCGAGCGTCATAACTTTTTTATATTTCCTCCCT
This sequence comes from Tanytarsus gracilentus, assembly GCA_038502055.1. Classification (NCBI taxonomy): domain Eukaryota; kingdom Metazoa; phylum Arthropoda; class Insecta; order Diptera; family Chironomidae; genus Tanytarsus; species Tanytarsus gracilentus. Next base: position 2,272,526 of record JAXRKN010000043.1, on the reverse strand, counting down.
GACTCGACTAAATCAATATTTTTTGACACCTTAATTTTCATTTCATGATGAACTTTTATGTAACAACTTTTGTAATTTGGAAGGCAGTAATGTGTTTCATGTTTAAAGAGTAATCAGTCAACTCGATGAATGCTCATGAACTGAGTAAAGATGAGTGACGTGAATGAATTGGAAATAATTTTGTGCTTTGAAATTTTTGCTGAATGTTTTTTGATATAAAATTTTTTAGTTAAATTATTTAAAAAAAATTAATTCTCTAAAGCTCTTTAAAAAAGCTTTTAACCCTCTTGTTACACTCTGACCACCCTTCTTCTTTGTTGAACTACTCGCATCCTTTTTATCACTTTATGTCGTTGACCTTTTTCTATTTTTTCCTTTCCACCTCAAACCCTAAATGAAAAGGCATTGAAATGGAACAACTTGAATGAGTCGAGACATATCGAGATGCTAAATATCTACATTCACATTAAAAAAAGATTAAAAATCAATCTCGCAAAAAAATTAGATCGAAATTGCTTTCATTTTGTGGGTTTTTTCCAGTAATCATTTTCGCTCTCTTTATAATTAAAAATCTTCTCTGTACATCAAAGTGTTTCCGGATGTTAAATTACGAAGCTCGCTCACATATTCTCCCCTTTTCACTAAAAGTTCTCAATTCTTCTTTTCATCTTCATTTTTACACTCAAGTGAGCTCACCAGCAGCATGTCGGAGGCTTTTAATGAGGCAAATTTTTATTTAAACTTCTTCTCATTTAATTTCTCATGTATGCACACATGAGCTTTATAGCATTGTGAGAGGTTTCATTCTTTTTCTGTGACGGTTTTTACGGTTATTAATGTTACGTGCAGAAACGAAATGGAAAATGTTCATTATATGAAGTAATGGTGAGTGAAGGATTAAAAAGGGGAAATTACAAAAGAGAGTAAAGTGTAAATTGGTGATGAGACATTCTGAAAATTAAAGTTAGAAAACTGAGTTTGAAAGATCAATTCCAAGGGTTGGTTAATAAATTTTTTAAATATTTAAAATTCATATAAATAAACTTTATATATTTGATGTATATAATGTTATATACTGCTTTATAAAGTTGATTCATATGTTTCCCATCTCTTGCAAAAAAATCATGTTAGAAATTTAAAAAATATTTATCTCTCATTAATGCAAAAAGCTCTTCTCTCCAATTAAATTCCGCTCACCTCATAGCTCATCAACTGAAGTCCAGATTGATTGCGGAAGTTATCAATAAATTGCATTGTGAGAATCTCGTTTTAAAAAAATCTCATTGCACTATAAATTTTCTTAATTCCAAAAATTTATGCAAACAGCTTACAAGCGTGGAAGCCATTAATAAGTCTCACAATTCACATTATGAAGATGTAATCATTAATTGCTTCTGACAATTAGAGAATGCTTCCGAGATAATCGACAAAATAGCGCGGGAAAACTCTCGTCACATAATTTTCGCTGATAATTTCGCCTGCCAAGTGATAACTCAATTGACGGTTGTACATAAATAAAAATAAATTAATGAGTCTCTGGTTAGATGCGGCAAACGCTGGCGCTAAGCTGAACGACTGACACATTCAGACACAGCCACTTAGCGAAATTGAAGAGCGAATGATGATTGATGAGAAAATGAACGCTTATTATGGTCGAAATTATTTCACTTTCCAGAAAACTTTTCGTGGAAAATTATTTTTTGTTGTGGGGCTTTGTAAGCTGTTTATAAAATTTAAGACTTATTTGGAAATTTATGAATATTTTTAGACAAATTTGTTTTCTAAAATTTTAATTAAAATTTTCCACGAATGTCCTTAAATTTCTATTAAATCCACGAATTTTGTTCCAACACTCTTTTTTTCTCAAACCTCGCTCTCATTAAAATTTTCCATCTTCTTACACACTTAGTCGCTTCCTAAACACTTTCATAAATCAAACAACTCTCGCCTCATCGCAATACCTGCTAATTGCTTTATTTATCCAATTTTTCAACACATTATCTCCCCATTTTTACGTTCAATCCATGAAGGCACTGAAAAAACAATTCCGCACTTTCGATTTCAAAGAAATAAACGACTATTGATGAGTTTGCTATTAATAGACGCGTCGATCGCAGCACATTCTCAAATTTCCCATCCAGATGATGAAGAAATTCTTTTCAATTAATCAAAAACGTTGAGCATTGAGGCGTAATTAAAGCCGAAGCAACAGTTTTTTTTTCGGGGCAACAAGTGACCGTGAAAATGAAGAGTCACGAACGCGTGATTTGGGCGACAAACATGTCGATCTCTTTTTTTAGTGTCTGAACCTTTTTAGGAGATGAAAAATCTCAAATCAAATTTACAGCAACAATGAAGTAAGGGTCACTCATCCATAGCCACATGTCTTGTTGGTGACAAATTATATGGATCATCAGTCGAGCATTGAATTTCGAGTAGCGATGGGATGTAAAATGAGAAGAAGTGAAGATGAAAAATTAATCAAGCTGAAATTTTTGTTCTTTTGGATGAAATAAAATTTTGAAGAAATATTTTTTATAACGTATTTTAAAAATTCAAATTTTTCATTGACAATTTTTACATCAAAAAAATTCTAAAATCTTCAAAAAAATCCTAAAAAGTTAAATAAAAATTAAATTGTTATTAAAAATTTAAATAATATTTTGAAATTAAAACTTTAAAAAATAATTTTTGGAAATTTTTTGTTTATTTGAAAAATCCAGGAAATTTTCACACTGCACTGCTAAAGAAAATTCAAAAATATCGATCACCATTAAGGAGTAACTCTCATTTTCCTTCATAGCTTTCTCCATCTAAAGCAAGAGTTTCTTATTTGCTCAAACACTTCCTCTCGTTCGCTAAAACATGCTCGATATTGTTAGAAAGGTATCGAGATTGTTTGCAATCATTCTTCGTTCTCGAGAACACGAGCTCGATGTTATTTGAGAAAGAAATATGCCAAATTGAAATTCTTGTTATTTCGCATCAAAAGATGAGTAAATATGAAAATATTGATAAAGTTTCAGAGCGAATATAAAAAAGTCTTGAATTTCAAATTTTCAAGGTCGAAATTCTTTTTGTGCGACGATCTGGAAAAATAAATTATTAATCAAAACTGATGCTGTATGCGGTCAATTGGAATATTTCATGGTATTAATAATTAATGCTTTATTCTGTGTGTGTTTATTTATGGCCACCAACCGGATGATGAATGATTGTCTGTGTATATAATTCAGAGAAAATCCCAAAACTTCTTGTTAAAGAAAAAATTTATTGAAAAAAAAACTTTCTCACATTTTTCCATTCAAGCAGAAATTTTTCAATACTCACAAATTAGACTTGACGTGAAGAATTTTACTTTTTATTTGAGAATGAACATTGATAAGATTAATTTTATCAACTGTCTTCAGTGTGAGTGACTTTTTGAATGATGATGATGAGATTTCAAATTTGACTTTTCTCTTAATATTTTTTGAAAATAATTTAATCAAAAAAATATCTACTTATAAATAAGGAAATCCACTTAAAATTTCAAAATGTTTCAAGACGTTTCTCAATAAAGTTGACCATAGAATTTAAAATTACTTTTCTAAAAAAATTATTATTCTCTGAATATTTTTAAAAATTACAAATTTAAAAACTAAAATTATCTCGTCAAATTTTATTCATATAGCCAGCCTCCTTTTAACGCTCATGTTTCTTTCATTGAATGACAGAAAATCTCAGAAAAAACCTCACGAGCAAAATTTCCTCACAAAACAAAGCATTTAATCCATCATGGGAATATCAACAGCAAAAAAACGTTTTTAAATCTTCCACTTCTTCAAGGTAAAAACAAACAAAATAAACTTTTTGGTATCGTTTTCGATTTTTTTTCAGAAAAGTAATTTTTTTGCGCTTTCAGCACTAAATTATGAAACTCAAAATTAATTACAAAGTTTTTTTTATATATTGCCTCCAAGAAAATGGACTTTGATTATTGGTTATTTTTTCGTAAACGTGGGCTGGAAATTCAATTAACTTTCTGATGTTCCATTGGTCAGCATCCAATGAGATCTTAAGTGTCATTATGAGAATTTTTCACATTCTTAGCCATCGTCACGAGGAAAATAAATTTTCAAGAGAAAAAAGTGTCAAGGTTGTTTTTAAAATGAAATTTTATGATACCAGGAAAATTAAACAAACTGGAAAATCCTCTGTGAAATTGGTTTAAAATTTTCTTCATCTTGCTTTCTTAGAATTTTCTATTTTCATCGTGTTTCCATCTCGGTCTGCACAAATGTACGGAAGTACTTATTGATTTTTAATGGAGCTTATTCACATATTGCGATAAGATGATTGTCATATCCACGAACCCACACCCACTTGATGTTTAGAAATAGAAATTACGCTATAAATAGACACTTGAAGAGCTTGTGAAAATGCCAAAAGAAAGCATAAGGTTTTTAATGCTTTAAACAAACAATAGATGACGATGATGTCATTGCGGGGGTTCTTAATGGTCAATTAACGATGTTTGATTTTATTGGGTGAAAGAAATTCGAGGAAGGTTGCAAGAAAATCATCAAAAATGTCATCAAAAAAATTTTAAACCCACAAAATTAATTTCCAGGAAAATTTTTTTACTTCAATATGGGTTGAAAAAAATTTGATTTTTAGAGTTGAAAAATTTTAGATTTTTTAAAACATGTAAAATAAAAATTCAAGACAAATTTTTCGAATCAAAAACTTTTTTGATGGCCATATTTCAAGTGGTTATCGATTGCACGAAAATTTCATCCACACGTGTTACTTTTAACCTTTAAATCAATGTCAAATTTTCAACTATCACGCCTCAAAATAAAATCGAGTGATTTCATTTTTTTTAGAATAGAATGCAACAATTTTTCAAATATTTTGCAAGTGCCTTAAAACTTTCTTGTTAAATTTTTTCCACCTTGTTATGTCTCGTATTCGCTGTCATTGAAGGAACATAGAAGGAAAAAATCAATAGCGATGAAATTGTAAACTCGAAGCTGAGAAATTGCAATTTTGTTGAGGAATAAAAAAATTTAATCCGCATTGAAAGCGAATGCCTGAATGCATTTCGAGTGTTGTGTATGGTAATGAGGGAATAGGAATTGGAAATTTGAGATCTGCCAGCTATAACAGGCGTTGTGAATGCACATGTATAGATAGCAAAGTGTAATCCTATTACTACTCATGTGTGTGGACATAAAAAGGGTGGAAAACATTTTTTTTTAAAAAAATCCTCGCCTCGCTTTGTGTCGCATGATTTATGGCAAAGTTTTTTATTTCATATTCACCATGCGAAAAATCTTTCTCTTCTTCCTAATGACATCAAGCAGGAAATTCAAATTGTCCATTATTTATGCTCGTCTATCGCTCTTGTGTTTTCCTCTTTCCTTCCACACTGCTGTTGTGAGATTTAAAAATAGAAAAATAATAACTTTATGTGAACATGAGACCTGAGAATCATAAGGCGGATTGTATTGTCAAAGCATAGCACAAACTGCCCACGTGAATATGTTCTTGGTGATGGACGCAAAATGTAAAAAGCATTGAAGATAAAAATAAATTTAATCCTTGCATAATTTTCTAAATATATAAATTAAAAAAATTTAGGTTCAAAATTTTGAGTTGATTTTTGGACCAGAGATCAGAGATGGTCAATTACAAATAAAATACATATAGTAATTTTAATACACAATTTTCCATCTCTGTGTTTGGTTTGAGAGGAAAATTTTTAAACTCCTCAAACTTCGTCTCAAGTTCACAAAAATCCATCGCTCAAAACAAAATAAACGGTGACAAATTTCAAGCCCTTAATTTTTTTATGTAAGGTAATTTATTTGATAAAAAGGATTTCGTTAAAATGAAACAGCGGGAGTGACAGCTTCGAAGAGGATAAAGATAAATATTTGCTCTTACAGCAGCCGTCGTGAATTGGCAATAAGTTTTGCTCGTGTTCATCCCTTAACCAAAAAATGGCTTAATTATGCGACATAACTTTTGACGAGATCCCAAAAAGGAAACATTACTGTTTATTAAGCACTAAAAAAAGTTTAAGGATGAAAAATTTCCGCATAAATTTAATTTAAATTTCTTTTCGCGGTGTGTTTCACCTTTTCTTCGAAAAAAAATTCAAATTTAATATTTTTCTCCTCATGACTCAAATTTTAAATCAAATATTCAAAAGCAATTGTGGCTCGATGAAATCACAGAGAATAAAAATCATTTTTGTTCGCACATGAGCTGGAAAAGGTTTGCCTTGTAGATATTCAATTAATGTCACAAGTCAATTAAAATTTGAATTGAAATTTATGTGGAAAAAAAATTACATCGTTTTTCAATTAATGTGGATTGGAAAAATATTTGTGGTTCATTGAATTCCTGGATTCAATTTGTGGCGATGCAATTGAAAATTTAATTCGATTTTCCACTCATGAAAGTATGAAAAGTGTTCGGTTAAAATTCATATAATTAAAGTTTCACTTAAAAGCTTTTTCCTAAATCTGCGTAAAATCTTCTTAAACTTTTGCCTTTAAAAGCAAAAAATACACTGACTCACATGATCAACCTTTGTTTTTTATTGAAAATTTTTCAACCCTCTTACTTTGTCGACTCTTTAAAAAAAGCGGCAGTAAATTGATTATTTATGAGTCGAGAAAAAAAAATCCTCAACAGGCTTCAAGACTAAATTCAAATATATTCAAACACATGTGGAGATGCGTAAATAGCTTTATAAGTACACACGTGGATTTATGACAATTTATATGATTGATGAAGTTATTTTTAAGGAAATATTTTATATTAAAATTGACAAGCGAATCATAAAAGCTAAGACCCTTCATGGTTGCTAAAAATAATTGCAGAATTTTTTCAAATAATTTTGCTTGATTTTAAATAATTTTCTAACTCATTGTTAAAACAATTTTAGTGTGCTCGAAAACTTTTTTCACAAAATCCAACCCGTTAGTTGAAATACGCTCAAATATTAATTGACTATGATGAAGAGTGATGTTATAAAATATACAAAAAGCACAACGTAAAAAGTTCTCATGTTTTATAATTCAACAATGCACTTCACTGCCGGTGCAAAGTTGTGCTCAATGTAAAGCACGTCAAATTTATCCAGAAAAAGTTTTTCAATTTACCGAAAAATAAAACTTTTTCCATTTTTTTTTGGTGATGAAATTTTTTAAAATTACTTCAAGTAAAATAAAATTGATTTTTTTATTTAATCTTCTAAAGAAAAGTTTTAAATAATTCACGAATTTAATTTCATTCTTTTAAGATGTTTATGGTAACATAAAACTTGGGAGGTGGCTTGTGTTTTTTTTTGTGTAACACAATCTGGCAAATTATTTACAACTCACATCCACATCACAGTGCTCAGAGTGGAATGAACTCTCAGAGACACATTTGCTCGTATGTGCACGCTTCAAATAATTGGCAGTGATGAATTCTTCACAAGAAATTGTTGTTTTTTCTAAGATAGAGAAGTAAAGGAAAAATATTATTACCGCACACTTTCACGCCTTTGCTTCCCCTGGTGTGACGGCTTTAAGTGATTTAAGGATGTTTTTGTGAATTATTTATCGAGATTGAGCGAGAAAGTGGAAAAGGGTCATAATTCTTGCTGAGGTTTTCGGGTGAGAGAAAAAAATTGGAAAAACAAAAAAGTAAATTTTATCTAATTTTTATATTTTTAAAAATTTTATAAAATGTTCAAAATAAAATTATGCAAAATTTCAAACTTAATTTTTATAGCAAAAATTCAAACTTAAATTTTATAGCAACACATCTTTCATATTTATATAAACAGATTAAGCTGAAAATCTTTTACGATGCTGCCTTTGTCAGAAAAGCTTTTAGAAGGAAGAAGAAAGAAATTGAGGAAAATTAAAAATGATTGAAAGTGCTTTGGGAGTTTTATGGCAAAAGGAAATTGTTGAGGAAATTTTAAATTTTCACCATTTAATTTTGTATGAAAGAATTTGCCTTAAAATATTTTAAATTTTGTATTCAGCAATGAAATTTTTTATAAAAAAATAAATTTAAAGTTTTTCAAAAAAAATTTCTTTTTCTAAATTCAACACTCACAGCAGTAATTCAATGAATTTAATATTCTAAGGAAAAGAGCTCGAGCGAGCATCAGCCAGCTCACCATCCTTTCACTTCCTCGCATTCATGATGATGTCAAAATCACTTTGCATCACTGTCGTATAAATATTTTATTTCTCGTTCTCTGATTTCATGCTAAGATCTTGTGGTTTTACTGGTGAAGAATTTCCTCATCCTTCACCTGCATTTCACTTGGCTTCTTTCATCATTATTGCACAGTGATTGTTCTCACAACGACAATTGTCTATGACGGTTGGGTTTATCTTTACGACAAAAAAGAGCGAGATTTTATTGTTCTCTAATTTTGCCAACTTTCTTTCATCATCACACGAATCACAATCAAGTGCAGTTTGAACAACTCTATGAGTGAAAAAGAATGAATGAAATTTTCAGGGATGTAAAATTTTTTATCTTTCTGAAAATCTTGAATAAAATTTTAATTTTTCCATCCCTGATAATTTCTCATCTTTCCGCTTTCTCTTCATCGCGACTCTTGAATTATTTTATATCACATCAGTGTGAAATTTAATTTTCACTGTGCAGAAGCTTCTCCATTGTTACTATGATAATTACTCCACGTGTATGAATGCGTTAACTTTCTGCACATAATTTCTTATTATTTTAATCATCATTGTGATGATTTCCATCTATGTCGTGAATTACCTGCACAGAAGCTTCTCGAGTGAGTAAGACAGAGGAAAAAATCGATAACTCAAGAAGTTTATGAAAGGAAAAATTATGAAAAATTTATGAGGGACTTTTTTTTGTAGCATTCAACTCCAGCCACAATATTAATCCCCCAATAATGTTCTTATACGTCACATTTTCTTAAATTATTTCCACATAATCTTTTTTCAACCCAAACCACTCAGAATACTTTTCTATTGTCCATCGAGTGGAAATAAAAAATTAGTGAAGGAAGATTCAACGTCGTTGCCTGTTGTGAGTAAAAATAAAAGCCATCAAAGATCAGAAAATGTCAGAAAATAAAACCTTTGGTTATGAAATATGAAAATAATGCTTGTGATGTTTTTTTATGAGAAAAATAAATAGAAAATGTCTTAGAGGGATTTCTGTATTTTTTGTGCGTAAGTTTACTCGCAAGATGACTTTGAATCGAATAAATATTGATCAAAAATTAAAAAAATATTCTAAATAAATGTCCGTTGTATTTTGAAAATTTCCCCGAAATATTTTTTCACCATTTTCAAACAAAATAACCCAACGGAATTCAATAAAATTCGCACGTTAATCACATCACAAACAAACAAATGTGTGCACAGTCATGAACCTTGAGAACTCTAGGATTATCCACACATGAGAAAATCTCCGTCTTATCAAACTGCTAATCGAATAATGCACGGAAAAAGTTTTTTTATGCCATCACTCACTTCCACACTGATGAATTGACATATCGTGCTATCGAACTATTTCTTTGTTGATGGGAATAAAAAGATTTTTGTGAAAAATTATTTCAATCCATGAAATATTTTTTTGTAACTTCCAAATGTATTTTTTTTCGTGTTTTATGAAAAAAATTGAAAATCGAATGAAAAATTAACTTTTGATTAAAATTTTATTTCAGGACTTAGTTTAAAGATATTTAAAAAATTAAAATTTAAAACTTCAATTAATTAAATTTGATGATTAAAAAAATCCAATTGATTATCCGAAATAAAAAATCTTTCATATACTTTCGACCTTCGACAGTAATTTATTAGAATTATTGGACTCTGTGACATTTTGCCCCTGTGACAATTTGCCCACACCCAAAATCTGTGGGCAAGGGCAAAAAAATAGGGGCAATTTCCAGGCAAAGGGGAAAATGAAGGGGCAGGCATACGGGGCAATTGCCCAGACAAATTACCCTATATTTTTTGCCCATGGACAAATTGCCCATATTATTTTTTTGTCAAAATATAAATTAATTAAAGTAATTTAAAGTTTTTGTCGGTCAATACAAAATTTTTAATTTACTTTTCCTATATTTTTTTTTTCTCATATTTTTTCACAACAAACCATATTGTATCTTTTCTTAATAGAACGTTTTACTCCGCATCTATTGATGTATCACATGAAATATCTATATTCATAGTTATGGAGTAATCTGCTCTCAAACATGAAAGAGTAAATCTTAAAATTCTAAAAATTTCAAAGATTCCAGAGGTGTATTTTTGATTTTGATAGTTTTGATTTTTTCAAGATAAAATCGACTTTTTGCATGTTTAGATGAAGAACATTAACAACTTTTCAAAACATTAAATTTTATCTCAGGAATGCTTAATACCCTCAAAAAAAACTTACTCTCATTTAATAGTTTAAAATTTATTTCGATTTAGAAAAAGCCCTCTATTTCATGTGTTTTGTATCACTTTCAGTTAAAATTTTTTAGTATGGATACTCAAGAAGTGCCAATAGGTCAATTAAAAATCTTGTTCTCTTTAAGTATACCATAGTAAAATTAGTTGAAAAATTTAAAAAAAAAATAAAATTAATTTTCAATTAAATAATTTATGGGCAAATTGTCTTTGGGCAAAAAATATAGGGTCAATTTGTCCATGGTCAAATGAGGGCAAAATTTGCAAAATATGTGGGCATGGTCAAATCTGTGGGCAAATTGCCCCGGACAAATTGACCCTATATTTTGGGTGAGGGCAAAATGTCACAGGGGCAAAATGTCCTAACCCCGAATTATTGCATTACATAATTTGCCTATTTTTATTTCCACCGCAAAAAAAAACATTTCGAGGACGATTGTGCAAGTAATCGATTCCGTGCCATTTGTTTTCGAGATTTTTCAAGTCAGTCGCGTATCAAATTTTCGTCTTTCGCGAGTCACAACAAAAAATTTATTTTCCGCTTCGTTATTTTTCTTTTTCTACCTCAAGGAAATAAAAGAGAGCTTTTTCTGGGGGTGGGAAAGTTCTCAAGTTTAAGCTTGATATACCTTCGAGAATTTATTTTGGGAAGCGCAATATAAAAATAAAAGTTTCTGATGGTGAAAGTGAAAAGTGAAATTTGTTAGGCTTGAAGGGACTTGTGAAGAAAAGTTTGAAAATATGACGATCGCAATAAATTATGAAGAAATTCTTGACAAAATGAGGAGAGGGAGGAATTTTGTTGTTTTTGATTTTTTTATGCAAGGAAAGAGTTGATTAAAATTAGACAATTTTGAAATTTCTTCAAATTTGCTATAAAATTTTTTAACAAACGGTTTAATTTTTTAAAATTTATAATTTTGCTATAAAAAATTTAAAAACTGTTTTTAAAATTTTGGTAAAAAAAATAAAAGCTTTTTTGAGCTTCCATATAAAATTTTATTCATTTGCCTTAAAAAAATATTAAATTTTAAAAGAGTTTTTCTGAAACAAATTTTAAATATTGCTTTTTAAATTTCAATAATTAAAATGTCACCATCCCTCGTCTATTCCCTCAATAAAATAATAAGAAAGCTCGCAGTTAGTCACCGAAAAGAAAAATCGACTGTATTTTATATTTTTTATGTTCTCATATTGCGCTATCATAACGTTCCTCTCTTCCCCCACTCCAAATGAACTCTTCTATAACAAAACCACAAATTTTATGTTTGATATGCGCGCGGGGTTTTTTACATCGACAAATTTTCACAGCGGTAAGCTTTCTTTCATTCGATCAAACTCCTTCCAATGGTTCAGTACGTTGTTGTTAAAATGGAACTTCACGTTGACGGACAGTCAATTAAGTTTGTCGATCGGAAATTGTGGAAACGTGAATTTTTTGATGAAAATGGAAAAGAAAGTTCATTTCTCTCGCCGAGATTCTACAAGCCATCATATCCACATTTAGCCGAATTGGAGGAGTCGAATGAAAGTGTAATAAAAAGTGATGTGAGAAAGATGAAAACCTCGAGTGGCAAAAAGTACTCGGACGTGCTCATCGACAATAAAGCGAAGAAGAGAAAAATACTCAAACGTCCTAGGCGCTTTAAAAATTATTACTCAGACAGAGAGCCTCTCACAATTCCCAGCTTCTCATTTCCCAGGTTGTTATCCAAATGACTCTCAAGCTTTGAGTGGCTCGAACACGTGACAGAATTTGAAAGTAGACAAGATTTTTTAATGAATTTAAAATTAGAGTTTTGTGGTTTTAAAAATTAACATGAAGTTACTTGATGTTGATGTTAACGAAGAGGTAGCTCGCAGGTGTTTTAAGATCAACCGACAAAAAATTATTTAGAAGTTACTTTTACTTTAAAATCTAATCAAGTAAATTTTAATTAAAATTCTTTCATAATTTTCTCCCTCAGACTCGGCGAACCGCTTCAAAATCGAGGACGTCAGACAATATGCAAATTTTATAAGAGCAATGAGCTTCTGAATGATCAATTGATTCGAATAAAATCAGCTTCGACAGTCGACGACATCGGAAGGATTTTCAGCGAGCAATTGAGACACAATCAATTTTATTCGAAAAGCACGGTGAAATCCATTGAGCCATATTACGACACCAAAGCCATTTTGGAGCCATTAAAGACGTTTTCGAGTGAAAGTTGTCTTTGTGCGAAAGAGTTTTATCGATTGGATTACAATTTGCAGCCATTACACCGACCAAAAGTGCAATCAAACGCAATTAAAGAGTTAGCGGTCGATGACAAGAGTTTCGAGGACTTTTATCGCTTGGCGAATGAGTGCTATGACACATGCATTCAGTTCTATCTTAATGATTTAAATGATTGCAACCGCAAAGCTGAAACCATCGCGTGACAGTCAATCAAACGGCCAGCAACGAGTTGTGGAATTTTTAAACGGTCTCTAAAGACGGATAATAAAGTTCCCGATGAGCTCACGACGCAATTGAAAAGGTTGAGCATTAACTTGGAGAAAAACTGCGGAGGACAATCAAGAACCAACGTCAGCAGCTCGCAAGCTATGAGCTGTAATGATACAAATAATAATAGCACTGAAAGCACAAATTTAAAAGAGCCTCCGAAAATTATTTTCAGCGACTTTTCAACTAAGCAGCAGCAAAATTCACAGCAATCGCCACGAAAATGTGAAAGTGAGAAAAACTTTGAAAGTGATAAAAGTGAAAAAAATAGCTTAACAATTCCAATAACGAATTATTGTAGTGAAGCAAGACCGCCTTAAAAAAGTTTAAGAGAAAAAAGCTTAAAATTGTGAAAAGTGAAAATTGAGCTTAGAATTTTGGAGAAATTTATCAAAAGCTGAAAATTTATTGAAAAATTGGTGAGGAAATTTTTTTATTTACAAAATTAATTGAAAGCTCACAAATTTAATTTTAAAAGCTCTTTTAAATTTAGTTAAAAAATTCAAAAATTTAATTTTAAATTTTCTGCAAATAAATTTTTAACTCATCATAATTTAAGTGGAAAAAATTCTTCCTCGCTATGTTCAGATAAATTTCAATCTAAATTCTTCTTCTCTCCCATAATCCAGCATATCAAAACATTTTCAATCACAAGAGAGCTTTTAGTCATCGAGCTCATCGAATTAGCAAAACTGAATTTTGTTCTTCGTCTAATTGACTGCAAACACAAATCGTGCGTCGCAAAATTTCCATACGGTGCCAATTTGCAATCAAAAAAAGTTCTCTCATAGCCAGAAGAGTGGATTTGAGTTGTGAGTGCTGTTCGAATAATGGTAACAAAAATGAATGAAACGACAACGACAACTGTGATTGAAACCGTAAATTCGCCTCAACAACAACAGCCGCAACAGAATGCAACAGTCGTCACAATTACACTCCACCCACAGCCGGATGACCTAGAGAATTGTGATAATATTTCAGCAACCGCAATCACGCCATCGAGCTGTGATTCGGATACAATTGAACGCAGTCAAGCGATAATAAAGAAGAGCCTAAAGCTCGACTTGACTCATAGCAACAATGATGACACAATTGAGGATGATGAGAACGTAAAAAAAGATGTGATTGACTCGCCTACGGAGAAGGAGGCTGGTAAGTCTCCAACATCTCCCAAATCCCCTAAAAATGGTAAGCTTGACTTGAGCTAACGAGTTAAAGTTTGAAAATGTCATCACTTCCTTATGACTCATTCTTTCCCTATCATTAGGATTTAATGATGAAAACTTAATTACAGTGAAACCTCTAAAAATTTAGTTTAATAATTTTTAAAAATTTAAAAACCGTTAAAAATATAAATATTAAAATTTTAAAGTCGTCACTGTATTTTCAAACCTATCCCACCCCACCCACTCTATAAACATCGGAATGCGGAAATTCCTCTCGCTTTTCATCTTCAACCCTTTTTAATTTGAAGTTTTTCTCCTCTTTAGCTCGCGGTGTGACACATCAGACGTCATTAACATCATCGGTTGATGTTGTCGACGATCGTAAAGCGCTGCGTGATGCACTCTATCAAGGAATTTTCCATCGACATCGTAGGACAATTTTCGCAGTTGGAAGTTTCTTGCGTATGTTAAAATCGAGAAGTTCCCAATACAACACAATAAGAAGCTCGAGTGAAGGTGAGGACGATAGTGCACGATAGGAAATCACAGGAAAATGTTTTAATTAATGAGAATGAATAATAATTGATAAAAATATAGGCGAAAATGTAATTAACAAGAAATGATGATGAAACTTAGAAAGTGTTAGAGAATTTTGAAAGATTTTTTGCAAGATAAAATTTGAAAAAATATTTTTGAAGTTTTTTAATGTTTTTGTATTTAATTAAAAAAATTATAGTAAAATTTTAGTATAAATTTTTAGCTACAAAGTTTTGCTATAATTTTTTAACTACAAAATTTTGCTATAAATTTTTAGCAACAAAATTTTCTAAAAAAAATTTGCTATAAAACAATATTTCGAAAAATTTAATGTTTTTGGTTTAAATTTCGAAAACTTTCAGTTTTTAAATTTGAAAGCTTTTTTAAGCTTAAATCAAAAGCCGTTAAAATCTTCTAAAAAATTTAATTCAACTTTTCTTAAATTTTTTTTTGCAAAATTTATTTCAAAAAATTTAGCAACTTAGTGACAGAATTTTGTAAAATTGATGATAAAACTAATTGACCAGTTGCATATTGAATGTTATTTAGATGCCCAAAGACTAACCAGGACCTTCCTATCTACACAACCTCAACATCAAATAAACTTCTATCTATTTACCTTTTCTACTAAAATAAAAAAAGATATATTTATATTAGGAGAGAAAACTTTTCTTACCGCATCATAAAATTGCATAATAGAATGTTCATTATCGCGTCATTTACCCGAGCAAGCTGTGTACACGTGTAACACATGTTACAGTCAAACCTGTATAAAGTTTCACTCAACTAAAACACACACAAGAGAGTGTATGAAGAAAACTAATATTAAATACGAGTAAAAATATCCAAAAACACACATATAAAAGAAAAGTTATATCCAATTTCTGTCTCTCTCATTTTCAGCGTGTGGCAATTTCTTCCGATGGTGCTTGCCATGCTTTAAGTCAAAGAAAGTTGAAAGCAAATAAGAGAGAGAGAATTTCTTTGAAGTATGTTAAGTTTTTCCATGGGTTTAGTAACTATACGAAAATTAGCTTTTGTAATATTTGTTTTGCCTCGGAGGAGATTTGAATTAAGGAGAAAGAAAATGATGAGATTCGGTCACTGATGATTGCTAAAACTTCAGAGAACTAAATCGAGTTGTAAAGTTTATGAACAAATTTAAAAGTTTTAAAATTTTTTTAAAAATTTAAAAAAAGTTTGAGAAAGCTAAAAAAATCTAAAAAGCTTTTTTGAACTTTGAAAGCTTCTTTAAAAAAGCTACATAAGTTTTTTAATATTAAAGCTTGAAAAAAGCTTTTAATTTTTTTCAACTCTGTGTCAGTCTCCAAAGCTTTCACTCATTTCTCTTTTCCTCCTCTTTCAAAAAATAAAATTAACAAATCTAATTTTCCGGAAAATTTTCAACATCAAACTTTAAACCCTCAGTAACATTCTAGAAAACAGTTTCAACGGATAAGTAAAACGTTTAAAATTCCCAGCTCGATGATTAATAAGGAAAGTTATAAGAGACAAATTTGTGTCACTGCGAATAATTACCAATTATTTTCACTCACTCTCTTAATTAAAATATGCGTCTTTGTATAATGACTTTATCATGTTCACTTTAGAGAAGGAAGCAGAATTACTTTTAATATCACACGAAAAAATTTCTATTCAAATTATTGTCATCAATTTTAGTTTAAAATTATTAACAAAAAGTTAAGAAAATAAAAGAAATCATTAAAAAAAATGTCAATTTGCTTTTTGTGTTCGTCATTCAATTTAATCATCTATAAATTATCCATCAAGGCATTTTCAGTTGCTGTCTCTTCTTTTTTTAACTTCACCGAAATCGAATCGAGAAGTCTGGCGCTCATGAAAAATGTATGAGGTTGATAAATGATGCAATCAAGAGGATAATCTTTAAGAAATTGTTTGCTTGAGAAAAGGAAATGAAAAGAAAACGAGATGAAAGCAGGTAAGAGATGGTCAGTGACTAAGAAGTTTGTCTCTTGAAAATTTAAGATATTAAAAATTGCATTTTAAGAAAATTTCGAT
The DNA here is from genome assembly GCA_038502055.1 of Tanytarsus gracilentus. Lineage (NCBI taxonomy): Eukaryota > Metazoa > Arthropoda > Insecta > Diptera > Chironomidae > Tanytarsus > Tanytarsus gracilentus. The sequence continues at coordinate 2,255,850 of JAXRKN010000043.1, read as the reverse complement.
TTATTTTTTGTGTAAATTTGAAATTTAGAAAAGCTTTTAATTATTTAAAAGTTTAAAAAATTTATTAAATAAAATAAAATAAAAGTAAGAAAAATATTTTTTAATTTTCGAAAAGCTTTTTTGAGAGCTTTCAATTCTAGGATTAAGAAAAGCTCTTTAAAAAATTTCAATTATCCTAATTTACTTTCATCGATCGCCTTTTATTAGCGAAATTATTTTATGCTCGAGTTGAATGAATTTCTCTCCTGTCAATTTTCATTCAACCTCGTTATCGTTCAACTCGATACTGTGTCAATTTAATTCATTCAACCTTGTTCCGCATTCACGCTTAAGTTTTTTTGTTATCGTAATTCGAATGAATCAGCAAAGTTTTGTCGAGTATGTAAATTTTTATTGCTTCTTCTTTATGTAAGCTTTATAATAGAAATCGAGAAATAGGAGCATCAGGTACACGGCTTGAAGAAATGCGAACAGTAAAAGTGCTTTCGGATAATCGCATTCAGTGATGAGAGGAATTCCAAAATAGAATATAAGAAATGTGAATTGTACCAGCTGCAGTTGTGTGATGTGCTTTTTCCACCATATTGATTGTCGAATTTCTGGCTTGTAGGACGTGAGAAAGTAATAGAAATACATCACAGTATGGACAACACAATTCACGTAACCTAAAAATGTACATAAACATGGTTTTGTTTTTTCTCTTTCACATTCTCGCACTCACCTAATCCGAGTCCATGACCGCCACCTCGTATTATTACCAGATGAAGATAGGTAACAAAAACCATGAAGGCATGGTGATAGATGTGAAGAAAGGAAGCTTGATTAAATTTCTTGCGAAGAATGAAGAATACCTAGATGGAAATGTGGAGCATCAATGAAAATGAGCGTGGGATGAAGTACAGAAAAATCTAATCAGATTCAAAGTTTAATGGGATTTAAGAAAGCTTTTAAGCTCTTGAAAATTCTTTTGAGACTTTTTGGATTTTTTAATAAATTTAGTTACTTTCAAAAAGCTCTATTAAAAAATCTTTTGAAAATTTTGTTTCAATCTCATTTCTTACCGTGTCGAGAAGGTCAACGATTTTTACAATTAAATAGAGGTAATGGCAGCAGAGGAGAACTTCAGCTGGAAAAGTTCGATCAGGCCCAGTTCTTGGATCTGGCACACAAAAGTATCGGAAATTTTGCACTTTCGGTCCGTAAATGGTTATCTATAAAAAAGCTTTAACAAATTACTCAATTATTTATCAAATAATAAATATAAACTCACAGCAATAAATAGCGAAAAGTTCAGAATAACCTGAATAATGTTGTAAACGTTCATGATTTTTTTCAGTTCAAATGGTTCTCGATTTTTCATCCATTGTTTGCCGAATTTCAAAACAAAGTAGAGATAGAGACTTAAGATGGTCGCGACAGTCCATGGCGATCGCATGAGAAAATTGTCAAAGCGAGGATCTGAGAATTTTAAGTATTTGCAATAATTTTATAAATAACTCAAAATCGAAAAAAAATTAGTCAAATTTCGCGAAAATGACAGAACGAAAATTTTTTTCTCGCACAAAAAAAGTCACAATAAAATTACCATCATCAATGATTAAATGTTCTCGATAGAAATTGTAAATATTTCGCAGCACGAGTGCCATATTTTTTTTTGGCGTGTCTCAAACAAAACTCGATTGTGCACTGCGCGTGTTAAAGCAGATATAAATTGAAAAGTGAAATAAAAGGTCATTCGAGGCTAACTGACTGCGAGTGTATTTCGATGTTTCAGTTGCATTCCACACCATAAAGTGAAATTGAAAATTATTAAAGTTTAACATTAATTTATTTTAATGCTTCTGAAAATATTTTTGAGAAATAAAAAAAAATTAGCAAGTTTAAGGATTTAGCGGATCTTCCATTGATTTGATGAGTTGCTCCTTGCGGTTCTTATGCAGCATCGACAACAAGTGAATCTTTAGTTCTTCTCTATTTCCCCAGTAGACGTTGCAAAGTTTACATTCTTGATTGTTGATTCTGCCAGTCTTATGTCCGCCGTGCTCTAAGTCAATTGCATGATCGAAGAGTTTTTTCTTCTTATCTAAATCCATTTCCACAAGAGGAGGACACGAGATGAATTCAAGAATGTGTCGATTGTTTTGAGCCATTTTTTGAACATCCTCTTGATCGACGTTCCATTCAAAATCCTTGTGAGCTTCTTCAATCTCGCGTGGAATGCGCTTTTGACGCAAAATTTTCATAAGCAGATCCTTAATTTTTCGCAACAAGTTCTCGCGCTGTCCATCTCCCAAATTTGGAATGGTCATATTGATGAATGGTTCAACATAGAGAAGCTTCGAGATTGTGTAGCGTAAATTGTTGATTGTAAAAAAATCAGATTGTGAAAGCTCAAAATCAATGTCGAGCATTGCATCGCGGTCTGCAAAGTACGGAACATTATTGTCATCAGCACCCAAACCAGCTAGAATCGATGTATAGCGTGTCTTATCACTATTACGATAAACTTGAAGTGTTGGTGCGAACATTAATGCAAATAGGACCGGCAATCCAACAATATTGGGATAGATTGTTGTCTCTCGAAGTTTAATTTTGTTTAACTCATTGTCGAGATACATTTCAGCTGCAACACAGAGACTCGGACGGAGATCTTTAAAATTGTCATTGAGTAAAATTTGATTCACTGATCCGCCTTCGATTGCGACATATGTACTTATGTGCTTAACGATTGCCTTAAGCGGAATTTCCAATGGACTAACGGGACCCTTCAAACGAACTTCCCTTTTAATGCCTTGAAAATTTATTGAGATTGGCGGTGCTCGCGTAGTTTTACGAGTTACCAGCTTTCCTTTGAATTCCTCTTCAGGTCCGAAGACTCGATCTGCACTCAAATTACGTCGTCGCTCGCGATCTGCATGGTCGTGCTTACTTGCGAAAGTCTCTTCACATTCAGTTGCATACCCATCCGCTACAAGCTTATCGTTCCAGCAAATATCATTGCCATTTGTATCAGGAACATAGAGCTTAACATTAACAGTGTCATTGTAGACGGAGAAGACTTTGACAAGAACTTTCTTGTCTTTTGTCTCACATTTAAATTTATTGATTGCGTCTTCGCTCCATTTCTCATCGAAGCCTTTGATGAAAGCGGGCTTGATCTCTTGCAAGCGGCACAAAATCACGCGAGGTGGATAATTTTGTAGTTTACTTTTGTTGTCATCATTTGAAAACGTATAAATTTCACTTGTTTCAACTTCGATGTCGAGTCCAATGTCCATGAGATTAACCTGATTTTAGTTAGAAAGTTAGAGAAAAACAAATATTTTTAAAAATTCAAAATTTACCTTTAAGAAAATGTCGTTGAAACGTTTAAGAACAATTCCGCGAGTATTTTCTCCTTTGTACTTCACCAGAACCATTTCACCTTCTTTAATGTCTTTAGTGTGCTTGACCTCATGAAGCTTTACATTTTTGATGAGCTCTTTCAATTCAAGGAACGCTTTGTTGTGACGGTGACTTGGTTTCTCGAAATTATGACCGTTAGAAACGTGTGGTCGAAAGTAGAATTTTTGGCATGTAATTGAATTCGTTATGTTTCCCTTTAATTCATTCTCAAAGCATGTTGGAAGAGCACAAAGTTCAGGATATTCCATAACGTCTTGTTTCTCGTAAACTTTCGCATCATTGACAGTTACCAAGTCATGCGCTAATGCCAGCTCAAGAGTTTCCTCGCGACTCTTAACTTTTATCGAGATTCCGTTTTTCAATCGACGAAGTTTTACAGCATTGTAGACTTCTTGTGCAATTCTTCCTCCATTATCGTCGTCTTCGTCTGTTTTAAATGACACAATAACTCGTTCCGATTGAAGCAGATCAAATGAAATTGAAATATTTTCGGGATTGTCACAAACGCCCTCATTGACCAATGCGTCGATGATTTGTTTCTCATAAACTCGACCGACGAGTGTTAGAGGCATATTACGGAAGTAAACAGTATTTTTTGGATTCAAGCTGTTGATGATGTTGAATGCATCTCTCTCGCATGTATTGTCAATGGCCGGTAAGCCAAAATTTCCAATTCCAAATGCAGCGGCAAAGGCAACTTTGAGGGCAAAAATTTTCTCGCGACGATTCCAAATCGGTTGATTTCCTTTCGGAAGATTCTCAATTTTGAAAAACTTCAATCGATTCTTCACCTCCTCAATCCATAATCTCATCTCATTAAGATTCTTCCAGTCCAAGCCATTATTTTCACACCAAACTTTCTCATTTTGCTCAATATTAGCGAAAAAGTTGTCGTTTTTCATGTTCATCCATGTCGAATATGCATTGAGAACTGCAATTAAGTCAGATTGACTGTCATCCGCCCATTTCATCTTGAGCTTGTAGTCGTTCATTTTGTTGTTCAGTGAAGCCTTGAAAATTCCTTGTATACTCAAGCCCGCTCCAATAATGATTGACTCATCTAACACACTGAATACATAGCCCATAACGATGAGCTTTGAAATGCGAGCATCACACGGAAGTGCTGCCATAACTTCGCCAAGAAATGTAATTTCACCGTCATCGTATTCAAAACTATTGTCCATGGCAACGCGCATCAAACCTCCGTACTCTTTCAACTTTAAAACAGCATCGACAATGTTCTCATAGTTTGGTGGATCGAGACTAACGCCGAGAATTTCGCAAGGTGATCCCATGTCGAGTTTTTTAATCTTTAATATGACCGATTCAAGTGAGAGTTCCTTAATTTCGGGTTCTGGATGCGGCTTCATAGTATTGTAAAAGGCTCTCTTTACCAAACGATAAACACTGCCTCGACAAACTCTGCCCGTTCGACCAGCGCGTTGCTTGCAATTGTTTTGTGTCGCCCAATCGCACACGAGAGTTTGCAGACGATTTACTCCATCGGTAGCGAGACGCTTTCTCAAGCAAAAGTCAATTACATGGGTCACGTTAGCGATTGTGATACTGCTCTCGGCAATATTTGTTGATAGAACAATCTTTGCGCCATCGATGATGACAAACGCTTTCTTTTGATCGGCGGTCGATAGCATCGAGTGAAGTGTGAAAATCTCAAACTTTTTAGAGTTAACGGCTTCGCTCAATCTTTCTTCGAGATTTCTCTTAAGGATTTCGATTTCATTGATGCCGGGAAGAAAGACCAAGATTGTTGCATAGTACTTGCTATTTGCACGGTGCTGCGCAATAATTGAGGCTATGAGTTGAGTGGTAGCTTGATACATCAATGGCTTAATTTCTGGTTTGGCGTCCTTCAATGCAAATTCAAATTTTGTTTTAATAATTGGCGATATGTCGTCTACAAAGTACTCGACAATTGAATGATTGCGTTCGTCGGTTGTCAAGTCGATTACTGGTGGATAGAAAAACTCGTCTTCAAATGGACTTTTAAAGAACTCCTTAAACTTTTCAATGTCCATTGTTGCACTCATCAAAACAATTTTTGTATTTGGCGAATTTTGACGGAGAAAGCGACGAATGATGGCAATTAACAGATCAGTCTCGATACTTCTCTCATGGACTTCATCAAGTATCACGTGCGTGTATGCTGTCATCGATTTTGCTGCGATTAGTTTCTGCAATACCACACCCGTGGTACAGTAAGTGATTTGTGTAGCTTCTTCGGGCGTTTCTCCTGCGCACTTATCGAGGCCAACTTGATAACCAACTTCCTGACCGATTGTCAAAGATCTCTCCTGTGCGACACGATAAGCGATTGTTACTGCTGCAATTTTTCTCGGCTGACTTATGATAATGTTGCACGGGTTTTGCTTCTTTGCACAATCGTCATAAATATATTGTGGAACTTGCGTTGATTTACCACATCCTAATGAAAATAAAGAAATAAAACTGCTGATTTATGACTTTTTCTAATTAAAATTTACCAGTCGAGCCCTGAATTAACGTCACTGGATTCTCCTGAATGCTTTTCATTATTTCTCGTCGATGCTTATAAATTGGCAGCGATTTACGAAAGATTTGTGTACGAATCGAGCCAAAAATGACAGTTTCACAGTCATCAAGATCCTCTTTCTCCACAAAAGTACCGTGAGTGATGTCGGTCGGTCCACTAACCATAGTTGAGCAATGCAAACTCGGCGTCTAATGAAATTTTCCTTATTTTGTGCGTAATTAAATAAATTTTTCTTACTTTATTGTTGACAAACAGCTCATGTTGATATTGCTCTGCATAATCAGTTCCTTTGTACTTGAGTTTGGCGATTTTTGGTGGTTCCGCGGGTTTTTCTATGGGCTGGAGATTCAGTGCCGGTTTTGCATATTTCTTGCATGATTCACGAGTCAGCGTGAAGTTAAAAAACTGATCAACTAAATCTTTACTGGATGTTGCGAGTTTCGGTTCTTCTTTGTTTTGAATATTAGATTCCTGAAAAATTATTCAAAAATTTCAATTAATTGGCGTCTCTTTTGCTTACATTCATAACTAAAGTATAGATTGATCACTTAGCTAACAATATTTACTGAATTTACCTTCAAAGGATCCATATTTCTGCTTAAAATTAATTAATTAAATTCCGTTTAGCAATCTTTGATTTTTTGGGTTAGAAACTTAACGAAAGTGAGGGGAAGTTTTGAATTTAAAAAATACGTTAAGAAAAATTATAGCAAGTTAATTTGAAATAATTTTTATTTTTATCATTTAAAAATTACAAAAATTTATTGTGTGAAGTGAGCTATGGACATTTTAAGTGAAATTGTGCCGGAAGTTGTCAATGAGACAGCCGAGATTGAGATTCCACCGAAGATTCCTCCCTCAACATACATTACATCATGCTTCAAAGCATTTTTGCAGCCGCTGAAAAAAATCTTATGGAAAAATTTCAAAATCATGGAGCGATACTGTAGCTATACAAATTAAAAAAGAATTATTTCAAAAAGGTAAAAGAAAAAATTAGAAAATAATGGAAAAAGTTGGATTGCGAGTGGGAAATAGAAAAATATATCACACAGATAATTTTTCTATTTCCCAGAATTGAACTTTTTACAAGAATTTTAAATTTATTCTCATCAGAATCCATTAGCTTTCGCTATCTGATATTGCTCAATTATTGAAGCTTTCATAAATTCATTGTCCAAGAACAAAAACTTTTTACTCTCGTTACCGTAAACGAGAATAAAGATGCCATTCGAATACTAATTTGATACATGACTCAAGACATGACTTGCAAGGAGAAACAAAACAGGAAACTTAAAAAAAAAATTTAGTTTGCCTTTTGAATACATAATTGAATGTTAAAGAGAAAAAGCTTTTCTGTTTTAAAACCCATATATCCTGGAGTTATTAAAAATTTCCACCTTATCCTTTACAACATCCCAAAAATAAACTTTCACAAAAAACTTAAAAGTCGGATCGAAAAGTTTTTATTAAAATAAATTTAGTCTCACATAAATTTAATCAAACATGTGCGATAATTCAATTTCACAGCATAATTACCGAATCGACAGAAAACAAAATTTTTATTATCGCAACATGCTTGCAATAAAATTGAAATTCAATTATCTCTTTCGGATGTAAGCCTTGTAGTAAAAATCGCCAAATAAAATGAACATGAAAATATTTTGAAAGGCGAGAGCGGCTGAGAGTCCTTTTGGAAATGATCTACAGGATGTGACGACGGGCATCATAAGGTGAAAGAATAAAATCGCAAATTGAAGCATTTGGAGCTCGGTGATGTGCCTTTTGAACCACAGAGACTTCTTTAACTCAGGTTTGTAAGATGTTAAAAAGTAATAAGTGTACATCACAACGTGTACGAACGAGTTTATCGCTCCGAGGAGAATGGGCTGTCCACCTCCGGCTAAAAATTTGATGTAAAAGTAACAAGCGAAAACCAGAGATCCGTGATGATAAACATGAAGAAACGTTACTTGATTATTTTTCTTGCGGAGAATAAAAAAAACCTAAGAAGAAATTTTTTGTAAAAAAGCGTGAACAGAAATGTTAACAAATTGCATCTTGAGGATATTTTTCGAAAATTTAAATTTCTTTCTTACCGTGTCCAAAAGATCAACAATTTTGACCAAATAATACATGTGGGAGTAGTAAGTCACTTCCTTTCCATATTCTCCTGGAATTTTATTAGCGGGCGGGATGCAATAGAGATTGAAACTTTGTAAGAACATTCTTGTTGTCTGAAAATATTTAAATTTTTTAAAAATTATTTTTTAAGAGTTTTTTATGATATCGCCAAGTATGCAAATAGTGAAACTTACCCCGACACACAAGTAGAGATTGAGAAATATCTGAATGACATTGTAAACATTTATCACGCCATTCAGCTTAAAAGCTTCTCTCTTCTTCATCCATTGTTGTCCTCGCCCATTCACAAAGAAGAGATATGCCGCGATAATGGCAAACATAGGCCATGGTGAGCTCATCAGGAAAAGATCTTTGATTCGTTCATCTTTAGTGAAGCACATTTTTTAGTTTTATCAGTGAACGTGAGATGAAAAGACAAAAGGAAATGATTAAAAAATGAAATTAATTTTTTTAATGCACAAGTAAGTTCAAATTTTTGTTTCTTAAAATATGAAAAATTTGGAGCAAATTAAATTTAAGGATTTTATTCCTGAAATTTTGAGTTCCTCGTAATTATTTTTTGATTTATTCTTACCAACATTTTCGTTGAAATGATAATCGTAATAGTCGTAAAGTCTTTTTATCACAAGAGCCATAATTGAATTTTTAGTAATTTTACTTGTAATATCACCGACACTTTTCAATCGACTGATAATTATTAAATTCACTTTAACAAATTGCCCTCGCGACACAGACAAACTTTGCAATTATAAAAGTACTTTTTGAACAAGGTTCACTGCTAATTTATGTACATAATTTTCTGCCCCTCACGACAACCTCGAAAAGTGTTCGAGTACAAAGCTTGTAAAACAAGAAGAGAAAAGTTAAACAGGAAAATTGATTTTTTAATCTTATCGTGCAGTTTTTGCACTTTTCTTTTATTTCTTCTTCTTTAAATAAGTTTTTATATAAAAGTTTGAGAAAAGATACAGCATGTAAATGTTCTGAGAGAAGAGAATCATGGAAAGTGATTTCGGGTATGTACAGGATGGTGAAAACAGTGTGCGGGAATAGCAAATTGTTAACAGCAAGAATTGGAACTGAAATGAGATATTTTTAAGCTTTCAATTCTATTTTTTAAAATCCAAAACTTTCAGTTACATACCAACTGAATGTGAGTAATGTTTCTCTTAAACCATGTGGAATTTCTTAGTTGAGGCTTTAATGCAGTTGCCAAATAATACGAATACATGAAACTGTGAACCATTGAATTTACAACACCCAACAACAATGCAGAACCGCCCGGAGCCCTTTCAAAAGTTGAAAAATTAATTTTTAAATAAAATATATAATTATTATTTTACCACATTGCACCTAGATAACCAGAACAGACCATGAGAAAGTGATGATAGCAGTGGAGGAAACTGAGCTGATCAGAGTGCTTCCTTATCACTATGAAAACCTATAGTTAAATTAATTAATTATGAGGAATTTTAAAAAAAAATACTCACCGTGTCGAAAAGGTCCAGAATTTTTAAAGCAAAATAAGTGTAACTAAGAATCCACTCGACATCGTTAGTTCTATCGATTGGTTGACATTTCCAATTGAATGATTTCTTGACAAAACATAAATAAATTGCCTAAAATAATTCAATTAAAATTAATAAAATTTTCGAAGCTTAAATATTACAACAAGTGAAGTGGTTGTATTTAAAATAATTTGTAGAATGTTGTAGACAATCATGAACATCTGAGGATTAAATGGCTTTCGATTTTTCATGACTTTTGATCCATATCGAACAAGTAATGTATAACTGATGAGTAAAGTGAGAAAAGCATACGGTGGACTTTGTGTCAGTGGCCATTCCCAAGTTTGTGCTCGAGGATCTGCAAAAAAATATTAAACTTAAATAAGATGGTCATTGAATTTTTTTTCAATCCAATTACTGTACAATAAATAACTGACAAACATAAAAGAGATAAAATCAATTTCCAGGTACATGCTTTCTGCAAATTAACTTCGTTATGCATCCACTTGGAGATTAAATTTCAATCTCACTTTGCATTTTTTTATACTGCATGCACAATAAAAAGTTTCATTTTTTGCTTCTTACCTTTTGCTGTATAAAAGCAATAAATGTATGCATCTTTGATTGATTGTACAATCGTATCCATTATGCGAGAGAAAATTTTCTTAAATAAAAAGCTTCTTTTCTTCCAAAGTGTCAGCGCTTAACTGAAATAGTTTATAATAAATCAACTCATTTTTAAATTCTTTTTGAAACTTTATTATTCCTTGAGAAATTCGCAAAAATGTGGAAATAATAAAAGTAGATTTAAATAATATGAGTCACGACCCTTTTTAATTAGCTTGCAAATTATTTTTGTTTTTGGCTTTTCTTTATGTAAGCTTTGTAGTAAAAATCTCCGAAAAGCGATAACATAAAAATATTTTGTATCATCATCGTCCAAGTCCAGAATTTTGGATAGTCACAATTTGGTGCTAGAGCACCGCGAGCGTAGTGTAAGAAGAGGAAAGCGAATTGAAGCTGAAATTAAATAAATTTCATCCCACCAATTTTTAAAGATCCATAAATGAAAACTTTTACTCACCATTTGAATTTGTGTAATTCTCTTTTTCCACACGGACTTCGATAAATTTGGTTTTAATGCGGACATGAAGTAATAAAAGTACATGAAGGCGTGCACGTAAGCATTAACTATTCCGAGCATGGTCGAGTGACCGCCGGGAAGAAATCGAACAGCTACAAAAGTTCCGAAGCACATGAAGAAATGATGATAGCAGTGCAGGAATGACAAGTGTGCATCTTTCTTCTTCAGTATAATAAATAGCTATGGATTAAAATCAAATGAGTCAGTTATTACTGAAAAGATTTTCTATACTAACCGTATCGAAAAGATCAAGGACTTTCAGCAGGAAGTAAAAATAAGTCAAGTTGAGTAAGCGAATTCCTTTTTCGGTTGTCGTGTAGTCGCATGGTTCACATTGAAAGTTGTAGTCTACTATTAGTAACGTGTAGATGGCCTAAAAGCTCACATTTTAATTTATGGAAGTTATATAGAATTTTTGTGGGAAGGTCGAGAGGTGAACACTTGATTTTTAAAGCACGTGGTTAGAATTTTGTGTAAAAGTGCATCGCATGCACTTAGAATTGAGGTCAATTTAATTTTAAATTAAACACAAAACTGCTTTTAAATTTAATCGAGACTTTCACATTTCACTTCCTTGCAAATTAATTTCACTCACACCAATTCCAAGGTACAAATTGAGAATCACTTGCAGCAGATTGTAAACAATTAAGACTTTCTTTAAATTATATGGCGGTCTGTTTTCCATAAACTTGGGTCCCCATCGTATCATCAACACATAACCGACCAAAATAAATGCAAAGGGTATGGGTGGATTTTGAATGAGGAAAAAATTCGCGGATCTTTCATCTAAAGAAGAGAAATTTTAATTTTGAATTTCTTCGCTTAGTAAATTTCACCTTGAGTCTCGTAAAAATAATAATTGTATCCATCGATAATTTTACTGATCACAAAAGCCATTTTTAATTTTTTCAGCCTTGAGGAACGTCCAAAAGAGCAGCCTATGTGTCGATTGTCAATTATCAAACTAAAATCGGGTTAAAAATGTGCTTCATTATAAATGGAAATATATTTCTTGAAAGCACAAACAGCACACGTTGTATTGAAAAATGTAAATTACACGTCGAATATTTTCAGCGAGTCATTTTGGGAGACGGTTAAAAAGTTCTGATGACAAGAGAATTTTTTAAGCGAATTTTTTTTGTAAGGAAGAAAAACTGGGGAAAAAGTTTTGGACACATTAAAAATAAAATCCATTTAATTTTTTTTTAAAAGCTTCAGGAAAACAAAGTTACAAAAAAGAATTTGTATATGATTAGTATCCAAATGCAATCAATTCAAATTTGCAATTTCAATAATTAATATTTTATTCATTTCTCTGATAAATAATTTTTCTCATTCTCACAACAAAAATTTTTGTCATGCAATAATTTTCACGATGAATTTAACAATTTTACAACAAAAATACATCTTTATTTTTTTTTCCTGGAGATTAATTTTTTTTTTCTGATAGTTTCAACTATTTTCTAGATTTTTTTTGCGGGCTCAACACAAATATTTTGTTTTTATTTTTTATGTCACGGACATTGTTGGTTGACCTATATTTCACGTTTAAATATTTTTTATAAGATTCTTTTTAAATTTCAATGTCAGCAAATTTCTTTATACTCGTTTTCGATTGTTGGCCACTTTTAAGAATAATTAATGATTTTTAAATAACTTTTCATGCCACAAAACGTGAATTTCATATTTTTTTGACATCACTTTCTTTTTCTTCTCATCACATTGCAACTCATCACGGTCTCTATCCATTTGAAAATTGGCTCCAAAAAGTTTTCTTAAATTTTGAGAAAAACATAATTTCAGAATAATAAGATTTAAAGTGAATTAAAAATTTCAATAAGTAGTTGTGTTAAATCAATTTGCTATTCAAAAATTTTCCTCACTTCAAAATATTTTAATTAGCTAAATTTTTATGTAACCACTGTTTTTTTACATTCTCATTTGTTTCAATTTCCCGTTCGCTCATTTTCATTCATTTTAATTTTTATTATTTTCATCAAATGAATTTTTTATTGTTTTTCGTTAAATGAAATTTTTTTGATAGCGTAATTCGTTGTAAGAATAAATTTTTACCCCTTAAATTTATGCAACAAGTAATGGCTGTAATTAAAAATTTGTTAATTTTAATGAATTTCAGGATAATTTTAGTTTATTTAAAACAGAAAGTTGTTAGATGTCCAATTTTTCGGGTTGAAGTTTTTTTTTATATTTTATGCATTTTTCATTATAAATTCAGATTTTAAAAACTCGAACCTTAAAAATATTAAATTAATTTTCTTATTTTTTCATGCAATTCAATCGCTCGAAAGAAATGAGATTTAAAAATGTCAATAGAATTAATTTTCGTGTCTTTTCATAACGGAAGGAAAGAGAAAAATAAATAAATCAGATTTTTGAGATGATGAGATTTAAATTTGATTTTAACAAAAAGAACCTTTTGGATTTTAGAATTTATAATAAAATTGATGAATAAATTACGCACTTGAATTTAACTCTTTAAAAATAAATTTTAAACTTCAACTTTCCCTTCCCTCATTTTTAACTGACTTTAATGCTTTCGAAAGCTGACTGAGGAAAATAAATCTTTTGATGCAAATTTAAGCGGAAAAGCAACAAAGGGATCAGGAAAATGATGGAAGAAAATTCAATGAAAAATGCTTCTTATTTTCCTTTCGATTCGTTTTTTTTCGAATCTAGATGATTTCTCAATATTTACGGATTCTCTTCCATTTATAAAGGTTGCTCAATCATTGTAGATTTTCTTTCTTTCTTGTCTATATTTTATCATAGTGTATCAGTTTTTCCTATTGTGTAAAATTCATCTTCATAAAATATATAATCTTCAATATTTATTTCAAACTACTCTGGAGGATAAGTTTTTTCTTCTTTTGCCTCTGTACACAGCTAAGGGGTTAAAACTCAGGTTTTATAAATTACATTTTTTAAATATTTAATATTTTAAGTTTTTAAAAAACTTTTTAAAGTCTAACATCTAAAAGACTAAAAAATTGAAAAATAAAACCAGAGTTTTCGCCCCCTTGAAACTTGAAACCATCTCTTTCACTTAATTTAACTTCTTAGAAATTACCTCATGGGGAAAGATGCAAAGTGGATTTTCGAGATGGCCGAAAAGATTTCGCTGTTCACCTTCAAGCGATGGCATTTCATCCTGATTTTCTTACGATATGATTCATGAAATTTCTAATTTAAAAGTTTTTTTTGTAGATTTATCTTAAAATGCTTGTGGCGGTTGATAAAAATTTTAATTTGAGAATTTCTTTTAAAATCAAAAAGATTTTCGTACGATTTTGAGAAGTAAATCAACCCAGATAGAAACTGGTTTAAAACTCAACTTTAATTAGAAAAAAAATTTAATTTACTCAAAATTAATTAAACTCATTACTTTGAATCAAAACTTCTTTGCTGAGTTGAACTTTACGAAAAATTTTTTCTCGAAAGTCTTTAATTTCATTAAAAGCTCACTCGCACATCTTTTTTCTTTAAATTTTATTTAATTTTTTTATTTATTGAAAAAATCCCTGTTTATTACATAATTGAAGAATTTTCTAGCAATGAAAAGATTTCTGTTAATTTAAAACATCATTAACTCAATTAAAAAAGAGCTAAGAGTGAAATATTTTTCTTTTGCGTTGATTTGAGCTTTAATGAACAAGAAATTCTGATTGAAGCTATAAATAATTAAAGAGCTTTTCTTTGTGAAATAAATTCCTTTCAATTATCTCAGCAGAGAAAATATTTTAAAAAATTCAGCATAAATTTCTCATTTAAAAAAATACTTTTCTCTTAAGAGCATAAAAACATTGATTTAAAATAATTTTCTTATCGTCAGCATTTTGTGTGATTAATAAGTGAATAAATTTGATTTGGGTCGTCCGACTTTAGATAATTTTTTAAAAATTATTTTAGATTTGAAATAAACAATTACGAAATCAAAAAAAAATATTTAAATTAAAAAGTTCTTAATCGGATGACCCAGTATTTGATAAATTTTTTACTTATTCTCGATAAGTGTTTGCAGTTGAAGGACCAGACTGCGTGCTGTTTTTAGGATTTGTGGAACATTATGACGCTCGGCCATTTCTGGAAAATTAAAAAATATTAGTGATGCATTTTTACACTCTCATAAAATAAATTTACCGTTGAAAAATTTAATTATATCCGTAAAGTCCATGCTGTTTGATAGAATTATGTCACGGTAATTTTCCAACAGTGCAAGAGCCAAAAACAGCACAAAGTGACTCGATGACACATGCTTCGCACTCCAGATGCATTCCCATACCGCAAATACGTCCGCATACAAGAGTTCACGCTTAAAGTCGAGCAAAAACCAGCGATAGCAAAAATAGAAGTGCGTATAATCGCCGTGTGCATGCATGAGGTCGTACATCTCCGAGTCGAGAATTTGAATTAATGATCGCATATTTGCGAAATGCATGTCCATTGCACCGCCATTGGGGAAGTTTTCAATCATTCGCTCCATGAGACGACAGAAACAGCCGTAACTCAGCGACTCATCGTCAAATATGACGAGTAATGGTGCGAGCAAATCACACATGCCCTGCATGTAGCCGACTTCAAGGTGCTCATAAACGTAGCTACGATAAAAAATTGAAGTAATTAATTGAGTGATAATTTCATGCGCTCTCATCCGGTTGAACTTACGTGGTAATGACATTCCTCAACTTATCCAAATTCTCATTAGCAAAATACCAAAAATTGCGGTCACATCTCTGAACGTCTTTCTCGATCCGATGCAAATTCAGACCGAATTGTTCAAGAAGTTCACTCTGTGGGGAGAAGTAAAAGAGTCATTAATTGCTAATTAGGATGGTGATTTGCAGTTATTAGTTATAATTAATTGGGGCTAAGTGAATTTTCTGTAGCTAGTAAGAAAATATTTTCTTCTTTTTTAAAAAGATTTTAAGTCCAATTTAATTAATTTATTCAAACTAATTAAGTTTGTCAACTATTAATTAAATAATCAAAAGCCCACTCACGCTATAAATTCCTCCGTTACTGCTCGCAGGCGAGACACATGCCGACTTAGGCTCTTGCAATGCATCGAGTGAATTAGGCGAAAGTTCCTCATTAACAGTCTCCAAATTTTCCTTTGTTCCATTCATTTTATCATCATTTAAAGGTATCGCCATGTCAACGGAAGCGTCCGTGACAATCACGGCGGTTGGATTAAGTTTCGGGGAGAGAGGAAAATTTTCCTTATCAGCATAGTCAACAAAGTCAGTACCAACAGTCTCGTAGGAGGAAGTCGATGGTGAGCTTTTCATGTCGCTCTCGTGAATTTGCGCTTGAGTTTCTTCCTTAGTCACTTGCTCAACGTCCATGGGCTCACCTTCGTCGGCTTTTGTGGTGTCCTCATCCTCAACCTCCGGATCAGATAAATCTGAAAATCCATTTTCCTCAAAAACTTCATTTTCCATTTCAACATCAAGATCGACACCATTACTTTTAACCTTTGAATCACTCGCACTGCCACCGGAACTCAATTTCGCAACGGCATGTGCTGTCTTCTCCTTATCAAGCTGCCTCACAATCGCTTCCACAGCGAGCCATTCAGATAAAGTAGTTTCATAGTAATGCTTTGTATTTTCATCCAATTCTTTAAGTTCAGTTGGCGTTTTACCAAATTCATAATGACCCAGTAAATATGGCCACACTTCCTTGCGTATTTCGTGTGCAACTCCACCATAGTAGACGAGACGATAAACTTCGCTCTCTTGCGAAACAGTTCCCTCTTCGTCATGCAAATCTCGCCAACGTTCTTCAGTTAATCCACTGTCAGCTCCAATATCGGGCGTAATTCGTCCATGCACTAAACCCGATAAATGAGTTCGGACTGTCGACAAGTGTCTACAATATGCCAGCCAGCCATAAAATGCACGTGAAATTATTTGGCGTTTCATCGTTGTACAAACGAGCGCTATACTTGCGGCCTGATTTGATTCCTGCTGATTGTTTTGCTGTTAAAAGAAGAAGAAATTTTCTCGGATGATTGATGGCGGCGCATAAATTGAATTATAATGTTTAAATAAAGATTTATTCTCACCGCTTCAACGATATCCAATGAGATGCTTTTACTCGAGCAGTCGCTGCTTTCGTTTGTTGAACAGCTGCTCAAGTGATGACGTCGATAAGGACTCGTACGATCGACATCCATAATCGGATGTGTTGCCACTAAAATTAAATTCAGTCAGTCGTAAAAATTTAATTTAGTTTAAGAAAAAACTCACAGAACTCCTCTGGATTACTTTTGTTCACCACACGAAAGACATAATCGATTGGCATCTCATCGTTGTTCTCTAAAACCGATGGCAAGCCGCCAACTCTGCGCCGTGATTTAGCTGGCCATGGAAAAATTCGTCCAATGCCCTTCTGCGACCACAATGGAGGATCAAGTTGTCCGTGCGGTAAGAGACTGAAAAATAAAACCATGAAAAATGACAGCATGTCAATTGGGATGCCAATTACCCAGTCTCTAAGCAACTAAGAAATTGCGCCATATGACCGCCTTCGGGAAAGTGTATAGGTGGTCGTTGAACGCCATCATGTCCAACTAAAATTATTGTTCCACTTGTCTCTTCGCTACTGCGATTCTGATGACAATGAACGTAAACAATATCGTCGACATTGATGTTCAGGACGTAGGCCCAAAAGAAGCTTTTATCAATTTCTGATGCTGAAACTATAGAACCACCCGATGAGGGCAATGATTGATTTTGATTCTCATTGTAGCCGTTCATAAGTTGATTCGGTGTCCATTTTATTGTAAGCGATTGAACTGTTTGATGCAGCGAAAGATAGCCCGGCATCGGAACCTCAACTTCTTTCTGTCGAGATGATAAAATTTATTTATGTCAAAGAAGAGCTTTTAAAGTTTATAAGCTTTTATACTCACAGGATGTACAAGGACATTATTCTTGCCATATAACAATGTTGCACGAGAATTTTGATGAAGTAATTCCACATAATCCTTAGCTGTAGATGCTGGCGAATTGCTCTTGTACGAGTGGATGCCAGAGTCGTCTGAACTTGTGTGCATTCGCTTGATATTCAACATTGGACGACGCGATGAAGGTGGAGTCTGATGTTGAGATGGAATGATGTGTCGTTGTACCAAATCATTGGCGGTGGGATCTGTCCAAAAGTGATCCTGTGACTTTGCCCTCGAATAATCTAATGCACAAGGCCCAACGAGCAGTGAGCTTAAAATAGATCCATAATCGGCATCTGCAACAAGTGCATCCTTGTCATAATACCGCAAAGCGTTCGTCACCAAATGATCGATAATTCGAACCAACTTTTTCTCATATAACGCAATTCGGATCCATAAATATCTGCAAGAGACAAAAAATGAAAATTAATTTCCGTCAATCCATCAACAACAATGTGAGAGAGAAAATTTTGTGTCAATAAAAAATTAAAGCATGCATTAAAAAAATTCTTCATGAAGACCCGAGATAGTCAAAATAATTGTAATTAAGTTCAAACAAAATTAAATTAAAATATTTTTAAATTTTCAAAATCCGTTAAAATTTTAAATTTTAAAAACCGTTAAAAAGTTTACTCACTTTACACTGCTTGGCGATGAGCTGTTGCTAGTTGTTGTGGAAGACGTTCCAACGACCGAATTACTCGAACCTTTTTTAATTAGCAGCGGAGGTTTAATTATGCTGTCACTCGACGACGATGACCGTTTGCTTGGATCAGCTGCTTCGAGATCTTGAACTTTTCTGCTCACAAAAGCGGCTTCGTCACACTGACTACTTATCTTGTGGACCAATGCGGTAGTTGAACTCGTCTTAAAAAGTCCTAACGCCCTTCGACGGAGACCTTGACTGAGGCAAGCTTCAACCGCACCGCAAAGCGACACGACCGTGGAACTGTCTTCGTGTACGAATTTCTTCGTGACACTTTCTTCCATAATTTGCTTCACCTCCTTCTTAACACTGGCAATCAACCGATCCTTGAACTCGATATCCGACGCTGAAAAAAGACGAATTAAGAAATTTTTTATCCCGCAATATGGTGGCGATTTATAGAAAATTTTCACTCTCGTAAAAATGCAACATGTGGGCGTTGATAAATTTTCGAGTGAACATATTTCAATAATTTCGTCGTACGTCAAAACAAACAACATCGTAACACTCACTTGATTGCCCCAACATTTTGAGTTTATCGAAAATTTTGGCAGATTTTTAAAACACAGATGGGAAAAATAATTTTTTTTGCTCTCCACTTTTTTTACTTTTTAAGGTGAAAATGCATGATAAATTTTATCAAAAAAATGCTTTAGCTGCACGAATCAGTCAAATGTGATGAAAATTGACGATAAATTCTTCTTTAATTTTAATTATATTTCAATATTTTTTGCCTTCCTCACTTTAACACCCTATCCAGATTGAAATGAAATTATGATTGAGAAGAAAACTTTTTCTGTGTTGACTTAACAGCGAAAACGTAAAAATCGATTTTCCAATGATTTTGAAAAGCTTCCAGGTGGTGCGCGCGCATAAAATCAGCCACGTGTTGAATGTAAGAGTGCACATGTTAAGAAAGACATAAACAGAGAGGACTTTTGAGAGAAAATGATCATGAAAAGTTTTTAAAGCTTCTAAGGGGTCGATCGAAAATTCCGTCACACTTTATATTTTAAAATTTTAATGTAAACGTTTTTTAATTTACCTAATTTTTTTAATTTAAATATTTTCAATTTTAATGACATCACAAAAATTAAAACATGTGACGAAATTTACGGATTTACCCCAAAATTTTCAAAAAATTTAAAAATCTAATTCTCAAAGACTACTGCCCTATTAATTGCATTTTTCTGGGTTTTGAGGAGTGCATTTCCGCTACACAACTCTTTTGTTGCAATTCAATGTCAACCCAATTCTTCTTATCACCACTGACACCCCTATAAAACTCACTAAAACTCTCAACTCCCACATCAGTTCTAAAAATGATTCTCAAAGCGTGTCTTCAGTTAATTTTTATAAAAATTGTCGCATCACAAATCGGCGAACAATGTTTGTCAACAAAATTCGATGAATACCCATCATATATGGAGCATCCAGTCAACTGTTCAAGGTTTCTCGAGTGCGATAATGGAATTTGGCGTGAAATGGAATGTCCAGCGAGACTTCAATGGAATCAAGAGCATAATGTTTGTGATTGGCCATCATCGGCGCATTGTAAATTAAATCACATGAGCAACTATCAAATAATTGAAACACAACTGCCGCCTTTTATGGCCGGTGCCGAATGCAATCCGTCGATCGAACGAAATCATCCGATTGTGTCGCATCATGCGAGTGATTGTAGAAAATATTTAATATGCAATCGTAAATGGATCGAAATGGAATGTCCAAGAGAATTGCTTTTTAGTGTGGACACAAATCATTGTGAATATCCTAAAAAAGCAAAATGTTGTGAAAATTGTGAAGCCTCTAAAAAAGAGTGTGAAATTAATGGAAGTCGCTTGGTGCATCCGGATGATTGTCGAAGTTTTTACGAGTGTCAAAGTGGAAAATTGACTGAAATGAAATGTGGCGAAAATGAACATTATGATCCACTTAAGGGAATTTGCATGAGTGGAGCGTGCGACAGCTTTGAAGTGAATCCAATGCCATTTGCTGCTTTGGACCTTCCTGATTGTCCTCTCGATGGAATTTTGTATCCAAATTATTTAAATTGCAAAAAATTCTTCATCTGTAATGGCGGAACTTTAGTCGAACAGTCTTGTTCACCTCATAAATTTTTCAGCATTGCTCACGGTGATTGCGAAGTTGAGTCAGAAGCAATTTGTGCCGGTGCTGAAAATTATCAAGAAACCGCCACATAAAAATTTATTTACGTCTTATCTTTTTGTTTAAGTTGTATTTTTTAATAACCGAGCAATGACTCACAATTGTCATACAAATGGCGCATCTTTAAAGCATTTTATTTTATCATTGTTAAAATAAAATAAATTCACGAAAGAATTTCTATGAAAACAAAATAAAGAAGATTAAAAAATAACCTAATTAAGGTTTTACAATTTTGTTTGAAGAAAATCTTCAATTGCATTCAATTAATCGGTTGATTGACTTCTGAGTACTTTTTCAGTGGTTTACAATTTCTAGGCCATGACTTTGACCAAAAAGAACTTTTGGAAATACCCGTTTTTATGTCATGATAAGTTTTAATCTCATTGTTGTGAAAATAATTAATTATTATCAATTAGTCATTAAGTGGTTGAGTCAGTGAATCATAAATGAGACAATCAGGAGCCTTTTGTAGTGAAAATAAAATTATAAATGTTTCACGAAATGGTTCAATATTTTTAAGGTCTCATTTTTAATTCTTTTTTCTGAAAATTTTCTTGCATCAAAAATTAATTTTTTTATCGTCTAATTCAAAATTTTGATTTTATTTCATAATAGATTTCATAAATACATTTAAATATCCAAAAAATAATGACATGCACATCCGAATTATAATTCTTAAGTTAAATCTGTAAGACATTCAATCAATTGTAAAAAGAAACTTAAGCGTAATACAATGAAAACTTTTAATCTTTCACAAAGTGCTTATTAAAATTTATATGAAAAGTTTTTTTTTATCATTTTTGGTTGATCGGTCGATGACAATGTATGAGAGACATTTATCGACCATTTGATTGTTGCTTTCTTCGATTTATGATTAATTAATTACACAAAGTGAATATCAAGGACATTCGGATGGAACTTTTTTTTTGGATGGAACTTATGAGAAGGTGTGGCATAAAAAAATGTTTTGTTGTTAATATTAAATATTTATTTCGTTAGTTTATCGAGGCTTGTTTATTCGTATCTGAAAAAGAAGAAAAAATTTAGTTAGGTTAGTCACAGGAATTTCATTTCGAATGTTAGAAAATATTCGTCCTTGATAGTAAGCACGTGGAAGAATGTGAAGAGTATTCAGGAATAATTCAAAAGTTTGGAAAGCAATTACAAAAAATTATAACTAAAAATTCTGAAAATTAAATTTTTAAAATATTTTTTTTCATGTAATATTTTTAGTAACTTATCAATGACACAAAATTATGTAAATTGAGTCTAAGAGTGAATCATATGAAAATCATTTAAAATGTTAACCTCGAGCTGTTTCGGATGTTTGAACTCAAGCAGCAACCAAAAACTACGCCGACGAGCTGTGAAGTTGAAAAGAAAAAATTTAAAATTTCTCACAAAAATTTCTGTAAAATTCTCACCTCAACAACTGCCATAATGATTGACAAGTATGCAATGTACTGTGCATAGTCATGAACCAAGTTTTGAATTGTTGGTTTGCAGCCACTCTGATAGGCGTACAAGAAGTTGCACTGCTGAGCGTCTGGTGAGCAGCAAGATGCCGGTGGGATGGCACCGTAATCAATTGGTGCTGAGCTACCGCAGCAATGAACAGCTCTCTGAATTTGATCAATTGTCTTTTGATTAATGTCAGTTATTTGTCGACCAGCCCAAAGACGATCCCATCCCTGAAGCGCGGCTTCTTGAATGTCTCGGTTGTAGACAAGCACGAAGATGGCAAGCACAACTTGACAGATGACGAGTAAGATGAGGCTGAGTGCGTACATGTTTAACAAACATTGTGACTCTCTTATGGCTGAAAGTAAAATTATTTAAAACTTTAATTTTTTAATTTAAAACTTTTTTACCTCCACAGCATCCAAAGAACGCGATGATGAACACAATCACACCAATTGCAATCACAAATGCCGCAAACATTCCAGGATGATCGGTGTCTTTAAAAAGATCCTTCACATCGCCAACTTTTTTCAATGCAATTCCACCGACGACCACCAATGCAATTCCGCCAATCTAGAAATAAAAAGCGTGATGTAAATTTTTTATGATAAACGACCTTTTTAAAAGCTCACAACTTCATGTTGGAAAGTTGAAAGCGAAAAAAAATCAATAGAAAAAATTACTAATGACCTAAATATAAAAAAGAGAGTGTTGATAAAGAAGGACACGAGTGGACAATATCGATGGACACAATCAACATGTCATGAAAGGAAATTAAAACGCTATTTTTAACTTTCATGATCTTGCAAATTTCATTTTAACGATGGTGTGCATTGGAACGTTGGTGAGTCATTAGTGACTTTATGAGTTGAATTTTAATTTAAAAATAATTATTGTGACATCATTGATAAAGATTTTATTCAAAAATTACAATTCAAGTGACTGCTTTTGTGATATTTTCAACCTTGTTAATGTGAAAAATAAAAATTATTCTCGCTTCATTGCATTCAGTAAATAACCTCCAACACTGCATAAACGCAAACAAAAAAGTTGCAGTTATTCAAATTCAAATCGGGAGACATTTAACAATGATAGTGGGTTACAGGAAATCAGCTATTAAGACGGTCGTCACTCGAGTAGAATTTACATCGTAAAATTAGAGTTCTCATGAAATTACATCATCAAATCTTCGAGTCATGTGTGAAGCGAGATAATTAGAAAAATAAACAAAGCTAGATTGAATCTTATGCCATAACAATGCGACACGATTAAAATCGGGTGCGAGTGATTAATCATCAAGAGAAACATAGTGCGTAATTTTAATCTGAATCATTTCGTGATCTTTTGAGGTTTCTTTGTGAGTTTTAATTTGGGATTGTCAATTGATTGAAGCAAGGGGTGGAAAACAATTTTTAAATATATATTTTATCGTTGAGGATATCCATTTCACCCTTACTTATTATTCAATTGCTGGTTTCATTTTTTCCCTTAAATAGTTTCTCTTATCATCTCAATAAAATCAAATTACACTCAAAATTAACTCTCCCTTATATATTTTTTTTTATTAAATTCACATTATTTCGGAAATAAGCATGTTCCATTTGTTTTTTTTATTGTGACACGAATAAAATTAATGACAAAATCAATATTATGAGGAAAAAAATTCCTTAAAAATGACTAAATTTTATTGTTTAAGTGTGCAACATGTAGTTGGTGGTGTCATTAACTCCAAACTCGCGTACTTACACACAAACTCTCTGAGCAGCCATGCATTTAAGCACCGTCGTGAATTTTTAGACTTAAAACAATGCCGCCGTTTTTGTTCGTACGGTTCATGTTATCAATCGACATTATTTGTCTCCAACAAAGCATCAAAATGTTGTAAAAAAATTGCTATGGTGATTAAATTATCATTTTGTTAAAGTTTTAGGAAATATTTATTAAAATTTTGTTTAAGATGTTTTTTATTTAATAAGGAAAAACAATTTAAATTAAAATTAAATATTCAAATTGTTCCACCATTGAGTTAAACTCATGAACTTCCTCACAAGTTGTCACAATTAAATCCGAAACTTTACATGACATTTCTTCACTCTTTTTTTCATTCATTTAAACCTCAACATGTTGTCCATGAATGAAAATGTTCGTGATGTGACTTTCGATATTTTTCTTTATCATTGTTTTAATAAAAAAAAATATTTAACTTTTAATGGAGTGAAATTAAATTTTATAGAGTTAACCTTAGCTCATTTAAAAAGGGAAAAATTCTAAGAACGTCACTAAATTTTCAAATAACTCTTATCGCTTATTTTTGCTTTAAATTTGCTCAAATTAATTTAACTTAATTGAGCATTACGAAAGAGAGTTCGATGCATAACAAAGCAAAAAGCATCAAGGTGAAATAATTATTAACATTGAGCACTTGCTACTGCTGCTAATTTTGCAAGTTCAAGAGCGCAATTAACGAATCTTTTTATATTCACATTAAAATATAAGTCGAATGGTGTTGTATGAGTCAGAAAATGTAAATAAATACGTGCATGTTATGACGAGTTTAAAAAGAGATAATTTGTGAAACTGGTTGATAGAAAAAATATGTTTTTCATTTTTTGGAATTATTTTTATTCCTGTCTGAGTTTTTGTGACGATTTTATGATATTTTATAAAACAAACTTTAATTTTTTCAAATGAAAAAAAAAATGTTGAACATGAGACGTAATGAGTCACATGATGTTATTGTTAATTTGAGAAATTTAATAACTAATTTTTCCAATTAAATCTCATAATTATTTTAATCACTCTAACATTTCAATAAATCAACTCGAATCACATAAAATGATTCACATTCGTTTCACAATAATTCGATCCACAAAAACTTCTCGCAGACTTTGTTTTTAAACCATAAATAACCGATCATAAAGAACCGGAAAGAATTTCACCGCACAAATGAAAAAAGGAACGGCCATATTTGACCTTTTTTGAAAATTAATTAATTGAGAGAAATAACTTTGAAGCTGATGAAACTTCGTGGCTCATAGCGAGAATTTCTTATTTATTTAACACGTAAGTGTGACATTATGTGGGAAAATTCCACACCCGAAATCAAGGGTGTGACAGTAAATTTTAAAAATTAATTTAAAATTTCAAAAATTTGATAGAAAAAATTAATTTTTGATATTTTTTAATATTTGTGAAAAAGTATTTTTAAAATATTTAACTGTCCACTCCTTGAACATTTTATGATATTATTTTACCCTTCCTAATTGATCTCAAGCTACTTGTTGCTGAGTTTCGAGACTGCAGAATCAATTGAGATAAAAATCGCTTGAGATATTTTTAGTTTAAATTTCGCTCAATTGAAAGTGCGAGTAAGAATGACCCGAGCTCTTTTTACTTTCGTCTCAATGATACAAAATTTCGAATGTGTTTATGTCACGCAAGAGAGAGAGCAAGCACATTAACAATGAACAGAATTTTTTTCAGCTGATTATTGGTTGTAAAAACTGACCTTGATGTTAAAAAAAACTAACATAACACACATGTAAAGCTCGCGTCTACATTAAAGAATTATTTTAAATTTCCAGCACAAAAATCTCATCAAAAGAATTTTATTGTTTAAAAATAGATTTTTTTACGATCCACTTGATTTGAGCTAATTGTCCAAAATTTTGTTGAAATTGAACAACCAGACTTCTTATTTTTTTTGAGGAAGGGAAAAAACAATTTTTCTCCTCATCGTTATCGACACGTGAGTCGATTTTCTACGTCTAAAAGTTAATAAATGTGAAATTTCTCATGATTAGAGAAGGCAATTTAACATGCATCAATTACAGGGTGGTGATAAAAAATTGTGTTTTTCGAATTAAATTTAAGTTTGTTTAAAATTGAATAAATTTCACTTTTCAAAAAATGGACAATGACGGTAAAAAGGTAAAAATATATGCGGTGAGTAATTTGTTATTTGTTTATATCAAAAATTACTTAATTTTATTCAAACTACTAAAAAACATATTTTTTAGATTTTGCTAGAACAGGTATTAAAATAGGGCACTGCGTAAATTCCGTCATACTCAATCATTAAAAGAGCATCAAAGTTATGACATCACACATCGAGATTTAAAAATATTTTCAACTTTCTTTTTCATGAATCCACAAAAATTATTTTTAATTCATTCCGATATTTTTTAAATCCCTCCACAATAAACGTCCTGTTTAAAACTTATTGCTTCAACCTCAATTTTTGGCGATAAAAATTCTTGTGTTATTTACAATTGAATGTCTTCGTCCTACATATGCGCAAACCTCGTGCCTTCTTTTACGTGCATCACAAATTAAATAATTCTTACAAAAGCGTGACATCATTTGAGATCACTTGAGACAAACAAAAGATTTCAATTTTTTCTCTTGGAATGAGCAATTTTTATAATTTGCTTAATTACACACACGAGCAATTAAATGTAAATCGCACAAGACGATCGAGATTTTTCTTTACTTACCGCGCAAATTAGATTGAAAATAAAGAGAAGATATTTGATCATGCTTGCACCACAATTTAATCCCATTTTGAGGCTTTTTTTCTAACCACTTTGTCACGAACTTGTGAAAGCACTCAAAAATATTTTTTTAAAGCTATTTAAATTCACTATCAACAGTAGCAAAAAGTCGCGTTTAAACTCAAACGTGGTCGAGAAGCAAATGAATATTTAACTGAGAGTCGAGAAGTTTTTAGCGTAACCCACAAAGTGGTGTAACGCTTATATGCTCGTGATTCCGTCCGTCCGTCCGTCCGTCCGTCCGTCCGTCCGTCTGCACAAGCGAGATCTCGGTCCCTGGACCAGCTAGAGACTTCTAGTTTTCGCCAGATGGTAGCTCTTAGGGTCTATATGTGCAGGCACTGACTATTTTTTGAGTCATGACCTATGGTCGTGCCATGGACGGCCATAACGTCCATTTTTCATACAAATTTTCTCTTATATGGCTTCATGGGTATCGTTGAACTCGTGATTGGACCAGAAATCGATTGGCATTGATTCGTAACTTGACCAGGAATCGATTGACATACATGATTTTTCGAGTCGTGACCTATGGTCGTGCCACAGACAGCCAAAATGTCCATTTTTCAGAACTATGGCTTCATGGGTATCGTTGAACTCGTGATTGGACCAGGAATCGATTGATATAGATGATTTTTGAGGAATGTCCATCATGGACGGCCAGTACTGCCACGGACAGCCAAAATGTCCATTTTTCAGAACTATGGCTTCATGGGTATCGTTGAACTCGTAATTGGACCAGGAATCGAATGGCATTGATGATTTTTGATGAATGTCCATCATGGACGGCCAGTACTGCCACGGACAGCCATAATGTCCATTTTTCAGAACTATGGCTTCATGGGTATCGTTGAACTCGTGATTGGACCAGGAATCTATTGACATAGATGATTTTTGAGGAATGGTCGAACAGGACTGCCACGGACAGCCAAAGTGTCCGGATTGACTTAAACTCATTTTTTATGCACTTGATTTTCAAACACTGATCTGTTAAGATGGGTTACGCGGCAACACCCACGTGTGGGTTTTGAAACATTTTTTATTTTGTGTTGAACAAGTGTTCAAACAGCGAGAGAGCGCGATGAGAGAATTTCGAGAGTGAGCAAGACAGAAAAAATTTATCAAAGCTTGCTTATGAGTTCGGCTTGTGAGTCACAAGTTGTTACTTTATGGAAAATTAATATTTAAATCATGCACTTTATTATGATTAATTGAGAGAGTCATGGAAAATATTTTGGATTTAATATCTTTCGTCATTGTTTTTATGACGCAATTTATGGGTCAAATTTTAATTTTTTTATCTTTTTAATAATTTAATTAATTCGATTTAATATTATTTTGATCTTGTCAAAAATTATCCTTACATGAGAAAAAGAAAATTTTTAAGAAATTATAAAAATTTTCAATCTGCTTTATCGACATTAAATAACACTCATCTAGTAATTGGGAATTTCCCAGTAGTTGGGAATTTCCCAGGAGTTGGGAATTTCCCAGTAGTTGGGAATTTCCCAGGAGTTGGGAATTTCCCAGGAGTTGGGAATTTCCCAGGAGTTGGGAATTTCCCAGTTGTTGGGAATTTCCCAGTTGTTGGGAATTTCCCAGGAGTTGGGAATTTCCCAGGAGTTGGGAATTTCCCAGTTGTTGGGAATTTCCCAGTTGTTGGGAATTTCCCAGGAGTTGGGAATTTCCCAGGAGTTGGGAATTTCCCAGGAGTTGGGAATTTCCCAGTTGTTGGGAATTTCCCAGGAGTTGGGAATTTCCCAGGAGTTGGGAATTTCCCAGGAGTTGGGAATTTTTCAGGAGTTGGGAAGAGTAGTTGATACCCAGATTAAAGAAGTGACCAAGATGTTATCAACCTCTTGTAGTAAGTTTCAAAATGACTCAAAATTTAATCAATTTAAAAATATTTCAAGATTAATTTCTATAACAGATAAGTTTAATTACCTTTTCATTTCTTATCAATTTGTCCAAATTTTAAGCACCACTTACTCCTAATCTTTCAAATTTCATTATTGAATTTCGATTAGATAAAAGCATTTCCTATAAAATAAGCGCAAACAGAAAATTCATTCAGTCTTTCTTTAAACTTTTGGAGACTAGCAGTGAAAAATGAAGGCATTTATTCTTTTGGCATTGGTTGTGGTCGGTGCTTCTGCGGGCCCGATTGAAATTTTGAGTGATGGAACCTATCACAAAACTTTGGATTTAGTCGATGATGTTTCATTTTACGATCAGTTTTGGGATAATCAAGAAAAATATCAAGAGGAAGGTATTGAAAACTTCATCTTGAATGGCACAAATGCAAATCTTGGCCAATTTCCGTGAGAATTTTTAATATTTTCCTACGAAAAAGTATTTTTGTAATTTTTAAAAATTATTAGATTTATCGCTCGTGTGACAATCGTTCGTTCAACTGGTACCGGCTTGTGCTCTGGTTCATTTATTGCTCCAAACTTTGCTCTTACTGCTTCGCATTGTGTCAACTCAAATCCTCAACTCATCACCAGCATTGGTATGTTGATGGGAACAGTCGACAGAAGCGTTGGAGGTGGAACTTCATTCCAAATGGCTGAATTTTGGTGGCATCCACAGCCAGCAACTTTAGTTGATGATATTGCATTGATTCGCAGCACTGTCAATCTCCCGACAGGAAATCCAAATATCGGAACAATTCGCATTCCTTCACGTGCTCAAACAAACTTTGCTTTCCATGGACCAGTTGTGAGTTTTTTGAACTTTAAAAACCTTTAAAATTTTGTTAATTAAAATTAACTCAAAGACTTTAATCGGCTGGGGTGTTGATAACACTGGCTCTTCTGCCATCAGACTTCAATGGGCTAGTTTCACTTCAGTTCCATTCTCGATGTGCACTGCTGCCTTCAGAGAGCCATCAGAAATCTGTTACATCGATCAAGAGGGCTGGCGGTAAATTTTGTTAATTTTTAGTCTTTATTAAAAATTTTAAAAATATTTTTTCTCAGCATTTCGCAAGGAGGTGACTCTGGCGGTCCGGTAATTATTTGGGAAGGTGGAGTTATGACTCAAGTTGGCATTCACGCTGGACGTCGCACAACAGGAGGTCGTACTTTACATTCTGCTGCAAGAATTTCTGCATTCTTCAACTGGCTCGAAGCGAGAGGAATCAGAGTCAGAGACAACTGAAATGTTAATGCACGAATGATAAAATAAAAATAAAATTGCAACTTTAATCGATTTGTTGTAAAATTATTAGGTTTTTAATTTTTTTATTCAAGGTATCTGGAAAATAATCAAAACACAAATTGAAAATAAATAAAAGTCAGCAGACTTCCGTAATCGGGAATTCCCACCATAAAAAGGCATCAAATAAGCTTATCAAAAAAATTTCAAGTACAATTAGTTTGCGAAAAAGCCAACAATGTCCGATAAGATTGTGAAAATCTGGAAAAAGCAATCTGAACTGTGATTGTGAGGTTATCAAAAATGAATGTGATAAAATTTCAAATTATTTTTAAATTGTCCTTGAGTGGCGCTAAATAAAAATTATTCAATTGAATTCATTGCATTTATTTCATCTCAAATTTTAGTTATTTCTAATTGGGACACCTCTCGCCTCGAGCCATGGCAAAAATGCTGAAATTCTTGCGGCTGACATGAAGTTTGTTGAACGGCGACCAGCGTGAATGCCAACTTGTAATGGAACTCCATTTTCGATTTGAATTACCGGAGAGCCTGAATCACCTCCTTGCGAAAGACTGAGAATGAAATAAAATTAATTAAATCATCATTTAAAAAAATTATTAGCTTACCGGAAGCCTTGTGGATCGATGTAACAGATTTCTGACGGCTCTCTAAAGGCAGCAGTGCACATTGAGAAAGGAACGGCGCTGAAGGGTGCCCATTGAAGTCTGATTGCTGCAGAGCCAGTATTATCGAGACCCCAGCCGATTAAAGTCTTTGAGTTAATTTTAATTAACAAAATTTTAAAGGTTTTTAAAGTTCAAAAACTCACGACTGGTCCATGGAAAGCAAAGTTTGTTTGAGCACGTGAAGGAATGCGAATTGTTCCGATATTTGGATTTCCTGTCGGGAGATTAACAGTGCTGCGAATCAATGCAATATCATCAACTAAAGTTGCAGGCTGTGGATGCCACCAAAATTCAGCCATTTGGAATGAAGTTCCACCTCCAACGCTTCTGTCGACTGTTCCCATCAACATTCCAATGCTGGTGATGAGTTGAGGATTTGAGTTGACACAATGCGACGCAGTTAAAGCCATATTGATGGTAATGAAAGATCCTGAGCACAATCCAGAGCCAGTCGAACGAACGATTGTCACACGAGCCACGTATCTAAGTTTTTAAAAATATTTATTTGAGGTTAAAAGTTTAAAATTAAAAACTCATTCTTACGGGAATTGTCCAAGATTTGCATTTGTGCCGTTCAAAATGAAGTTGTCGAAGTCAACGTATTGCTCTTGATTATCCCAAAATTGATCGTAAAATGAAACATCATCGACTAAATCCAAAGTTTTGTGATAGGTTCCATCACTCAAAATTTCAATCGGGCCCGCAAAAGCACCGACCACAACCAATGCCAAAAGAATGAATGCCTTCATTTTTCACTGCTAGTCTCCAAAAATTTAAGAAAGACTGAAAAAAATTGACAGTTGCGGGTATATTTATAGCATTGGACGTATCTTATCAGGATTTTGATATGAACTCGTTAAGATTATTGAAGGCTCAATTAAGGCGTTGAATATAAATTTTGTCACGTCGAAATGATTATTTTAAAATTAAATTTTTATATTTTCATGTAAAATTTTATGTTACCTTATTAAATCACTTAATTTTCATCACTTACAAAGCGCTGCTTAAAATTCTTAAAACAAACGCGTAAATAATATCAGTTCTGGAAAATTTATTCACACACATTTTTTTCAGCACACATGACTTAACAAAATTTACAATTTCAAAGCTTAATTAACAACATCTTCGTTGTGTTTCTTTGCGTTTTCTTAAGTGTCCACTCAGAATGAAGCCCATAACTGCGCCACAAAACTACAAAAATAAATTTTTATTTTTAAATTCCAGGAACACCAAAAATTCTCACCTCAAAAACAGCTGTAACAATGCATAAGTACGAGATCGTCACCCCACTCGCATTAATCGCTTCCTGTAAATGGAATCTGCATCCAATTTTATAAGAATTCTCAACAGTGCACGCTTCATATTCAGTTTTGCAGCAACTTGGCGGAATTCTTTCAAAAGTGTAGTCATACGCGTTCGTCGAACCGCAACATTCGAGACTTTCCTGAATCATCTCAAGCATCATGCGATTTTCCGGAAGCGCTCGAGTTCGCCATATTTTACTAAAACTTCTCAAACTGTCGCTGTTGATGTCATCGAGGAAGAGGAAAATTAAGCTTGCGAGTAAAATTTGGAAAAGAACGAGAACGAGAAGACAAATTGAGTAGGTTTCGAGGAGAATTCGACTTTCCTGAAAGCTTCCACAGCTTCCGATGAATGAGATTAAAAATATGAAAATTCCAAAGCAAATGACGATTGTTGGCACAATTGTTGCATCTTGTAGGTGCGGATTTTGCAGATAGGAACTAAATTCTCCGATTTTAATGAGGGAAAGAGTGCCATGAATTATTAAAACCACGCCACATGCCTAAATTTAGTATAAAAATTAATTAAGAGCTTATGAAGCTTTCTATTAAAATTTCCAGTGATATTCAAATTTTTTTTTAAAAAGTAAAACCTTAAAATTTTTTAAAAGTCTCTAAATTTTGTTTTTGAAATTTTTAACAGCTAAAACTCATCGTATTTTAGACTGCCATAAAAAATTTCAAGAATTTTATTTTTGAGTTATTTTTCTCACAAACTCTAATAACTCAAAATAATAAACCCTAAAATTGACACCTTTTGGAAATACTTGTAATTTACTTTTAACGAATATAAGTAGAGAATGAACAACAGGGAAGTGTTAAATTATTGAAAACCCTGAAGTATCTAAACGACTTATTTTATTATTTTTTTCTTACACATGTTATGCAATTACATGATAGTAACATGAGCTGAATTTTTTTCGGCGAGCTTTAAATATTGTGTAATGGAAAAGAGATCATGATGAACTTTTATTTGTTACTTGAAATTCTTTATGATAAATTGCAAAATTTATTTTCACTTACAGCACATGCAAGATTAAAGCAAAAAATGAAATATTTTAAGCAATTAGCAGCAAAATTTAATGTCATTTTGAAGTTTGATAAATTTTAGTTCTTTTTTTAAATTAATTTTTTTTTGCTGTTCAACTTTTGAATTGTTACCGACTCGCTTGAACTCTTAACACTAACTGAGTTCGCTTCATCGTGAGCTTCATAAAAATATTATACGTAACACGTTGGGATTATTTTCAACACACAGCATCATCTAAATTTCTTCGAGTACATTTTTTCATCGACACGCTTTGATGAACTTTTAAGTAATTTAATATACAACAGCACCATAATCTGATGTTTTAGAATAATAATATGAATTTTAATTAAACGACGTCACTAACGATTCACAGCGTGTGAGATTGAGAAGCGTTGTGAATAATTCTATAAAAAAATTATTTTAGTTTTGAATTATTAAAACTAATTTTTAATCAGTTCAGAGTTTTAACGTATTTTAAAAATTCAAATCTCATAATAAGTGAATTAACCAAATGGACAATTTAAATCAAAACAATAACAAAAGAATTTTTTCTTTATTTTCTTCAATTTCGTAAATTTAGATTTTTAGAACCAAATTCACTTAAAATCATGTCTTTTTCTTATCAACTCTTAGTCATAGTTTTAGTAGGATTAATAATTTCCTGGAGTTATGCAGATGAGTGTCTTTTTTATGGGGAATCAAAGTGTGAATGTGGTGAGTGAAATTTTGCTTATCATTTTTTTTGGGCAATGACTCAATGACTCATGAAAATTTAATTAAAGCTTTTGCCGATGGATCCGGATATAGTCTCAAGACACTAGTTGTTGAAAAGAATCAAAGTATAATCACACACGAGGAGGGACAATATAAATTTATCTTTAGCCCGTGTGAAGATATAAAGGTTTTGCCTGAAGATTTTGATTTCACGAATGGCACGAACGAATGTGCCAATGGCTACAGCTTATGTGTATATGACAAAGAACTCAAAAAAGCAACTATTCTCGGAAGTCAGAAAGACATTGGATTTATCGAAGATGATAAACAGAAGTTGTCTGTGACATTTGGAAAGGGCAAAGAAAAGTAAGTTGATTGCGTCGCTTGATGACTGTAAATGTGATTTTTACTTTAAATGATTCCCTAAATTTTTAGCAAATCAACGATCATTCTCGAGTGCGCTCAGTTTGCTGACATTTCAGTTTTGTATGCTCCTAAAGAGAGTAAAATCGCCGACTCACATCTCTATCTTTTTTCTCAACTTTCATGCAAGCAGCAAATCTACGAAGTCAA
The DNA here is from genome assembly GCA_038502055.1 of Tanytarsus gracilentus. Taxonomy (NCBI): domain Eukaryota; kingdom Metazoa; phylum Arthropoda; class Insecta; order Diptera; family Chironomidae; genus Tanytarsus; species Tanytarsus gracilentus. The sequence goes on along the minus strand of JAXRKN010000043.1, from coordinate 2,221,790 downwards.
AGAGCCAGGATTCTTCTCAACATTCTTCCTCGTTCTATTCATCATGTTTCTCTTGTACATGGTACTCGGCATGGCATATCAATATTTTGTCGTAGGCGCACGTGGCTTCGAAATTCTCCCAAATTATGACTTCTGGTGTAAAGTGTGGATATCTATTAAATTAGGATTTCTTTATCTTAAAAATGGTTGTCGAGTAATTCCAACCGCAGATAGTTACGATGCCATATAAAAGACTTGTTTACGAGTCACACACTTGTTGAGTTTTACAATGACCTAGAAAAAAGTGCACTAAAGCGTAGAAAAAAATGCTGTTGATAACTTTACAAATCAATCACTGTTGACCACAAAAAGATTTTTATTGAAAGCTGAAAAGTTTATGAATTCAGAAAAGCTTTAATGACAAAATATTTTTTTTAGATTAATTTTTGAAAATCAAAATTTTAAAGGCACTTTTAATATTTTTAGTTTGAAGTTTTTTAAATATTTTAAGAAATTAAACTTTGAATTGATTTTTAATTTTTATCAAATCGTTAATGAACTTAAAGGCACATGTGATTATTTTAATCAAATATTATTAACAGATCTTATTTTAACTCCCAGGAATTGATACAACAGTTTCCTTAAGACATTTCAAGTTTTAAAACATTATTTTCTTCCTTATTTGAGACCTGATAAGTTACGACAAATTAATTATGTTGACATAACACTTTAAAGTTGAAACAAAAGAAGAAACCAAGGCTGAATCCTTACAACACAATCATGAAACAAAAAACAATGTGACAAAGAATAATTTAGTGAAATAATTTTAAATAAAAGTTTTAGCGAATTTTATGCAATTTTTTTCAAAATATTATTTTTAGATTTTTTAAACGTTTTTATTAATTTTTAATATTTTATAGCAACTCTTAAAAATCGTTAAAAATTTGAAAATTATTTTTAGCAACCACTGACACTTGCCATCCCCCTTTTTCTTTCTGTGAACGCACTCTGCATACATTCAAAAAATCACGTAATTTTTACAAGTTTGTGAAAATAAAAATCGTTCCGGAAAATTCTCAAAATTTATGAATTTTCACTAAATGGGTGATAACTTCCAACAAAAGCCGCGCTAATAATGTTCTAAGTATATAAATTTTGTTACAAACGCAAATTATTGTGCGAAGCATCGCGTAAAATTCAAAAAAGTGAATTAAGACTCGTGTTTTAAGTTCTCGAAAAAAAAATTTATAAAAAATGGCAAAATATTACGAAAGTCAAACGATCTTCAATTACAACATGGAGCAAGTGTTGCAAGGCTTCTGGTGTCGATATCCGAATCCGTACTCACTTCATGTCCTCACAGAAGACACAGTTGAGCGAGAAATTCGACCGGACGGCGCTCTATACTCGAAAAGATTACTGACAAAAACCAATAAACTTCCCAAGTGGGCCGAAAAGATTTTCTGTCACGTTAAGCAAGTTTGTATAATCGAAGAGTCGGTTGTCGATCGAGATTCAAAGACATTAACAACATACACGAGGAATATAGGATTAAATAAAATTATGGTGAGTGGACTTTGGACTTAGATTGAAGACCTTGAGTGGCAATCTTGATCTCATTAAGTCATTACAACTCTCATGTTGTTCATTTATGCTTATCATTTCAGAGTATCGTTGAAAAAGTAACTTACAGGAGTGACCCACAGGGCCATAAAACTATTGCACATCGATCGGCATGGATTGATTCGCAAATTTTTGGATTTGCTACACCAATTAAGGCTTTCGGCTGTGAACGGTTCAAGAAAAACTGTCAGAAATCGGTTAGTGACTAATTGAGAACTTTTTTTAAGTGATATAAATTTGACATAATTTCATTTTTTAAAAACTTTTTACTTTTAGATCCTTGGATTCAACTACGTGCTAGGAATTCTCTTTCCCTTGCACAATAATGCACCGCTAGTGCAACCCGATGTTAAACAGAAATTCAAAGAAGCTGCCAAGCATGTGAAGGAACAAATCTATGAAGCCTCGCACTATAACATTAACAAGAATTAAAGAAAAGTACTAATTTTTTGGTAATCCATTAAAAATCTACGTTGATTAGATTAGGACTATCGTATATGTGTAAGGGAATTTTATCGTCATGGGATTTGAGTGACAGATGTGAAGTTTTTGGTTTCTTAAAAAAATATTTTATGCAATTTAACTTAAAATTTTTGATATCAAGTGCAGGCATGTAAAATTCTCTTTTACTACTTTCTCAAAATTCTTCATACATTTCTCACTCATCTCCTCAAATGATATAAAGTTTGAAGTTTATTATTTAAGCGGCTTATTGGAAGCCACTTTTTAAAAAGCCCTTAAGGTTTATTTTCACTAAAATAAACAATAATTAAAGCTTAGGAATCTTAAAGGTTTTCGCTGTCCAATAAAAAGTAGTAAAGTAGAAAATCAAATCATTTCCTTTAAAATTAAGGAGAATGAGCAACTGAAAAAGAGCCTTAAAGAATTCGAAAAAAAAACCTTAATTAAGTACAAAAGAATGGAAAAAATTAATCGGATTAGAATTTGGATTGAGACCGCATGAAAGTTATTAAATTTATGTCATTCCAATCAATCAATCTCTAAATTATTATTTCGACTATCCTCAATTTTACTCTCGACCTAATTAATATATTTTTTCTCGTTCGAGGATAATGAACTTTTTATTATTTTTCCCCTTCAATCCTCTTGATTAATTACATCACCAATCACAGCGTAAACAAAAATAAAATTGTGTAACTTTGGCGCTTCTGTGATGATGATGACCCACGCAACTTTTTTTCGAACCAGCTAAAAATAATTAACCGACTTTTCTTCTCGTCACTGACAAAATATTGCATAATTTTTTTTTCTTTTGCGGAAAATTGATTTCAAGTTCAGTCATTTCCCTCCTAAGCCACACGCCAATTTTTCTTCTTTTATTGAATCAATAATAAGGAAAAATAAAATTGTAGAAAAAATTTTTATTCTATTGATTTTTTATTTTCAGCATGCAGCATTTAAATTTCATATTTTTATTGCATCACTAATTTTCTTAACAAAATTTAAAAATCAAATTTAATGCTATCGATCCAGCTCTGCTTGATTATGTGAACTTCTTTGGCATTCTTAATGTTCATGTTAAGTGAGCTGTCACTGTGCGGATTTTTCCTTATAATTTCATATTCATTTTCTGCTTTGTGGCACACAACAAACTCCTTTGATTTCGTCTGAATCGGACAATTGCTTTCGATAAAAAGATCTGTTGTCTCTTTAACAATCTCATTTGCAAATCCAGCTCTAACAAATGCCTCTGGATGGTTGATTTTTATATTATTTTCATCCATTAGTTGAGCGAAATGCAGCATGGTGTTTTTACAGCTGATGTCAGCATTAAGCGTGCCGGTAAAGCCGACAGTGTTGAAAACTTCGCCTGAAGCGTTTGCCTTAGCGTTGCCGTGGAGATTTTTAAGGTAACATTGTTGGGATGTTTTTACGTTGACGTTGTTTGTGTAGCAACTGTCCAAGCTGACCTAAAATTAAATATTAAATTCAACAATTCACTGGATTAAAATTTAAAACTCACAATTTTTCCGACCGCCCTCAATAATTCCGCCTGACAGCTTTCCATCTTAATTTTTCCTCTATCCTCGTTCATTGGCACTTTAAAATCCATCACCATCGCATAAACATTATCAGCCGAGATGTCGCTTCCGCTAGCTGTGAAATTTTCACTTCGAATATGGACCAATTTAATTTTGCCTTCACCCGTGAATAGCTCGATTGCCCTTGAACTGGGAACACTACTAACTCTGATGTCACCCTTTGTCTTAATGTTTACATTTAATTCAATATCTCTGTAAGCGCTTAATGGCACCTCAACAATGATGGCAGTGTCTTCTTTGTTGTCCAGCCACTCGAGATGAAATTCATCTTTTGTTTTCGTTATTTTTGAATTACTCTCATTAAGTTTGATAAGATTTTTATCTCCATCAATCGCTTCGACTTTTATTTCAAGCTCCTGAAATGAATTCTCGTATTCATCGGGAATGACCTTGATGCTCTTTAATGTGTCCGCCTTTATGTTTATTATAGACACATAATTCCGGTAAATTGAGCTTAAAAACTTTTGATCGAAGACTTTTGCGAGTTTCAGCATTTTTTTATTTCTTTTTTAAACGTAAACAATCAGTAAAAGTATGAAAGGTTATGTAGATTCAAGATGATTGTCATCGTCATTGACTGCGTAGATTTTAATTATTATTTTATTTAAGGAACATAATGGAAAGTGAAACGTTCAACTGTCTTTATTTTTAAATAATTCTAGGTTCAAATCCCAATTTTAAAATTGTTCGAAATTCAGCACATTTCAAATTTTTAATGTATTTTTATTTTTTTTTAATAATTTCACTCTCACAATCTACAATTTAATACATTTTACAAAATATATTTTTTATTAATTTTCTACTTTTGCGTGTCCATCAGGTCTTTTGCCTCGTTAATTTTAGCGGCCAAGTATGGACTGCCACCTCTGTCTGGATGATTTAGTAACATAATTTTTTTATGTGCGTCTTTGATCTTTATTTTTGATGCTGAAGGTGACACTCCTAGGATCAATGCCGCTTCTCTTTTATTCATTTTCGGTTCAAATCCTCCGCGATAATATTTCGAGCTTGCTAGGGATTCGGCATCGAAGTTTGGAAGTGAATTCATTGCTTCTGTCATTTTCTGTGCAGCATTGGGCATTTGTCGAAGAAGATAACGACCGCCGAAACCTAGAGCAGCTGCTGTCAGACCCGCTAAAATTATTCCGCTAGACTAAAATAATTTTTATGTAAAAATTAATAATCTAATGAAATTAACACGTGCTCACCATGACTTAATTATGATTAGTTATCCACTGGATGCTGAAGAACCGAGGAAGATGTTTAAAGATCCAGTTATAACTTGGATATTATTATTATCTAAAAAAATCTCGAAAAATCCACTAAAAAATATTTTCAATGACAAAACAATCATTGAAAATTTTTGTACTCAGTGTCGTCCCCTTATTTTTATTGAGGGGAGGCTCACATTTTACAGTCATTATTTCATTCGAGAGTAAGTAAAGCATTTAAATATATATTTTCCAGTTTTTATTTCAAAATTATTTATTTAAAATTTAATTTAAATGTGAATATTAAAATTATTCATCAAATTTTAAGGTGATAAAATTTTCATATCCACGTTTCGAAAAGTCGTTGAGATAATTTTTAAATAAAACACTTTAAAATCTCAACTTCTACACTTCCAACTCAACTCAAAAATAGAAACTTTTTAAATTTTTATCTTCAAAATTTTTGTTTTTGATTATTTTTACAAAATTTAACGAATTTAGTTTTGGTAAATTGACATAAAATAATTAATCTCACATTTGTGCATCATGTCACGATGAATTTCATTGATTATTTGCAGATTTTCACAGAGTTTACCTGTTGATTCGAAGCCACCTCATCATCATCTCTCAAAAATCTTTTCAGTACAAAATATCGAAAAGTAAGTAAGCAGTGACAATGGCACGCGGCAGAAATAATGGCAAGAATGAAAAGCTTTCAAGGAAGGAAAAACAGGAACTTCGTAAGGATGGAGAGAAGATGAGGGAACAGCTGAGGACAATTGTAATGCCATCAATCGGTAAAAAAATCTTTTTTAAAAAAATCTGATTTTAAAAAAATTTAATTTAATTTCAGGAGTGGTGATTGCTTTAATTATTGTCTATGTCTTCTTCAAAACCAGAAGCTATCCAAACATCGCCGATGATTTCAGTGACGGAGGTGATGCTGGATATAACTAAAAAAATTGTGTCATGTTGGAAGGAAATTTTGGGTGGCTTAAATGATCATAAATTTTTTTCATAAAATAGTTTTTGAACTTTGTGACAACATAAATAATCATTCAAGAACAATTTTTGGTTCCTCGCTGGTTCGATTCTTAAAATGTTCATAAGAGATAAATTTAAAAGTCAATGGAGCCTCCCAAAAAATTCATAAACTTCTTTTAAAAATTCGTGCAATTTCGCTTTGTTGAAAAAAGAATTTCTTTGCATTTAAATACTAATTTCGATGTTAAAAACAATGACAAGCTTATCCATCCACGTACATAAAAATAATAATTCCGTGCATTAATTGTAAAATCGGGGTATTTTTATAAACAATGTTCATTCCTATAAAATAAATGTTTAAAAAATATTATGCAGGCCTTTATTAAAAGCTAATTTAGTATGTAAATGGTGCGAAATTATTTAGAAAAAACTTCTCTCTAAATTTCTACCTAAAAATTGCCAATATTCATTAATAAAACAACGCTTTTGAACTTTGATATTGCAACTTTTCCTTCTCCTGACTTCAACGAATGCAGCAAGAAAAATTTTTAAATTGCTAAAATTTCCTGAAAAAAAAATCAAAAAGTTTAATTTTTTTAAATATTATCATTTCGTTTTATTTTAATTTCTTCATTGATTTTTAAACTTTTAAACTATGTACAAAAGTTTCGCAGAAAGATGAAAAATTTATATAAGAATTTAAATTAAATAATAAAATTTTTATATATTCACAAAATAAAAAATCTTTTGTGCTTCTTTACTGAATTTCTTTATACAGTTTTTTGGTTTGCCGAACATGTGATTTGATGACTTAAAATTTTGTGATTTTAATCCGAGTCATTTTCTATTTTCTCTCGGTTCAAATGTGCTCAAATATTTTTCTTACAAGTTTTTACTTAATTAATTAAACAACAGAAGACTTTGAATTTTTTTACTGTATTTCACTTAAAGCACATCAGAATTTATGATAAGTAGCTAAATTTTGATTTTGAAAATGCCGAAAAGTTTTATATTACACACAAAAAGATTTTCCCTGTAATTTTGGCATTCATCATCAATTTTTTTAGTTAAATGTTTGATTTGAGACTCTCATGAAATACTTTTTAAGGTTAAGAAAAGGAAAAAATTGTTGAAATTTAAAAATTTATCCTGATTCATCCTGTGCTTGTGATTTTGAATTCATAAATTTAATTAAATGCTATTTCATTAACAACTGTCAAAATGATGCTATAAAAATTTACAAGTTGCTATAAAATTTTATAATTTATCTTCAGTGAATTTTGTAACGAAAAATTTTACTCTTCTGGCACTATTCTATAGAATCTAATTAATCTTTCACAAATTTTCATTTAATTAATTTAAATTTTCCTTTACTAAGTTCCTTCCTTATTTAAAATTTTAAAATTCCACAGTCTAAATTTTCAGACTTAGATAATTAAGAATTATCTGTACTAAAACACGCTTGAAATTCTGAGCTGCACAAAAAAAACGTTAATGAGAAAAAAAATATCGTTGTTTTTCAATTTAAGGATTTGAACCTGTCACATTGATATTCATTTGAATTTAAATCTTTTAAATTTATTCTGAATCTCATGAAATATAAAATTGATGTTTTTGAACTTTTAACAGCATTTTTCATGCAGCCCAGAATTTTTTCTCTTTCAAATTTATTTAAAAATATGGAAAAAAATCTTTAAACTTAAAACAATTAGTTGACATTTTCTCTCATATTTAATTCTTCATTGCTACATTAAAAGTTATTTTCTTTTTTTTATTGAAAAATTGATTAAAATATTCTACAACAATCATACGCATATTTTTATTTAATTTTCCCATCATCGACAATTTTTTATCACCTTCACTCGCATAATTTTCTAAAAAATTATAATTTAACTTAAAGATTTTTTAAATTAATTTATAATTTTTTAATTCAAAAATTTTCCCACACTCGAATCTCACAAAATAATTAAATTAGTTTAAAATAATTAATCGCATTTAATTTTTAATTTGTTTTATCAATTTATAAATTAATTATTCACAAATCATCCGTTCACATTCACACACTTAATGGAAATTAAAATATTTTTTAAAAATAAAAATTAATTTACAAAAAAATTTATCATCATGATGAAAAAGTGAGTTTTTCTCAGAGTTTTCTAAATCACAGCAATTCGACAATGGCGCTACTGATTGAGCCGCCAAACCAAGCCAAAACTATTGGCAGGAAGTAGGAGATGATGAGTCGTTTCTCTTTCCACGTCGTTGTCGATGAACTTGTCGTCTCGGCTTCGTGCGTTTCGATTGGCGGCTGCGTCACGTCCACGTCGCCGTCAACTGTACGATGACGATCTTCGTCATCGAGATTATTGCGATCGATTGGTGTGTGCACATTAATTCGAGTCGTATCAATTGGGGTATGAGGCGGCGTGATTGGAGGCTCGGGTTCAGAATATGGATTGAAGCCTAATAAATCAAAAAATCAAATTAAATTTTAAAATTCTATTAAAAATTGTTTTAAACTCACCCGATCCATCTTCATCATCGCTATCGTCAATTCCACTGCCCGATCCACTTCCCGACTCGGGTTCTGGCTCCTCTGAATCGTCTGTAATTGAAAATAATTTGATAAAAATTGCATTCTTCCTTCCGAATGTCATCAAACACTCACCATTATCGGGCCACTCTACATCATTTCCATTGTACGCATTTTTCAGATGATTGATTGTCGTTTTGAGTGCAAACAATTGTTGCGCAACATTTTGAGATTGCCTCACACTCGTGGGCAAATCGGTGCCTTTATTTGATGGAACATATCTGAAGAGAGAGAAAGAAAAAATTTGAGACTTGAATAAATTATGAACGGTGATTATGTCGTTATCAGTCATTAATAACAAATGATGGGATGAATATTTAGAGTCATTTGGGAAATATAGACATTAATGGATATCGAGGGTGTAATTAAGTAACTTTTTGAAAAAAATTTATAACGTACTCTATAAATTTAAATTTTCATAAAAAAATTTCCTAACGTCCTTTAAAAATTCAAAAAATCAACTTCTTTTTAAAGTTCAAAATCTCACCTATTAACAGTCTGTCCATTCCAGCAATTATCTGCATTATGTGACGGTGCAAACTCATCATTATTGCACACCGTGTACGGTAAATTGGACCAAAACTTCTTCGTGTCTTTCACTTTCTGTCGAATCTCTTTAACGAGCTTATCGAGTGCCGACTCTCGGCTGTCTGACTTTCCATTGCTGTAATTTCCACCACGTTGATTGCTTCTGTTGGTGTTTCCACTTCTCCCACTGTTGCTATTCCCGCGATTAGCTTGATAATCATTGCGTGGAAATTTCAAAGGTTCATAGTTGATTTCTTGATTATTTCTGTTGCTGCGATTTTCTTGATTTCCTGGATCGGCTGCACGTTTTGTCATTTGATGATCGTCTTGGTCGTCTTCGATAAAGAAATCTGAGTTTGTATTGTAGAGAGGAACTGCTCGACGTGATCGAATAAATTTGAGATTTCCACACCCGCTAATGACGCGCTTGCTAATGTCTTGACTAGATTCCTGTAAAAAATTAAACGTCTTTTTTAGATTTGAAATTTTAAAAATTATAAAAATTAAACAAACCTGAAAATTCATGATTGCTTCGGAAACTTTAATGTTAATTGGCTCAACGACCATTACAATGTTGAAAGGTCCGAGAAGTCGATCTGAAACTTTCTCCATTTGCAGCACAAAATTATCCCATTCACCATCGAGCTCAGCATATTGATTAAGACATGACTTCATAATGTTGACACAGTAGGGTTCGCAAGGTCGTTCCGCATATCCCATGCAGGCACCGCACGATGACATCTTAGTGAGAGCGGCAATGCACTCATTAACCGGTCGGATTTGCATCATGTTCTTTGCGATTTCAGCGGCAGCACTTAGTGCCTGAACAAAAGTGCGTGTCGCAACAAACGATCTCTTCACCTGTACGGAAAGTTTATCGGGAACGTCGCCGAATGGTTTGAGTTCTTTCATGTATTCGCTAACACACGCCAAATATCTGCAGAAAATTAATGAGAATTTTAATTATTTTTTTTGCTAATTTAATAAATCATTTTTTTTGGCATTTTTGAGAGATTTTCAGACACACAAATTAAAATGGATATGAGAGGTTTTCAGTTAACAACAATCTTGTGAACAACAATTTTAAAGTTGAAATTCCAGAAAAAAATCAAATTCGAATGAATCAAAAATATTTAAAGATTTATGATGATTTTATTCGAAGCGATGTCGATTAGTCATTTCCTAAATTAGAGAATTTTTTCAAAAATTTGTGATTGAATCCAAAAAAATTAAATTTTCTATTTCAATAATTCATAAAATTTTCTGAATCGCATTCAAAATCAATTCCACAATCATAAAAACTTTCTTTATCATTTCGCATTCAAGGTTCACGTCATACAATGTGTACATGATAATGCATTTAACTATGTCAAAACACTCGATATATGGCGATGACAACTGATAATAAATCGCATCACAAATTTCTAACAATGAAATGTGACGGTTTTATCGAGAAACATTCGTTATGACTACTGTCACGCAGGTAATTATTTTATCAATTAGTGACTTAGTATTTTTAGACCAAAAGTCTGATTAATTGGCAAGGGTTGAAAGTGTGTGGATGAAAAACAAAATCGATCAATAATTAATTAGTTTTTTTTAAGAGAAAATCATGAAGTTAAAGTCTTTTTTGAAAAAACACTACAAAAAAAATATTTTAAAAAAAGATACATTTGCGGCTAATGCAACTATTTTTAAATTTAGGATTTGAACCTGATTTTAAGTTTTTAATAAACATTTTTTAAATTTTTATTTTAATAAAATGAAACTTTTTTCCAACTTTAATCTTTGAAAATTTAATTTTCTCTCAGTGTATCACCAAACACTCAAAACTGATAAAAAGTCTCATTAACCAATTAATTACAACTTTTTTAGACACAAACTCACACATTTTTCTCTCTTAAATTTTTTTTGATAAGGTAAAAAATTATGACACTTACTCATCGTTGAAGTTGTACTGGCTATTAATGACTGTGAACATTTTCTGATAGAGTTTGTTGAAGAATTTGTCGAGCATTTCGGTGAGATCGAGTTTACCACGCAGGAAGTAGCCTTCAAGCATCACAAACAACTCACTAAACACGTCCGAATTTTGCTCATAAATAACGCCATAAGTCTGCTTGAACATCTGATGAAATCCGTCCTTCGATTGTTGCAAAAGTGCTTTAAAAAGTTCTGAAAAAAGAAACATTTTTTTAGTATCAATCGTAAAAAACTCTTTCACATGCACATTTCGACGCAATTTTTCATCACTCCTTCTTCTTTTTTATGACTCAATCTGTGAAGAATTTTTTTATATATTTAACCTCACAAGTGTGTGATGTCATAAAACGTGAGGAAATTCACAAAGTCACGCGAACAAGAAATTTTAATGTATTAAAATTCTTTAAATTTTCTTGATGATAAAAAATATATTTTTTTATTGTCGCGCGGTATTTGTAGAAAGTCTGCGAGGGGAATCTCGATTTATTAAATGAGGAATTTTAGCTGTCACGAAAAAAAACATTTTGCTAAGGTTTAAATGGATTTGTTGGATGATAAAAATAAAAGTGTGATAGTGAGAGGTTAATGACCATTAAATTTGATGAAATAATTTTTAACGTATTTTTTATTTTTAAATTTTAAGCCAGACACATAAATTGTTTACTCATGAGAATTAAAATCCACTCACTCATGCATAATTCTCTCAAAAGTCACCACTCGACTCTTCTCAATGTTCATCCCGGCAAAATAAAAAAAATCTCAAATTACAAAATTAAACAGAAGAGTCACAGAACCACCACATCGAGACGCAGACGAAGAGTAAACTCTAAAATTTGTGTACAGCCACCGCAGTAGATTTTTCAATGTCATCACTCGAGTGTGCCTCGATGATATTGCACAAAGTTTGCAGAAAAAAGAGTTATCCACCAGAAGAGTCAACAAGAAATTTTTTTACGTATCGTGGAAGATGCCGACAACGATGAGTGATAAAGGAAAATATTTGCGATGACATTTTTATTAGACGGCAGGCAATTAAGCACCATAATATAAACTGGCTGTTGCTGTTAATGAGTTATTTGCACACACGTCACGGCATGTGATGAGGACGAGTTGAATTTGGGTTTAAAAAATTAGAAATTAAATTTTAAATCACACGAATTTTTAAATTTTACAAATCCGTTAAAATTTTTTAACCAATCATCGATTAATTTTTGGTTTTTCAATTTATGAATTTTTAATTAATTTTCCACGCCAATCGTTACGAATTTATTTTGCAACTGGCAACATTTTTTGATTGATATTATCGACGGGTGAAGGAAGAAGAAGAAAAATAAATTGCTTTGACTGCATGCAATTGGATTGGCATTGAAGAGAAATCAAACCGCAAATTAAGTCTTTTGCCTACATTCAAAAATGAATGAACCTTTTAAAGAATTAATTAAATGGCAATTAGTTTTTCAGACAGCCGCACGACATTCTTGCGGATTCAATCGTGATCGACTCTAAATTTAGTCTCGTATCGTCATTTTTCACTCGCTGATGATCTGATAAAGTTTAAGAGGCACTCAGCGGGGTGGCGGCAAAATGTGCTTTTGGTAAGCTAAAAATTTGCATTCTGATGAATTGACAGAGACGCCACGAGAATGGCTCTTGTCACACTTTACATATCATATTAAACTTTTTTATGGATTTTTTTATGAGAGATAATTTTATTCTGCGAGAAAAAAAATATTTAGTTCGACAAAGACATAAATTTGCAGAGTTTGAACAAAAATTTAACGTAAATTTCGAATCTTTATAATTGATCGACTTGAGACGGTCCAAATTTTTGTCGCCTTTTCTTCTTCTGATCTTTTGCCGAAGCGCACGAATGTGACCAGTGAAAAAAAATCAAATATAAATTATTTTAATTCTGTCCAATATCAACAAGTTACAATTTGAATACTTAAAATGTTTTTTTTATCTATCGTCTGAGTCGCGATAAAAGAACAAGAATAAAAATTAGGCGCCGAGTTCAATTCTTATCGTTCGACATAAAATTCAAATTATATTTTTTTCTTTCACGACTGCATGCATTAATCAATGGTTTTGTGTCGAGACATAATTGAGCAATTAGAGGCGAGAGAAGAGTCCTCGAAGCTGGACGTCAATCAAACAAACACACACATGAAATGGTGATTGCTGCTACATGACTTTTACACAATTATTACTAGACATGTTAAAGTTAATTAACTTCCCATCCGTTTATGTCACACACGAAAAATTATTACGCGAGAGCACCGAAGGGGAGAATCAAGAAAACTTAAAAAATTATTACAAATGATGATCGTGTAATGGAGTGGCTCTCAAGGCGGAATTTTACAGTTTTTACATTAAAGCTTCGCTTTAGTGAACTTTATGAGTTTAAAGTCTCTCTAAATCGATTTTAATATTATCACGATCAGATTTTTCGTAAAATTTATCGAATCAGTAGCGAGACGTGCGTTTTTGCAATTTATTTTATCAGAAATAATTTCGCTGATGTAATCTTATTAAAAATCTTCTTTTCACAGTGAAACGACGTCAATGATGAGAGAACAAGTTTCACATTTCTTCTTGTTCTTTTGCAGCTATTAAATGACGATTTTAATCCGTGAGCGGCATTTAAGATTCATTTGATGCTCAAATGAGTTTTGAGATTAAGATTAACTTTTTTTGCATCTGACTCGAGGAGGTTCAAGGTGATGAAATTAGATAATTTAATAATAAAACGGAATAAAAATCACTTCAACTTCTCTATAGAGAATTTTGCCATAATCTTTAATAAATTCCATTTTAAATGACATTTTATGCTACATCCTTCAACAACTTCTACCTTATACCCACTTAAAATTACATCGCTTCCATTCCCTTCGATTTCTCTAGAGAGATTTCACACATTTCGCATCGCATTAATTAAAATCGACTTTCGTATCGCTATGACAGCTCGCCAACTATCCATGGAATTAATCTTTAAGTCATGAGCGCAAGAAAAAAAGAAGGAATGCGAAAGCGGAACAAACAATGTTACTTGCTTGTTTGCACCAGCTTTAATGTTGTTACAGAAGGCATTCGAGAACTCTTTTTTATTTTCTGCATCGTCATGATGCGAAATGATTTAAAATTGAAATTGTGTGGAATCATAAATGAGTGTCGATCTATGCTTCACTAGATAGAGATCTCATCGCGACCTCTCTATGAGAGCCTTTAATCCGATGATTGAAATCCATTGAGTCTCCGTCACGCATCCGCTGTCGTATGACACACAAAAAATTCAATGTCCATTAAAAATTCTGAAAATTGAATTAATTTTTTAGTGTGGAGTGAAATTTAATTAAATCTCTCGTCTCTACATAAAGGGATTTATTTGATTTAATTCACGTCCATCAGAATGAAAATATTTTGGTACAAAAGCAGTCACGGCTTAATTGAAACTGAAACTACTGTCGATTTGTTACAAGAGTCGGGTTTGAGTATTAAGAGTGACATTATAATGAGAAATTCAATCAAAACATGACATGTCATGGTGGATATTGTGGAGATGGTGGCGGGAGAAAAATGATGAATTGTTCTATTGTGACTTTATGATGGATACTCAAAAATTAAGCATTTTAAATTTCTTAATTACGTTAAATTTTAATATTTCCAACAAAATGTCGCCATGCCACATTAAAAACTTAAAATCACGTCAGCTACTTTATGAAAATAAACACAATGCCAGTTCACTGTTTACAATAAACATTCAAGAGATTTTTCTTAACGACTTTATTTGCGCTTTAAGTGTATCTCATATAATTTTTTTTTGTGTGTGCGCGAGTCTCTGAACAAATCTCTCGCCTTGTCAGCTTAACGAAAACTGCACTCGCGATTTGTAAAGAGAGAACACGAAAAAAATTATCCGAAAGAGGAATTAGCACGAGAAAGACGATTAGCGTCATTTATGGAGTTTTATCTTAATGGACGATCATTTAAAGATGTAATTTGATCTTTTTCCAGCTCAAGTTGTTGCGTCAAGTAGCGAAAAATAACTTTTTTGCTGCCTTTTCAAATTGAGCGCCTCAAAAAAAGAGAATTAATTAGCGTCCAAAAAACTCCAGCGGCGTCGATGTTAATTTATTTAAATTTTCATATCATCAAAATATAAAACCGAGGGGTGGACACTTTTTAAAATTATATAAATTTTCTTCTTAATTTCTCTATTATATTTTATTGATTAAAATTAAAATTTCGAAATTTTTTAGTGTCCACTCCTAGCCTCAAAAACTTCCTATTTGATCTCAATTCGGCGCTCGCATTTTGATTAATTTCATCACTTTATGATTTTGATTGTCGAATTTATTTGAATTTTTTCGGGGTCTCTTTTCGTCAAGAGTGGCGGGAGCTCGCACTCCAACCATAATTTATTATATTTGCTCCTGCACAAACTGACATCTCACATTTTTCAAGAGCGATCATTTTCGATCAAATAAAAGTCTTCTGGTTTGCAGATTATAATGCGAATGAACTCGAGTGGTGAAACAATGGGCAATCAAAATGCTTTACACACTCCTTCATTATATGCTGATTATCTTTCTTCTTCTTAGTTGCGAATATATCGCTCAAATATTTATCTTTGCATAATTTTTTTCTCTCTACTTGCGAGGGCGCCTTTTAGAGCTAACGACACGGCATTAAAATGCACATGATTTGCGTGTGGGATGTGCAGAAAAATAACGAGATTGCAATTAATTGAGATCTTTTTATTCTTCACGTCTATAAACTTGTCGTTTGAGGTTTTTATTAGTTTTCATCCGTTTTTATATGGGAAAAAATATAACTAAAAATATTTTAGTTCACATTAAATGACATCCCTTGATTTGCATCTGTTTAATGACTTTTCACAGTTCAACCCGTGTGCAGATATCTTCAAGACAAAAAGCAGAAACATCCAAGATTGGTGCAAGTTAACATTTCACAACTTCTCAGTCCTTCCTGTCTAAAACTTCATTCCGTTCTTTTATCTTTCATCGCATCAAGTTCGAACTATTAAAGAACTTCATCGCCACTCCATAGATTTTCTTGTAAATATTTGACTTAAATTATTTTTTCTTCATTTCTATTTGATCATCGTGAGGCATTCAGGAATCTTTCATAAATTCCCTTCGAGTGCATGTTCACGATCTTCACTTTTGCGTGGCTCTCTTTTCTTCTTTTTATTTACGCTCGAGAGACCCTCCGCACGCTGCCTCACATTGATTTAAGAGAAAAATTAAATTAAAGCAAATGAAGAAGGAATAATTTTGAAGTGAAGGGGGTGGACACTAATAATTGTGAATGCTTATTATTTTATAGCGAAAAATATAAAATAATTTTTAAAAAATGTAACAATAAAAAAATTAATTTTTGCGTCCACCCCTTTGAAGAACATTAAAATAGTTTTTTCATCTTCTTGGCAAGCTCAAAATTAACTCATTGTGCATCTTTGTTTATTTAACAAATTTTTACTTTTTACATCACGCGTGGAGTCTTTAAAAATTCCAATCGAGAACAAATGCAGTTAATGCACTCACTGGAGATTCTATAAAAGGCGATGATCATCATCATTAAAATGGTCATTTTGAGTTGAAGAAAACTTTTATGAGGAATTTTTTTATTATTACTTTTTATTTGCTCTTGAGATAGTCGAGAGAGATGGGAATTGTAAAGTTGTTGAGCTACTAACGGAAAATTGAGTTATTGAAAAAATTTTGCAGTTTGAAATTGTAGGAAGACGAGGAATGGGCATTTAATATTTTTAAATGAAATTTTTGTGATTGAAAATTTTAAAAAAATTCAAAATATTAAATTTAATTTTAGATTAGTTTCCACCCCTTGATCTCAACAATTGTCCGTCATCTATAAAAAACTTCATGTTCTCTTTTTATGTTGCAATGCTGAAATTTCCCACGAGTAGCCGTTAGATAAAATTTTCCCTTCAGCACTTGAGAGAAAAAAAATCTCAAGATATGAAAAAAGGATCAACTTCCGCAAGAGAAAATAAATTTTTTGACAATGAGAAATTTTGTTTCCTGTGAACGAAGCCCAATATATCACTTGTAAATACGACGACATGCAATGGCAAAAAAAAGGTTATGTAAGTCGAGAGTGAAGAAGCAACAATAAGAATAAGTAAACATTCTTGCGATGACTGTTAGCATGTTTACACGAACATGTACACATGTTTTCTTTTCTTACCCCCAAAAATAAAAATCTCTCTCGAAAGTCTTCAATAATTTTAGAGAAAGATAAGCAAAAGAAAGTCAAAACAGATGAAAATAAATAGAGATAAAAAGCCATTCGGCAACTGCTGTCAAATTACCGCAAATGAATAATTTTCGAGAGAAAATAAATAAACATGACAGAAGGTAAAAGAAGTGGAATTTTAAATTTTTATTATTAGAACTTTAATTTGTGTGAATTTTCTTATTTTTTGTCGCTTCACATCAAAAAATATCTCATTGATATTTTTAAATCAAAATCATTTCAACTTTCAATATTTCGTAAGAAGAAAAACATTTCTGACATCTCATAAATCTTCTCCTTCTCGATAGTTTTTTCTTTCGATGCATATAAACACACATATTTTATAAATAATCGCCTCGAATTACCGAGACACATGACGACAAGAACAACTTATGTCGAGGCTCGTGAGTCGTGCGATGCAGGTGAAGTTCTCGCAATGATATTTAAAGCGAGTCGTGGGCCGATGAATTGGACATATTTAAATATAATTTATTTAATAATGATTTATTTCACATTAAAAAATAAAATGAGCGAGAGAGGGAGAGAAAAAAGAAGTTTCAGGTTGGTGTCAGCGAGACTTTCAATTGATCATGTAACAAAAAATATTTTATGGGTGATTGGAAGAAAATTTAATTTAATTTTTTGTTCTTTAAAAATTTGCATTATGAATTTGAACTTGAGGTTAAAAAAATTAATTTCATTCGCTATCAGAACTCGATTAAAAAAAAGTTTTTCCTCCATAAAACTGTCGATGACTTTAAGTGTGATTGCAACTTGCTCCACTCTTCTCTTATCAATTTGTTCCCATTAGTTTTGCCTCCTTATACAGCTCTCAATGTTTGTCATTTCTTCTTCACTGCTTCATTTTTCGCGCAATTTAGTTTTATTACTCGACATTAATTGGAATAACGGAAATTGATGTTCAGGTCTCTGCTTTTCTTCTTCTTTCACATTTGTCTCATCTCTCTCACTTCTTACTTCTTTTTTTTCGGGCTCTGTTGTATGTACATACACACAGATGAGCGCTACTCGGTCAAGATAGAGAACATAAATGAAGAAAAAATACTTTAAATGCTCCGTGAACAGATTTTTCTTCTTCTTACACTCATTCTTTCGTTTCTCGGATATTTTATGCTCAATGCTATCGCTCGCATACTCTATTAATTAATTATCGTGATCTAGACAATTTTTCAACTCTTCTTTTTGTTAATTATAAAAAAGGTGAATGCTTTTACTCTCTTTTATGCGTATTTAATGGATTCACTTATTGGAATTATAACAAAAAAATCTAATTTTCTATTCTGGAGTGCATAAAAAATCTTTTTTTGAAAAAGTGAAAAATTAGGAGAAGATTAAGGAAAGTTTATTGAATTTTTGAGATGAAAAGAATTTTTAATTCGAAGATAAATTTTATGCAGTATTTAAAATACATTCAATAAAATTTAACGGTCGTTAAAAATTTCAAAAAAATTCCATCTGCGCGATTTTCTCATTAATTAATTTTAAGTCAAACCTCATTTAAAAGCGCCAAGAATAACTTTTCAAGTAACAGCGCACATAATACACTTTTTATGTACCCAGATGTTGCACATTCATTGTACGCTCGAAATGCATTAACAAGATCAATAAATAAAAAAACTCACCATTAAATTTCTGTGCACGAGTCGAGAGTGTTGATGACATTTTACTAATTGCATCGCGAGTCACTTTTTCCATGGCGACTTTTGAGTTCTGTGACATTTTCAGCTCCATGCTACTGCTGCAGCAAGAACCCGCCGATGGCACATCACAATACCGAAGTTTAGCATCTAAAAAAAGGAATAGAAAATCAATTAAAAAAATCGCATTGAAGTGTAAAAGTTTCAGTATTAAATATCCTCAAGAGATTTCTTCCTAGGAATGCGTGGAATGTTTATTGAGAGAATTTCAGTAAACAATTACAACTGCCGAGATGATGTCGGTGTTAATTGAGCATTTCCCATTCGCCATTGTATAATTTATACACACAACTCGCTAGATATATAAAATGCATTCTCTTTGAAGTTTTGCCGGTGCATCAAGACGCAGTATTAAGCAACTGAGATGTTACTATGTCGTTTAAGTTTTAGAAGGATTTAAATTCGCAAGCGATGGACATTTTAAAGCAATTTCAATTAATTTTAAAGGAGTTTAAACTCTGGTGATTATGAAATATTTTTTTTTCTTCCACAAAATTTAGTAAATTTTAAAACCAGAGAAATTTACCATTTTTCGTTAATTTTTAATGAGTCAAACTCCCCTTGATAAAACCACGTTCAAGCTCTGACAGATTAAAACAAAAGCATCCTTTGTCTCGATTTATACATTATGCTCAGATGCAATATTTAATATTTAAAATGCGCAACTCTTTTAAATTAAACATGCAAGGTGTTGACTCACATTTCAACTTCTGTTAAAACTTTTGCGGCTTCTTTTTTTCACCTCCACACCTTAAAAATTTCAAGTCGCTTTTTGAATATTCTAAAATCATTCGTGGAGTCATTAAATATTTATTCTCTTACTCGCATGTGTGTGGAATTATTACCATAGAAATGATTATTCATCGGTGAACGAGAGAAAATAGGAGAAAAAGTTCACGCATGAGAATGATAAATTTTTGTCTGTCAAATCCGACTGTGAATAAAAATGATTTCGATGAATAATAAAATTGAAATGTGAGAAGAAAGGAGTTTAAAAGGCCAAAAGTTGATGACATTTCAGAATTTAGTGAATGTGAGATTTTTTATTTGAAAATTTTAAATTTTTTTTTTAAATTTAATCGTCAAATCTTAAAAATTTTCATTAGCTTCAATTAATTTTATTTTCAATATGTTGTCAAAAAAATATTTAACGGAAATCTCCATCATCATCCAGACACTTCCTTGTTTACATAAATTTTATCTTTCTCGCTCGTCAATTTGCAAATTAACTCTAATTAACATAACAAAAGCCAATCACTATCATCATCGTTCAGAACATGCAACAGGCGTGTTGTTGGTGAGATGCTAAAGAGTGAAAATGCAAATTAATCGTAATCTCGCGTCTAGACGCAGTTCATGTACTCATGCATGCAATTATGTTCTATCAATAGATTTGTAATGAACGAGGTGGAAGTGAAGTCTTAAATGCAAATCATGAGATCAAAGAAAATTTATCTAAATTGACTTATGCTGAAGATGAGGAAAAATCATCTCATTTTTAGTGAGGCGAGATTTGACATAAATCATAAACTTTGATAGAATTTTAATAGAAATTTTCCTCTTTCCTGTTTGTCTGCTTATGATTTTTATGTGCACGGTATGTGAGTAGTTACGATGTCTAGTTTTGTATGTACTTAGTGAACACGCTGCTTGAAACAGGAAGAAAAACTTCACGCGAAAGAAATTCTTTCAAATAAATCATAAATTTGAATTTAAATTGAAATTTAAAAGTTTTTGTGGGAATTTTGTGAAAGAAAATTAAAATTGAATTTGTTTGAATCATTTGAAGAAGGTTCGAATCCTAAATATTGAAGTAAATATATTAAATCTTTGTCACCTTTTTTTTGAATCCTAATTGAATTAAAATATAAAAAATTATTAAAATTTAATTTTAATCTCAAATTTTCTCACCAGGGTTAAAAATAACTCTTTTTTCAAGCTCTACATAAACACGCATTTTGATTTTATTTCTGCCTTTCGCTTTAAATTGTATGAAATTGAAATTTTCCTGTCATGACATCGTGACTACATAATCATTAAAATAACAAACTCGCATCGTTTCTGAATGAGAAATTTATGAATATCATTTTTTACAAGAAATTGCTTCTAATACAATGTTGCAATGCTTATATGTAAGTTATCATTGACAATAATTTCCTGATGAAATATTCAGAAGGCAGAAAAAGAAACTTTGAATCCTTTTATGAAAATAAATTTTGTTAAAAAATTCTTTTGTTGAAAAATCTCTCGAGAAAACTGCTCGAAGAAAAGAAAAATCTAATTTATGAGCGAGAAAAAAATGTGAAAAGCATATGAGAAGAAAGTTATTGCAATTTATGATGACAGACGGAAATGTCGTAAGAATGTTTCATTGTGATAAATTGCGAAAAAAAGGTGGAGATGAAAATTTATTTAAATAGAAAAATTTTTAAGAGAAAAATGTCGAAAATTGAAAATTTTTGTGGGCGTTAAATTAGTTAATTAGGTGAAAGAATAATTTGCTATATTTTTTATAGCAAAATATTTATCTCACTTAATAAAATGTCATGACTGATTTTTATCAACAACAAAAACCTTCAATTCCATCGAAATAAAATTTTTCACATGATAATTTCCAGAAACCCTCGAAAACGCACAGCATGACTCACCTACGCACGAACTTCATGATCTATTTTAATCTTTCCTCTCAAGACAGAGCATATTTTATTATTAGGTCACTCGTTGATAAGTTCAAGGACCTCATAATATCGATAATGAAGCTTGGCAATAATAAATGTTTATTGACGGGCACACTTTTCGACATTCACGCACGTATTTCAAATTTTTCTCCATCACATAATGAAGGCATCGATCGTATGTTTACATTCACCACATTTTCACCAAGTTTCCAGTCCGAAATTAGTGAGTGCGAATGGAAATTTGCACACGAAAAAGCAATTAATTCGAGTTAAGAGACGCTCGCGCGCCTTGATGAAGAAGAAAATCATTTTAACTAATTTTTTTGCTCATTCATAAATTTAAGCATCAGCGATGAACTTCTTCTTAGCTTCATGCGAACAAACATTCGAAATGACTTGCGAATTTATTTTGAAATGTGATCTTGAAATTATTTTTAAATTTAAAACCGTTAAAACTTTGAGAACATTTTTTATGTAAATTTAAGATCTTTAATTACTCAATTAAAGCTCTCAGAAATTATCCGCAATTACCACAAACATTCTTATCGAACCCCCATCGACCTCAACTCTAATTAAATCCGCAAATTAGTTCATGGAATAAAAATTCCTCTCTTAATTCTTTTTAGCACACTGTTGCTGCTCAATTTCTTCTTAAATTTCTCCATATCCACAATTTGTGCGAGTATCCAAAATAATGATAATCTTTTGTTTATTTGTGCTCAAATGTTCAGGCTCAATTCTCTTCTTCTGCTTCGCGCACAATTGAGAAATTCATGAATCAACGTGTGTGCGCCGAATGAGATTTGTGTTTATGTTAATTTCTCGCTTTTTTGGAAAATTGAAAAAATATCTCGGCGAGAATGATTATGTGCGGTTAGCAAGTGCTAAATAAACCCCAATCGAAAGTTAAACTTTTGGATTTTTTGCATGGAAAAAGCAGTGTGACAAAAATGTAAAATTAATTTTTTGAGTTTAAATTTTAAATTTTTTAAATAAAATTTTGAAATTTTTTATAGTATCCATCCCTCGATTTTAACGCACTTTTCTTGGTAGTTTATGTACATTCCATATTCCTTACGCATGTACGCAACGAGTTGACCAGACTTCTGCTTACTCTCAGCTCAATGTTGTTACACAATTCGACCCATAAAATTTTGCTTCTCGAGTTAAATGAGATTTTTTTTCAGAAATGAGCACAAAAGGCAATTTTCCACCTTCGACCGATCAATCAATACTTTATTAAGGGTGCGAGGATAAAATTCCTTTCCTGAACAAATGCCTGAAATTGATCGATAATGGAGATTTTTCTACATGAGTGATGGACATTCGAGGACACTCCATTTAACCCTATCAACAATAGATTTCGTGTATGAATGAAATTTCTCTCGAGAGAATCCATTTTTCAACTTTATGTTTTCTCTTTATTTTCGGGTTAGAATAAATTCATAAATTTAGCCACCAATTCGTGATGCTCGGCATGCTGTCCATAGCAATCAGAATTGAGATTTTTATTATTTATGAAATCTTTTGGAAAGGCAATTTTCAATAATTTCATTAATGATGTAAAAATTGTAAATTTTTATATTTTAAAATTGAATTTAAATCAAGTTTGTTAAATTGATAAATTCCCTCACCCCATGTTAAATTCAATGAACAACCTTTCAAACACATTCACACTACATCAATGATCCCTATTGACACCTCTTTAACTACTCTTTAATTTATTTTGATGAATTTTGCGTCAACGACAGAATTCAGAAATTTAATTTTGCGGGTCCTCTCAAAATAACGCAACATGAAAATTATTTTACAAAATAATAAAATTGCAAAACAGTTTAAACCACCGCTGTGAGTGTGAAACTCAAATAATCAGCAGGGAGCGAAGTTGAACACAATTTTTATTTCAATTTTATTATTTTTCCACTTCAATTGCGAGAAGCATTTACAGATTTTTTTGATATTCTTTCACAAACTTTATTATCTCACTAAGCACTTCCTCTACTCGAGAAATTAAATTATTTCTTTTTTATAACATCTCTGAGAATTAAGTGACTTGACTACTGTTGGTGGAAATTTTCCTAAAAAAAATTTACGCTAGAGTGGTTTGATGAAGAGGTCGGAGAAGAGCAATAAAAATTGTTTTTATGGAGTTGAAAATTTTCATCAATGAATGAAAATTAGAAATTAAAAAAATTACAAAAAAAATTTCAAATATAAATCAAAAGCGAATTTTTTTTAGAAATATTAGGATTCGAACCTTTGATTTTACAAACTTTAATCAATTTCAATTTTATATTTTTGTATAAAGTTGTTTTAAATACTTTTTAAAATTTCATCCCTTGCATCTTATCTGAATAAATCTTTAAGAATTCTTGCTTTTATACGTTTGGTAGATAAATCACCCCCTAAAGCATCGTAAACAATTGTCTGCAAAAACCAACTGAAATAAAAACATCGTGAAAAAATAAAATTTCTTCTAAAAAATATTTAGCGTTTTCTGCAAAATTGTTGGGTTCAATTGCTAAAAATCCAATTCTTATTTAGGTTATTTTAATTTTCAAGTATATCTTTTTAATGTTCCAATTAATTATTTTTCCTTTCAATTTCAACTTTTTATAAAAAAATTATTTATGCACATTTTCTCATCAATTTTAATGTCACCATCTCTTTTGAATAAATTCCCACACAATTTCTTTAATGTGTCGCATTTTATGCTGTGAACCACATTAACCGCACAGACTCGCATAGAAAGTCTCTCTTATATATATTGCTAACAAATGGAATCTTCATGAGATTAATGATGTTTAATTTTTTGTCTGTTTGTGTGTGTGATCGACACATGACACGTTTTTGATGATGTAAAGTGTTACATTTTAAGTGTTTGAGGGAGAAAAATCATCAGGCTCATGAATAATCACTTTCATACCTGATTATTAGACACACACTCTGACACATTCCAGTGGGGACCTTGGAAGTTGAGTGAAAGAGAGTTTTTCTACCTGTTGATCCATCCTGAAGATGAATTTTGAGATTTTAATGGAGTTCAAAAAAATTTTCAATATATTTTTAAAATCTCCTCGGACATGAATTTTTCAACAGATCACGATTAAATCATTTGATCGACAATTCACCCCACGATGATGATGATCATAGCTGAAATTCTCTCACTTCACAAATCGATTTTGACTTGGCGAGTCTTACTCACATCGCTGTTGGTGGAGTCCATTAAAAAATTATATAGAAATTACTTTTTAGTTCTTCTTCTTCATCATCTAATATCTGTGATTAATAGATTCCTCGCTGTGGAAGTCAAGATGCGAATGGAAGAAGAAGAAATGATGGAAAAAATCGAATTAAATTATACGTTTTTATTCTTAATATTTTGGTGGATATGAGATGAATGGGATGTGGGCGAAACCGTGTGTCAATTAAGATGCATTTGGTATGCTTTTACTAATCAACATGATGTCGATGGGAGCGAAAGGTGTTTTATGAAAGTCATTTTCATTCATGTAAATTTTAATTTTTACTGTAAAGATTATTAGGTTGAGAGTTGAGCATTAATTGATGTCAAAATTAATTTGGATCAATAAAAATTATTTAAATTGGAATTTTAGAATCAAAATTTTTTTTTAAATTTAATTTTTTTTTAACCGTTTGATTTTAATTCTTTTGACTCATTTATACCGGTTTAATTCACAATCTTAGATCAGCGCATGTCATCATAATTCACCCATTCAATGACTCCATCGTATATCCATCAAAAGCCTCAAAAGCAAATCATAGCAATTTTCATACACACACACTCATCTCTCGAGATGTACACAATAAAAGTCCGTTTCTAGTCACTGATTATATCTCAATCCATCAATCATTCGAAACTTATGATTCGCATTCCATCTCTAAGTGTGCCATTATGAATATTCATATATATGTTGCCTTAAATCGATCTAATTTCTGTAGCATTATATCGGTAAACGTTCTAATTAAAGTGTCGTTTCTCATTCGAGGCTTCCCTTTCCCACGAGTTCAAGAGCGAGTGCTCGAGACTTGTCATGGTAACCGCAAAAGAAGATCACACATTCTTGATATTAATTGCTGTACATAAAAATAAGAGAGAGATGTAAGTGGAGATGATGATGAGGAAAAATATCTGAGGCTAAAAGTAATAAGTGGATGTATCATAGGGCGATTGAGGCATAGGGTCGAATTTGAGGTTTATATTTTGCTTCAATTTGTTGCTCATTTTAAAAATTTATTTACGTTTTGATTCAAGTTTCGAGCTGATTTTTGTTTGTTGGTCAGTTATGGTTTTTTGATTGAAAAAATAAAAAGTATTTCTCAGTTTTAAAAGTTTAAGGAACTGTAGAATTTTGTTGCTGATTTTCGCTTCAATCGTTGCTCATTTTTTTAATTTTTAAAAAAACGCTTAAATTTGCTCACTTAAATTTAAAAAATCCGTTAAAATGCTTTAGCTTCACCTTCCATTTCATCATCAAACACTTTCATGCATTCTACTCGATAAAAAATCAAAGAATAAAAGTGAAGATGATCTACCGAGCAGCATCGAATGAATATAAAGAGCTCGCTTTATGAAAAATCGATGAGTAACACCATCTTTGAATAAGCGATAACAATGACTCAGCACCATTGAAAGCGATATGAACTGTATGTGGATACGCGAGGTGTGTACAAGAGTTTCTTTTAATGGTGGTAAACGTGGACTTTCTCAATGTTAGGCAATTGTTTAATTTTTTCCCATCTTCTTCCCCAATAATTTAATTCACGGCTTCGGCCTTAAGTGCCTTTTGCATTCAATCTCTCTCTTCTGTTGTTGGTCGGACGGGTGATGATGTTGCTAATATTAAATGAAGAAAAATATCAGGTTGAGTTGACTTTTATTACCATCGCGGGTGAAACGTGGTTAATAAAGAATGAACGGCATATGACTCGACTGGTAAGCACTTCTGTTTGGCGTGATTGATCGTGTTGAGAATTTTTCGAGTTTAAATTAGCTCAAAATGTTTGACGGTTAGTTTATTTTCAAATTTTAATGAAAGCCATTAAAAAAATTTAAATAACCGTTAAAAACTTTGACAAATGTCCCCGCTCAATCTAATAATTCACTCTCAACGTTGATCGCGATGTTTATAACCGCAATCATGAGACACAAAATTAAAATATTTTACGGCCGAAATAAAAAATTATTTTCATGAGACGGCTGTTGATTATTAATATCTCGATTAAAGGGGAGTTTGTCGCACGCTACCGGGTCATTTATGAAGATAGTGCGTAAGGCGATAAATCTTAGCATGCCACCATGCGAGTGTCGTCGAATTTTGTATCTTTTAAATTGAAAATTCTAAACTCCATTAAAAGGGAAGCGAAAATTTTTGGTTATCGAGAGAGGGAAGTCGTAAATCATCGTAATAAGTGTGTGTGAGGTGAGAGAAAATATTTTAATATTTCACGGTTAATTGATGGTAACAATGGAGAGGTAGAAATCATCGAAAAAGGAATTTTAATGGATGCTGATCACATCATAAAGACCACCCAAACTAAACTAAGCGAGAAAAAAAGATAAAAAGAGCGATGAAGGAATTTCCTTTTTTTGCAACAATAGAATCCTAATTCCTCTTAAATATCCCTTCGCCAATTCGTCATACTCTCATCCTGTCTCCCTCTTTCGCTCACTCATAGAAGATTTTTATCATTCTCTCTTCACTCACTTTGGAGTCGTGAGTCCTTGCGGAGAGTTTTGTGATATCTCAATTTTATTGCATTTTTGCAGTTACAATAAAATTTTTCACTACAATAATAAAAATTTTAAATTTGAAAATTAAACTCAAAAATTTCCAGCAGGGACAAACTCTGAGCATTAGCAGTCCACGCTTCATAAACAACATTCTTGCCAATAAATTTCCTTTTATGTTTTCTCCAAAATTTTCTGATGAAAAAATTCTTTCTTTATGTTGGCAGGGCAGAAGCCTCTTTCGTATATAATAAAATCTACAAGCATTTCATGTTAAAGATGAATCAGAGGTGGAAGAATAAGAAGAGAAGGAGCATGTAACATAATGAAGCGGCATACAGTGTGAATGATGATGAATAATGGCATTAAATAAATATGCATTATTGCCCCTCTCCTCGTTCGTTCTCTTCACTTTTTTCTTCACCGCTTAGCAGAAATTTTCTTCTTCTTAATTCAGCACGAAAGAATCTTTTCAAGAAGTTCTCGAGAGATTTGGAAAAGTGGCGAGTGTAATTTTTGGTAGGCATGCAATTGAGCGATAAGAATTGGGTAATTTTGTGTTTATAGCAAAAATTATAGCAAATAGCTCAGATGTTTTTAAGCACAGCATTTATGTGCTGCATTTTTTTCTGCTTCTAAAAAAATCTTTCCTGAATATTCAAAGGACCAATTGTCATCCTTTTTTTATCCTCCTGTGTCATGTTCACTGTTTGCGTCCTTTTATGTCCATTGTATTTCCTGTGAATGGACATTTGTCGGAATTGGAGGTTGGAACACCAAAACTTTCTCCAAGAACCTTTCATTCAATTATTCCATTATGAAAATTGTGACACAATTGTTTATTTTTTTCTCTCTCTATTCAGGTATTTTTCTTCATTGTCTACATTGACATCATCCCAGACATGAAAATTCTCAAATAAGTCGTAAAAAATTCTTCTGTTTTATGCCTACGCGAAATGTGAGAACAAAAGCAAGAAGAAAAAAATAACACAAAAAATACATCAACACCAAATCATTTCACGATCTCTCTCACTTTTATATTTATTTTTTAGCAAATCTCACTCGCAACTATTAGATAAAATTTATTTATTAATTAATTAACATAATAACGCCATAAAGAATTCTTTTTATCGCCACTCCATCTCATCGAGCCATGAAGTCGACTCTTGCGGCTAAATTAGTCACCAAAACAGAATCATTATCTCTCTCACTCGGTCGTTCTCATATCGAGTTTTTTTTGGATAATATTGATGTGGATATTGACAGTGGAGGATGGATGTGATGAAAGGTTTGTCTAAAAATTTAGACTTTTAAAGATTTGTGAGATAAAGCATGAATTTCACATCACCTTGAATTTGCCATAATTTTTAAAAAAGTGAAACTTTTTAAATTTAAAAATCATAAGTTTTTTTCACATTCTTAAAATATTTAAAATTAAACTGTCCATTGTACTCAAACTCCACGGTTAGTGTTATTAATATTGCCGCACAACCAAAAGGAGCATGCGAGAGAAACCGAAGAAAATTGACTTTTGCGTGTTGACTGGTGAAATGTATAAAAAACAACACAAAGCGAAGCAAAAAAATATTTATAAATCTACACACGAGAGAGTCCACAACGAAAGAATATTCGGAGGACACTTAAACCATTGATGGACCACGAATTTTATGAGGTTTTCGCCCTAGCTCTCAACGGATGACCATTAAATTCAGGGTTAACCGGTCGGTTATGTGCACACACGACAGAGCAAATCAATACAGATTTTATTCTCTCGAGCACATTCAGTGCATCGAAAGCTTTCATTAACAAACGAGATATTTTTTGGCAAACATAAATTTTTATTAGCATTTAAATGGTTCAGGCCTGACATCTCAATAAGATGCTAATGAAAATTTATTTGAAGAATTTTTATTGCGATATTTGTGTGTGATAAGAAAGCTGCAATGCATTGACAACGTCAGCTGACTATTGGATATCGAAATACATAAAACAGCGGAGGGTACATGATGAAAGTTCTCATGAATATTTTATGCAGCATAAAACAGCAGAGAGCTTTTTATTAAGTAGAAAGGTCCACTATTGGGTCACTCGTAAAAATACTGTGCGGATTCATTTAAATATAATAAAATTTAACGACTTTTTTGTTTATTGAAAATAGTTTAAAATTTAATGAAAAAATAAACTTTTTGTTGAATCTCAATATTTTGACTCAACACAGTAAAAACTATAAAATAATTTTACGACTTCTCTCATATTTTATGCACGCTTTAAAGTCTTGAATTTTTCGCGAAGAAACTTTTTTCACGGAGCTCATGTAAAACAACACATTCTCACTTTATAAGCGATGGAGATTCTTAAATAGCATAAAATATCTATTGAATAGCTCTTTGAGATGGTAATTACGCTGCAATGTGCTTGATAAATCGCTTTAACCTCATCCGTACTTTATCTTGGGAATTTTTTTGCAAGGGATGGACACAAAAAATCATTTTTAAAAAATTCTATTTTAAAACTATTTTAGCGTCTAAACCTTGCAATTTTTTGCGCTGTTCATTTAAGAGAAAATAGCATCATAAAAATATGAAAAATGAATAGAGAAATCGTGCCATAAATTCTAATTTCAAACAATCAATTTGAGCTTCCTTCTCTCACTCGCACCGCGCTGCTTCTTCCTTTCTGCCATTTTAAGCTAATTGAATGTGGATTGGATTTCATTCCATGTGCGGACTGATGAAGAAGAAACCACATTTACCTCAAATTGAGCGCTAACAGCGATCAAATATAAAATCGATTAAATTCAATCGTAACTAGATAGACATTAAGATATCTCTCGCTATGTGTGTGAAAATATTTTGAAATGCCAAAAAGGAGGGAGCGAAGAAAGAGAGGAAGTAGACGGTAATCGGATACTTTTCCAGTTCCTCGCACATTTTTGTATTAGCCTTACTGTCTTCCATGTGCAGTCTGTGTATGAACATTCATTAGCCGTCGTTTTACTAAATTCGATCACGCAAATATTGTGAGTAAGGTATGGCTAATGATAATTGAATCAAGGGGTGGAAACTTTTAAATTTAACGGATTTTTTACTTTTCGACAATTTAAATTTTTATAAGCAAAAAAATCATAGCTCACTGTAACTTTTTTGCTCTCTCTTAATTAAATTACGTTGCAGACATTTCATGACGAGAATTTTAATGCAAACACAAAAATTGCATTCAATTAATTTCAATTAAACTGACTTAACTTACTTCCTTGCTAAATTTTTGCGCGAGGGTAAAAACCGCAAACTTTTAAGCGAAATGAAAATTGGTTTTTGTGGTTGGGAAAAAAATCAATTTTCATGATTAAATTGAATGAATTCTTGATGAAGATTCATTGTGGGTTATTTTAAGTCCTAATGGCGATGAGTCAAAATAAGTTGTTGCATTTGATGAGGGATTGACACTTTGACTAAGATCTTTGTCAGGCGTTAATCGTGTCATTTATATTAGCAACAGTCAAAACTAATCTTGCGAGGATTTAGATGAGTGGCTCGGTATTGAAATTTTGTAGATCCAGAAATCTCGTTGAGTAAGTGAAGAATTTTACAAACCTAGAAAAAAAATAGTAAAATTAATAATTTGAATAATTTTTTAAGAAGAATTTCGGAGCGACAAAATTTCCACTCACACTTTTTTAATCAACGTTCAAACTCAATCAACAAACATTAATTTTTCGCAAATCCCACCCGAAAAAAATGACGACTGGAATTCTTGTTTGCGGTTCGCTTTCAGCTTCTTCTAATGTGCAAATATTTTCTCATTTTTCACTTCGCCGATAATTTGTTTAATTTTAATCTTATCACCTCGTCGTCGATCAGAGAATGTCAATGTCACGAGTCATTAAATATCTCTCTTTAAAGCGTGTGAGGATTAACTGAAAATTGTAGCAAATAAAAACCTATTTAGAACTGAAGTAATCGCAAAATGCAGCTGGAAAAATCCCACGATTTGAAAAAGCTGTTCAACTGCATTCCATTCCATTTGGCCCCGGCGTGCACACACATCGAGCACACAAAGTCCGAAATAATATTAAAAGGAAATGAGGAAGAGGTGAAGTTGGAAGAAGAAGTTCGACGATATCGTGAATCATTGAGAGATTTTGCGAAGGAGAGCAGCAAAAGTTTCACTAAATTGAACAAACATGTTAAATTCTTTCCTCCGCTGTTGCTGAGCCGTTCTCTAAGGTTCGAGAGCCTGCAACAAGAAGAAGAACTCAAACCACCGCAAAGGAATGCCATGAGAGAGAAGCAGAAACGATTTTTTTTTTGCATTCTTCTTCTTGCCTGTGTGCTTGCTGACCATATAAATATTTTCATTTCATTTTTATTGCCAATTGCATGGGAAATAAAAAAAAGAGTTTAAAGAAGAGCAAGAAGAAAAATCGCTTAATGAACCGATTATTTTGTTTTATGATAAAGATGTAGAAAAAATTTTTCGATGGCGATTAAAAATTATTAAAATATTTGCGACCTTTTTGCACTTGAATGCGTCGTGAAAGAAATTTAATTAAAAATAATTTCTCTCTTAAATATTTTTTTGCCCACCGGCTTCAAAAAAAATATTAAATCGTTGTTGCACTTTAAATGCGATAAGACATGCACCTCAGTAAAGAGCAGAGAAGCAGAGTAAAAAGAAGAGTGGAGAAAAAATAATTTATGGAGGACAATGGGTGAGCAAGCACATGATATTACCCCGCGAGAGAGTGAGCCAGGTCGGTACATTTTCAATGGCCAAATACACAAATACATTATGAACTCTACACACGCTGATCGCCGCGCTTATTTTTGTATACATAAAGAACTTGACTGACCGGTCTTCACTTCTCCTTCTTCTCTCTTCGGCCTCACGAAAAATATAAAAAAAAACTCGAGAATTTCATCTCGAGAAGAATTTTGAAAAATGCTTCCAAGATCTAATTAAAATCTCTCGAGGGCTAATTCGCGATCAAATTACTTGACAACTCATATTGAGAGGGTTCAACTTCCTCCGTAGACGCAAACAAATAAAAGGAACTTGGCATGAGAATGGTAATTGAGATGATGCAGCGCAGACCCACGCAAATCTAATTTAATTCTTTTATTATTTTTGGCATTGAAGAGATTTTTATCATTTAATGAGAATGTTTTTTTTGCCGAATATTTATGACTATGGAATTTAAAGAAGATTAAGTGGGAAAAATATTATTAAATTTTTTAAAAAGTTCTCGATCGATCCTCGCTTTCACCTGGCATTCCTACTACCACCATAAATCAAGACCGCAAGTTGCACCGCATGTCACTAATTGACAGCCATGTGGAACTTCCATAACGCGACATCCAACAAGTCTATCGCATCGACATTCTCAAGTAAGGCACAACCACCCAGTGTCGCATTCTAGTCACGACTGATTGGTATGACAAGTTACCAGTGTGCTGTATGGCCATTATTTAATGCTAATTTTTTTGAGTCGACCATCTGCGGGCATCATACACACACCCCGGTGAGGTCAATAAATTATCTTCATTTATGAATAATCAATCATTAATAACTCTTTTTTGTCTGTCAATGGTGTCAATATTAAAAATCATCAAGATCATATTAGACTGACTCATTTATTAAATCACATCGACCTACGCGGGCACAGAATTGTTGCCGGTTGTCTTGTGATCGCCGTGTTTAGAGTCAAATTTTGAAAAAGTCTCAATAAATATTTTGGAGTTCAATTTAAATTATGAGAAAAGGGATGGAAAATTTTATAAAATATTTTTTAAAATTTACAAAAAGTTAAATTTTAAAAAAACAAAAATGACCATCGATTTACTCACTTTAAAGCCTTATAAATAATTCTCAAATAACTCTTCAACTCAAAACCAATAACGAAAACTATAAAAGAACAGAAATCTTTTTTCTTCTATTCAGAAATTTGTTTGAATAGCTTCGAATGAGAAACAAAACAAGAAATGTTGTTGAAAAAAATTAATTAACTGAAGATGAAATTTTTATTGTCGTCTCGAGAGGATGTGACACTCTTTAAAATTGACTGTGAACGACAATTTAAACTCAATTATGTACACGCCTTCTAATATAGAAATATTTATGATTTAATTTCATTTTAATTAGTTTGCTTTCAATTTTTATGGACTTTGGTGTGTAACATGTTGCACAACTCTGAGTGCGATGGAAAAATATTGCGGTTACGGAGCGGAAACTGTGAGGCAAATTAATTGCATATTACATTTCTTTCTCTCCTTTTTCATTTCTCATTCCTTTCTCATTCCATTAACCACCGCATAAGGAATTGAAATTGAATTGCTGCTGGGACTTTTTCCCTTCTTCTGTTCTTTCATACCCACAGAACATTTTCAGTGTCAAATTTATATCAATTTGATATCAATTTTTGATAGCAAATTTTTTGGGCAATTTCGTCGATATTTGGTCAAATTTTGCTATTAAATTTAACATGGATTTGATAGCAAATTTTGACATTAAATTTATATCAATTTAATAGCAAATTTTGATATGATTTTTTTTCTAAAAAAATTTTTGTGTCAAATTTTGCTATCAATTTAATGTAAATTTGACGTCAAATTTCATTTTCCACTTTTGTGGAACACTTAATTTAATTAATTTTTTTTGCTATATCAGGTCAACACTTGGTTGTTTTTTGCTCTGTAATGATAAAGGAATATTTTTTAGAAACTCAAACTTATTTTTGCTTACCCGCCGTTGCTAGGATTCGAACCGCTGTCTTCAAGAAGATGAATTTGTTAACACTCGCGCGCGTAAACATTGCGCTACCAAGCCTTTATTAAATTTAATTTCACAATGGCTAAAGACTTATATAAGAAATCAAAAGTTTTTGTCTAAATTTAAGCAGATACTTATTAATTTCTTGATAATATCTTTTAGCTTTCAAAAAATAACATCCTCATTCTTATTATTTTGAACCAAACTTTATTTTTTTTTCTCAGGTTTGTTAAAGATATTTAAATTTTGAAGAAATAATTATCTTTAGAATTTTATGAAGGAACAAAAATTTAAATAAATTAAATTTTTATTAAACTTATTTATTTTCGTGCTTATTTTAGGAACTTTTGAAAAAATTATCAGAAAATTAAAGAAAGCGACAACAAAAAAAACGTCAAAAATTCAAAAAGGCTAGACGAAAATTTTCAGATTAAAAATTTGATGATGAAGAATTTACTTTTTTTTTCAGGTGAAATATATTTTTTCTAATTAATTGATTCTTTGAAATTTTGTTGCCCTTTTCCCAATGCTGATAAAACTTTGCTTGTGTATTTTTTTTTAAATTTTTGCCACCTTTGCTTGAATTTAAAAAATATATTATATAAATTGATATTAATTAAAATTTGATATTAAACTTCTGGTCAATTATTTTATATTAAATTGCTATTTAATAAATTTTATTTAATTTTGGTCAAAATTTAATATTAAATTGATATCATAATTAGATTTAAAATTTTTCAAATTTAATATAAATTGTTAATTAATAAAATTAAAATTTTTTAAAAAAATTTAATAAATTGATATAAATTAATGAAAAATAAAAAAATTTCAAAAATTTAATATATTGATAAATAAATTAAAAAATTTAATTTAAATAATTGAATATAATTTAAATTTTTAAAATTAATTAAATTTATATTAAAATTGATTATTTTGAATTAAAAATATATAATTTTATGATATTTATATTTTTTTACTTCTATTAAATTGACATAAATTTACATTAAATTTTTTTGTTATATAAATTCATTTAAATTTAATATCAAAATATTTTTTTGACAAGGATTTAACGTCAAATTGATATCAATTCAACCAAAAATTGTTCTATGGGTCTCTCCATCATCATCAATTTAATTTTTTACTCCTCTCATCTACCCGAGCGAGGAATCAATAATCGCTTTACTCTCCCCTCTGTTATCGTGAACTTCCTTTGGATTATCCTTGTAGAAATTTTTAAATTATATTTTGAGAATTTAACGGAATTTTTAAATGTGAAATTTTTAAAAACTTTAATTTTAAAGTTTTAAAATTCTCCTTAATTTTCTCATAAATATCAACGACTTGCAATAAATGTGATTGAGAATTAAAGCCGAAAAACTTTTCTCCCCCAAAGGGCGAAAAATGCATTCAGTGATTTATGGATTTAACCTCAAAGTGCAAAATTATTCTATCTCAAAAGAACTTTTGTGAATGAACATGAAAAGTTTTTTTGTTAAATTTATTCTGGGTCAAAATTTCAATGAGTTTGATTTTCATCATTGAGGGGAGTTTTTCTAGTGGGTTGTTGCTACATTGCCATTTCATCAGTTAATACAAAATCTGAAGAGTGCTTGTGATGGATGAAAAATTGTGCAAGAATGATTCAATGGAAAATTTACAAGGCCCAAGGGTTGAATTTTTAATCCCTGAAAAATCATTAGAATTTTTTTTGAATTTTTAAATTATTAAAAGACGTTAAAATTTTGAATCTTGTTAATTTATCAATTATTCAAATATAAAATTACATCTGCAGACATCCCTTGACACTCTTCTATATCTTTGCCCAGATTTTATCGCTCGAGGCGTAAACTTTTGATCCTTTCGCCTATTTTTCATTTTCACAAAACAACAGCACACAGAAACATGATCCTTCTCCATATCCGGCCTTATGCAGCACGAGATTTCCTATTAATCGGACGATGATAAATTGTGAATGGATGCAATATCGCTCGAGTGTCTGTTTGTTCAGCAGTTTCGCATCAATATACTCTGCGTTGCTATGAAGATTCTCGTGGGAGGAGACAGGACATTAGAAATCAATTTTCTATAACCGAGACAGCATCTTGCGAGAGTCACATTTGCTTATTGGATTACAAATTTCTCCGACATCCGTTTTTCGAAGTGTGTAATTTTCGTTAAGAAATCGCAATTTTATGTCGGCAAAAATAATGTAATTGCAAATCGAGTTCTTTAGGGTGTTTACCAACAATTTTATTTATTTAGCCGACACCACCTGCTCGAGTAAACACGAGAAAAGTTAAATTGCGAATTTTATAGCTCAAACTAAAGTAAAGGGTGTGATGAAGGTTGGATGTGGAAGTGATGTTGCTTTAATAATTTAAGGATGCCATTAAAATCCTTTCGGTTATGTGTCAGATGTGAATAATGATGTGGTTAGAAATAGAAAAAATGTCTGACATTTTCCTATCCCAAATTAATTGAGCACGAAACTTTTTCGGTAGTTTTAAAATGTTTTTAATTTTTGGTCTCATTTATCAAACTTAAACAGCATTTTACGCTCGATTAGTTTAGTTTTCTTATATCCTTTGGGAGTTTTTGTTTTAACGATGACAAATTTTTGAAATCTGGTAATTTTTAAATTAATTAATTTAAATAAGTTTTTAACGATTTTAAAATTTAGTTTTTAACGTATTTGAATTTTTCAAACCAATTTTAACCCCTCAAATTTCTTGATGTGTTGCCTATAGAACCACCGACATGTATTTGCTCAATCTCCTCCATCATAAAAAAATATTTCGAAAGAAATTTAATTTCCGCCAAATGAACAAACAAGACAAGAACATGTCGAAGTGAAGGAAGGATACATCCGTCAATGTCGATATGTATGGAAATTTCAATGGCATTCTCTTTTATATTTTAAATCATTTCATAGGCGGAAACAAAAAAGTTACGTGAAATTTGCCAGTTGAAAAACTCACATTTGACATTAAGGCGTCTGAGTTGAAAATGCGATTTTAATGTAGAAAGAAAGAAAAATTTTCATTGTTCAAAAAAAGTTTTGTTAGCTTTTCATCATGCGATTAATACATGAATAAAGTTTTATTTAAAGTAGTTTTTATGATGAACTTTTTGTGGATTGAAAAATCAAGGGAGGGTAATAAATTAATCCAAAACCCACTCATCATTTTTTATTTCCAATCACATCGTTTGATCATTAATTGAACACCAAAAATTTCACCATATCAAAGGATTCACATCACACCACAAAATTACCATTTTATGCATTCAATTCGCATATCACGTAGACAATAAATACAGCCGAGAATTGCCTCATCCAAAAGTGCTTTGTTATCAATGATTAATACCGGAAATCGTTGCCAATGCGCGTGGAATTTTCATGAGAAGTTTTTTTCGTGTTATACAGTTTCACTCAATTCGAGCATTTTTTGTGGCACTTTAATATGCTGCTGTTAAAAGACACATGAATTAATGCGATATGAGAGAGAATTAATTAAAATGTTATAATGGAAATTATGTCAATCTTTCTCTGCTTTTTCGTTAAAATAAATTTTCGTATGGATTAAATTTCATACTAAGTTGGAGTGATGTGAGGTGAATGAAGATGAATTTTGCCCACGTAAATTTTTTAAAAGTACATCAAATTTTTTGAAAGTACTCAGAAAGTTTAAAAATAATTTAATATATTTTTAATATTTATAAATTTTCACCCTGAAATTCACCCTTATCAATTTTCATGTCTGAAACTCAAAGTGACTTGCTGCTTTTTTAACAAAAATGTCCGAAATTCACATTTTAGCGATCCCTGTCCATTTTCAAAGCTTAACATTTCATAATAATTCTCATCCTCATCTCTCGGGATTAAAATGCTGCTGGAATTTAAATTTCACAATTGCGAAAGTATGCATTGAAAGCAGGAATGTGTCAGAAAATTTATCATAACGGTGATGATACTGGCAGGTGCTTGAGAGAGCGACAGCTGAACATTTCTCATAAAATTTTTGTTTACTTCTCTCGCGTTGACCCGCAAGGCATTCAAACTCTTCGCGATTTTTTTCAGTTGACGGAACGACGAGTTCACCGAGAGAGTGATAAAGGAGTGTCGGCTAACATCAAATGAATGCTGAGTGGAGCTTGAAAGATTTCTATCATCTCACATATTTCTTCTTAAAATGCGAATTTGTATTTAAATAATTATTTTAATTTTATGCAAAAGCAATTTTTTAGTGTCGCTGCTTTTAGAAGTAGCAAACTCGTGAGAGTTCATAAGCATTTTATGCAGAAAAAAAACAGCAAATTTAATTATTTTTCCTCTCATCCTCTGCTTCACACACTTTATAAATTTATTAATGACATTTCTAGCAAAAAATCCGAAATTCATTTTTTAAATGACAATTTTAACACCGGCTGCAGATTTCGTTTCATCCACGCCGACAAAATTGAATAAATTAGTGACATAAAAAATTAATTTAAATTTGCGAAAAAAAGGAGTGGAATTTTTAAAATTTATAGCAAAAATTACAGGAAATTTCTAAAACTTTGTAAATTATAGGAAATTTAAAATTGTGATAATAATTTTTATAGCATCTCAATTTTAAATAGCATCCACCACTTGTGTATATTTCCCGGTCATTTCCTGCTCTTCATTTCTCGCCGCACACTCAATTAACATATCAAATAGCTTTAATAATCTGCATCCAATAACAATCATCATAATTATCGTGAAACTTGTTCTCATCTCGATCAACACGCTCAGCACATGTGAACAGCGGAAAAAAAGTTTTATCAGCACCAGAAATAATTTTTCTCACTCCGCGATAACGAGAACAGCAACAAAAATCAATCATTACAGTCAGAAAGGCAGAAAAAAGTTGTCGGCGAAATTAAAAACAAGAACAACAGTTTGCACAAAAAGCTGATTAACACTGAAAGCCCATTGACACTGGCAGCGAGTGACTGTCGCGCATAAAAATATTTATTTAAAAATCTCATTTTCACGGTGTCGATATCGCGAGCTGTTATTTGCAGCATAAAATTGAAAATAATCGCAAAGTGTCACAAAATGTGATTGGTGAGAGAGTTTATTTTCGCATAAATAATTGACTCGAATATTAATGACACTAAAGTGATGGAATGGAAATTTATTGAATTTTTGCTGATTAAAAATTTAAAAGGAAATTTAATTAAAATTTTTATTTCGTGCCTTCAATAATCTTCTCATTCAAATGTCAGAAATAAAATAATTTTATCAGCATCACAAAAGCAAACAATTCCTTTTCCATTAAGTATTAAAAAGTATTCGACCTAAATCCTCTTTAAATAGAGAGGAAAAATATTGTTTGACATTAGAGGGATTAAAAATCCTCTCACATACTTCCTCATGGACCATTTAAAATGGCCTTTTTAGTTGAAAAACAAACATAGAAATGGCAAACTAGTTGCTAGTTACGGAAGGTATATTAAAGGATAAGCAAACACATGCAAAACCTCCGTCAAGTCCTTGTTGGGATGGGAAAAAAATATTTACATTTTCTCTGCCATATCTCTGATCATTTTTAAAGGATTTTGGCTTACTTTTTTCTTCAACCTTTTTCGGAATCTCTTTAAACTTACAAACTCACATGTTCATCTTTAATTGAAACATTTTTTTCGGGTGATTAAATTCAATCCGACATTACTACATGTTTAAACGAGAATAAGAAGAAGAATGAGATCAAAAGGACCATTCAAATGGACCTCATAATGCCATTGAGAGCGGCTTAAGGCTTTTAGCAGAAAAAAATGCATTTCCTCTTTTTTAAGATTCACTCAAGGGTGGAATGGTTTAATTATTTCGAGAAATCTTGTTACAACGTGAAAGAAATTAATTTTGTTAAAAATTTTAAATTTAAAGCAATAATTTTTATGATCGATAA
Organism: Tanytarsus gracilentus; assembly: GCA_038502055.1. NCBI lineage: Eukaryota > Metazoa > Arthropoda > Insecta > Diptera > Chironomidae > Tanytarsus > Tanytarsus gracilentus. The sequence continues at coordinate 2,181,698 of JAXRKN010000043.1, read as the reverse complement.
ATTCAAACAATTAAAATTTTTATCAACTCTTAATCCAATTTAAATTCAGCAATTCACAAAAAAAATATCCGAAATCTCTCTGACTCACCCCCCGTGGGCGTCTAAATTTACATTTTGCAATTTCCTTTTAAAAATTCCACTTCAATAAATAAATTTGCATTTTTATTTGTCGCTTGCGAAGAGAATTTCCCTTTTTTGGACTTCCTAAAGAGATTTTAATTGATGACCGGAGAATGCAACAGAGTCATCGTGGACTTAATTATTGACTTTAATATGCAGAGAAAATGCCATTAAGAATTTTAAGAACACTTCGAATGCGGTTCCAGAGAGCCCCACTCGACAGGCTCTTTTTTTATTTATTGAACGAAATGCTCGCGAAATGGAACCGCAAGCGGCAAAAATGTGAAGGTAAAAGAGAATAAAATTCTGGATTTTATTGGTAATGTTATTTTTTTACTTTTCTTGTTTCTTTTCTACCGGCACGTTTGGTAGAACCAGAAAAAAGTTTTGTTATATCTCTCACATATACACACGGATGAGTTATAAAATTCCATAAAACATATAAAAAAAGAGAAAAGATGAAGCTTAAACTGTTGCAGCTAATAGTTGATGATAGGTTCTAAAAATTTCAAGAACACGATTTGGTTTAGGGGATGGGACGAAAGAAATCAAAGAACGGCTGAAAAACGTGCTGAAATTTACGATACTTGGCAACTTGCTATAAACTTTCTTACTAAATTATAGCAAATATAAAAAAATAAAAAATTTATTTTCGCAAATTTATTTACGACCACAAAAAAGATCAATTCTCTTACTTTTTCCACTCTCCTCGCATGTTCACACATTCCATCGTTTAAACTGTTTTTAACTTCTTCTTATCCTCACTTTTTTTCGCGAAAGAACCAGAGAAACTAATAAAAATGATATCTGATGAAATTCATTAAGAATTAGCTCGTATTTTATTTATCATGAAGCTTCTCGAGAGATTTTTGCTGTTTTTCTCATTTCCTTTTTCGCTTTTGAATTTTTGATAACAAATTTAAGAGATTTTCGAGATGAAAGCTGTTGGTGGAGTTTTAAAATCTTTGAATGTCTTTATTTCTTCTTCTTGGCGGTTAAGTGGTCGTTTAGTGCAGAAAAAATTGTTTTCGAGCTCGAGTCACCGTCACATAAAAATTATAGCTAATTTTTTAAAAAATTCTCGACATTTTAATTTAAATTCATTTAAAAAAGAAACTTCTCCATGAAATATATTCTCTCATCTTTAAATTTCATCCTAAATCCATCGACACACGTAGGTAACAAAGAATGCAGGCAAAAAATCCTGATCTCATCATTTAAGTTCTCATGCCTTTAAGAATGAAATGAATCAAGAACGAACGAAAAAGAAGAAGAAAACAAGCGATGATCAAGACTCAACAGGAATTAACGTGTCATGGCGTTATTTTTTCGCACATTGATGAAATTGAAATTTAAACCGCTTAATCCTCTTAATTGATTCGCTCAATTTTTGGCCTTAATCGCTGTCACGACAATGTGAAAAAGAGTGCGTTGTCCTGCGTTGATGCCGCGAGGGAAATTTTTTCAATTTTATTCTCTTTGAGACGTGAAAAAGATTAAAGTGATGATGCTGCGGTGATTTAATTAATTTGTTTTATTATTCTTGAGGCAGAAATTTTTTCTGTGTGTGAGGTTAATGCGAGAGAATTAAATCACTCGAGTAGGAATTTAATGGTTCGTAACAACTTAATGATGGCTCATGAAAATTTTAATTTTAATTAATTTTAAAATTTTCTGAATGATTGAAGAGAAAAATAAAAATTAATTCAAAGTAAATAAAATTCATCCGAACACCCCACAAAAACAATCTTGAATTTTCCCCCAAAACAAATGGAAAAATTTTCAATCTCGAAGGAAAGTATGAAGAAGACACCGACACACGTTCCATGCTTGCACAAGAAGAACACAAAAATTTTCCTTTTGTTTATTCTCGAATGAAAAATTATCTCAGTAGAAGAAGCAAACAGAGAAAAAAATTTATTCTTTAAATTTCTCGTGAAAATTGAAAAACAAAAGCCGCAAATTAAACTTCTGGGTCGGAGCTGATAAGAATTTTTTTCTCTCACGATTTAAAGACATGTCGAGACGTTCATTATCCGAAGTTTTTAGATTAAAAATCAAGGGACAATTTTAAAATATTTTAGATTTAAAAAAATTTAAATTTGAATTATTAGAAATTAGAAAATTTAATTTTTTGCCAGCAACATCTTGAAGTTTTTAAATCGCATAAAGTAAATTTCCATCAGAAAGGTCAAGCATTCTCTTAATTGGCTCCCCGATAGCAGCTGTAAGTCTGCATTTTCAAAAACTTTTTCCCGTTACTGCCATGCTCGAAAATAAATTAAGTGCTTTTTCTTCTCTCGCTCGTTTTTTTTATCGATCTGAATTGAAAATTAAATCAAATTAGAAGGCACAAAATGAATTAATTTCCATTAAATAGACAAGACTGAAACTTTCATCTCTCGGGGTCTCTTCACGTTCGCTTGTGCAGTTTCGCATGATCGAAAAAGATGAAAAGCAAAATTGAAATTGAATTAATTTACATTTTGTGTGAACAGGAGAAAAAGAGTTTTTTTTATTCTATTAGATTTTTATGCTAAATGGGCATGGCAATCGAGTAATTAATTGACATTCATTAGGGAATGAAAATTAACTTTTGAGGTTGAAATTTTTATTTTGTCACAACCAACAAAAATATTTTCAAAGTAAAATGGATATGAAAATATTTGAACAACGCAAATTTACCTTGCACTTGACTTTCTCTCTCGAACTCACTTTTTACAAATACATTCTTACATAACTTTTTTCCATCTTTATGATTTTGTCAATAATTCTTCTTTGTTTTTCAATATAAATCTGGTGTGTCTTACCTGTAAAATAGAACAAGAGAAAAAAAAATCGGTTAGAAAAAGGAAAAATATAAGTTTAACAAAGATTAATAGCAGTTAAAGTCTAGGGATGTTGTTGTTGCTTCTTTGTCTTAAACACTTTGCATTTTGTTACTGACTCTATTCTCCTCTTCTTATTTTTTCAGGAATTCATTCGAGAGAATCTCAAAGGAGAGCATGAGAAATAAGTTGTTAGAACATTTTATGGCCTGCTTTCATGTTGCTTCATTCAATCAATGGTGTATGTTATGCACTCAAAGGTATTTTTTCGCTCCCCTTTATGATATTATAGAGAAACTTTATTTTTTTTTCCTTTTTTTATGATCATGTTAAACAAGTTCACTCATGAACTATTTTTTCATCAGCATCGTAAAGAATCTTTTTGCTGTTTTCAGCATAGTTCAGTGGAAAAAAATCTTGCAAAGGTGCATTAAGTTTATTAAGAGGTAAATTTGAAATTATTTTAATATATTTATTTTTCTGCTTGAAATTAAAGACTCATTTTACATTTTTATCCTCTTTAAATTTCATATTTTTCACCACAAAAACCAAACAGGTCGACTGCATTCTCATAAAGTTATAAAAGCACAAAAAGGATCAAAAGGATTTCTCATTCGATGTTGATTGCGATAGCAACACATCATAGAAATAAAAAAAGAGCTGTTGACCGTCGGAATATCCAGAAAATGAGAGAGAAAGATAAAAGCGTAGCGAAAATTTATGACTTTATTATTTAATTATCATATTGTGGAGATAATTCTTAAGAAGGTCGCTTATAAGCTCCAAAAATCCTCACATCATCATCGCAATCACGATCTGGATGCTCTTACACACACACAATCACATCAATAATTCATTAGGTGTGATGTCGAGTTCTATATTTTGACCCTTTTTATCGCATTTCTTACGTTTCACACGTTCAAGTGGATTTCACTCGAAAAATGAGGTTCAGATTTCTTTTGAGTGATGCCTTTTCATTTATTAATGATCCGAGTATTGAGATTAAAAAATTTCAAGATTTTAATTGAGCATTTTCCCAAAATGAAAAGCTTGTTACATCCCCCAACATTGCAATGCGCTGGAATTTCTCTTTAAATCTTCGTTCGTTTCGCTGAAGAAGATTCTTTCGCTGTATCCAAGGTGATAGAGAGCGAGAAAAAGGAGTTTTTGTACATTCTTGGGAAGGAAGAAGAAAAGCCAAACAATCAAATCGAGAATATAAATCTTTCTCAAAGTCTTCTTCTTATTGTGCGGAGGGGAGTCAATAAGAACGCAAACGATGGTTGGCGAGGACAAAAGTTTTGGGAGTTTTTAATTAACTTTAAAGTGCAAAATTTTATTTTTCACATTTAAAATTTTTTAACACATTTAAAAAATTTAAAAATTAAAAATCAATTTTTGATTCTTATTAAATTTTTGACCACTAATAATATTTTTCAATATGCACATTTTTCTCAAAAAAAAGCTAAAGCGAAATTCGAATTCTCAGATAAAACAGAAGAATATTTCAAGAGATCGGAGACATTTGATAAAGAGCTTAAAAAAGTTATTGAAAATTTTATTTAAACTTTAAATAGAAAATTCTTTAATTTTTAATGAAGTCCGAGTCATCGACATGTACATTCAATTCCCATGAGGTATTCAATGCATTTGCACAAGTATATAAACAGCAATGTCCACATCTTCTTCCCATTTCAACAACAATTATTTGCGTTGGCTGTTCATAAAACTGAAAAGTCTTTTCTCTTTCGTTTTTTTTCGGCCTCCGTGTGCATGTTCACATTTTCATGACCATTTTTGTATGCAAGTTAAATATTTTTCGTCCATTAAATTTTATTTAATTAGTTGACCGCAATGATGATGTTGTGACGACAATATTGGTCATGTTTAATTTACTGAACTCAATTTACATTCCAGAGCTACCGAAAAATAATTTAACGTCCTTTAAAAATTTAAACATTATAATCTGTGCAGCTAAAGTGTCCATTACCAAAACTTTTCTAATAAATCATTGAATTCATTTTCACTGAAATTAAGTCCTTTCCATAACTCATTTTCTACCTTCCACCATCAATTTCAAGCTCAACTTCCTGCCGTCTCACCCTTTTTCCTAACCTCAAGTAAAAAAAATATTTCTCAAAGTCACACTTGGCCGTTTTCTTTCTCTCACTCTCAACTTTTTCTTCATATAATTAATGATCCGAAATGGCAATGCCATCGATAACCCATGGGAACTTTCTTGGGGTCTTTTGTTGTGTGAAGAATTTTTTTAAAAGCATGGCGCATATTTTTAGTGAAAAGATTTTTTCAATAATCATTTTTGCATAATTTTTTTCTCAAAATTTTCGATGAAATTTTTCTTTTAAATTCTCAAATAAATTTGATATATCACAAACTTGTCAATGTACCATGATAAAAATTGAAACTCAACACTATCTCAAAAAAATTCCAAACCACCAAAATCAAAGAGACATACAGGTTCTAAAAAAGGATGAAGAATGCCCTTTTAATAATTTGCTCATACACATCATTGATTCTGCCTTTCATCTTCTTCGAAAGAATAAATTAAAAATTTATGCAGCACTAAAATTCTCTCGCTGCTCACTTTATGGTAAATTCTTTTTCGTTATTTTGATCACTGAAGCGAAACTACTAAAGCGCACACAAAAGGAGGCGAAGAAGAGACACAGAAGAGTGAGAAAGCCACTAGCTCTAATGTGTGTATATGTGATGAACACCGACGACGGACGGAGACGACACAGCGGAGTGTAAAAGAGCTGTTGAATCTTAAACTGACCATAATGTTGATAGAGAGATTGTAGATATTCGTGATCAGCCGAGCAGAATGGAATTCTAATGCACTTAAGACAAAAAGCGGGTTGAAAAAGAGAGAATGAGAAAAAAAGACTTATCAGAAATGACGGAACGAAATGCACACACAAAAAAGTTGTTGATGAAGTTCTTGGGAACACACACGAGTGAGAAGTTATGAAATAATTACGGAAAGGCTCAATTTTGACCATTAACCGTATCAGTTTGAAAGCTTGAGCGAGATTTACGATGTTAGATAATTCTATGAAAGAGAGAAAAGAGGTTTAAAAACCTGTGAAGCGCCTCAATTTGTATTAAGTGAAATGAGAGAGCAGGTTGAGAATTTTGAGTGGGAAAAATTTATTTTTTTATGTGACAAAATTTGAAAAAATTAAAATAATTTTCAATAACAAGATTAAACTTGAATTTCAGTCAGAAATATCCAGGAAAATAATTTTCTATTTTAATTAACTTTTAAACCATTCCAAACATCCTTTACAATCCTCCATTTGTGCTTTTAAACAAAAGGAAGTGAAAGAAATGAAAAATCATCATTGAGACACTTTATGAAAATTATTATAGGCCCCGCAAGAAGTGCGTTGAGATGTTAATACAATTATCATAATGAAATACATACATGGCCCGAGAAAGAAGAAGAAGGAACACAATAGTGAAGAATAAACACTTTATTATAATGGCCATATAATGACGATATTAACCGAGAGAGGATTCGGCGTTGAACTTTTTATATTTTCTTCAGCACCTGTATGTCTAATATCTGACCCTGAAATTGCTACTTTTTTTGCTGCCTGAGAAAAAATAAGTAAAATCAGCCGAGTAATCGGATACATTCCATAAAAAGAAGAAGAACTTTTTTCTCTCTCTTGCATGTGTGTGTCCCGAATAATAAACAAAGGCCAGACTTTTCATCTTTTGCCGACCATTTAATGAATTATGGTTTCATCCTCTCGTGCATTTTGGCTTCTCATTTCGGTAGATGTTGACGACGTTTTTCTTTTGCTCCTCTAATAAAATGCAGTTTCTTCATCAGTGATAAAAAATATATAAAAATGGTTGTGAATGGATTTGAGGATGATGATGGGAGGTCGTGAGCGCATTTTACAAAAATTTAAGTGAATTTTTAATTTTAACGGTTTTTTAAAATTCAAATTTTTTGTTCTTCCGTAAATCAAAATTGGAAAAACTTTCAAGCGCAACGAAAAATTAAGGTTGATTTGAATGCGGAGATAAATCGCAACACTCGGGTCCGCTTAGGTGGCTTCCTTACATGTAAATTCAACCCGATATTTTTTGTGTTGATCATCTGCTGTCATTGCTCTCGCTCGAATGAAGCTATAAAAGTTTTTGAGATTTTTTTTCTCATTTAACGATAATTTAATTTAGCAGCGAGAGACAAAAGAGAAGCAACCAGAAATCAGCAGATCGACATTTGATATCGCATGCGAATCGAGTGAAGCATGCAATAAATTCTCTCCACGGTTTACGAGTCTTTCAACGGGTTTTTCAAGAGGGATAAAATCAAGAGCTAGATTCGAAATTTTTATCGCTGGGAAAATTTATTATGAAGACTTTAAAAATTAATATTTATCTTACATCTATGAATTGCTCCCTGGGCAATCTAAAACCCATAAATCCACCTCAGCGTGAGATTTTAATTTCTCATCTCTAAAACGTGCGACAAAAACGATTAAATGACACGTTGAACGAATTTAAATTCCAAACCCATTTTCAGCCTTTTAATTGCTCTAAATGTCTATAGGGCACATCACAACGTCATCAAGGGGATTAAAGACAGAAGTGTGTTGCCAAAAAAATTTATGATTGAAACTTTTCTGGCTAGACATGGAGGGTGTGAGTGATAGTGAAAGGGTCATTAAATGAACGGCCATAAAATACTTTGTTATCTGCGCAAATAAAAATTTGAAACTTTAATTGTCACTCGCAATAACAAAAACTAAAAATATTTACAAGTTTATTATGCGCACGCTGTTGAAAAATAATATTTGAGGGAAATTTATGGCGGAAACAATTTTATAATGCTTTCGTCACTTCTTGAATTTTTTATTGTCTGATTTTGAATAAAAGGGTAAAAAATTAAATTTATTAAAAAAAGGGAAAAAAACGCTGCAAAAGTATTTCACACTTTAAGGATTCGAACCCAATTTTTTTCATATTTTAAAAAATTTCATAATTTTAAATCTTGTCTTAAATATTTTTAAAGCCAATTTATCATCAACTAACACAAAAAGGTAATTTTTCATGTTTTTAATTAAATACCAAAACAACCCTCAAATTTTTAATTTCCTTCATTTTCCATACAAAAATTATTTATTTCAAGAAAATATAAATTCCGACCAGTCAAACCGCCCGCAGTAATAAAATCCTTATCAAACTCATTTTAGAAGAAAGTTGAAAATTTCAAATTGCTTTTTTGCACCTGCTTCGACACCCGCCTTAAATGGTCAGTTGTAAGTGAGTAATTTCTTTCTTCTTCTTGTCCCTTTTTCTTGTCATCATACACACATGTGAGTGAGTGAAGGGCAAGCAAATAATCCTGAAAATTTTGAGTCGTTTGACAGTAAAAAAATTCCAAGTTGTTCACTTCTTTGTGTTGCTTTCAATATCCATTATAGAACTGATATTTATTTATTTTCTCTTCTCTCAAAAATTCCTTCGGTTTCTTAAACTATTTTTTATTATTTATGATGCTTCGTCTCGAGAGTTTGAACGACTAGGTGGCCCGAGTAGACACAAAGGAAAATTTTATTTAAAAGAAAACAACCACAGAAAAATGTTTTTGAAAGTTGCGAGGTTTAATTGAGAATTTAATTTTTAAATGATTTGAGATGAATTTGTAATTTTTTAAACTCGTTTTAAACAAAATTGGATAAAATAAATATTTCTTAAATGAAAAAGATTAGGTTCGAATCCTAAAATTAAAATCAATATATACCTTTTGTCGCATAATTTTTTAAATTCGAATTCCCAAATTTTTTAATTTTTTTAAACCTGCTCATAATTTTAAATAACATAACGAACCTTCTTTAAGTAAGAATTATTACGCTAAGAAATAATAACACAAAAAACTTTTTCTAGCAAGTTGAAAAGTGAACTGAAGCAGGCATAAATAGTGTAATAAATTTATGTTAATAGCGCTATTAAGCGAGGCAAACACAGCGCAGTGCATTAAAAATATTCTAGAGGATTTTTATTCGGTTAAAAAATTTTTTATTCTTATGCAAGTTTAAGACCTACAATCACAGCGTGCGTGATCATTGTGTCGATGGCTTCTTGGGAGGATCAGTGAGTATCAATAAAAAAATGAGTCGTAAATAAACGCTAACAAATTTCTTCATACCTCAAAAAAACGTGTTCTCGATATTGTCACTTTCACATTATTTAAGGGATTAAAAAAACTAGCTAGAAAGGACGCAATAACAATAAATACCTGGGTCGGAGATAAAAATTGTAACGTGTGATAAAATGTTATCAAAAGGGTAATTTTCACAGATTGTAGAAGACCTCCATGAGTTTAATTTTGAGAGTTAGTTATGTCATTTTTAAGTTTAGGTATTAAAAAAATGTGTTTGAATCCTAAAAGTTTACAAAAGTTGTGAAATATTTTTAAATACCAAAAAAACTCAATCAGAACAAAGTGCAAAGCGAGAAATTCTAAACTCCACGCTACCCACAAAATTATGGTTATTTAACTTCTCTCACACTCTATTTTTTTTCAGTAATCATACACTTTGCGAAAGGAGTAAAATTCGCAGACATTACAATTTAAAGTGATTTGCACGTGACAAGAAGATTGTTCATGATGAATTCCAATTACATATCTCGGCTGTGTATCTTTGGCCGAAATGAAAGAAGTAGAATTTACACCTAATCGGAGTGATTTTTATTATTATTTGCTCTCCTCTGACTTCTTTGTTGTTTTGCTGTTTTTTCTTCATTAGAAGAAAGAATTTCAAGGAAGAGAAACATGAGAGAGCGAAAACTACCTGGCATGACTGCATGTGTGTGCACTTCTTGTGTAATGAAAGAGCATAAATGGTGTCTAATGTTTTACCGCTCCGCTATCATCGACATTCACATACATTCACACTTTTTTGAATGAATAAAATGCAACAGAAATAAAAAAATTCATTCTTTAATTTTTTTTTCTTGCACACCGACGAAAAAAGTTACATGGATAAAATGTATTGCTGGACATGAGTGAGAGAGGAACACAAAGGAATGCGCAGTGAGTGTGTGTTGATCATCTCTGCTGATGCACTCTCTCGGCATTGCACACACGAAGCATATCGTCAACATCATCTCGTGGAGTGGAATAAAAGGAGAGAAAATTTTTTTCTCGTTCGGTGTTCTTGGTTCTGACTAAGCGAGATGAGACTTTAGGGGGTGATAACAAAAAATTTGGTGAATTAAAAATTTTATTTTGAAAATTTTAGCAAGTTTTTAAAATTTATTTAAAGCTGTTAAAAATTTAAATTAATTTTTTGTCCACCCCTCGAATATTTCATCGCTTCTATTTCTCATTCTCATCTCACTTCTTATACTTTTTTTCCGAAAAGTTAAAAAATAAAAAGTAAATAACTAAAGAATGTGCATCTCTCTCTCTTTATTCTTTTATATTTCTTTTTGAAATTCTCATTGACCGGAGAGAAGAACAGCGAGTGAGAAAAGACAAAAAAGGAAGAAAGAAATTCTGGAAGGATGAAAGAGATTTCACAGACAGTCATTTTACTCGTTTGGCGCCTTGCTTTCGATCGCCCCAAAAAAATATATAAAAGATTGCTCTTTATATCCCCGTTGAAGATTCATACCTTCTTCTTCTTATTGCATCTCTTGCTGATGTATTTCTTCATTTTTATACTCAAAGAATTTTGCCTTTTCTTTTTTCCCCGAAATACCGAAAAAAAAGTTGAAAATAAGGAAGAGAAGGCGAGAACTAAGTGATCTTCATTCTCGCGCATGAAAGTGGACACTCTATAAATTTTAAACATTTAATTAATTATTTTTAAAATTTTGATTTTAAAAGTCAAAATTATTTCTTTAAATTTCGTTAAAATATTAAGAGTGTCCATCCCTGGATGCGTAAAATCTGCAGCCATTAAAATCACGCTCATTCACATTATTATTAGTCGGTCCGTGGCGAATCATTAAGTGACGCTGACCCCATACACGAGGATGTGTTTTTCTCTGTTGCTGTGGCAGCATGTAATTTTCTGCGTGTGATAACAATTTGCGACTCTCACGGCGTTATCGTAAATTGCATAAATATTTCTTTTCGCGTTAAAATAAAATTTTATCTTATCACACTTGAAAATGTGAAGTGCTTCTAAGGTAGACAGAGTACACACGCAATTTGAGTCACAATTTCCGTGAATAAACTGGATTTCCAAATATTTGAAATTTTAATGATAAAAAATTAAAATTTTCAATTTCATAAAAAATTTCAATCCCAGTAATCTGCTCGAGTTTTCTTCTCATTTTCAATTTGGTTTTCACACAGTTCAGATCGTTGTTAAAATTTAAAGTGAAAAAATGGCTTGCAACTCTTGTCCATCACCCTGCCAACCATCACCATGCGGTCCTTGCCCACCTTCGTGCTTTCCCTGCGTTCCGTGTCCACCAAAAGATGTGAGTAGTGAAAAAGAAAATGGAAATTGAATTTTTTAATGAGAAATTTTTCATTTCAGTGCGGCCCAAAATGTCTGACAGCGCAAGATATCTGCAGCATGCCTCAATGCCCTGGCATTTGCCCGCCACAAAAGTGTGGGCCACAATTTGTGAAGGTTCAGCAACCGCCCAGGCTCGTTTGTCAGAAAAAAGTCATTTACACAAAGCGCACTGTGATCGACAAACACGTCGTGCCTCAAACCCGCGAAATTTGTGAGCCAAAATTGATTTATCAGCCGAAAGTGATCTGCGAGCCGTGCATCGTGTACAAGAAGCGAGTTGTGCCCGAACCAAAGATCGTCTACTACAAGAAAGTCGTGCCAGATCCCCGAGTCGTTTGCCAACCACGCACAATTTGCGAGCCTCGTGAAATTTGTCAAACTTTGCTCTGTCAACCGAAGCCACAAATTCTTCAAATTCCAAATGCGCAAGAATTTGTTTGTGCACCGACTGGCACGAGTTACATCAATCGACCCGGATGTCCACCGGTTCCTTGCTTGCCTCTTGGAAAACCCTGCGCTCCATGTCCTTTGCCGTGTGGACCTTCACCCTGTGGCCCATGTGGACCTTCACCTTGTGGCCCTTGCGGACCTTGTGACCCTTGTTACCCTCCCAAATGTTAAATAAAATTTTTTGATAAAATTTTTCAATTTTTCGAGTTCAATTTATTTTTTCAGAAAAATTTGCTGAAAATGTCAAAAACTTAAATCTAAGCAAGTATATAAAAAATCGGAAAAATTTCAACGTCTGCAAATTTTACAAAACTTTAAGGTAAGTTCTATGGAAATTTCCAATTAAATTTATTCTCATGCTGCTCGGCAATAAAAAATTACCTCAGCAGAGATAAATTGGAAAATCGAAATTAAATTGCTGATAAATTGGTTTGGTTCAAAATTTTTATCAATTCAAGCGTCAAACATCAACAAATTTGAGGAAAATTCTCATTTTATGTAAATGAAGTTTAATGGAAAATTTTCGCTTCCTTCGGTATCGATTTTTCTATGTTTGAAGTGAGAAAGTAAGAAAGTTGTTTGGCCTCAGCACATTTTATCCTAATATAATGGTGGAAAACATTAAAGCTGAAGTAATTTGGAACGTGTGTCAGAGAATGGGTGGGAATGACATCAGTAGACGACACATTCAAGCGAGGGTTGGAAATGAAAGTAAAACAATTTTTTTTGCGATGCTTCACTTTCACTATAATGAATGGGATTTTAAATGGAAATTCAGTCTCAGGGATGTGTATGTTGTCAATCGATAAAAAGTGCACAGATGGCATAACATTTGTGTGATTGTATTTGAATTTTTTTTGTGGGAATTTAAAAGGGAAATTTTTGTGCTGTGTTGGATGTCAAATTTTTAAGTGGCGCTCAGTTTTCAATTGGCAAATGTTATTCGAGTGGCACGCGTTTGCATAAAAAATATTTTGCATTGATTTTATTTTTGACTGTCGATTTTCAAGGTGCAATCTCTTATTAAATTCAGTTTTTGAGTCTTATTAATTTTTATTGATTTTTTTATATCCTTCTAAATCCTCTTAGAAATAATGGGGGGTTTGATATGATTTTAAGTCTTTGAGAGTTTTTGGGAAATTATTTTATAAAACCATGAATTTTCTTCAAGTTTTAAAGATCTTTTTAATTAACTTTTCGAGCTGCTCATTTTTTTGGGAAAAATTTTAATTTAATTTCTGAATAAAATTTATTCACTTTATTTCGAACACTTAAAAATTCTTGAAACAAGAAAAATTCCAACGAGGGTTAATTTAAACAAAATTCCATCGCACCTGATGCCGGCCGCATAAAATAAATTTTCACCCTTTCTTAAGTGGATAAAAAAACAATTTTTTCTCGACAGCAACAATTGCAAAGTTTTTAACTCTTTCACTCACCTTTTAGTGGTGTTTTCGGTATGTCCTTTTCAGCGATACCACGTTGTATCAATAAATCCTTAACATTCGAGCATGTCGGTTCGTGAGTGGTGTAATTTGAACTTAAGGTTGTTGGAACGGTTGTTGAAAGCGCGGATGTGGATAAATGAAGATTGTTGAGTAGCACAATCAACGCCAGATAGCAACTAAAGTCGCACAATTTTCTCATACTTCTCGATGACGTGAACATTTTCGAAGGAAATTTTTAAATTTTTATCTTTCAAAATCTATTCAATAATTTTTAAACGATCATCGAGAATTTTTTATGAGACACTCACAAAATTTCACTTTATGATAATTTTCACTTTTTTTTATATTCCTCGATAGTAAAAATCTGGGTTAATTTAATCTTATCATCGATATTTTTCGATAACACACTTCGAATCACTGTTTAATCTCGAGTGAAATAAAAAAATATTAAGCCGAAAAAAAAACTTTTTTATTTATTCGCAATCGCGATAAACCGCCGAGATCGAGTGGCAGAGTGGTGATGATAATCCAAAAAATGCACAATATTTTTTATACACAAAAAAAGCCTTTACTCAGTAGCCGGAGAGGGAGAGAATTTTTTATTAAAACACAATTCGTTCTTACTTCTTCGGACTCTACTTCACATCTGATGAAAATGTTGGATATGATACCTTTTGTGAATGAAAAATCTCTTAGAGAGAGAAAATAATTTTGGGAGAGAATCGAGAGAGTAATTTTTAAGAGAGAGAGTAAAATTTGTTTATACTGTCAAATGTGAGTGATTCCAGGGAGATTAATTTTTTTCTGGATTAAAAAAAATCATGATTTGATTTTACAAAATTTAAAATCCAGTTTTTATTTTTGATAGAATCCAAAAATGAAATGAAATATTTCTTTGCATTTTGAGAGAATCTTCCATAATTTTATTTATTTTTCCTCTTCTTCGCGTTGTTGATGATTGTAAACCAAGAATTGCTGGTCTTATGATTTTTTTAAATTAAACTTGAATTAATTTTTCAATTACTTTTTAGGAATTGAAAATGTTTAAATTAATTACTTAATTGCTAATAAATCATAATAATTTCCAATTCAAATTAATTCCTCAAATAAGTGGGTCCTTGTGGAAATGATTAAATTCATCGTGATCATGCTGTCAGTTGGAGAATTTTCAATTTCCAATTAAAATTCAAGTTGATTAATCAAGTTTAAAATATAATCCAATAAAACTCTCAATTCCACCCCGACTTTAAGTCATTAAATTATTAGAATCTTATTTTAAATTACCTAATTTCAGGTAAAAGCTCAACCATACTAAAACTTTACATCAAAAGTATACGTCACGTACAACACGCCATTCTTTTGTCAACAGTGAGAAAAGACACATCAGACTCATCGATTTTCATCAATTACTTAAATAATTAGACTCGAAAAATTAGATTAAAGCTCATCAAGTTGTCTAAATGGTGCGATAGAATTAATTAGTAAAGTAAGTATCGCAAAAGCACCTCAATTTCCATTATTAATTAAGAAATTGCATTTTCAGTCATGAAGTTAATCAAGAGAATTTTTACGGTCGTAATTCTCGTCCTTAGTCTAAGCTTAGCAAATTCATCCAAAAGCCATCCGATCTCAACGTTAATTAACGCTAAATTCAGTATAACACCGGTGCAGCTTGAAGTGTCCGAATATCTATCCGATTTGTCAAATCAGAAATGTTGGCTTTTTATTGATGAACTGACTCAACTGCCGACAAATCTCGATGAGCTCGAAAATGATCTGGCGAAATATAAAGCAGTGTTGGACATTGCCGGAAAGCATCTCAGCAATGCTCAGATAAAACTTTTAAAGCTCTCGCTGTCACTTCGATCATTAACGCCACGCATACAGTCGCATCTCATGATAGCTGACGACATTCTAGAGAGAGGTGATTGTGGCGATGCATCATCAGCCTTCGCCATTGTTGGAAATGAAATTGTTTGCAGTTTGAGTGAACTCAAGAAAAAATCTGTCGATTCGTCAATTAACCCAGACTTGTATAGTTTCGATCACATTTATCCCGGCACTGAGAACAATGTTCATGTTGTCATTATTTATGGTGAAGTTGGAAGCAAGTCATTCAATGAATTTCATAATTACCTCAAGACTGAAGTGCAAAAAGGTGTCATAAAGTATGTCACAAGACATTTCGTGAGACATCGATCGGAATCGAAAGTGAGACTCTCTGGATATGGTGTTGAACTTCATCTCAAGTCAACTGAATATAAAGCTCAAGATGATTCACCGAGAAAAGACAATGAGGAGACTTTTGAAGCTGAATCGGATGTGAATGATGTTGCTGGATTTGATTTTAAGAAGCTGAAGGAAGTTCATCCGCATTTATCGCACTCGCTTGATAAAATGAGAGCGAGTTTGCTGGAGAAAAATGAAGAAATTACAGCGTTAAAGGCTTGGGAGTTTCAAGAGCTAGGATTGCAAGCCGCTGAGAGAGTTGCGTCCATTCAAGGCGAAGAAGCATTGTCAATTCTTCAATTTACAGCACAAAACTTTCCAACTCAGGTTAGCAAAAAATTTAAATTCATTAAATTATTTTAGTTTAAATTAATTAACTTTTTAGGCAAAATCTTTAATCCACACAAAAGTCAGCGAGGACTTCAAAAACGAGATGAAACACAACATTGAAATTTTAGCACGAAATTTAAATATTCAACCGCCAGACGCGGCACTTTTCGTTAATGGACTTTATTTTGATGCTGACACGCTTGATGTTGAAACACTTCTTGACACAATCAAAACTGAATCGAGAATTCTTGATGGACTCAATTCAATTGGACTTAAGGGAAGTGCTTCTGGACCACTTTTAGCTATTGACTTTGCAACACAATCAAAGGAATTTGCAATTGACATTCGAGATTCTTCAGTAATTTGGATGAATGATCTTGAAACGGACAGTCAATATAAGAGATGGGGTGGAAGTGTAATGGACATGCTTCGACCAACATTCCCTGGCATGATGAGATCGGTTAGAAAGAATTTCTTCAACTTGATAATCATCCTCGATCCAATTAAACCCGACGGAAGAGATTTATTAAAAATATCGGAAAGTTTTGTTAACAACATGGCGCCATTGAGACTTGGTGTTGTTTTTGACACACACTTGGGTGTTGGGGATCTCGAGAATGTCTATCGAACAATTAATTGTGCCTTCAACTATGTTCACCAAATGAAGGGATCAAGAGACGCTTTCACATTCTTAATGGATGTGTTCGCTAATGTTGATAATGACAAAGACATCACGCTCGAAAATATTCAAAAAGTTTTCAAGAAATCAAACCATAAATTAATCGCTGCTGAAGTCGAGGACATTCTCGGTGAAGATTCCGACTATGATGATGGACGAAAATTATCTGATGAATTTGTTGAACGTCTTGGTGTTAAGAAAGTCCCACAAGGTCTCCTTAACGGCGTTTTACTAAATGAAAAGCAATTAAATCGTGATGAATTTGAGGAATTAATTTTAACTGAAATCATGCAACAAACTCCAACGCTCCAAAAGGCAATTTATAAGGGCGACTTGAGTGATGGTGAAAATGTCATTGACTATCTCATGCAACAAAGTCACGTCATGTTGAGACTCAATCAGAGAATTTTGTCAAATGAAGACTCGCAGCATTTGGATTTACATTCAGGTCGTCCATCAGCCGATCTCGAGGACGTAAAGCTTCTCGCGTCGCTAAGCAATGAAGATCTGACTGCGACACTAATCAAGCACGTTCGCTACTTTGAGCCGAAAAATTCTCAAGAGAAATTTATGAAAAACAAATTACATTTTATATCAATGTGGGTTGCTACAGATTTAAACACTCAACGAGGTCGTGAGCTCTTTAGAAATGCTTTAGAGTACATTAATGGAAGCAGCGGTGTTCGACTGACATTCTTACCGAACGCTGATAAAAATGAGGGAAGCAACAAAAAGGATTTGAATGCAATTGTTTGGAGCATTTTGTATACGCTCGATGGAAAGGAGGCAATTGATACAGCCATTAAAGTTCTCGATGGCAAAGAAGAAATTCCAAGTAACGTTAAAGGATTCTTAAAAGCCGCTGAACTACATCTAAAAATGTTGCGAGTTTATTGTCAGCGTATTCTTAAACTCAAATCAAGTCAAACAGCAGTCATTGCCAACGGTAGAATTTTTGGTCCATTTGAAGAGGATGAAAATTTCACGGTTGATGATTTTAATCTCCTTGAAAAGATCAATCAACAGCAGTACATTAGCAAGGTAAAAGTCGCCCTCAAGTCACTAAGCGAAGATGATTTTGACCTTGAACTCGGATCCGATCTGATGTTACGCCTCCTCTCGATTCTAATGCCTCCAAGGCAAACCACTAAATCTCGCTTCAACATTCCAGCTGAGCTTCGTGAGGATTTTACGGTTGTTAAGCTTCAACCAAAATCTAAGGTGAGTTTAAGAGATTAAAAACTTTTTGCAAAGCTTTCGAGAGTGATTAAAGCTCTCAGTGCATTTCCAATTAAATTCACTTAAATGTTAAATTTTTTTCACTATCCAGGACGAGCCAGCATTCAACATTGTCGCAGTTCTCGATCCCGCATCGCGTGGAGCTCAAAAGCTCGCACCACTTTTAATCCTATTGCGTCAGGTTGTGAATTGTGATTTAAAGCTATTCCTCTGTGCTGTCGATAAGCATTCCGATATGCCCGTTAAAAACTTTTATCGATATGTTGTCGAACCCGAGTTGAAATTTACGGCTGAAGGCAGATTAACAAGCGGTTCTGTGGCGAAATTTGTTGGACTTCCAGCGAACTCTTTGTTAACGCAAAATCTTGCAGTTCCCGAAAATTGGATGGTTAATGTGATTAGGTCAGTTTATGATTTGGATAACATCAAGCTATCGGATATTGGCGGACCCGTACATTCCGAGTATGAACTCGAGTATTTGTTGCTCGAAGGCCATTGTTTTGATACCACAACGGGAAGTCCACCGAGAGGCCTACAATTTATTCTTGGAACAAAAGAGCAGGATGCTGTTATGGATACGGTGAGTAAAATGAAAAAGTTTCTGTCACAAAATGTTTAATAATAAATTTTCACAGATCGTCATGGCGAATCTCGGTTACTTTCAACTGAAAGCCAATCCAGGCGCGTGGACTCTAAAATTGCGTCACGGCAAGAGTGCTGATATTTACGATATTACAAATGTCGACGGGCTCAACACGATTCACTCGGTGGGTGACGGTCATGTGTCGGTCGTTATAAACAGCTTCCGCTCGCATGTGCTTAAAGTTCGAGTAACAAAGAAACCCGAGAAAATAAACGTGGATTTATTAGGCGATGAGGAGCAAGCGGGTGGCATTTGGGACTCAATTACGAGCACATTCACGGGTGGCTCAAACAATGAAGGCGCCGTTGACACAATTAACATTTTCTCGGTCGCATCGGGTCATTTGTATGAGCGCCTCCTACGCATCATGATGCTCTCGCTACTCAAGCACACCAAGACGCCCGTTAAATTTTGGTTCTTGAAAAATTACCTCTCGCCTCAATTTAAGGACTTCCTACCCGCCATGAGTCGCGAATACAAATTCGAGTATGAACTTGTTCAATATAAGTGGCCTCGATGGCTCCATCAACAGACGGAAAAGCAGAGAACAATTTGGGGATACAAAATCCTCTTTCTCGGTAAGTAAAGTGAGGCTAAGGAGGAAAATATTAAGCACCGCTTTGGATGATTTTTTTATGTGTGGAGTAAATAGGCTTAAAGATGGAAACGTTTAAAGTTTTGTGACCTTTTAAAATGTCATTTGTTGAAGAAAAACCTTGACAACGCTCCAGCACATTCCCTTTTTCTAAGAATGTCTATAAAAGAGAGTAAAATTACGGTCGCTCCATTTCCAGCACGTTTTCATGGTTGTCGTTTTTTATCATCCCCTCTTCAAAAAAGAAACTTAAACTTTTTCTCATCAACTTTCTTGTATTTTTCTTCTTCTTCAAAGATGTTTTGTTTCCCTTGGATGTTAAGAAGATTATTTTCGTCGATGCGGATCAAATTGTGAGGGCGGACATTAAAGAATTGTACGACATGGATTTGGGCAATGCTCCGTATGCCTACACGCCGTTCTGTGATTCACGCAAAGAAATGGATGGTTTTAGATTTTGGAATTCTGGCTACTGGAGGAATCACCTTCAAGGAAGAAAGTATCATATTTCCGCATTGTATGTGGTGGACTTGAAGAGATTTAGAAAAGTAGCAGCAGGTGATCGACTTAGGGGACAATATCAAGCACTCAGTCAAGATCCAAATTCACTTTCAAATTTAGATCAGGATTTACCAAATAATATGGTGAGTAAGATTAAAATGTTCAAAAGACATTAAGATAATTTTCTTTAAATCTTAAAGATCCATCAAGTGGCAATCAAATCACTTCCTCAAGAATGGCTCTGGTGTGAGACATGGTGCTCTGATGACGGTCTCAAGCACGCCAAAACCATTGACTTGTGCAATAATCCGTTGACAAAAGAAGCGAAATTAACAGCCGCTCAAAGAATTGTGCCGGAATGGAAGGATTACGATAATGAAATAAAGAACCTAATGGCGCGTGTCGATGATGAGCAGCATCATCAACAAGAAGCCAACACGAAGAATAATGAAGGTAAAATTTACTGCCGGTTGACGAAACTTTTTCACATTGTCTTCAATTTACAGATGAGAAAGCACCAACACTTGACAAACATTCGGAGCTGTGAAATTTTTCATTCCTTCCTCACAATATTTTAAACAAAAAAAACTTAGCTTCAATCACCTTTGACTCTTTTTCGTTCTGTTTCCGAGCGGTGTGAAATTCAGCTGGGACTTTAATTGTGCTGTAATTATTTAAAAATCATACAAAGAATTGTTTTAAAAATAAAATTGACAAATTTCCAATGCCATAAATTTATTTTTATTCTGTTCCCTTTTTTCAGATGTTACGGCAACATTTTTTATTGTGGGTTAAATAATTTCTAATAAAATGTCTCGAGTCAATAACATTCTCAAGTATTTTCCTGATTAGCTTCCGCCTAATTACGTCCTAAGCGTTTTATTTGATATTTATATAAGCAGTTTAATTATTCTCACTTAATTAGTTGCTCGCAATTTAATCTTCGCTCTTGCAATTTTTATCTCATTTTATATTGAGGTAAAACGAAATGTTGATGCGATAACTTTTCTACTACCGCAGACGTAAAAGAAAATTGCATGCTACGTCATAGAAGGTAAACCTTTATTTTCTCGTGAAAAAAAGTTGAATAATAATCTCGTGACGTGATGCACGTTGAATATTCATTGAATAAGATGAATTGTCATTGAATAAGTATTTATGTAAGGAATTATCTATTCCTTTGAGTTTAATACGTCAGAATCTGAGGAAAAATTGAAAAAAGTTCATCCAGCTGGGAGAAAAATGATCCAGTAAACAATAAAGGGCTTATGAAACCTATGACATGTTATGTTATGATATGTTTTTTATTAAAGGTCTAAAAATTTAAAACTTCACTTAACAGAAGCTACATTTGAAGGATAACTGATGAGAAAACTGAATTTGCTATGTCAAAAAACATAGGGGTTTCAGTAAAAGCAGCTATTTAAGACCTAAACATGGTTGTTGCCAAAAAAATTTACTACCGTTAGAAAGCTAAAGCCCAATGCTACAAATTAAATTCATAAATGTTTAGGCTATCATACTTTGTTTAAGCAGGTGATCAAAAATGTGTATTTTGAACCAGAACAAAAATTAAAAAAAAGAACCAAAGAAAATTCGAAAATTATAGCATCCCTCTTGAGAGTTCCCCGAAAACGTCGCACGCAAAAACATGATAAATAAAGTCCAAAACACCGGAAAACCCAGATGTCGAATCTGCGTCATTTCACAAGCGTGCTATTGTGCTATTGCGTGTATACACGGCACAGACGCCCACACACAACTAAACAACAAATTTTCATAGCAGCACGCGAGAGCGAGAGAAAAGCTTTGCATGCCAAGAAAAACGGGTTGTTGTTGAAAAATTTATTTTATTTTCTCTCCTGAGCGTGGGCGAAAGAAAATAGTCCTTTTCCCCTCTCTCTCGAAAAGCTCGGCACATTTCGGAGTAGAAAAAAGTTTCATTCATACTTTCCTCAGCCATGAATGGATGCTGAAATTTGCAAGATTTGTATAATCGAGTGACTCCGGCTGTTTATTTGTGTGGGTGAACTGGGAAATTTGTAACGCGACGGCATTGCAGATGGAAGTGCTCGATGTATTGGAAAATTTGCCGTTTCTTTTCAATTAAAATTTCCTTCCCAAAGTTCTTTCCTACTTCCGGTCCCATTCAATTATTTCTTGAATCAATCAGACGCAGAAGTTTGAGAAAAATTGAGGACAAGCCATTGAACAGGAAGAAATTTATTTCCGCTTCAATTGACGCTTAGATTTATAGTCGCATTTGAGTGGGTGGCACAGATTTTTGATTTTGTCGTGCACATTTTTGATTGAAGGAATTTAATGAAAAATATTTTGAGAGAAATTCCGAAGAAAATTAAAATTTATTTTTAAACATTTTAATTTGATGAATTTATAGAGAAATAATTTTATTTTGTGCTGACACAAACAAAAGGTCAAAAAATTATTATTGTTTCATTTTCAATTCGTTCTTAATTTTTTTAACAAATCTGTTTTCATCTCTATTGAAATGTAAAGCGACAATATCAGTGACATGCTACCTTACAAGTGACACTCTCGAATCGAAGCCATTTCAATTCACTGTCTGTCACTCTCAAACTTTTTCCGTTTTCATTTCCGATAAATTTCAAGCCCATCCCTCTCCACATTTCAGCCTCTCTCTCTCTCAACACTCGAAAAGGGATCGGTTTTTTCTCTGTAAAAGGATTTTCTTTCGACGATATATTTTTTTTGAAACTTGAGACAAGTGCACTCGTATTTGTGAAGGATTTTTTTTCATGAATGAAAATCTCACTCATTCACTCTTCAAATGGTCGTTCAGTGACATAAAAATTGATGGGCGAAGCATCATCATAGAAATAAATTTGAATCATTCGACCCAGTGGACATTAAGTCATGAGGAAATTTTTTTTTTAATAAAATATGTCAACGAACTAATTAAAGAATATTATTGTTGAAATAATTTTTTAAAATACTTCTTGGCATAAAAACTTTTTCAATTTCCAATTTCATTTTAAAAAATCCCTTCAATTTTTCATCTGTCAAATTTCCACAGCATTGAATAAATAAAAATTGCACAAATTGTAATAGAAAATTCAATTCATGTCAATTTACAGAGCACTTAATTATTGCTATTTGCTTCCGCTATCGGAAAGCTTTCATTTGATGAGGTTTATGCTTCATAATGCTGCAGCCATTGACTATGTGTAGAAAAGCTAAAATTAAACATCAACATGGGGGAAAAAGTTCCATCAATCAATTTGTGCTGTGTCAGGGACTAAATGAAAGCAAGCGTCAGTGACTGTCTGTTTTATAAGAAGTGAAAGATTGAGGGCAAACCGAGAGGTTAATTAACAAATTCTTTGGTTGATTTAACAAATTTTTAAGCTTTTTGCTAAAGCTCGTTCAAATAATTTTCTTCTTCGAATATTAATTGAATTTGGTGTACTTTGAATTTTTAATGTCAATTACTCTGAAATTAATTTTATTTAATTAAACTTTTTATAGAGTTCACTGACTTAAAGAGCTTTCCGAATGCTAAATTTTTCTCCAATTATAATTCAATTACTGTTTGTTGAAATTTTTAATTAATTGAAATTCACTTTCAGCTGACAGCAAATAAATTTTGTAATTAATGGAAGCTTTTGTGGACTTTGGACATGGAATAAATAATTCATGAATTTATTTTCGAGCTTAAAATTTTTAATGTTATATTTTAAATTTTAAAAAATAATTGGAGTTTAATTAATTTTTTCTGAAGGTTTTTGTAAATTAATGATTTAAAAATAAAAAAAATTATATTTGAAGATTCTACAAAATTTAATTTGTTTAAAAAAATATTTGAGATTTCGATAAATTATTCCAACTTCAACAAAAAATTCCCAATCTCATCAATTTCACGTTCTTCCATTCAATTTCTTTTCCATTGAACGAAAATCTCTTTTTATCGCTATTTATAGCAAAATCGTCGATATACATTCTAGGGATAAAAACTGCTTAAATAGTTTACTATTTAACTATCGACATATCCATTAAGAATTCCATTCAATTCAACAGGGCATTCAGCGAGAGCTTCGTTGTGGGGTTTGTGAATGAAGCGCAGTGGCAGCGCAGGAAAAAACCGAGAGCGAAGTAAGAAGAGAAAAAAAGAAACACGATATCAAGTAGCATGTAATATTAAGTCGTTATCATGCCAAATAGCAAAATGCGAGACGAGAGAGAGAAAAAATCCCGGATTGTTGCGCATTTTCATTGAGAAAAATTTCCTTCAACACTAAAGAGAGCTTTTTCCCCTCCGACTATACCAACACAAGCGCAACTCTGACTTCGTGTTTGCCGTTCATGAATTGGAGAATTTTTTCCACCCGAGTCTTTCAGAATTCAGAATTCATTGAAGTCTCGAGCAAAACGGTCGGAAAAACAGTAAAGTTGGTGGAAAGTTTTAATTTGTTTCTGGATTACTTAAAAATATTGAAAAGTGAAAGAAAAATTAATAAAAAAAGTTGAAGTGAGTGAAAAATAAGAAATTTATTGTGACTTTTTTAGGGACTCGCAAAGGACGAAAGAAAAACTTTTCGTTTCATTCAAAGCCATTCGCCATTTCTCAATGGGATTTTCTTCTCTCCGTTTTTATGCCACTGCTGCTGCTACTTTTTTCACGCTCACAACAACAATTTTTTTCCTATTCATCCCATGATATTTTTTTCTTCTGGAGGAAAATTTATATTTACCAAAAAAAAGTTGAATAGCGAGAATGAAAGAAAAAGTTGAAAAGGTTTATTGAAGAAAAAATGTTGTTTAAAAACCGAGATGTGATTTTTTCTTGTTATGGAAACTAAATTTGGAATTTAAAACATTTTCGTGAGTTTTCTAAAATTTCATCGTTAAATTTTTTTAAATTGGAAAAAAAAAATTAACTTCATAAGAAGCAACTTCAAAAAAAATAGGATTCGAACCTAAAATAATTTGACTTTAAAATTTCTTTAAAAATGAACAAAATCTTTTTATCGCACAAAAAAATATCAAATTTTCATCCCTCGAAGATTCAATTCCATTTTCTTTATCTTTTCTATTTATTTTTTCCATCCTAAACGGAAAAAGAAATATTTTTTCACTCAACCATTTCGCCGCCACGCGAAAAGCATTCGAAAGAGCTTAAAACTTTTTTTCTTATCCTCTTCGAACAAGACAGCGAAAAAAAATGTTAATGAAAATTGTTTCATCCTCATTTCTACAGTTTTTGTTTCAAAGAGATGGAAATGTAACAATTTTTGCAAAAGGATTATTTTCTAATAATGAATTCCACAATGACACTGTTTTTACGCTCGTAATCGTTCTCCCTCAACCAAATCCCCTTTTTATAGCTCAATATCAGCGACAGTTTAGTGGCTCATAAAAATGTTTTAATTAAATTTTAAAAATTTTTGCTTACTCACATTTCGGTAAGTCTTCCTCAAATATTATCGCAAGATAATCTTAATAGCTGACTCAGGAGCAATGAAAAAAATTAAACCTTCGACCCTCCTCTTTAATATATTCATTCATAATATGAAAAATTATTTTTAGATCCTCAATGGTTGAAAAACTTTTTCATTCATTCGAGAAAAGAGCAACAGATAAAAGTTGAAAAAAGCTGGAAAATTTTTTTATGAAGGAAAAATCTCTTTAAGCTCTCGCTCTTGATTCTTGAGCTTCCATTATCACGCTGTGAAACATTTTGATAGAGAAAAAGATGCGAATATTGCAAGATTTTTCCATTTCGGTGACTTTTGTCAATGTAGACAAAAAAGATTTAAGAGGATTTTATCTTGATTTAAAGAATGATAAAAAGTTGAATTTTAAAAGCAGAAAAGGTCCAAAAATAGCTTCAAACTTTTTTGGCGTTTCATTCTTAAAATTACATTAACTTAAATAATTCATCCTTAACAGTTTCAAAATATCAAAAGGCACTTTCTGCCACATCTTGCCGAAAACACATTCAAATGGCCATGAATAGCCACAAGGTATAATAAGAATGCTCAATCATTCGGACTCGATTGATCAATTTTCATGGAAATGTATATTTATGCTACACACACACACACACACACACACACACACACACACACACACACACACACACACACACACTCAAAAGCACATCCTTGAGCACTATCTGATTCATGATGAGAAAAATTATCATCGCTTACGTCATGAGAAATATTTTTTGTGGAGCAGAAAAAAATCCCGTCGTGACGTCATGAACTCGTAAAATTGTGTCAGGATTTGTAGTGAGTTTTACAGAAACGTTTCCTTGACACAGAATAGGAATTTTAATGTTCAATTGAGGTTTTCAAGTTGAAATTTCAAGCCTAAAATAGAAATTAATGATGTGCGAATGCTAAAATAGCAAAAATTCTTCTCACTCCACCTAAATAAAGGGAATGACAGCAGCTCGAAACCATAAAATAATTGTTTATGCGTGGGATTAACGATTAATGTTTCAGCACGAAGTCGATGACTTCAGAAAGGTTACTCTTTAGACAATCCCCACATAAAAAATGATGAGGAAAATGTCAAAATATTTTCTCCTTTACGACTTTTCCCTTTTTGTTCTTTTCTGCGTCATTTGGCGATTTTAATAAAAAAAAAATTGAAATTTGCCTTTCCTTTTCGGGTCATGTCTTTTAAATGACAGGGATGTGCTTGTAAAATGATGAATTGAAGATTAAAATAAATTCTTTTAAAAAGTTTTGAATTTTCATAAAAAAAATTCACTCGAAATTTCCACAAGAGCTTGTAGAAAATTGTATTTACTCGAATATTTCTCAACCATACCCGTAACATACACGAACCCAAAAAAGGGTTCAGTAAAATCCTTTTGAAAAATGTCCATACATTGAGTACGACTTGAATTACTTACCAAATACAGAAGCACTCTCTCCGAGTTTATACGACAAAAACTTTGTATGTGCACGGAGAGAAAATTGCAGATCATAAATTTTCCGAGTGGCTTATAAAGGAATGTTTTATGCAATCGAGTCGGAGTTGGTAAAACGTGAATTGAATTTAAGTCCATTTTATAATTTAATTTTGACCTTTTGTAAAAGCCATCAAGGGATGAACGATTTCCCTTTATTATTTTATTTTTAATTTTAAAAATTATAAACTTTTGTTAAAATTCCAAGTTTCCAATCCTTTGTCACTCCCACACCCTCAACAATAGACGATTGTGGAAGTAGCACTCAACTGCAGCAGAAATTACAAAGCGCAATGAAATGAAAAGTTTTTTCTCTCTCATGCAGTGAACTCATAAATAAATTTATTCTTTTTGCAAAAAAGCATGAAAATTGCATGGAAAACTAATTAAATACTCTCAAAGTGATTAATTGAATTTGAGTAATGGAGTCGGCAGCTTTTAAACTCTCGCTCGAGACAGAAAGTGAAAGTTTTCAACCAATTAAAAATTTAAATGTTTGGATTTTTTGAGATTTTAATTGAGAACTCATTGGAATTTTTATTAAAGCAAGAAAATTTTAATTAGTCAATGCGGAAATCTTTAAATATTTTAAGTAAAAGAACTAAAGAATTCTATTTTAAGATTTTTTAAGCTTCTAAAAAAATTTCAATCAGTGCACGGCAAAATTTCTATTTTTTATGAAATAAATTTTTGTCATGGTTTCATTTTTTTGATCGGTTTATTTTTAAACATTTTCTTTTATTTTTTAATACATGCCAGATGGTATGAAAAATTATGTAAGTCGCTCAATTTAAGATTTGAATAAAAAATGTTTTCCACAAAATATTTTAATCAAATTAGGGATTCGAACTGAAAATTTAAATTCACATCACAAAAATTTAAAATTTATAAAGAGTTTTCAAGCTGCTGACTCGAAACGCTTTTTGTAAAATTGCACCATTTTTCAACCCCATTTTGCACTTTATTAATTAAATATTTTACTTCCACAGCATTCATCCGCACCACTTTATAAAATTATTTAGAAAAAAATTCCAGATCTCGAGATAATTCAGCATCAAATTAAATAAACGAGAGAGAAAAAAAGCTGTCGAAAAAATAGTTGCACTCGCACATTATCGAATCAGCAAATGACAATAATTTAATAATGCACAATGCACACGATGATATGAGATGTGAACAATCAAGTTTTATGTGTTCCATTTATTATAATTCATGTCACTAAGCAATGAATATATTTAGTTTGTAATACTCACACTCACTGCACACGGAAATTGGTTCGAGATTCCTTTTTTCTGGCACCTGAAGACAAAATAAAATAAGAAAATTTTTCTTATAAATAAATATCGTCGGCACATTTATCAAGACAGTTAATATCAAAAAAAGCATTTCTTCTCTCACACAACAATGATTTATTTGCTAAAGGTAAGCGATTCGTATATTTGGCTTGTAGAGCATGAAATACAATGTCATTTTTATTAGAAAAAATTTAAAAGATGACGAAATATAGTAACATTTTAAATTTAAATCCCTTCGAATAAAATTCATTAAAATAATTTTTTCGTATTACGTTATCTCTTATAAAACTTTTTCTATGTCTTCTCGTGCGATAACTTTTTATTGTTCATGTCCACACTATAAAAATGACCTTTCAGAATATCAAAAGAATTTTTTAATATATGTAAATTGAGGTATGAAAGGTAAAAGGAAAATTTTTTTGACCTTATCTATCAAATTCCAGAGCTTTCTGTGATGATAAATCTTTTGAGACTTATGAAACAATTTTTTATACTTGATTTTTCCTTTTTCCTTCCTTTCAAGCTGATATCTCGCACATGTCCGTATTGTGTAGATTAATAACATTCCATTTTTACCTTCAACCATGTTCGATATCTATTGAATAGACATCTCAATATTAATAAGTTCTATCATTCAATCACACTCACACAATGTTGCTCACAATGTTAATAATCATTTGGGATTTCTTACTTCTCTTTTTTCTTTTCACACCAACCCTCGGACAATGAATGCTTCGTCGATTGTAATGGAATTTCAATAGGAAAAGTTAATTGATTTTCTACCCTCAATATTGCTGCTTATTCTTCTCAATGGTAAAGTGTTGATTGGCCACGGTTCAATTGTGAGAGCGCCCACCGACTATAATGCCGCAAATGGCCTCACAGAGCTCAACAGTAAGCGACAGAGTGGTGAGCTTATGAAGGGCTCTGCGCTCAATCTTGGCGAGCCGACTTGCGAGGAATTACGAGCCATGTGGCAATTCTCCCGTAGACAATCCCGTGCGTCAGAGGTCACAAATGAGATACCCACATATCATGATCCGTTTCGAATGAATGTGTGGGAGCCATATTATCCAACTGCTACACGCAGCACAGGAGGGTGAGTTATGGCATATTTTATTTATGTTTCTAGACTGAATGAACTTTTTTAGAAAATATGAAAACTAAGCTGAGCAACAAGTCGAAAAATTATTTTTAAACGTTTTTTCAAAAAAATTGAACGAGAAATTCAAATTTTTTGAAACTAATGATGAAAATTCAAAATAGCGCGGGAAAATTTAAATCTCTTTGTTTTATTAAACCTAATTTTCATGCACGTCTTACTTCCTCAAAGCATCCTTCGTCAATTTTTTTTTGTTTTAACATGATGAAACTCATATTTTTCCGCTACTCACTTCCGACATACTCAAACATGGAATTTTTCTCATTGACGTCATAATCGGTTTATTCGAGGATATTTAAATTACACCATGATTTATATTGTTGAGGATAATCGTGAAATTTGAGTGGCATTGATGAGAAAGCTTGAATTAATAAACGTTGAATATTGTTTAAGTTTCAATGCTAAGTGTGGGATTTAAAAAAATTATTGGATCAATTTATTTTATAAGATTGCACCCTCCTTGATAAAAAAATTTAATGACGCAATTATTTTCCAATCCACGCCAATATTTATTTACAAATTTTCCAATATTTGAACAAAACGCATCCTCGAGGTTTCATTTCAATTTGAGTCAGCGAGAAAGAAAAATTTCGTGGTTGTCTCGCAAGAAATGTCAAGATTTCAATTTCACTTGTTTACAGACGATATTGAAAGGCGCAAACGAGATAAAGCGAAAAGAAATTGGATATGAGGGTGGAAAGGCGTTTTTATATTTATATAAATTTTTTATGAAAAAAAAAGGAATTTGGTGATTTTTCATGTGAATTACAGTTGAGGGGTGGGACACTAGTTAAAGAGTGTTTGATTGTGAATAAGTTAAATTTTTATCTTTTTCAATCAATTTCAATTTTTCAAAAATTCTTTAACGTTTATGAAATAAAAATTTCTCTAAGGGTGTCAAACTACATTAAAACTTTTTAATACAAAATTTCTCGACGATCAAGTAATTTTCATATAAATCAAACACAGTCCCCTCTCGACTGAAGCAGTCATAAATCATTCATGAGTTATGTCCACAAAAGCATTTAAATTTTTCCATCTTTTTTATTTAGACGAAGAGCAAATTCACGATATCGCTATGGTGCGACTGGACGACCTGTTTACGGACGAGTCGTTCATCAACCATCGCCACAGCAGCAGCAAATGCCAATTGGTGGTCGTTATTACGATGTTCCACCCGGTCTCGAACGTACTCGACCCATTTACGATGACTTTTTAAAACCATTTGGAGGAGATAATTCAATATTTGGCGGTGGCGGTCAGCAACAGCAGCAACAACCGAATGCACAGAATCGACGTCGACAGCAGAAGGTTCGGTTTGGAAATGGAATGGCCGGTGGCAGCACCATTACTGGACAACCTAATCTCGGTCAACACGCAATTTTTGGCTCAACTGGACTTAATCAGATTGCACCGCAGCGTGGAAGCTTTCAACGTTTAAAGGAGCTCGTATGGACTGAACGTGCTCGTGAACTCCAACAGCAGCGTAAAAGCGAGGAAATTGCTGCACGCGCTGCAATCTTAAAAGACATCACAAACGGACAACAGTAAGTTAATTTTTTATTGTGCTACAAAAGTGTTTGGTGAATAATTTTACGCCTTGCTGTGCGCTAATGAAAGATTATGTTGTATTTTTATGGTGAACAAAAGCACACACGTTTCCGCAGTAAAACTGTATGACATTATGTTGGGGTGGAAATAAAACAGGAAAATTTATTTCCTTTGTTAATTATGAGGGAGTCAATTAAAGAATGTCTGTTAATAAAAATTAAAGGATGTTTAAAAAATTAGAGCTTTCAGTAAATTTCTACTGAAAATGATTATTCAACTTTTATTAAATAATTAACTTTCTTTAAATGAATTCTTTTACTAAAATAATTATTTTGAGATCTTTCTAAAAGCTTTTAAATTTTGACAAGAATTATGTAAACATATTTAAAGATTTCAAACATTTTTTAGCCAAGTTGTTTTTTCTTAAAAATTTCGAGAGCTCTCTAAAAGCTTTTTAAAAAGCTCCTTGATATTTAAAATTCAACAACATCTTGCTATTTTTTATAAAACCTCTTCATTTTAGGCCTTTTTCATCGTAATAATTTATTATGTCATATCTATGGTTTCACCCCCTCACAAGCTTGTCATCGTTATGTCATAACACAGCAAAAAAATACAATTTCATTCTATTTTCTCTCTTTTTCTTCGTACATCAACAACCACCCTCGAAAAAATGTAATTTTCGTGCTGCGCTTAGCTATAAAACATCACTTTCATCATCCTCGTCACCGGCAACATCGAGACGTCCCAAGAGTGGACTTAACAGCAATAAAAACAAATTGCTGAAGGACGAGAGCAATGGACTTAGCTACAACAACAACAATAAAGACGACATGCAATTGATTTCTCATTCATCGTACTGGCCATCACAAAATGAAAATGTCAAACGCTCTCAGCAGCCTCAAGTGCTCGCCAGCAGCAGCAGAAGCGATAATAGTGGAAGTAATTTGTTCGGCAGCGATGAGTTCAACGTGAAGGACTATCTCGGCGATATGCCGTCATCGTCGTCACAATCCGACAACAGTGCCGCCACAGATGACGGGGTAATGTATGACGATGATTACGATCTTAATGGATTCTTTAATAGCGTTAATCAAGACAATATCAATGACTTTTACTTCTATATTAATCAACTGCTATCAAGTAAAAAATCTAATCAAAAATCGATTTAAGCTTTAGAAAATGAGAATGAAAAAAAGAGAGAAAAAAATGTTAATTTCATATCAACCACAAAATGAAATTGTCATATAAATTCCGTACAAAGAAAAGAAAAATATTTAATGGATTTTTATTCAGCGACATTTTCATCAAAAAAGAAAAGAGAAAAAAATTTAATCATATCAAAAAAAATGGAATGCAAAAATCTTCTTCAAAAAGAGAAATCTAATTAAATTAGTAGAAAGTGAGAGTGATTACGTAGATTAAAAATATATTTTTTTCAGATTTTTATCTTTTACTTTCTCATAAGTTAAAAATCATTGACTCAAAATTCGACAATCATTTTTTATTTAATTCATTTAAATTTTAAAAATAATTTTATTTAATTTCGAAGATTTTTATGTTTTTCTATGTAATCACCAACACTGCAAACAAGACTTTTCCTCATATCTTCTTCTTCCTGTACACTTCTCAAACATATCTCTTCCCTTAAAATAATTCTCTTCCACTATTGAAGAATAAACTGATCTTTCTACTAAGCTTTTTTTATTATTCTAAAGCTCTCTTATTTCACTCACCAGCTCATATCTCAATCTCTTTGCTTTTATGCTCGGGGGAGAAAGATTTTCTCGTCTATGGGTTGGAACATGAGGAAGAAAAATAGATTTAGTGTCTTTAAAATTCCATTTTTGTCTCTTTTTATCTCATGATGAGAGTCGTGAAACTCTAAGCTGAAGGCTGTCTTCCCCTTAATGAAAATATCAAACAAATAAATGAAAATATTTCAGCATATCTAACAAAACTACTAAATTTTTAAGATTAAAGTTGTTTGTTTACATTTAGTTAAAAAATTAAACTTGTTTACATTTTAAAAAGTTCTGAATATTTTTTTAAATTTCCTAATTAATTTTTTTTAATTTATTCAAAATTAAAATTTCCAAAAAATTTCCTTTTAATTTTTAAATATTTTTTTACATTTTTTGGAGTTTTAAATTTAAAGCTTTAATCTGAAAAACTTTTGTAGTTCCAACAATTTATCTCCGAAATTTAAACATAATCAAGAGCTCCTTCTACAGATATAAAATTAAATTTTCTCAACATATCAATTAAAAAACAAAAAAATCACTTCGGACGGGGAAGACAGTAAAATAATATCCATAAAAAATAACTATTTTGAAAATGAAGCTTTAAAAATATTAAAAAGTCTTAAAATGACGATAATGACAATAGTTTTATGAAAAAAAAGATAATGATGACAATAAATAAAAAAGTTTAATGATAATTAAAGGTAAAAGTATTTTGAACTCGCAAGAAATTATCGTGCGACATATTGAGAGAGAAAGCTTAAAAATGTTAATTTTTCATGATAAAATATTTTTGCATGAGAATTACGAGCATAATTTATTACATATTTAAACGAAAAATGAAAAATTTCTCTCTCGCACCACGCTATGACGCGCGCAAAAATTAATTGACACTCAAAATGTTGTTGAGTGTGTTCATAATTAAATATTACCCCGAAAACATGTGCGGGAGGCATCAATTTAATGAAAAATTATGCGATCTAAAAATTTTATATTTGCTCAACAGACACGAGTGCATGAACGGATTATTTGATATGTCAACGGTTTTAATTTGAAAGTTAGGCAAAAAAAATATTTTAATAGAAAAACTCAAATTGTCTCAAAAATTTTAATGAAAATTTTCCGATAAGCAATTAAATTTATTTTGCTCATTAATTCACTCAAAAGACTTCCAAGAAGAAAAAGCTTTTATGGTTTATTTGCATGAAGTAACTTCCACGAAGAAGAGTAAAAGAAAATTTTTAAAAGAAAAAACTTTCTGAGGTTTTGAAGGTTGGCAAAAAGGATTTGAGAAAATTTCTAAAAAAAAGTTTTTTTGAAGATTTTTTTTCTAAATAATTCTAATTTCATCTCATGGCACAGCAAAGAAAATTTGGAAATAAATTTCTTGAAATTTTCACTCAAATAATTTCCATCGTTGAGTTTTTGAAAGCTTCCGTTGAGTGAAAATAAACATTTATTAAAAATTGGCATAATTCAACAATTTTTTCCAACCTTCTTTATCATCCAAGAAAAACTCTTCAACAACGCAATAAAATCCACGCATTCAAATGAAAATTTTCCTTCATTCTAAATCCATTTGTTTTTATTTATTAAATGTTTTCGCTCTTCTCTCACGCACCAAAAGTTGTTTACAATTTTCATTCATCGAATTTTTTTTCCCTCGACGAAGGCTGAAATGGCATGATAAGAAGAAATATTTATCTCAACGGCAACGACATCAATTTCTTTATTTTTCTCGATTTCACTTTGTAACAAAGAAAATCACCCACATACATGCACACAATGACATATCGCGTGTCACATTATAAGGGTGTGATTTTCAAGCGGAGAATGAAATCTAAGAGGGAAATGTTATTTTTCGCTATTGTTGAAGGAGGAAAAGAGTGATTGACATGTTTTAAAAGCTTTTTTAACTTTTTTTCTTTGTATCAAGTGAAACGTTTAATCAGGGCGCGTCTTCACATTGAAGAGTGAGTGAAAGCAGTTTAAAAAATTAAAAATATGAAAACCGTTAAAATTTAAAAAATTTTTTAAAAATTTGAAATATTATTTTATTAAATTAAATTTTTAAATAATTTCTAAAAATTGCATAAATTTATTTTTTTTTTTGAGAAAATCTTTGGCTCAAGAAAAAACGACCTAAATCCAATGAAATCAATAAGCCACCACAAACTCCCACACATCGAATCACTATCACCATTCATCACAATCTAAGCTTTGACAGTCTTTCATGTAGCTCAGTTTTATCAAACTTTTTCTAACCTCCTATGGATTTAGGCAAGGCTAGAATGCACGCGCGCTCACATTTTTCACAAATACCTCTTGCGGAGTTTCATAAATAAATCTTAGTTCACATGAGATGTCAGGAACTTTCAACTTCGACATCCTCCCACACGAAAGTCGAGTCGAATAAATTTCCATTTTTCTCTTTGTTTGTTTGGTGAGCTCGAGTGGAAAATTACATACATCCATTTTCTCAATTTGATCTCAAGCCGCATCTGTTATTTTCTGCTTTTGCGGTCTGATCCGTAATCCGTCTGGGTAGCCTTTATCATCTCTTGTACGTTCTCGATAATTTCAATATGGATGAGTGAAAAATTCAATTGACGGAGGAAATGCCGCAAGTCACTGATAAAATATGCACAGCCTACGCATTGAATCAAAATCGCACAGCTTTTGAGACGTGGATGATTTTGGATTTGTGAAAATTTTATTTTAAAAAAAATTAAATTTTTGAAGATTTTTAGTGTGAAAGCTCAAAATTCCGAAAATTTTATTTTTTTAACAAAAATAATTTTTAAACATTCCCCAACCTCAATTTTAAGTTAAACTTAAGCTCTCTTTTTTCTAGAGAAAATCCTTTTTTTCCCGCAAACACTTTCTCAAACCCCATTGTTATGATAAAACGTTGGTAACGAGAGTTGTGTTATAATAATTTCAATTTTCAGTATTTTTGGTTATGAAAAAAAACACGCAAAATATATCCGGCACATGTATACACGCAAGTAAATCTGTGGGTGTCATACAAATATGAAAACGGTATAAAATCTCTGTTATTGAAGTAATCTGTTCAATATGTGAGCAATGCGCTTTCATGTAATCTTTCGCTGACATTGATGCCACCGACAGCACATCAAACAAAGAAGCATATTTTGCATGGCATAATAAAGACGATAAAAAAATGATGAAATATTTTATAAATGACGAAAAAAGAGCCCACTTGGTAATGGCATGAAATAAAAATGACGACAATAAAGTTCTTGAAAAATTGGGTATGAATGTTTTTGAGTTTTTAAAGTGAAAAAGACAATAAGTCGATCAACTCAAACTACCCTGCAAAAAAAATTCGCGCTTTTCGGTAATGAAAATTGACGCGATTTAAAAATCATCAAGATTACACAAAAA
Organism: Tanytarsus gracilentus; assembly: GCA_038502055.1. Lineage (NCBI taxonomy): Eukaryota > Metazoa > Arthropoda > Insecta > Diptera > Chironomidae > Tanytarsus > Tanytarsus gracilentus. Next base: position 2,146,001 of record JAXRKN010000043.1, on the reverse strand, counting down.
ATCCTTTTATGACGGATTGATAAAATTTTTATCGCAAAAAAAAAGTTTTAATGTAAATAATTCAGCTGACAATAATCTCTTTCTATGAAAAAAATGTATTAATCCATAAATATTATATCAGAGAGCAAAAAAAAGAGTGGAAAATATCATCGATGTATTTAAGCTGTTTTAAATGTGCGCCGACTTTTTTCATTTAATGTCCAAATAATTTTCGACACAAAAAGAGAAAAATAATTTTTAATTGAGATGAAAATTGCGTGTATGGAATGGAAGCTTTTAGCATGAAATTTTTATGAGAGGAAAAAATTAACCGATCTGAGTGGAAAATGGCGGTTTTTAATTAACAATTTGAGTTTGAATAAAAATTTAACCTTTCACAAAAAAAAATTCAAATCGAAAATATTTCTACGGAAAAAAGTTTTAAATTTAAAATGACATTAAAAGCCATAAAAAGCTTTTCGCCCACGCAAAAAAAATTATTTTCGCGCACGGTGAAAATTCATAAATCTGGAAAAGATGATAAAAAGTTTGGAAGGGAAAATTACACACAACATCTGTCGCCTTGAGAGGGCGTTTATTTCATAATTTTTCCTTTTAAGATTCATTCAGAAAAGTGACATGTGGTGGATGTAGAAATGTTTCGCTTCGTATCGGAATTGATTCTCACAATTTTACTTTTCTCATAATGCGACAGGCGAAAGAAGAAAACGTGCGAGTAAGCGAAGCTTTTTATGGCATAAATGTCATCTGTCAATTAAACTACTGAACAGCTAGATGATGAAATGGCTCACCATTAAATAATACTTTCCGCTGTGTTTTATGATTATTTCTATTAGTAGCATAAACCCACAACTTTCAAATTTATATAACACTTAAAAAAAGACACATTGAAATTGCGACACAGCATGAAGTTCAATGTATTATAAGTATTTTATTAAAATAGAAATATGAGAGAGAAAAATGACAATTCATTTTAAGCCCCGTTGTCTCCCTTTTTTAAATAAGAGGAATAATTTGCGAATGAACTTTTTACTGTCTTTATTCGGAATAAATGGGCATAGAAATTTAATTAAATTTTTTATTATTATTTAAAAATAATTATCAAGAGGTGAGAAACTTTAGTAAAAAATTTAAAATTATTTTTACACTGTTTTACTAAATTACGTAGGATGAATGACACAAATCATAGTTTTTATATTCGAAACAATTCATTGCAATGTAATTAATTTTTTATTGCTTTTTGCTTCAATTAATTCATTTTAATCTCTTTTATGCTCCTCTTCGAATGAAGACAGTATAAAAATGTTATGGAAGTGAATTTTTTCAGCGTCAATAGCATAAAAGCATTATAGAAGTTCAGATAATGTAGAATGCATGTCTTTTATCTCAAATGGCTGCTTTAGGTTAAAATATTTCAATTTATTTCTCTTTTCTCCCTCGTTCGTTTGCTGTATACAGAAGCAAGCGACGACGGTAACAAATAGCGACGAGATGCTTAATTTCGAGAGATTGAGCATGCAAGAGTAAATTGATGAAATCAATAAACTTTCCAAACCGCACATAAGGAAATTCAATAGATGATAATTAAGTGTTGGTGGATTTAGAAAATCTTCTATCTCTCTTCTCTTCCTTTTCTGTGGATTACGTAAAATGATTGCCTCATTACAACTCAAATGAAAATCGCTCTTGAGTAGTTTTATCGGATTATGAACGGAAATTGATAAGATGAAATTTTCCTTGCTAAAGAATAAAATGAACATTTTGCTTTGATCTTTATTTATCTTCATCGCTGGATGAGACTCTTCACTTTCATATTATAAAGAGTCTAATGGATGATGATAAGAAAAGATGACAATGTCAAAAAGTATAATCAAGAGGGCGGTTGAGGAAATGAAGGTTAGAAGGGAGAATTTTTGAAGAGTGCCTGGTTTATTTTACTTTCAAGTTAGCCTAAAATATTTAATGCTCTAAAGTTATTAGATGTTGAAAAAAGTAGTGAAATATTCGAATTTATCGCAATAAAAATTTATCGATTTAAATTATTTTTTAAAGTTAAACTAAATTTTATATTTTTTTGTGGACATCCAGGATTTTTTAAAAAATTCCTCTTTACTTTTTCTCCTCACCCCTTTAAATATCACTTTCTAGTCATATCTAAAATATCAAATTTAAAAAATTAAATTTTTGAAGTAATTTTTAATATTAAAAAAATCAAATCAAATAAAAACACATTTATGGCAGCTATTAAACTCTATATATACATACAAAAAAGTATTAACCTTAAGATGAACCTTATGATAATAATTGTGGAAGGAAAAGAGATTTTCCATGGTGGAAATTTGATAAAATTTAACTGGTGAAAAATACAATAATTTTCCTCAGACGGCAGCTAAAAAAGTATTTTAATCGCTCTTAAAACTTAATTGTTAATGAAAGGAAAAAAATCATTCAAAAGAAAATATATTTAATGATGATGTAAAAGGAAATTTATGACAATAAGCATACACCAGGATTGTAAAAAAAACAGTAAAAGAAAATTTATGAGAAAAAATTTAGTCAAGGAAATAAAAAATATTTCAATCGAGCTAAAAATAATTTTTTTCCTTAAACTTTTTTTCAGGAATTTTAATTAGCGAAATATTGAAAAACTTTCATCCTTCGTGGGCCGCTCACGCACACCGTGTACGTGACTTAATCTCGTAATTTATCTTTTCGTTCTTGAACTTTCAAGTTCTTCACCTGGCAGCCTGTCGTGTGCCTCTATTTGCAGATGTGCGTGGGGTTCGTCGAGTTTCCCTGGATTGAGGCAGAGAGAAAAAAAAATCGATAAAACATTTTACAGCTAATCATCGATGAATGTCTAAGTCGATAATGGAAAGTTGATGGCGATCATAAATCAAGATGAACAACGAGAAAATGAGAGAAATTAATGTAGCGTCAAGAGTTTTTTGGCAGAGGTGTTTAAAACGAAAGTTTTTAAAGGTAGCTGAATGATTTGAAAAGTAATTTTTTATTTCGACGATTTCAGTAAAATCGAATTACTTTCTGATGTTCAAAGTTAGTGTCAAATATTTTTTATTTTAGAAAACACTCTTTGTAGCAAATTAAATTTTGGTCTTGTTAAAATATCAAAGCTTTTACATAAACTTTGTGAAAAATGATTTTCTATGGGTTCTCTTCTGTAAACTTTTTTCTTTAGTCTCATTCTTGTTTCATTTATTTTTTTTGGGTGAAGGTCGGAAAAATTTATTTACAGAGGTTTTAAAAAGTTGTAAGATAACTTTTTATTTAATAAATTTTTACATACTTTCACATAATAGTTATAGTCACATCATAGTTTTTCTCCTTCTGATGTATGACTCGTCTCTCTGTGCAACATTGAAGAGTTTCGCGTTGTTAACAGCTGGATTATTATTCAACCAATATGAACTGTTTTGACAATGCCCGCTGTTAACAAATGCCGCATGAAGTTTTGCTCAGAAATCAAATACGAGTCGAGAAAGTTGTCGAACGTTAAAAAGATTACGAACGAGCTTTTTACGTAGGTGCAGGCATCTCTTGCAAAATTTTTATAGACAGGAGTGATTTCAAGCAAAATTAATCTTTTATTCTCGGTAAAAAATAAGAACTAAATGGCGTCATCGCACAAGAAAAGTATTTTATAATATTTTGTTTGAGCTTCAAAAAGAATAACCCGGCAAATTGATTCGGAACTTTTCGAAACTTTCATCACTCAGCATCGTCCATCGGCATCCGAGAAGTTTTGATATTTCTCTCTCCGTCACCTCATGTGAACGTGATGATATGTGAAGCCAATCAAAGAATTCCTGATTGCCCTGATTTTCAGGCCAGTCCATTTTCGCAATAACAGCACGTCGCCTCACATTCAGCTCACACAAATTGATTGCGGTTTTGGCGAGAAGGAGTAGAGTTGATGTCGATATGACTTCACGTATCGTCAGACTTGTGAGATTCGGACATTGACGTGCCATCAGCAGCATCAGCGTGTCAATGCGATCATCAAATAGTTGAGGTGGAGGAAGTTCGGGCAGAAGTTCATGTCCAAATCTCGTCAGTGTGTACTTGTACATGTCCACAATAGAAATGAGCTTTTCAGCAGTCATTTGATAGTCGGGCGAGCGGTAAGTTATTGAATAGACCGGAGCGGAGGGTTGAAGTGTCAAATCTTTTCGAGACGCTGTCGTCGATTCGAAGCGAAGGTGAACCTGTTGGTGAATAAATTAAGGACGTGCCTTTTAGAGCTCTGAGTGTTTGATATAATTAACCTTGTTATTTAAAAAAGGGTTAGAATGGTGCTTCATTCAAGGATTTCTCTGCTGTTAATTTAATTCAAAGTATTTTTAAATTAAATCGAGTTTAATTTTAAATCCAGTTTTTAATTAAAACTTGAAGCTTTTAAAAGCTCTTGGATTAATTACAAGAGCTTTCTTAAAATACCCAAAAACTCTAAAACTGATGATGAAATTTTCACCGTTCTGTTTTAAATTTAAAATTAATTATAAGTTGAATTTTTAATTATTATGTTAATGCATCGTTTTGTGAGGTATGTGCATGTTTTTTGTTCTTGCAAAAAGTTTAAAGCGAAAATTTAAAGAAACAATTTTCAAAATTTTCGTAACGTATTTAAAATATTTAAATTTTGTGTCAAATTTTAAAAATTTCTCGTTTTGGTTGGTTTCAACTTTAATCATGAAATCTCAAAAAAAAAACCTTGAACATCTCACCCAGCAACTCAAACCTCTAAATTTTCCACAAAAACCTTTTTATTCGTGAAAAATTTAAATCTTTTCCACTCTCATTAATCTCACCTGAATCTTGGGATTATCCTTCCTTAAATTACGCCAAGCTTTCTCCGAGCATCCAGCTGGTGTTGTTGGACAATATTTGTTCTGAAAGATGTGTAAATGTTTCAGCTTCGTCGATGCAAGTAATTGTAGCACATCATCATCCAAGTTTTGCGGTGAAATAATTAAAACTTGAAGATTAAAGAAGAGTCCCGCGTGTAAGATCGGACAATGTGTTTTAGTTAAGTTAACGAGTGCGAGATGTTGCAGCACGAAATTACACGATTCAAGCACCTCATCGAGAAGATGTTTCGCATCGTATCGTTCGAGCATCAAATCAATGAGCTTCAGACGCTTCAATCGATTTAATTCGAAGAGAAGTGCTTTAAGTGTTTTCAACAATTGTCCGCCCGTTCCATAGAGCTTCACATGCTCGTCATCGTTCACGTTCATGTGACACGGAAAAATATACTTGAAACTCTCAATTCGCTTTCCAACCTCCCAATATTGCGTCTCGCTGTCCTCGCGACGGCTTTGTTGAAGATTAAACGTGAGAAGTGTCATGAACTGTGAGATGTTGTTGAAATTATAAGTGGGCACAATTTCAATGCCTCGAATGAAGCGTCCGACGCGCGACAAGCACAACTGCGAACGCAAACAGTCGAGGACCGGCTGCCAGCCGCTATAATAATTAAATTTTTGACGACATAGCGTATCATCCTCCACTCGAAAGTTCTGCCAAACGTTCTTCAAATAGAAGGCCCGATACCAGTTTCGGCAGACGAGGGTGCAGTAATATCTGGAAGGAAGAAATTCATCAAATTAATGAAGTTTCACTTGCGGGTAGAGAAATTTTTTTAATTAAATTTTCCTTCCGCATCCCAATGACCATTTTGAAATTTATTGAGTGGGTGACACACGACTGGAAGGTCAACTCCGAGTCTTGTTTGCTTTTGATTGTGTTGCATCAATTGAACCGATCACGATGGTAATTTTTGTGCCTACAATTTAGCGCTGATTGTGCGACCCAATTTGTCTAATGGAATCTCCCTTTTTTTCTCGTTAAGGCAATTGGAAAATTTTACTGCCTTTGAGACTTGCGTGGGTTCGAAAGATTTTATGATAAAGTTAGTTTTTGAGGGTTTTCAGAGATCAAAAGATTCTTCCCACTTTTGGTAATTTGATAAAATAAACACGTGTGAGAATTTTTTTAATTGCATGATTAATGAACTTCTCATGTTTTATACCAACAAACACCCATTTAATTATTCCACATAATAACAAGCTCATTCATCTCATTCACATCCCACTAACCTCTCGCTTATCGAAAGATATGAGAAAATTTCCTCAAGCAGTAAATCGGGAAGATTGCACCACTTCGAATCGCTCTGAATCTCATCATCCGATGAGAGAAATTCCTCCTCATCAATCTCTATGTAGCAAGCTGTAATGAAGGTTAAAGAAGAAAAATGATGATGAAGTTTTTTTTGCGAACATATGACCGTGCGTACGTCACGAGTGTGTGTATGAGATTTTCTCCGATCTCATTGAGAAAATCTTTGGTGGTGACACAACTAACCTTCGTCATGATCGTTAATTTTCCAGCCAGCTTTGTGCGATTCAATGACTTCCATGAAAATTTTTTGATGAATTACGCACAAAAACTTGTTGATTCAACGCAAAATGAAGAAAAACTGAGAAGGAAAATTTTTAAGCTGAAAATCTTGCCGTGAGAAAAAGAAAAAACTTTTTTCAATGTTTGGACGAATGCCCAGTGAATGGTGTTTACAGCCGGCTTACATAGAGAAGAGAAAAAAAAATTCTAAAATTAAATTTTTGAGATTTTCGCGCTCACTCAGAGCACACAGTAAGATGTCGTTGGTGTTCTCTCAATGATCCAATCGAGATAAGCGGCGACTCTCGTGTTGACAGCGGGTTCAAGTGTGCCACATCCTAAGCCATATGAGACAATTCCGACCGGGTAGAGAAGGTTGTTCTCGTTGAGATAAAGCGGACCACCGGAATCTAAAAAGGATGAAGTATAGATTGAGATATGACTCGGTTTACGGTTTCGAGCATAAATTGTTGAAATTAGGAAGCTTAAAGGAAATTGGAGTTTCGATAATTTACTCTATGGAGAAAAAAAAGCTTTTTGTGAGATTATAAAACTCAGTGAAGAGGAAAAATTGCTGAATGTCATGAAAATTAGGTCAACAGACAACTTGGAAAATTATTTTTAGCATCTGCAAATTTTTAATAATTTTAAGCAACTCAATTAACCCAAATTATTTTCACAATCCTCCTTAATTCGCTTAAGATTCTATTAAGTGGGCGTTCGATATCATTCAACCCAAATTTTGTATGACAATCGACGTCATTCGAGATATTGACCTAAATTAGTCATCTCATCCCCTTTAAAACTTTCTCTTTGCCACCCACCTGATTGACAAGTGTCTCTACCAACACCACCAAAGGAGCAAATTTGCTTTGCCGTACAATTTCCTCGTTCCACAATGGTCAACGATACGTGCTGAAGGATGTCAGATTGAGGGCCGGCAAACTCAACGCTACCCCTATATTATATGTGTGTCAGATACATTTTTCTTTATGACTTCATCACAAAAGCAAATATTGTTATTACCATCCGACAGCTTGCACTAACCGTCCAACAAGGGATTCACTACTAAACCGAAAAGGAAGGCACGCTGGTTGTACGCCTTTTGTAAATGTCAATGGTGTGATTGTTTTGACCAGAGCAATGTCATTTGCATTTGTGTCAGAGTTGAATTGTGGATGATTTACAAACTCTGCCACTCGAATGAGTTTCGTGTAGGTTGAATCACGACCAATAGTCGTATCATGTTCGCCCACAATAATACCCATGTTAGAGATCTTACGACCCATCCGACAATGTGCTGCTGATAAAGCGTGCGTTCTTGAAACTGATAAAAATTTAATTTTACACATTGTTGAACTAGCTCATAAAGCTGATTTACTTACTGATTGTTGCTCCACAGAAAACTCTCCGTTCGATAAAGTCAACGAGACCTGCCATACTTGGATATTCGTTGGGAATTGTTTGAGTTCCACCAACTAGTTTAAAAGTTAAATTTTTGATAAAGTGATTGAAAATATTTGGAAAAAAGATGGGAAATTACATTAATTGATTAATTAATTAATGTATTAAAATATTTCCAGTATTATTCTCACACCTTTATAATCTCATAAGCGTCAGTTTGTAAATTTTCTTTAAAGTCAGAGATCGTCAATTACAAAAAATTAATTAGATTTCTTAATTTTTCAAAATTAAATAATATTACAAGTATTTTTTTGTAATCGCCCATCTCTGAATTTACATTACCGATTCTTCCTTTGTTTCTCGCTCCGCACTCGCAATTATTTTTCACCGCTCTAATGCTGCACCGGAAATTTCCACCCCTCGAGACTCTTCCAACTCTAAGTGCGATTGTCATCCGGTAACTTGTTGATTCGATTTGAAAAGGGCTGCTTCCGCAAAAGCGTTTAGCATCGCCGAGATCTACACGACCGGTTGTTGATACAGATAGGTTGTCGCCGAGACACGAGAGGGTCGATGGAAGGCGAACTTCATTGCAGTTAAGTGAGATTTTGAAACCAGGCGGTGCTTCCGCTGCCCATCGACATTGAGTGCTTCTTAAATAATTGCCAGGATATCCCGGTGATGTGATTGTGAACTGAGAACTTGTCGTTAGTCTCTGGAAGAAGTCACAGTCACCAAACTGCTCGAGTGACGAGGAAAATTTAATTAAAAGCATGAAAAATAAACTTCCAAACTTCATCGTTGCTCGCTTAAAGAGAAATGTGAGAACAATTTTCGTGTAGCTTCAGCACTATCAGTCTGCGGTGTGTGTTTAATTAATTACATGATGATAAATATTGCGCTCGCTTCCAGTGAAGTTCTTTTATTTCGGGTTTTATTGGTGACAAGTTAAAATTTATATGTGCGATGAACTACTTAGAGGTGTTACAAAAATTTTATGCAGTAAATATGTTTTTAATAAGATATCAAGCAGACAGTGACATTGAATTGGTTTTGATGCAGTTTTGACTTAAATCATTAATAAACTTTCGTTGCAAAATGTAAAATATGCTGAAAATACAGTGGTTAATTTTTTGTGAACTTTTTAACTTTTTTAGATGCGTAGAAAAAAATATAAACAATTTTTCGTGTAGGATTTAAGGATGTGTAGGATGCTAAAAATTAATATTTTTCCATATACATTTTATTTAACGCAATAAACAGTTGGCATGGTGTTCCTTTGAATTCAGTCAAGATTTGAACTTACGTTGGTGGTTACACTGACGCACAAGCAATTCCGTTGCTACAAAAAAATATTTAAAACAATTTAAATTTATTTAAAATTAGGTTGGAAGTTTTCTTTTCCGACTTTATTGTCTTTAAATTCAGCAATTTCAATTTTATCTTAAGATTCCAAATTTGAAATAATCTTTGGAGTCTACCTTCAAAGGAAATTCGGACTTCCGCTGTCTCGTTGACATAAATCTCTTCCACTTGCGTAAGTGCAGATTTGATTTTCACTACAAGATAAAGGATTTACTTCAACGCACACATTAACCTTAAGAATGACATTTGCAGTAAAGTCGAAAATTATTTAAAGCTTAACGAAATCCGCCATGGGTTTTCACAAAATATTTCAACGTCCTGCAAACTAAAAAGGCTTTTTTTGATAATTTAATATATTTTTATGCACCACCAACTTTCCATTTGCTGGATTTTAATTAAAAATTATTTAATTGAATTTTTATTTAATCTTCAATGACCAATCAAATTTCACTCTGTATCAAATCGACAATTAAATTCACTGAAAAATAAAAAGCTTTAAAATTTAAATTTGACCCTAAAAAAATCTTTGTTACTTTTAGAAATTGCATTTCTTTTGCTTCGATCACATTATTCTCGTTGAAAAAAGGACGCTGGAAAATATCGCAAGATGGATCGATACAATAAATTTCTGTCACCATTAGAAGCGCAATTAAAACTTTCATTTTTCTTCTTCACGTTTTCTCCTTTTTCCATCTTCTGAAAAAGAGGAAAATAAAAAAGTTTTAAAGTATTTTGTGAGACTTTATTAAAAAGAATTTTTCCTTCACCAAAAATTACAATTTTTTAGTTGCAGATAAAATTGCAATTAACGTCACATTTGAAGTTTGAACTAATTCAAAACTTTTAAAATTTTATTGCCAAAAAAATGTTCATTTTCTGTTCGAATTTTTGCTGTTGGTATGACAGTGAAGTAGGTGGTGTTAGAAGGAACTGTTGATTCAATTGGTGGTAATGTGGTGGGTATGACAGTAGGATTTTCTGTTGGTGACAAACTTGTTTCAATGTTTGTTGAATTTTCATTAGGCAAAGTTGTTAAAACTGTCGGAAAAGTTGAGTTGCTAGTCGGAGAATTTGTTGTAAATTCAGTTTGATTGAAATTTGGTGTTGGCGTAGTAAAATTCCAATTAGAAGTTGAATGCGTTGTAAAATTCCAATTGGGCGTCGAAGGCGTTGTAAAATTCCACGAAGGAGATGTGACATTCAAGGAAGGTGTTGTAAAATTCCAACTGGGCGTTGAATGCGTTGTAAAATTCCAATTGGGCGTTGAATGCGTTGTAAAATTCCAATTGGGCGTTGAATGCGTTGTAAAATTCCAACTGGGCGTTGTAAAATTCCAGGAAGGGGTGGTAAAATTCAAACCTGGTGTTGTTGGATATGTGACGTTCCAAAAAGGTGTAGTAAAGTTCCAATTGGGCGTAGTTCCATTGAAATTTGGAATTGTTGGATAAGTTACATTCCAGGACGACGTCGTTGAGTTTATGAAAGGTTGTGAAATAGTTGTAAAATTCCAGGAAGGCGAAATTGTGGTAAAGTTCCAATCAGGTGTTGATGTTACATTCCAGTAACTTGTGGTTGACCAATTAGTTCCTGGAGACGAACTATTAGAAGGCAAAGTTACGTTCCAAGAATTTGTTGTTGAAGCATTCCAGTGATTAGTTGTTGTAAAATTCCAGGAAGTTGTGGTTTCGTTAAAATTAGGAGGTGATGGTGTGGTAAAGTTCCATGAATTTGTAGTGCTTTGATTAAAGCTTTTTGTTGTCGAGACATTCCAGTTAGCGGTGGTCGAAAAGTTATATGATAAAGTTGTAGTTTGATTGAAGTTTGGATGCGATGGATTTTTTACGACTTTTCCATTGCCAAAAATTAAAATATTGAACACCAAATAAAGTGTAAATCCAAACGCAATATTTCCCAACATTTTTCTCAGACTTTATTCTCCAATTGCACAGTTAAAAATGATTATTTTTGGCCACATGGTTGCTTTTATATTGTCATCATAATCTGTTGATAAGATTATGAGGCAGTTCAAGCATTACTTCCGAATTGATAAAACGATCAATTGATCTTTAAGTGAATTTGTTTTGAAAAATCAAGTGACTCAGTTTTCTCGCCTGTCTGCACAAATAATTAGAGTTATGCCGACGTGAAAAATTAATTAATAATTTTTGTTTCATTGAATATCGCAAAATTTATATTTAGAAACTTGTAGGGTTTTCCCTTCAAGCTACTGTTGACGGAAAATCATTTTCCAAACAACCTAAATTGTTGTTTAGAGAGGAAAACCCCAGTTTGACACATTTGTAATCAATTTATAGGAATTACTCTCTTTGATTTATCAACAATTAGTCATTCAAGGGTGAAAATTTATAACAGCATACATTCAGCTGATAAGAAAGTTCTTTTATCGAATAACTTAATCGAACATGAATCACCAGAATTTTTTTGATTGATTGATTAAGTGAAAAATAATTTGTAGCAAATTTTTCAGTGTCCCACTTTCACATCAAAAACCACTGAAAGTTAACAACAAAAATATTGACATTCAATCGATTTTATTATCACTTTCTTGTCTATTGACATTAATAAATATTGATTGTGGATTTTACGGAGAAAACTCTATCAATAATTATCAACAAGCTCGTTCGATATAAACCTATGCTCGACAGTGTGCCTGATCTCGAGTCATGCACTTTTGTTTGTGTGAATTCCAGTGGAAACCTTCACCGCATCTCAATGTTACAGCCTCGCTAGGTAAGCAGAGCAAGTAGGACTCACAATCTTGAGGATTTGCACGGAAGACAATGTCTTGGAGGGACGTGATTGTTGGACATGTTTCAGTTAATGATGCAGATGTGTACTTTGCCCCACATTTTGCGACCATTGGGTGAACGCAAGTCTTTGATTCTGTCGAAAATTCAGTTCCTTGTGGGCAATCTCTAACCATTTCAGCGCCATTAATGCAGAGAATATATTGGTGGCATGAAGTTGAATGTCGAATGGCAATGACACCGGTCGGTGGACAAGTTTCCTCCACGACCATTGGCTCTTCACCTTCTTCGCCGAATGGGCAATTTGCGTCGTTTGCAGACATGCAAGTTTGATCTAAAATGCTCCAGTGCATGTTGCCGCCACATCTCATTGGAATTTCTTGTCCATTAAAGCAGAAGAAGTAACTTGCACAATCTTCAGGGTTAGGGATGAAAGTGACTCCAACATTGGGACATTCCCAACCTTCACAGCCGGCGAGATCTAAATTTATAAATTTAAATTAATAAATTTTAAATTTTTTAATTAAACTTACCAGGATGCAAGCAAGTGCGAGTGTGAGGCGAGAACTAAATAAAAAGTTTTTAATTACAAAAATAAATTGTCAAAAAATCTTACATGAAGATCTCCCGGACATTCTCTATCAAGTTGCTGTCCATTAACGCAAAGGAAGAATTTCGAGCACGTATCGGGATGTGGAAAATTTTCAACTCCATTCTCAGGACATTCAAAAGTGCCAAAGTCACAATTAGCGTCTTCAGGATCCATACAAGCATTACTTTCATCGCTCCAATGTAAACCAGGAGGACAAGCCATTGGAATTTGATTACCTTTAAAATTTAAGTTAAACATTTGTGGAATTTTAATAAATTTAATAAATTTCTCACCTCCCCAACAGAGATAATAAAGATTGCAATCCTCTTCGTTCGGCAAAAAAACTATATTTAATGGATCGTCAACTTCCGGACATCCCCTTTGTTGCTCCTCACACTCAGCAATTTCGGGTGCCGTGCAAATTCTTAATGATGGCGAAAAGTGAAGTCCGGGTGCGCAAGAGAGAGGAATTTCCATGCCATTAATGCACAAAATGTATTGCTCACAATCATATGGATATGGAATTTGTTCGATGCCAGTTGGTGGACATTGGAGTGGTGCGTCGTTATCTTCACAACCAGCTTCGAGTGGATCCATACATTGATTGCTTTCAACCGACCAGTGAGTGTCTCCAGGACAACGCATAACGTGAGCAGTGCCACCGAAGCAAATGTAGTAAAGATTACAGTCATCTTCGTGAGGTAAAAATGCGATTCCTGTTGACGGACATCCGACACCGCAGTTGGCAACATCAGGTGGAAGACAAACTCGCATATCTTGACCTAATTTAGTGTTAAATAATTAATTTAATTAACTTTTATTAAATAAATTCAATACTTACAGAAATGAAGTCCATTCGGACATGTTTGCGGGAATTCTTGACCATTAAAGCAGATTATAAACTCTTCGCAATTTCCAGGTACTGGTATTTGCTCTAAACCAGTCGCAGGACATCTTCTAGCTGGCGTGACAACATTGCCATTTGATGGTGGAATTAAATTCGGAGGAATTGCCAAATTATTTCTCGCAATATTAATCGCAATCGTTGGGATTTCTTCGGCATCTTCCCATGGACAATTTGCATCATCAGGCTCCATGCATTGCTCTTGAATAAAGTTCCAGTGAAGTCCAGCACCGCATCTCATTGAAATTTGATTGCCGCCAAAGCACACAAAGTAGGCATTGCAGTCAGTGACATCGGGTAAGAATTGGATCGACGCATTATCGGGATCGCATTCAAAATCAAAGTCCTCACATTCCGCCTCGAATGGATGCGTGCACGTTCGAAGACTTCTGCTAAAGTGAAGATTATTTGGACACTCGAGTGTCGCCACCTCATCGCCATCGACACACAAAATATATTTTTCACAATTATCTGGATGGGAAATGAATTTTATTCCTTCATCGGGACATTCTTCGGTGTCGTCAACTGGAGGACGTGGTGGTCGTGGTCGTCTTCGGTTGGGGCGGAACCAACGTGAAGGGAAGCCAACGCCAGGGAAGCGAGGAGGAAATCCTGAGTTGGGCGGAAACGGAAAACCATTCCAGAAGTAAGGTTTAATGACTGCAGTAATTTGATCTGCATGAATTTCACTAACGACATTGTGAGGTCTCTTGATGGGTGTAAAAGCACCACAATCCATATCCTCTGGCACATCAATCTCTCTATCACCAACCGTACACTTTTTACACGATCCAAGTACAAGGAAAAGTGAAAAAATCACAAAAATTTGATGGACTTTTGCCATCTCTTAATTATTTCGTTTACCGATCGACCGCTAAATTAAAAATTAACTGTCTCGCAGCCCGCAAGCGCTTTTGATTTTATACTTTTCACCCATTCGATGTCAATCAAGAATTTTATCTGTTTCTGCACTTACGTGTATGAATGAACTTTTTGCAGCGAAGAAAACCATCAATCATCTTCCAATCGATCTAGTCTATTTTTTGTTGCTGAAGCTCGCGAAAAAATTCCCACCGATATGTTTTCGGGTTGTGGACATTCCGATGACAGTCTATTGTTGTTAAACGAATTAAGACAAAAATTTCTTTCGGGAATTAATTAGTTGGTTGATAAGGGGAAGAATTTTTAAGAATCATTGCGACTGCCCTGGTTTCTTTTTTATGGGTCGGTAGCGATTGGCAACAAAGAATCTATTTTTTGTGTATCCACGTGGAAAATTAATTAATTTTTTTATAAGAGGATAAATTAAGTTAAAACTAAAATTTCAACGAAAAATTTCACCTGATTGAATCAAATCTTCATTGAAAAATTCTTCCTTAATCACACAAAAAAAATTCTCCGAAAAGGATCAAAAAAAATTCCAGGAAGGCATCGAAACACCCAGAAGACACTTAAAGCGATTGTTCGACAACAAGATTTCCGTAAGTCTGGCGATTTATTGAAATTGAGCTTAGTTACTTGTAAAAAATCTTCTTTTGTTGTTAACTTTGTGAAAAGAAAAAAATTCATGGAAATGTTTTTTATAAAAAGTGCGTAAAAAGTTGTTTGTCAAAATTTCTTGGAAAAACGGCAAAAAAATAATTTTATTTATATGTAAAAAAATTTAAAAATATTTTCATTGAATTTTTTTTGTTAAAAATCAGCAATATTTTTCTGAAAGTTCAAGAAACTTTAAATGAATCTCACCAACACTTTTTTAATTACCAAGATAAAAATCACAATTGAAAAAAGCTAGTTCATTAAAAAGTTTCCTGTATGCTGTCACACGCACACTCACTTTTGATTTTATTTCATGAATAAAATGACAAAAAAGTTTTAATAGGAATTTTTTATCTGCACAAAATCATAAGGAGCTTAAACAATTTTCACCGGAATGATAACGCAAACGATGTCCTTGCCTTCGCTGTTCTTGAGTTCGTATTTAACATCGACATTAACTCGTGGATACACTTTCAAAACAGGAAATGAGGCATCATAGCTGTAGATTTGATCTTTGACCAATGGACACTCGATTCCAGAATTTAAACATGCATTGGGGTTGGGAAGCTTGAATGGAACATCAATACCTGTGAAAATTACAATTAAACACTCACAAAATCATTGACCTCAATTGAACAATTTACCTGCAACCTTTCCGTGACACACAGCGTTGACGACACTTTCGGTTTCGGTGTCTAAGAAGCGAATTAACGTCCAAATTAATTTAAATTGCCACTAATTAAATTAAATGTGACTTGCGCACATGTTTTTATTATCAAAAGGAAGATTACTCACTCAATTTAAAGTCTATTATGATGGTCGCGTTTCCTCCGCGTTTGAGTAAGCAGCGAGGTTGCTTAGCATCGCAGTCTGTGACATTAATGTTTGTGTAAATTCCAAGCTCTGAGCCTGCTTGAAAAAAAATTTAAGAAATTTATTAAAGTTTTAAAAAGTTTCCTCTTTATATTTTTACTTTAATATTTTTCACTTAACTTGAGTGATGACGAATTTAATGGACACAGCAATTGTAAATTTAATTCATTCCTATTTTTGACTGACATAAAGCCAGACGTGAAGCGATTTTATTGTATTAACATGTCGCTTTAACTTTTTGGAGAATCAGAGAATGACGACTTTTTAGTAAGTTGAAAAAAAGTGGTGAAAATCACAATAAAAACCACTCAAGTTTTTTAAGTACCATAAAAATATAATTTTTAAAATTAATCAACATTAAAAGTACTTTAAAGAAAAGTTTTTGTGACAAAATTTCATTTTCACCCCCGATACGATATCTCTAATTTTTTATTCAACTAATCACAAATTTTCTGACTCACCGCAATTTTTGTATTCTGCACAATGGACAGTGACAAGACAACTGACGATAAGCACAATGACTCCAGCTAGTAATTTCATTTTTATTTACTTTATTTTTTTGCGTTTAAAATGAGTTACAAATGTGATCTTTTCTGGTCAAGCGATAGCGAGAAACTGAGAGTCGCATAATTTTTTTTAAAACGATATTTAGGGCCATCAGTGAGAGAACATTGAGAGAGTGACATATGCATGCGATTATTTATGAGCGTTCTTAAAGCAATTGTATCATAAACATAGACACCGGAGACTATTTGAGATATTTGAGTAATAAATTACACTGAGAGAAAAATTAATTTAAAATTCGATTTTTCAACTTTTGAGTAAAAATAAATTCTAAAAGTTTTTTTAAATGTATTTCATTTTAAATACAAAATTCAGCAGTCAATTCTGTTCACTGTTGCGATGTTTATATTCGACTAAATTTAATCATGAATCTGCAAAACAAAACACTCGCTAGAAAAAAATAACAACTCATCAGATTTCATATACACTCATGCGATGATGATGACATTCAATATAATTTTTATTATATTTAAACAATGATAAACATTTAGATTCGATTTTAACGGAAGAATTTTCAAAAGTGCTTCAAACACTCTCAGATCCATTTAATTTCCTTTTCGAGGAGGTCTTCACTCGATGTCGAATTGCTGCCGTTCATGTGCAAAAGTTCATAGCATAAGTTTGACTTTTTGGATGTGAGTGAGGGGAAGTATTGACGATAGCACATGTAGGCGATGCCAAGACCTATTAACGAGCCAATTACAACATCCTCCTTCCAATGATGATAATCCATCGTTCTTGAAATTGCTATTTGTTCATTTTAATTAAAAGGCAATTTGAATTATTTGAATTTGAATTATTTATTTATTTATTGCACGAGACTTTACTTGCAAGGTAAAAAAGCATCCGCTGGTCACAACAGCCTAAAAAAACCTTGACAAAAGCAAAGAGTTTTAATCAGACCTGAAGGGCGAGCAAAAAAAGACTTTTATATTATTCAAAATATTATTATTATAAACCGATCAAGAGCTTGCCTTGAAGATCACGTGGAATTAAAAATTTTATAAGGAAAAATTATTTATAATTGTTTTTACCTATAAGCATCGCCATGACGGATGGAATGAAGCACAAAATTAATCTATAGCTTTTGCCTCGTCCTTCTTCTGAGAATATTTTTAGTTTTCCCATCATGTAAAAGCTCAAAAATCCGAGAGTTGCAAATGAGAAAGAGGAATGTCCAGAAGGAAAAGATTTCCTCCCATCAAGAACCGTCCAATAATCGCCCGTGCAATTTAATTCAGAATTCATAATTCCATCTGGAAAGCATCGCGAAAAAAAATCTGGTCTACGATAAAAAAAGGCATTTGAATAAATTGCGTGCTAAAAAAATTGTTAATAGCTCACCTGGGCCTTCCCACGAATACCTTCATAATATCTGAAAATGAGTTTTTTTAATGGATACTGTGGATATTAAATGATTGAAGCATAAATTACCAACTATAACGCCATTTAATCCAAAGCTTAATGAATGCCCAAGCAAAGCAGCTTTAAAATCCTTTGAGTGTCTGGTAAATATGTAATTGATTATGAACACAAAAGTAGGAACCTAGGAGGAGATCGATGAATTTTTAATTAATACTCTGATAGTTAATTTGAACCGCTTAATTAGGTCAAACTGATGTTTATAACAATTTTAGATCCTATTGTCCTATATCCAATGTCACTATTGTGACATCTAGGAAGTAAATTTCAAGATCTAGTTTAACTTTTGAGATCCAGTAAGAAATGATTTATGAATTTACAACATACCAAAGTTACTAATGGCCACAAAATTGTCACAGGAACATAGCTCTGAGTTGTTGGATATCTAAAGTTCCATATTTCATCAGGTAATATTTTTCGCTGGAATTAAATATTTAATTTTATGTTTGAATAAAATTAACTGTAATTCATTAATTACCTGGAATGGTTCGACGGTTTCTAGTTTGACAAAGGCGGCAATAAGTCCGATCCTGATAACAATCTCAAGCCAAATATGAATTGATTTTAGACTTCTAAACATTTCTTAATTGATAAGTGTTGATGTGTTTCTTGATAAGTACAAAAATTCCTGAATTTTTCATGTATTTCACTTTTAAGTTAACAAAAAAACTTAAATAACTAGTCTAAGTTGCGGTAGGAATGAAAGTTGATGAAATAAAGTTCTGTTTAAACGACAAAACAATTGTCATAAGTGAAAAAATGTCAAAAATATGTTGAGTGAAAAAGTTTTCACATTGAAATATTTTTCACAACAAATCACAGCTGGTTGAGTTGTTAATTTTCAAGTTAACGTCTTTATTTGAATATTTTTTTAAATTTTTAGTGACCGTTGAGAATATTTGGTTGCTGTCTTGGCTAAAAGTTTCGCATTTTGACAAATTTTTTAACAAATTTTCGATATTTAAACTTTAAAGTCACTGGAGTTTTTAGCCCTTTCACCTGTGAGAGTAAAGACATATGGACAGTTTTTAGTGGAAATTATTCGGTCTAAGAGCAGTCACTCAAATAATTAAATTCCACACAGGAATCACTTTGAATTAAAGAAAAAAGTGTTGAATCTGAACCACAAACAAAATGTCCAACTCATCATCCACACAAACGCCACAAAAGCAATTCTCGTAAGTGATAAAATTTGAAAAATACTTTTGCTGTAAATTTTTATAGTGATAAGTTTTTGGAATATCTTACACTTGTAGTTGATTGACCAATTAAGCATGTTATCACTTATCGTTATTACCTAAATCTTATGCTCTTGAAATTTTGTTACCAAGTCGAGGTCTGGATGTTGTCATAAGAAGAAAAATCAATATTTTGCATAACTTGATATTTTTGTGGCTCTAAATTGAATTTCTGACTGATAAAACTTGTTAATTTTTTGGGTACGCGGATGATTTTTAAATTAAATTGAGTGATTGGAGTAATAAAGTTATTTTTAACAGATATAAAAAGTTTTAGGTGATCCAAAGTTGGGTTGAAAAATTTTAACGTATTTTTAATTTTTAATTTTTTGATTCAAAATTTTAACGTAATTGATGGGTGATTTAAATTAAAAATTTCAAATTTAAACGTTAAAAAAATCTCATCTAATCTAAAAAAATGTTTTCATCCCTCTGTTACAAATTGATCTTATTTATCTTTTTTTTAGCACCGTCTCTTGACGTAAATTTTAATAATTTGTTTTTTATTTGCTCTCTCCATTGACAGATTATTGCCGAAGATAATTAACGGTGGAATTGCGGGTGAGTCTTATCGCTAATTCTTTGGCACATTGAACTTGACTTGCATGTCAACGGCTGCCTCTCTATCCGCACTTTCTTTATTCTCGCATTATTACTCATCGACACAGGCATTATCGGAGTTTCTTGCGTATTTCCACTCGATCTCGTCAAGACTCGACTACAGAATCAACAAATTGGGCCAAATGGCGAGAAAATGTATAAAAATATGTGAGTATGCATTTCTATTAATTGCTATGGCATTGAAAATTATATTTTCGCAATTATTTTTCGAGAGAGTTTTTTTTGCGAAATAAAAAAGACAACGAAAGTGTACTCAAAAGTGAATGTGCATTTTCTTTTTCTTTCATGTATACTCAAATTTCTGTGAAAGGAGTTTGAATATTAAAAATGCATTTTTAGAATTGCAGAACAAAATTTTAAGCAATGAAAAATTGATTTAAAAATATTCACTTTTATTTTTTAACCCAAAAACGCGCACTGATTTGAACTATGATCGAGTGCCATCCATTTTCCGTTTAGTTTGCAAGTTGAAAATCTTCCAATTGCTGCTCTTAACATCGCGGCAGTTAATGTAGTT
This sequence comes from Tanytarsus gracilentus, assembly GCA_038502055.1. Taxonomy (NCBI): domain Eukaryota; kingdom Metazoa; phylum Arthropoda; class Insecta; order Diptera; family Chironomidae; genus Tanytarsus; species Tanytarsus gracilentus. Next base: position 2,125,774 of record JAXRKN010000043.1, on the reverse strand, counting down.
TTTCGACTTTGTATAAGCGCAACTCTGATAGAATAAACCTGATAAACGGTCCCTGACACGTAGACGCATGCATAGTCTTTATTGTAGACTTCATAAAAGAAGATAATAAATTTTATTTTAAGGAATTTGGATAAATTTTCATACTCACAAAGCACATAATACTTTGAATAAACATACATTTAGTTATTAAAAATTTTAAATTGATAAAATCCTGAAAATACTCACGTCAAAGTCAACGCCTCTTACTTCCATGCCTTCATATGTGAATTTATCCAAAGACATTTTGAAAATAGAAGGACGAACTATTCTTGCTGTGACATCGATTGCGTAAACTCTGTCACTATTTCTTCCTTTAACGTTCGCCGTAACATGTGTGTTATTGAATTGACCGACTAAACGTGCACATGAGTAATTCAAGGACGATCCAATGGCTGACATGACGCTGTGAAAATACCAAGTTCCTTTTCCATAATCAGAAATATTAAAATTCCTCATTTGTGGAGGTCTAGAGCAAATTTGACATTTGCAGAAATTTAATAAATTTAACAAAATGAAAATGAATGCGATTTTCTTCATGATGAAATCACTTTTGAAGAGACAAAGCAAATTTTGCCAGATTTTAAAGCTTAAAAAGAGGAGAAAAAATTAAACATTTCCTATAATTTTTTTGAAGCGTGCTAACAATTACATTAAAATTTTTTCAAACAACCAAAAATAAGGTTTTTGAAAGAGTTTGCAGAAATTTTCACATCCGTCTACACTATTTTTAGACTACATAATTTAAAAATTAAAACCTGTAGTTTTTTTAATTTTTTTTCTCCCTTTCGCATTTTTTACAGATCATTCATTCGCAACCTTTTTCATAAATACGTGTCGCATGATTTTCATCTAAAAATAGATCACTTTTCGCTTTCACTCTGTTTACATTGTCTCAAATCTCAAGGATTTTGTTGTTTTGAAAATTAAGTGATGCTAATTTTATGCATATTTAAGGGTTGACAAACTTTTCTTGATTTTTAATTTTATCAACATTGGATTCCAAGAATAAAAAATTTTAAGTAAATTTTTAACGTCCTTCACTTTTATTATTCTCACCTCCATGTTTATCTCACAAATAAATCTCTCTCAGATGATCTTGACTGCAAACAGATGATAATGAAATAAAATTTCTATTTTAGGCTCGATTGCTTCAGAAAAACATATCGTGCCGAGGGGTATTTTGGAATGTATCGAGGATCGGCCGTAAACATTTTACTAATTACGCCCGAGAAGGCAATCAAACTAGCCGCGAATGACTTCTTCCGACATCATTTGACAAAATCAGATGGATCTTTGCCAATACCAAGGCAGATGGCGGCGGGTGGATTGGCGGGTCTTTGCCAAATCATCATCACAACGCCAATGGAATTGTTGAAGATTCAAATGCAAGATGCTGGACGATTAGCAGCACAAGCGAAAGCGTCTGGAAAAGTCATTCCGAAAACTTCAGCCACTCAAATAGCACTTCAATTGTTGAAAGAGAAAGGAATTGCTGGACTCTACAAAGGCACTGGAGCGACAGCACTTCGTGATGTCAGCTTTTCAGTCTGTTATTTCCCACTATTCGCTACTCTCAATCAATTTGGACCGAGAAAGTCTGACGGAAGTGGCGATGCTGTGTTCTATGTGTCATTCTTGTCGGGTTGTGCTGCTGGATCGTTCTCAGCTTTGGCTGTCAATCCATTTGATGTTGTCAAGACACGATTGCAGGCACTTAAGAAAGCGGAAGGTGAAATGGCTTTCAATGGAGTTGGAGATTGCATTAGGTGAGCATTAATTTAATTTAAGTCATGGCACATTTTTAATGTAAATTATTTATTTTTAGAAAAACTTTCAAGCATGAAGGATTCACAGCTTTCTTCAAAGGTGGCCTCTGTCGAATGATCGTAATTGCTCCACTATTTGGCATTGCACAAACTGTGTATTTCCTTGGCGTTGCTGAAAGATTATTGGGAACGAAAAAAGACTAAAAATTTTAATAGCAAATGACTCTCAACTATAATCCAGACATGAGCTAAATTAGCCTTTTCTCTTTTCTTAGCGGACACGATGTGAAATGTCCCGTGAAGTTGATGATGTGTGCGTGCTTGATGGATGAATGCCGAATGCTCAGTTAAAAGCATTTTTATAGTTTTTAATTTTTATTTTCTTCCACCAGTATTTTTTCTACTTTCTATCCCGTCAATCTCGCGTGCTCAATGTGCATTAAATGTTTGTCTCAAAAGTCACTCTATGTTACATTTATTTTTACTAGTTTCTTTATCCATCCTAAATTTTATATTTTTTGTTAATGTTTGTATGAATCACTTGTTCTTATATAAAAGAAATATTTACAAAAAAGTGTAGTAAGGATCGTAGAAAGCTTTGATAATTTATATATCGATAAAAATTAATTTAAAGTTTTAAAGTCAAAATCATGAAATCCACAAAGTGAATTGTCTGAAAAATTAAGAAATCACCTGTTAAAAAAGCTCCTCAATTAATTAAATTCTATGGTATCGTCCATCGCTTTGTTAATCACTTTGTTTTCTATAGCATATTTTTTTAATTAATGCGTCTATGAGACAATTTTTAATTTCTTTATGCTTGTGCAATAGAGAAAATTATTTAATCAAAAATATATGCACAAATATGAGAATTTTGCAAAAATGTTTTTTTTTTGCAAAATTTCTTTAAAAAATTACTAATCAATGATAAAAATTAAATTAATCAGGAATGAAGACAATAATTATGTAAAAGTGTAGTAGGAAATTTTTGTTTAGCTGAAAAATATCATATCAAAAAATTGGCGAATTCTTTTTAAATCGCTTTTAGCATTTTAAGTTTGAACTGATGCAAAAAAAATTAAGAAAATTCTGAAAGACAGAAAAAATGTTCAAATTTAATGAGAAATTTTTTTCCACTTTATTTTAAGTTTCAACAAATTTCTTTTTTTATTTTACAAAAATTCATGAATGTCAAACTGAAAATCGTGAATGTCAATTGCATTTTAAGACAAGAGAAATATTAATAAAAATCAGAAATAGAGAAATTATGAACCATTTTTGTGTGTCAATCATTTTTTCCTTTTCATTAGAAATAATTTTGATTCATTGGGACGAGCATGGTGACAAACGACATCAGTAATTTGAAAATTATTTCACAATCGATAGTTTTCATTATTGGGCGAACTAAAAAGTCAACATGTGGGTGCACGTGAGTCACCAAATTTAAATTTGTTTAAATTAGAAAAATTAAAGAAAAAAATAGTTTTGAACCAAATTTATATTGGAAATTTCCCAACCATCATCAATAACTAATAAACAACAACAATTTGATTCCAATTAAACCAAATTGCTGCCTCTAATTTATTTTTGATAAATTGCCAGTTATGGCAGTAATGTTCATGTTATTGGGATCAATAGGCTTCACATTAACGATGCCAAAATAGAATTTTTTCTTTTTCTTTGGCTTCCTTGTGGTGGGCTGGAAATAAAGATTAAAAATCACATTTTACTTTTAGAAAACTTATTTTTTGGTTTATTTTTTATTAGTGCGCTAGCAAAAATCTTTTCACTTTCAATTATAACAAAAATTAAAATTCTGTATCACAGGCGACATAGTTATTTTTGGACAATGTTCATTCCATAAGTTCGCAAATTAATTTAAGCCTTAAAAAATTATTTGTTGCTTTAATTTTATTTAAATGTGATGCGAGGGTTTTAAAAACATATTGCTTTGATTTTAAATTTGCTATAATTTATGAAAAGCTTCCTATAAAAATTAAATAAACTTTAAGTTTTTGAACTAAATGTTGCCTAAATTTTTTAATTCTTCCGAATTTTTATAATCACTATTTGCTATAATTATTTTATAGCATCTAAAATTCTAAAAAAGCTTTCACTCGCATCACTTTAAGCTTTATAAAAATCTTGCTATAATAATTAAATATTTTGTTACAATTATTAAAGTCTCAAAAGTTCTTTCTCTCTATGAGATTTTTCATCATCGTTTTCTTAATATCATGGCAGCTCATAATTCACAAAGTGAGTACAAAAATTTAAAACAGAAAAAACTCTCATGCGGCGAATTTTTTTAAACAAACTGTGATTATGATTTCAAAGCATGACATGAGAGAATGACAGCAGAAAAATCATAAATACTGAAATCGTTGTTGCTATCGTTGGTGCGCTCGATGTCTCCATTCGCGCACTCGTTTTAATTACCTCAAGTTCACCGTCGGAGTGTTTGCAGTCCATCCAGAATTCAGATGAGACAATTGGATTGTCGAGTTCAAGTTTTGAGTAGCCATTGTCAAATTTGTATGTCACAAGACCAGAAAGGAAGTAAGTAATGGAGTTGAATGTGATGGCAGTGTCAACATCAATCTCAGTTACTCCCTTCCAAAAAGGATGTCCAATGCGACGAGGATATCTGTCAGCATCTTGCGAGCGATCAACTCGAAGATTTTCATCAACTCTGAAATGATTTAAGTAATTTTTTTATAGGAAATTCAAAGCGTGTGAAACTCAACAACTTACTTCCAATAAAAATCTCCACTCATAACGTAAGTGCTATTGTTGTAATTCCATTTAAAAATAGCATCAACTTTCTTCAATCGATGATCGAATCCAAAGTGTCTCAAATCAGAAACTCCAATGATTTTATGTCCTTGTCTGAGATCCATAATGTAAATTTTTCTGTCAACAAAAAATGCAAGATTGCCATCTTTCATTTCGTAAACAGCATCAATATGATCGAAATCTTTTAAACTACTCCACATGGCGCCAATTGAGTAAGGCTCATTTGACATTGGTTTATATTTTCCACTTTGATCTTTTACAAGCCTCCAAAACCATCGTCCTTTGAAAATCAAGAGTTCACCTCGTAATGTGATGATTGCATCAAAGTTCGTCTTGCATCGATCAGGTATTTCATCGTCTCTAGGGATTGAAGGCTCTCGATGAGGTTCTCTGTCACGATCTCTGTCAGGATATGAGGGTCTTCGTCTTGGATCTTCATTCGGATCGTAAGGTCGATCACGGTCTGGATAATTTGGTGTTCGTGGAGTAGTTCTTGGTGGATTTACCGGCCGGTTGTCTGGTCTGTAAGTCCTTACATCAACCTGTGGCGTTCTTTGTGTTGTATGACGTGTTGGAACCTTTGTTGGGGTTTTAGGATAACTGTTGTCCATACATCTAGGTCCCCACTTAAATTCTCGTTTACTTCCATAATGTTGAGCTATTCCATGAATGTCATCTTCATAAAGAGCTCCACATTTTCGATCCCACTCTCGAGTGCTGACATACCAAGCGTACATTATGCTATCAGTTGTGTTCGAATGGGACAATCCTAAGGAGTGACCGAGCTAGATAAATTTTAAAATAAAATCATTTTAAATTAAAAAAACCGTTACTTTTTGTTTAATTTCTAACCTCATGAAGAAGAGTATAAAAGTAGCTGACATCTCCACCATTTCCATCTTCAATGTCCCATGATTCATCGTCATCCATATGAACGTCACCGCCAATGCCAGATGAGGGTGGAAAAGCGTGAGCTAAAGTTCCACTCGGTCCCGTAAAATTATAACCATCGCCATGATCGAGTCGAGCGAAATCAATTTTTATGTCTGCGTCATTTGCATCGTTCGGGTGAGTTTCTTGAAACTTAAGAACGCTGTTGTGTTGCCACACTGAAATTGCTTCCGCAGTCAATCTACGAATTTGAGCTTTCTCTCTTTCATTTCGTGGATGTCTAACGTTCATGTAGCTGTAATGAAAAATCAATTAAAATTTCTCGCTTAATTTAATTTTTGATTTTTAATCAAACGCTTCTGCTTTATTGCTTCCAATTAACGCCTCTCACATTACGCCCCCCTTTTCTCACTCGTCGACTTTTATCAATGCGGCTCGCTCACTCAGGAGGTTGTGATTCTGTTTATTTTCTTCCGTAAATTTCATTTTATCTTCCAACATGGCAAACTCAAATTAAGGCATTCATCAAACCCCTTCTCTTCCACTCGCATTGACATTATGGGCGTCTTGTTGACGCCACATAAGTACGTATGCAACCACGATAGGAATGAGTCATACACTTTTGATTTTTGCAATTGGACAATTGATGAAATTATATTGGGATTTCTCAATAGAATACAATCACACCCAACTGTGAGTGAGTGAGTACAAGATAGCTTTTATGATGATCTGGCTTCGTTAACACTAAAACACACATTTTTCGATAATGAGATGTGACTTTTAGATGGTTGAAGTGACAAGTTGATGAAAAAATAATTAACGGATTTTTAAAATTTGAATTTGAATTTTTAAAAATTCGATATTTTAAAACAAAAAATTATTTTTAACGACTTTTAGAAATTCAAAATCCCAAAGGGTGTAACACAACACCAAAAATTTATTTAATTCAGTTTGAGTTCTATAAAAAAATTGATTAATTGAAGTGAAACTTAACACCCGAAGGATCACAGTGCAATTTCATTATTTTACATCCATTGCAATTTACATTTATATTTTTTCTCTCAATGTTCTCCTTTTTGTCGCCATCAACTCAATAAAACCGTCAGTAATAAAACTTTCGCATTATGAAGAGCAAAAAGAATTAAATTATTTTCCTCTGATGCCATTAAAATCCTCTTTTGCCCATTTAATTTTCAGTCTTAATTTCTCTAGTGAATTAAGTTTTTTTCCATGCTAATGAAATCCTCCCAACAACTTTTTGACCTCCATTTTCAACTATTTCCCATTGCCTGAATTTTGTCAGTCAGATGATGGTAAAAATATTCATTTCATCATTCTCGGTTGAGTGAGAAACTATTGTTTTATGAATTGAGTCTCTTGATCCCAAATTAGATAGTTCACTGAATAATTGTTTCATTAAAAACTCGCACAGGGTGTGAAAAACATTTGAATTTTAAAAAATTGCAAAATTTTCCTCCCTTAAAAAATCACTTAAATTCCAATCACAAACTCATGCAAGTAACAAAAAATTTGTCTCAACTCGGTTTCATCGCAATTTGAGGAATTTTAAATGAGCAAGAATTTAAATCGACTCTTAATGCATGATTGATGTCGCCCACATTTTCTCCCCTCGTAAATATATTTTCTTTAACGCTCCAGCATCGTCTGCGTGACTTAATCGAAGAGTCAAGAAAATCATTTTTGATTGCTCGAGCACCAATTAAAGCTCATCATAAATTTTAATTGATTCCAATTGATAACATCAATAAAAATGAGTGAACGGGGTCGAGCGTCTCTCGCGCGATGAGTGTAAATGTAAATTATTTATCGTCGAATGAATTTAAATTTTTGTGTTTTTATATTTCGAGAGCATTTTCACATTCAATTAGTGATATTGTAATGTTGAGTTGGATGGTTGTAATGAGATCACACTTCAGTGATGAGAGAGTCGGAAGGTAATGAGGGTGAACAAATGTCGAGAGGGATGTTTTTGATTTTATCGAGGGTGAAGTTGAACCTTTTTTAGGATTTTAAAAATTAATTTTATAGAAAAATTTAAATGTCAAAAAATTAATTTTAATCACACTAAATTTTAACGGTTTTTTGTATTTCAAAAAAGAAAACACCTCAAAAATTATTCAAAACATCATCAACAGCCAAACTTGACACGTGAGTGGTCGCTTCGAGTGGTCAAACCCACTCACCTTACATATGGATAATAATCTGTCACAACCAGCACTCTTGGCATTATTTTTTAGGTCGGACATACCGAAAGTGTTTACATAAGTTGAGTGGAATTATGGTCATTATGATGTGTGCAAAATTTATTATCAAAATCAACTCAAACTCTGTAAAACTTCCATGTTTATCTCGTTGACATTAATGGTGAATAAACAAGCATTTTCAACCCCCACCCAGTGTCCTCGATGTCCGGAAAATTTTCCATCAAGACTTGAAAATCCCTCGACTTGAAATTCTCTTTACAACAATGGCATTATGAGACTTTCGAGTGCACTACTCAAGCACACACAAGTCATCAATAGTCCGTGTCCGTGGTGAGGGATGAAAAGTTGAAATTGAGACTTATTGAACTCTCTTGGCGTAGCAAAAAAAAGAAATTCTTATCGTCATTCCTTCCATTCCCTGTCGCTATCCCACATCGTCATCATCACGAACTTACTCTTATTTTCAATCAAGGCAAGTCTTCATGAGAAGTATGTGGCATTGCAAGTGTAATTACAGCGTGCCGGGAGTGACTAGCGATAATAGAGAAAGAGCTGTCGATGGTTTGATAATTATGATGAAAAAATGAAGAATTTTAGAGTGGGGTTGAAAAAGTTATTCCATAAATTTATAAAAGCCAATAAAATTTAACTGGAGATTTTTGTTAAAAATTATAAAACGAGCGAATTTTTACTTCTAACAAGATTTTTTTATAAACAAATTGAGTGGAATTAGTTTTAAATTCTTTAAATGTTGATCAAAAATTAATTGGACAAAATTTGAAATAATAGGTTCGAATCCTTAAATTTAAAATAATACATTAGTACTTGGTATGTTATTTTTTTAATTTCATTATTCTTGAATTTAAACTCAAAACATTTAATTTTCTTCTAAACATAATTTTTTTCTCAATTTGTAGAAAATAAAAATTCGACATTTCTTCTTTGCCACCACATTTTGTTTCAATCTCTCTCAATTGATTTAATTGAAACTAAACGAGATTCAGATTGAAATGCATAACAAAAAAATAAAGGGAAAAAATTCAATTAAGTCAAAGTGAAAATTTCGCCCTTCGGACTTGATGAAAAATGAGGAAAAATTTGAATATTTTTTTCTCCCTTCATCTTCAATAGAAAAATTTAACGCGACTCAAAGGAATTTCTCACAAAGTGCACACAAAGAAGTGTCTCACATATGTTCGTGTGCCGAGTGAACATTGTTGAGCGATCGCTGCAGTGATAAAGAGAGAAAATCCTTTTGTCGCCAGCTTTTTAAATGCCTGCACGTCTCAGTCATTCCTCCTTCACATTTTTATAGCCACCTTCCGTCTCGCATTCTCCTCTTTCATGGCAACAAATTCAAATCCCGCAAATAAACACTTTCGCAAGCGATTCTCGCAATAAACTGTGAAGCATTTTTATACTTTTTTCTTTTTATCCCTTTCGTCCTGTAATTTATTCTACTTTTTAAAACTCTTTGTTGCATTTCCCAACACTCGACACTCCTTTCTCCATCAACTCATTATGCTTACGGGATACTCTTTGGTGTATGTGTGTGTGTTTTATTACTGCTGAATTCGCGTATTTTGAAGATGAAATCTTTTGTGCATGAATATGATTGGTGGAGACAAAAATTAGTTCAGATTGAGTTAAATTTAAAAATTAGGAAAAATATTTCAATGATTACGAAAACAATTTCCTCCCACTCCTCATCAATAACCCTTGTTTGTTTTTCTATTTGAATGTAAAAATAATAATTGTCATCATAAAACTGAAAGTTTTTACCATAAAAAGAGGAAAATTATTACTTGGAAAATTTATGAAAGGACAAACATAAAGTTCACAATAATACTGACAATTATGGTTAATGGAGCAAAATGCACAACGCGTAATTTTCATCGAGAATTAATAATTTAATGATGGCGTGTCTTTGAGTTAAGCAAGTTTTATTTAAATGTTTTGGAAATAGATTTATACTTTATTAAAAATTAAAATGAGTTTTATTTAGATTTTTAAAAAGTTCTTTAAAATAGTCAAAAATTCCACCAAAATATTTACTAATTTTCTAACGTATTTTTATTTTTTAAATTTATTAATTTTTTCTTTCAATTCCTGGTAATTTTTTTTTAAAAACGTTTCAATGCGAAGTTTAATATTTTTCAATAAAATTTCCCCAATTTTTTGTCCTCGCCCACTCATTTAATCCTCTATTCTTCTTCTTCTTGAAATCATTCTTCATTGTTGCAACGTGAGGATTTTTTTATGCAGCCGAGAGATGCAGATAGGATGTTGGTTGCAAAAAAAAATAGAAAATGATTTTTTTTCGACGGTGGTTAAGTTAGGTTCATTTGGCGGTTAGCAACAAGAGACTCATTTTGCTTCATTGTTTTTCGTTTGATGACTTTTTTTGGTGGGTTTCTCGTGAAGCCACACACAAAAATAAAAAATGTCTTCACTGCAAGCTCGACATGGTGTATGAAAGTGAACACAGTCACTATTTACACAAAGAGCTCAAATTACCAATATTTTTTTGTTCTCACATCGTCAGACGTGTGTATGCAGTTCGAACGTAATACTGCGGTGCCTTCACAACAGAAATGAAATTTCCACTCGTCCCTCCCGAAAAAAAATATAATATTTTGGAATCAAATAACCCAAAAACCCATCAGAATGGCTTTTCGAAATGAATAGAGCTGAGAGAGTCAAAACAATCAATTAAATTGAGTATTTCGATACTTTTTTCCTCTTGCTCTCGCTTTCCACATGATTTTAGCTTCTTTTTTGTGTTAGACTCTCCAGACCCGACATTGTAACTATATCATCTCTCTCTCCCACTTTATGCGGTGTTCAAATCTACCATATGCAGCATGTTTTTCATGAGGATATTTTTCGAAGTGAAAATTTTAATGACTTTATCGAGTGAATTTTATTTTTTTCTGATACTGCAGAAAATTTTATTATTTCAATTGTTTGTTGGTGAAGGAATTAACTGTTAGCAGTGTGAGGAAAAGATTTTACGGCAAGATTATGATAAAAAATATTTAGCGAAGCTTTAAAAGATTAAAAATTTGGAAAATATATTTTTTTAAATTTTCCTGGTTTTTTGGAATTTTTCGAATCATTTTAATTTTATGAATTAAATTCATTTTATACATTTTAAACATCTTAAAAAATGTAAATCGAATTTTTCATAATTTATATTCTCAAATCTTTTATAGAAAAAATTTGAATTCAAAAATTCGTTTAAAATTTAGTTTTCTACAATTTTCTAGAAAATTAAATTTTGTGTTAATTTTTTGGTGTTTTGAAATTTTAATTTTCTATGACTTTAAATTTTGTGTTAATTTTTTAGACATTTGAAATTTTTATTAAAATTCCTAAAATATTTTTAATTTTTAAATCTGGTTTTTATTTTCTTTTAAAATTTCAAATTTTTTTCCATAATTTCTTGACCATCTCACAGTGCAGATTTTAGGAGTAGTGGGATTTTAGTAACCACCAACGGATTTTCTTGCGGTTTAACAGCACATAAAAAATTGTGTGTTATCTAGCTTAAAATTCAATACTTTCAATCCCAAATTTTGAAATCTGATATGAACCGATTTTTCTCTATCAAATAACCATCGTTATGTTGAATTAAACCCAACGCAAGTTCAAATTCTTCTAATTAAAAAAATTTAAAATAAAACGAGCAAAAAAGTATGTAAGGAAATGAAAAACACTTGTTTCAACTTGTTCCGTCACCAGTTCACAAAGCACTGTTGGAAAAACTACCACTCAGTCACGTTTATGACTCTCATCATATCACAGAGTATCACACACAAGGGAGAGCTAAAGAAAAATTCAACAAGCTCGCACAACGAGTAAAACTGAACTGATGGCACTTGTTCCAACTGATGATTTTTATATTGGCGCAGTTTTAATGTTTTGTCGTGTGAGGGCGCGCAGCATAAGAGAAAAAAAATTATATTCGACGTTTATCGATCAACAGAATTTTTTTTTCTCTCTCTCCGAAAAGGAACAAAAATAATTCCACAAGTAAAGGATAAATTTTTTAAATTGTATTTTTTACATAGGAACAAATCAACTGATTTTAATTGCATGAAAATTTATTATTTATAGAAGGATATTGAAATGCCCTTTAAATCCTTCGCGCGATGAACTCTTCAACTTGGTGCTGCATGAGAAATAGACGTCGGTGTCTAATTACATATTATCGATGTATACGCAAGGATGATTGAGAATTTGACGATGAAATTAAATTAGAAGGGAAATTCCACGAAATAATTTATCAATGGCATTTTTAAAGAATATTTCATGATTTAAAAATACAAAAATTTTTTTTAGTAAGTTAATTTTATTTTATTTTTCAAAATATCTAAATTTATTTTTTTTTTAAATCCAAAAACCGTTACAAAATTCAAAAATAATTTATAGAATCGCCCGCACTCGCCACACTGACTCAACTCACCCCATCCCGCCAGTCAAAATCGTTAATTTATTTCCAATTCTCTCTCTCTCACTCGCACATATAAAATTGATTGGCATTTGGTTGGTCATTATTGTGTGTAGCCGCGGCTCACCGCTAGGCACAATAATGATAGCTTTAGGAATAAACAAGTGAATAAAAAAACATGGCGTTAAGAGGTCGCACACACAAAGCACCCAAAAAAATGAGAATTTTCTTCATTCCATCGAGTTTAATTATTGAAAAATTAATTTCTCAACTCCAAGTGTTCAAGTTGTGAGCGCATTAAAATTGGAATGGCAAAAACACATCATATTTTACGTCACTCAATAAAAAAAAGAATTTCACACACACGAACACGCGACAATTTAATTGTTATTGCCGCGTGAGAGTGAGAGCGAAAACTTTATGAATTAATTATTAATTAGACAATTTTTCTCGCTCTCTTCTCGCAGTTGTTGAACCTGCGTCGAAAAGTCGAATTAATATGTGTTTTAGTGGATGCCGGTGGTGGTTGAGAGAGAAGGAATTCATTCAATTAACTGGGACATAAAATCATTATAATTTCATATATAGCGAAAACTGATTAATTGATTGGATGCCGGGGTGGCACTTGTAAGTGTGCCGATAATCAATTAAGTCTGAGTGGAATTAAAAATGTCATTATTTTCGCAGTAGAAAGAAGAATTATTTTAGTTGATAGAAAAAATTACGAATTTATGCAATTTTGTAATTTTTAGAAAGTAAAAATCGAGGAAAAAAATTAGAAGCATTTTTTTGATTAAATCAATTGTTCTTAATTATTAATTTAAAACTTTCAAAATTTTTGCTTTGCGGTTTTAATTTTAAAAATTTATTAGAACTCAATAATTAATTTAAAATCTCTTTTAAAAATTTCAGAAAAATCAAATTAAATCATCATGTGAAACCATATACAACATTGTCAACTCAGTAATTCAGCAAATTTTTAAATCAAGTTATTAGTTGTCTCTATTTCATTAGCAACTCATTCAATCGGATATCGGGTTGATGATAAATAAAAATCGGGCTACAAATTGCATTTTATTTCCTTATAATTGAATTTAATTGAATCAAGATCGGATACATTGCGCTGTTGACTAATTGAGTGGACACAGTTGACATGTGGATGTCATGTGGGAATTATAATTTTTTTATGAAGATTAATTTTGAAAGGTTTTTAGGGTTATGGTTGATAATAAAAGGTTTTGATAGTTAAAAAAATCCGAAAAAATTTGAATTTTAAATAACCGTTAGAACTCAATTTTAGTCTAAATTTAATAAAATTATTCAAATTTTTTCTCAAATTAAAAATGCATCAAAAAAGCAATTTTTATCACTCACACTTTCGCTATCATAAGAGCGCTATTAATTGTGGGATGTTTATCGCCCGTTTGACATACACGAAGTAACGTTGAGCATCGTCTCGATATTGAGAAGAGAGGGGCGTAAAAAACTAATCAAGTCAATTAATAATAAATTTATATTTTCTCTCACTTTTCATCATCAAACCAGAAGCCATCATCATATTGTCATACTCTCACATCGATACAACCCTCCCCAAAAAAACATATAATGTCATATTATTATTCTCGAAATTGATAAAAGAAGAATTTCTTCTTACTGATGGAAGAAAACCAGCCTACATTATCTAAATTGTAATGAAATTAATTCACTTCCGAATATTTTATCGAAAATATTAATGGTAAGGCGGAATTTCGACTGTGAGTAATGATTTTCTTATCAAAGGACATTTTTTTGGAAGCAAATTAAAAATTAAGCAAAAATAATTTTGACTTACGCCCATGTGAGATAATCTTTATCCCTAAATTCCCATTTTGTGTTCATGAGTGCAAATCTTTTATGTCGCCTTCTCTCCTCATTCTCATCAACCCTCATCGTTTCTGGGGTTTCAACGTCCGGTCGACCACATCTCGGTTTCTTTAGTAGCTCTTTTGTAGCTTCATCTAACTCTCCCGTCTGCTCAATTGCCCCATATTGCTTCAATTGTTATAAAAAATTGTATAATAAGAATAAATATTGTAAAACATGCGTAACAAACACGTGAAATTTTGTCATCATCTGCTACTGCACTCACACAATATTTGTGAACTCACCTGTAAAAGTTTGATTGCATTTATAAGCGTATCACCGTGATGGATGTCATGAACAATTATTCCGTCAGTTGATGCTTTCTTCTGAGGTAAATATCCAAAATTCCTGAGAAAATCAATCTGAAATTGAAACACAAGATTAAAATTTTTTAAAAAGTCTCCTTTCTATTTTTTAGTAAAATGATGCATGAGTCCGTTTTAAAGGGGTTTTATTAAATTAATTTGAGTTAGAAAATGTTTTAGTATCACAAAATTTTGTGTGCAATTTATTTCTGATTCTGTTGTCATCCAATTAAATTTTGTAAAAAACAGTGATACAGTAATTCAGAGATTTACAATAAATGACATGATGACGTGTTCGTAAGTGTAAAAAAAGTGGGGAAAAAAGTGGAAACGTGTGGGATTTGATATGTGTAAGTTTGATTATGACAGTTTAAAATATACCCAGAGTGATATAGGGATGAATTTTTCGAGCGCATTTGTTTTATTTATTTTAAAACATTTTAACGTATTTTATCTATTTAACTTTAAAAATTTAATTATTTCCTCGCAGATTTTCCTGAAAATTTCTCCCCTATCAACTCCAACTTTATTACTTATTTATTGTGTTATGACATCATTAGCAACGCACACATAGCAAAGATATCGCTAAATAATTAAATTATTGCCTGAAAATTAGTACACATAGAGAGCGAAATTTGCCCCGAGAGAAATTTCTCACAAGACAACGAGACACACAACCCGATAGGTGGTGGAGGATACATGACATCAAACTGTGCTCTGTGCACTCTCTCTAGTTTAATGAAGCAATTATGCTTCAAAGCAGCTTGAAATCCATCATCATTATAATCATTGTCGCGCATGTCGTTAAGTCCATCTTCAGAGGAAAAAGTTTCATGCTCTCTTAAAGCACATCAACATAAACATTTTTGAGAGCATCATTTATATGTCGGTCCATTCTCATCGTCGTGGCATTGAGAGAGACTTTACAACTCATTTAGCAAATTTTATTGTGGATTTACATGCTAAACATACGGTCTGGGGGGTTTTCATTGTTTTAGGATGTGTTTTGATGAGATTGAGTCAGGATGAGATTGCAAGAAAGTTTTTGGAATTAAAAGAAATATTTAAAAAATTATTTAAAAATTCTAAATAAATTTTTAGTTACTTTTACACAAAATTCTCTTCCAACTCATCGATGACAAAATTCGCACACTTAAAGATGTCTGCACATTCTTGAAGATATTCCAACAACTCTAAGAATAAACAGAAAAATAAGAGTCTTCTTTCTTGTGAAACAGCACATGTCGATTATCGCTCTACAATGCCATTATTTGATTCAATATTGCTATCCCCTTTTTTTCATCTCACATAATTCTGTTTGGAAAATATTTTTTGCTACATGAGGATGAAAATAGTTGCAATATTTTTACGATAATAGTTAAATATTTTTTTTGCTCTGATCCGATCTCGACATGAGTAATGTTTCATTGTTGTACTTTAATCGATCGGACAGATGTGTGGATGAGGTAATAAAAATGTGTAAGAAACTTCACGGGAATTTCCGGAAGAGTTTAATTTTTAAAGAATCATTGTGTGAATTTAATGGGAAGTGGGATGTTAGTGTACTTATTAGTAAGTATTGAGGTTAACGGATGTGAGGACACTAAAAGCATGACATATTTGGAATATTTGAGTTCAGTTTCAATTTTAATGTCAGAAACTCTAAATAGAATTTTTTAATTAAATATTTTCAATTAAATTTTATAAAAATAGAAATAAAAAAATTAATTTTTTTTGAAGTTCATCGTTTCAAAATTTTCATTATTTTCTTCATAAAATTTTTATTTTTGCATCTTACAATTTTCCAGTAAATTTCACAACGATGTAATTGAGCTTGCAGGCTCTCACATCAAAACTTTCATCGTGAGAAAAACGAAACATGTCAAAAACTATTCTCAAGAAAACTGAAACTGCATCGAATCACTTCTTTTCCATCCATTTTCTTTATCTCTAATAATTTTTTCTCTTTTTATGAAACATCTCGTGTTTTGTAAATTTTTTGCACGTACTTTTTTGGCATCAAATCCAAACATCAAGCATAGTGAGAGTGAATTTAATTGAAAAAGTTTTTTTCCTGCATTTTCTCGCAGTTAATCTTTGCTTCCATGGTCACGGTAATGGAAATGAGAGAAAATGGGTTAAAGAGTTTTCATAACTTGAATTCTTTTGAATTAATTGTGTTGAGTTTTTTTAAGAGAGAAATTAAGCATCACGTGGACCTTTCTTCAATTTCTAAATTGCAGTGCTTCAATGTGACTCACATCCTCGCACTTCCTCTCCACATTTTTCATAATGGAATTTCTACACAATAATTCTCCTCAATAAAAAATTAAATTATCAACATGATGATTGTGACTAACGACAAATTAATGGATTGCATGCGAAAGTTCATTTACATAATTTAATTTTTTATGGATTTTTCTGGCCTTCTTTTCGAAGGACTCTTTGAGCTTAGTATTTATTGTTATAGCCGACTGACAAGAAATGGGACATTATTATTGCTCACTTAACTTCCTCAACCAGCCGCCCACTTTCAAAGACTGGAAATTGGGCCTTCAGCATGTTAACTTAATGCTCACGAATACATTTGCAAATGTTTTATTTTTAGTATCACTCATCATAAGAAATTTGACTTTTTTCTCTCACTCTCTCGGAAAATATAAAACGCAAAAACTTAAAATTAATACGCGAGATCGCCACAGGAATGATTCAAAAATTATTGGAGTAGAAATTCTACAAGTGTGAGCGTGGGATTTTCGAGCGGTTTTTTAGTTAGTTTATTATCAGACAGAAAAAAACGTTTAATTTGTATCAGAGACAAAGTGGAAAATTTTCCATGAATAAATTTCTTATTTTTAAAATAAATTTTTAATTGCATCATTATGATAAAATTTTGATAAAAAATGATTTAGTTCGTATGAAAATTTTTTTTAAAAAAAATTAAGGTTAAAATTATCATTTGCGGTTTTATTAAGTGAAAAATATATAAAGAAAATTTGATTCAGAAAATAAGTAGCATTAATTTTTTAATACAAATTGATTTATTATTTAAGGGTTTGATCCTTCCAAAAAAACTGTATTCAAAAGATTGTCCGAATCTTTTGACAAATTAATTTTTAGTAAAAAACCACTCATGTATCTTTTTAATGATAACAATTTAAAGCTTAAAATTTAATGATTGTTTTTTCGCGAGAAAAGTCTCTCAAGTCACAACAAAAAAATAACATAAAACGAAAAACTGACCTATGAACACAAAATTTTCGTTCTTACTCTTTTCTATTTATATTTTACATATGAAAAGTCATTAAAAACGTAAACCGCTCATCTCGGAAATTCCGTTTTGAGATTCTCATATAGACTGAATTAAAAGAGCAATGATGCGGGTGAAAAAAGAGAAATTTGTCATTTTAAGATCAAATGAAAATTTTGCAAAAATCAGAAAATAAATTTTTAATGCAAATCGCGAGAATTTTGCGGAAGTTCGTGAAATTGTTTTGTGTGTTGGTCAAATTAGTAAAAGCGAGACATAAACTAAAATACGTGACTCAAATACGTTAAGTTACATTATTTATTGACTGTGAATTGAAACGTGAGTAGGTAAATAAAATTCTTCGAAATTAATGTTGACGAATTTTGATTTTTTTGAAGGTGAATTTTCGTGACTTTTAGTGAAAGTCTGAATTTAATTACTAGAATGATGATGGATTGAAAGCCGTCAAAATGTCGGTCAAAATTTAAAATTTCACGTGTAAAAAAGTACGTTACATAATTAATTAAAAATTAAGAATTAACAAACATTTTTGTCAAATATAAAATAAATTTTTATCAAAAAGTTCGATACAAAATTAATCAATTTCCAAACATGGCAAAAAGCATTGAGAAAATTTCCCTAAATTTTTAATCACTTTTTTCCTCGTCAAATTCCATAAAAGCATTTTTGTTTCAACATTTAACCTCAAACATAAAACAAAACTCGATAAAAATTTTCGTGCTAAATGACGGCTTCACCTCAAACGGTGTTATGTCACGATAAACTATCTAATTATCCAGTGTCGGCCATATCTAGCACTCGCTGTGTGAGTTTAGTTTTTCCCCATAAACAAGCATAAATTTTTAATTACTGCTCGTCTTCTCTGCCATACATGGCTCGCATACACATTTTTTTTCGGCGGAGATTGACAATGGATGAGAAAAAAGTTAATTGACATCAATTTGTGCTAATTGAAAATCAAACTTCAAAATAAAAGTAAAACGGGAGAGTTCATGAGCAATCTCGCTCTGTCAGCGGTGAATCTTTTTAATTATTTTTTTCCTCTTATACTTTTATTTCAAGTTGGAGGCACTTGAGAATGAATTTTGCATGAGTCATCGAGAAAGAGAAGAGGAAATTTTTCAAACCTTGCAAAATTTGTGCATGACACTCAGGAAAGCCCTCGAGGGGCGGCAAATTTTTATTGGATGAGGTTGGAGAATTTTGCATGCGATTAAAATCACTTTTTTAAAATTTTAAAGCATTCTAAAATATTTTCAATTCCGTTTCCGTTACATTTTCTTCTAAATTCTAAAACGTTTCATTTTTATCATCGCCAATGTTTACGGAAATCGAGGCATTTCTTCTCGCATCGAAATTCAAACGAGCATTAAATATGAATGAAAATCTTTTAAGCAAACTTAACTTGGGTGAGTGAATGAAGAAATATCGGAAATTGCTGTTCAATTGTTTTTTCATCTCTTTCCATCTGTTTTTCCAACGAATTTATGAATCATTCATGAGTGTGCGATGTATGTGTGTTAAAATTGAGTTTGTTTACTGTTAGAAAGCGATGGATTAGTGTTGAAGGAAGAAGAAGAAGAAGAACGTTAGTCATTAAATTTAGTGAAAAATTTGAAATTTTCTAGGGTGTTTCACTCTGAAAGATTTTTTAGGAGAATTCCAAATTTAAAAATTTAAAAATTTGAAAAATTTACATTTAAAATCAAGATCAAAAATTTGAATTTTCAGTTAAATTTTTTAAGTATGAAAAATTGGAATTTTTAAAAGAAATTATTTTTATCATGATTTATTTCTTAAACCTATAAAATTCCCGAATTAAAAAATTCATAATCCGATGACCTCATGCAGTAATCGCGAATTCAAGAGCATTCACCAAGACTCGCGTGCAAAAGCTTTAGAAAGGAATGTCGGAGGGTGCAAAAAAGGAATAACAAGACTCACCGCATTGTCGTCAATTGCTGGTAATGAATAAAATGTGTGAACGTCACTTAGCACTAAATAAATTGCCACGAACCAATGAAAGAATGTCATCATCCTTCAACTCTCACACACACAAACTTAATCCACTTTTCCGAGATTTTTTAATGATGTTGATGATGCACTCGAAAGCTCCGCTCTCGAAGATCGTGCTTTATATTCAATTAATGTCCTTTTTTTCGAGATCTATCACAAAGAACTTTTTATATGTATTTTTTTAAATATCGCTCGAGAACAGAATAAAATATCACGTTTCACTATTTGCGAAATCTTAATAAGCTCGAAAGGAAGTTCAAACAAACTAGCACAATAGCATTTGATATCGAGAGCGCATGTCACAGATCGCGGTTGTCCCTCGCAGCGTTTTTAACCGTAAACAAAATAAAATTTTCCTCCGATGTTGCTAACTAGAAAATTTTCTTCTTTTACAATCCGAAAAAAATGTAATTTTACGCAAAAAAATTATTTTTCTTTTATTATTTTACTCGCGAGTCGACGACTCATGCAAGGCATGGCAGGTAACCAACTGACTTTAAGCTTATATTTTTTAATTCTCAATCGACACGCGTTGCGAGTGTGAGTCGAAGAGAGAAAATGCTACTAGTAAAACAAGTTTAAAACTAACTGAGAAAAATTTTATCGTTGCGAATATAAAGAGATGAAAAAATACAATATTATAAAAGCGAAATGATTCACCATCAATGGACCAAAAAAAGTGACGTATAATTTTGCGAGAGAGTTTCTCTGAGAGGAATTTCGCAGGAATTTTTTATAATGAGCAAAAATCTTGTTGGATTTTTAAAAGTTTTATTAGATTTTTATATCAAGGGAAGGTCAGTTTTGACATCAAAGAAATAAATTCCAAAAATAATTTTCATCTTCAAATTTTTTCCAACCACAAAATTTGTTTTTAAAATTATATTTTTATGAGTTTAGTTCTCAGTAAAATTTGTTCAAGTTATTTAATCTTAAATGACGCTTGCAAATGATAAAAAGAGCGCGAATAAAAAAATTTATCTCATTTTAGTGCTTTTTATGGATTCATCAATGCTACAATATTGTAAATAAATAAAATGTGGAGCTTGTTAAAACAACCGTCGGGCGGGAATTTGTTGCCATTTTTCAATGTTATGTCACAAGCAGCTGTTGATTTTTTTGCATTGAGATTTATTTAAAGAAATCATCGCATGTAGGCACGTTGCTGTGTGCACATGTGCATTTTCGCACTCTCACGTTAGATTTTAAAGCGATAACAAAGAACATGCTCGACATTTTATTTCACTAATTGATGTCAAATAATAATTAGGATGCCGGAATTTGCAGGTTGCAAAAAAAAATCGATGGTCACGATTAAAAGTCAAAGCAAATGTTTTGATTTTTTCTCTCTCTCACCGCTCACTTTGAAAAAAAATTTAACCTTGGGAAAACCACCTGTTGGACAACTTTTTTGTGTGTGCTTTATGCGTGTGTTTAAAAGACTTAAGGTGTGTAAATCGATGATTCATTTATTTGATCAAAAATTGACAACTTGTGATGAAATATTTGGGAAAAAGTTTCGAATCATGATTGAGTCATTTTAGTGATTAAAATTACTGATTAAATTCTAAAGAACTCAATTTAAGTAACCATAAAAATAATAATTGATTTTTAATAAAATTGTTTAGTAAATTTCTTAATTAAGAAGTCTCCCGTTCAATTAGACTCCACTGTTTTTTAAAACGAAATGTGTCAAGTCATATCAACTTCAGATGCGTGCAAAATATTACATTTTTCGCAATATTTAGAAACTAAATCAGGTCAGTGAGAATCGGGTGGAGTTTAATGATGGCGCAAAATAAAATAAAATTTTTTACATGGTCTGAAATTTTCAAAAAAAATCAGGCAATTTTTTTTTGAATTAAAATTTTTTCTCACAACTTTTTATGTCCGTCAAAATTAAAAAAAAAATATCAATAATTTTTTCTATCAACCGCCGCCTCAAAAACCAGAACCAACGTGTTGCTTTTTCATGAAGATTTCACTTCGGAAATTGAGTTTATTTACTCCGCACTTCTGACATTCAGGACACCCTCTTCTTCGCACATATCTATGTGAGACTTCCACCCATCACCGACGACCTCCATTAAAATATTGTGTGTGTGTGTGGGTTTATGCGAAGCGATGGGGTAGATTTTTTATGTTCATTTCTGTTGAATACTCGCCGACTTTATGACGCCGGACTTCTCTCTCCCTTTTATGTTGGCATTTTTTTTTCTTGCGACGAATAAATAATTTTATGTGTGTACACATTTTCGCGACGAGACTTTCCTTTTTTTGTGCAATGAGGTTATGTCCTTAGAAAAAAAGGTATGGTGACAAAGATTTAGTTGAAGGTTTTTTGTGGTATCGATCAAAATTTAAGTGATCTTTTTTTCCTCTAAAAAGCTTTGTAAGAATCAGAAATCACAAAAATAATTTTAAACAGAAAGTTTGTGCTTACTAGCCAGTTCAAAGTTCTTAAACCACAAATGCATCATTTCCACATAAATGAGACTTCCAGTTCAGCTTGTTCAATCATTTCCTCATGGTGATTCAAAATTTTCATTCATAAATAAACTATTTACAATTTGCTGAGTTATTAAATATAAAAAAATTAATTTGTCTTTCGAAAGAAAGCTTTCAAAGGTTTTTTAAAAATAGGTTGACCATATTGACTAAGGACATGCAAATAAAAAATGGCGGTTTTAATGTCATGGTCAGAGATGGGCAATTACAAAAAATTACATTTTAATGTAATTTAATTTTGGGAAATTATATGAAATTTTTAATCGATTACAATGTAATTGTCCATCTCTGGTCACAGTCCATATTTTGGCAAAAAAACACCTGGTTGGCCTGGTCACCCTCCTTTAAATATTTTAAAAACCTTAATGTTCAAAATCAATTCATATTTTTCATAAAATTTATTCCTTTAATAAATTTCCGTCATAGTTGGCCAACTTTCACTTCTAGTAGTCGTAAATAAATTTTAAATCTTTTACAAAAAATAAATCGCGTAAAATAATCAGCGAATGAATAATTATGCAATTTATGTAGGCTGCAAAAATAATCTGACGATGACACACACGAATCCGGTATCCGGTTATATAAAGTTTGTTGCGAGGGGGAAATTAAACTAAATCTAACTCAAATTAAATGTCTTTTAATGTTTTCATATCAAGTGAGTATTTTATTTCTTCACGCCATCGCATCGCCACGAAAAAACATTGATGATTATTATGTTTTGGATACGATGATGAGATTTAGGCTTTTACTCTAATGAGAGATAAAAGAAGGGTGTCAAAATGTGAGTGTGAGAGGTTCGTAAACAACAAAATATATGCGATGAGGATTAGAAATGTTTATTAAACTTTTATTTCCTTCTTCATCGACCATAAGACTTATTACATAGCGAGTGAATATAATTTTTATTATGTTTGTCATTAAATGAAGGCAAAAATGTAAACATTCACATTATACGCGCGCCCTTGCCTTTATTTATTCAGGGTAATTGATATGCTGCAAGAAGAGAAAAGGAAAAATGTGAAAATATTCTTTAAAAAAAATTTAAAATCTTAGCTGAATGTTTGAAAATTTTCAACAGATTTAAATTTAAGAAAAATTCCAAATTTTTTATAAATTTTTCAATCCAGTAAATATATTTCTGGAAAATAAAAAAAATCAAGTCAATTTCGTAAAAGAATTAAATTCATCTTTATTAAATTGTAAATATCATCAATAATATTAAATTTCTCTACAAACTACTCGAAGTCGAATAAAATGTTAAAAATATAAATAAGGAACATTGATCATAAAATTTATGCGAGAAGTTAATGCACATTTTACGTAAAATTGTATAATAATTGAGAGACGAGATTATGTGACAATGTAAATAGAGAGAAACAAAATAAAAATAGAGAGCATAAAACACACTCATCAGAAAGGTCTTCGTTCGCCCCTCGAATGAGCCTCGAGTTCGTGCTTCAATTCCTAAATCAACATATCAGCGATTATGGATATCGAGACAACATAAAATTTCGATTTTCAGTCGCAAAATGCCATATCGTGTCGTCCTCAGCTTTTGTGTTTGTGTGTTTTTGTGTCTCTATTGCTCTCGTGGGAGGAGGCGTGAGGTGCATGAGGGGATCATCAATCAATATATAGAAAATTATTATGGTTTTAGTTAATTTAGCTGAAGGGGATTGGTCACGTCAATCGATTACGTAAATTAAAGTTGTGAATTTATTTTTAAAAATATTTGGTTCAAATTTTTAGGAACTTTTATTTTGAATTTTTCTTAAACTTTAATTTTTAAGGAGTTTTGAATTTTTAATGCTAAAAATAAATAATTTTGTCCCCTCATGATAACTCGACCTTGTTTTTCTCTCTTAAAATAAATAATTTTTGTACGTAAATTTAAATTAAATTTTAAGTTAATAAAACTGTTGAAGAAATTTGAGAAATAACTAAAGAAACCAAAATGACGGAAATTATAATTTCGAGGTTGACTGCATGATCAGGTTCTGTGGCGGCAGGTTCCGTAAGGTCGGGTTCTTCAGTTTTCTTCTCAGGATTATCTTCATCTTCTGGAATTTCATCAACATCCTCTCCCTTATCGATGTAATCTGTGAGTGTTTCGCCGAATCTATTTTCAAATTCCATCGGCTCTAGAGCGAAGTTTTCGCATTTCATGAACTGAGCAGCCGACACTTTAGGTTTCATTCGGTGCAATCTCATAATTCTATCATCAAACTCATAGAAGTAAATTCCTTTGAAGAAATAAGTCTTTTTGTCCTCCACGAAGACAGTGTCCATGTCAAAAACATCCTTAAAAGCTCTCTTCGTAAGTTTTCTACTATTTTTCATAATGGCATTAACTCTCTCGTCATATCTCCAATAATAATCGCCGGCAAACAGATAAACGACATTATTGTATGGCCACTTGAACATCATATCGACCTTCTTAATGTCTCCATCGAGTCCGAGTCGCACAAATGGAATTTGCACCTGAAGCTCGCGCCATTCGAAAATGTAAAGTTTTTGATTGATAAAGAAATAAATTTCGCCTTGATCGTTTTCGTAAACGGCATCGACGTGAGTCAAATTGCTCGGCAATCCCGGGAAGTATTCGTGAATTTTCACAGCCTTTTCGTCACTCGACTCCGGACGCCAGAAATATTTGCCTCTGAAAATGAAAAGTTCTTTTCTTAATCTTGCGATGGCATCGTAGCTCATTGAGCATTTATCGGGTATCTCAGAATGTGGCACGACTGGTCGTTTATCCCAAATTGGACGATCATCTTCAGTTGGATCGAATGAAATTGATGGTGTTGAGAGTTCTTCTTCTGTGGTTCTCTTTGGAATGCCATAAATGTGTTGAATGCCTTTGATGTCATCTTTTGAGAGTTTACCAGCTCCAAGGCTGTAAGGATACATCACGGCATCTTCGTATGGTGAGTGTCCTAAACCTGAATTAGAGTAGAAACAAATATTTAAATAAATTTTTTTAAAATATTTTTCTTAACACTTGAATGTAAAAAAGTCAAGTTGAATGTGACTTGACTAAATAATTATGCGACATTTAAAAATTATGTAACGACATTTTTTTATAATGACAATCACAATCTTATATGTCACTAAATCCTTCAACTCATCACGTTCTCCCTTTTTAAGACACGCGAAGTTTCTTTTGTTTAATGATGCACTCTCGAGAGAGAAAGTTGAGTGATTCATTGTTAATATTTTGAGTCATTTGACAAATATGCATGTGCGGTTTTTATTAAGATGAAATTTCCCGCAATAAAGAAGCTGAGTGACATAATTTTATTTTAATCCCCGAACGTGATCTTGTTTTGGTTCATTAATTCGTTACAAGTTCAATGTTTTGTAAATAAAAGGAAAAAATTATCATGCAACAAAAATAAAAAAAATACGGTCGCAAATTGTGTGAAAAGTATGGCATGCATGTTTTATAGAATTTAAAAACACGAATCAGAAACTAATTGATAATTGCATGTTTGTGTAGTTTGGGCGTGTTACAGCTTGTTAGAAAGTGATTATTGAAATTAATTGAGGGTTGTGAATATTTAAATATGACATTATTATTTTAAAATTATTAAACGTTAATTTTTTTTATTTTTGAAAATTATTCCGAATTTTTTTCTTTTTAAAGAGTTAATTATCATTAAAATCTTATAAAAAATTGTCATTTGAAAAATAATTTCTTAGTTTAAAATCAAATGTTGAAACTTACTCAAAATATTCAGTTTCAAACTTTTTGCTCAATTTTTATTTAAACAAATTAATAATCATTCAATATATATGTTTGTGGTTTTCTCAACTTGAATGATTTAGAATAGAAAAAATGTAACTTGACTGAAGCCCTAAATTGAATGATTGGTTGACTGATTGATGAGGTATTTTTAAAAATGCTAATAATAATTAATAACATATGGTTGATTGATTCGAGAAAAATTATCCGCAAATGTTAATAAAAGATGAAAAATGCCAAAGGTTAAAAATAAATGTTCAAATAGAAATAAATCAAACAAAAATTAATTAAAATGCCGAGTCGTAAATTTTTAAACTTTTTCACTTTTAAAATTTAATATTTTTAAATTGCACACTTCAACGTAAATGAGCCTTAAAAAATTTCTTTGAAGTAGAAAAACTTAAATTTTCAAGTAAAAAATATTTTAATGAAAAAAATGAATAAATTAAAAATTCTTTAAAAAATTAAAAAATTCTTAATTTAAATTGAAAACTTTGAATGACTGAATCATTAAAATTCCAAATAATTATTTTTAAACAATAGTCAATTTTCCACCTTATCCCTTTTCATTCGTGCAATTATCAATCATCGATTTCCTCATCAGGAAATTTTTTCAACATCTGTTGAGCATCCGCGATCATGTTGTGGAAATAACGTTCGTTAGAATTCATGTACGTGATAAAAATCAATGCATTGAAGCTGCATGACTTTATTGGAGTTTTAAAGCATGAAAACTTACGTAGACGGAAATTTTAGGTAATTAATTAACGTTTTAAAATTTGAATTGTAAATTGAACGTTACAAATTGTTGAAATTAAGTATTTTTACTCCAAACACTCCCCAAAAGTAATTCGACACTTGAACAGATAATTGAAACATCATTCAGCGTTTACCATACTCACACCCTCGACATCATCAAAATGATCTCATTCTTTTCATATGCAAAGTGAATGTTTGGAATTTTTTTGTTTAGTTCTAAATTTCAAGAATAATTTTATAACATTCACAATGACGCGATAATCAAAATATTCCCCAACATTTAAAAATCGTGATGAGAATTTAAAAGTACGTGATTTATCTCTCGCTCACCTATTGAATGTCCAAGTTCATGGAGAGCCACTGAGAAAAAGCTCACTTTTCCCTCGGCCGCTTTTTCTCCTGCTAAAACATCAAAATCCCATTGAACTTCAATTTTAAAATGGGCATCACCATGAAGTCCAGTTCCAGGTTGAAATGCATGAGCTAAAGTCGATCCATCAAGCTCATATGGATCCAAACTTACATGTCGACTCTTTTGAAAGGAAATTCTGATGTCAGCATCATCGTGCTTGTTCGTCCAATTGAAAGTCAACATCGAGTGCTCGCTCCAAATATTAAAAGTTTCGCGAATTACATTTTTAATTTTTTCTTCATCCCGCTCGAAAGGTTTCGGATCCAAACTGCAAGAAATAATTTTTTTGCGTTAGCACGTGACACTTGAAAAGGTGTGAAAATTATCACGAATTAAAGCTCATTTTCACATGAAAGCGCATTCACACTTACTTCCATGTTATTTGAGTTTTGTCCCATTTCGTAGAGAGCAAGTCGTATCTCTTCTTTCGATGACTAATAATCAGGTTGGAGTCGGGAACGCCGCAACGAGGTTTCCTCATTAAATTTATTGTGTCGTCATCGATCTTTCCACTCTCTGTTATATGGCCATTTAGCTATAAAATGTAAAAGTTGATTTGATTTTTTAGTTACGAGATGAAAAATTATTATTAGAAAATTGTGTACAGTTTGTTATTCTTGGATTTCCTCTTGAGTGGTCAAAAATTTATTCAGATTGAAAAAATATTTTAAAAAATTAAATTTTAAGATTTTAACGACTTAATGAATTAATAATTTTGTTATAAAGAAAATTTTTTTGATAGGGATTTAAAAATATTTTGATAAGTTAAAAAAAATACATTTTTCAAACTCTTAAATCATTTTTAAATTCTTTTTTTTGCAATTTTGAACACTGAATAGTGCTAGTGACTTAAGTAGTGTTTAATTTGAGTCACATCCGCCATCAATTAACAAAAAAAAGAATGTGCTTATCTAAAGTAAATAAAAAACCGTCACACGCTGCTTGATACACTTGTTTTAAGTAATTAAGATGAGGTAGTTTCTTTGAAAATATTTGATGTGACGAATAAAAAAAAGTTTTTAAAATTAGCTCGAATTAATTGTTAAATTTTTTTACATTAAAATTAAATTTTTACATTTTTTAAATTGAATTTTTTGCTTTTTTCAAAAATTCTTTTCAAATTAATTTAATTTTGTTTAAAAATCAAAAATCTTCCCAATTTTTTTGTCCAACCCCAAAGAAATAGTTTGCTCGATTTAATTAAAAAGCATCATTTACTCATATTTTGTCTCTAAATCATTTCACTCTCAGACTTACTTGTAGTTGCTTCAAGGCATGCTTCAATTCTTGTTGAGTTATTTCTTTGTTATTTTTACTTTCTGGAAGGTAACCAAAAGATTGTAGGTAGCCGATTGTCTCGGTGTGTTCGTTGCCACTGACAACACTGGCCGATTGAATTTCATAAATAGAAATTCGCAGCAAAAAAGCTGCCAGATGTATAAACTTCATTTTGCACTCTCGCAATAACTGTTTTATGTTCTTCTCTCACTTGTTTAATGTGCCGCGATGTAAAGTTAACTGAAAACTTTTTCACTTAAGTTGCGCAGTTTTGTTATCGTGTCATCACTTGGTAGATAAGGAATTTTATTGTTATCGTTGACACTGAAATTCTAATGTATGGTTGAGTATACAAGTGTTACTCCATGCCTCAATTGTGTGGCGAGAACTAAATGAGTGAGCAAAAATATTAGACATCGTAAATTAATAATTAAAATTTTTAAGCATTTAGTTTTCAAAAAAATTAACGGATTTTTAATTTTTAAATTTTTATAACGTTACAAAATTTTTCCGGATTTTTGCAACTCGTTGCACTTTCACTGAAAGTTTCTCAACTTTCTCTCTTTTTTTGCCGTTAAAATGCAATGATCGCGCTTTTAGCTCTCGTCACAAAAATATAGCAAACTGCATAACGTAAACAAAATTTTACCAAACCAATATCAAAAAGTTGTTGATTCATGAAATAATTTGTATGAAAAAATATCGTTGACGTCGCTTTGCAGCTGACTCAATCGAAGCTTAATATTTTTTGCACTAAAATATTAAATAAAAACTGGTTCACAAAAAATCTTCTCAAGTCCCTGGCTGAATCGATTTTTTTCTTTTTCTTTTCGTTTTACTGCGAAAAAATTCTTTCACTTTGGAAATTTATTTTCAATGTCAGTTCAGTTGAAAAACTATCAAATACTAATTAACACTTTATTATAAAAATAGATCACAAGATGTCAACTTTGAGTTCAATGATTTATTTTGATTTTTTTACATGAACAATATGCCGGCTTTTAGTTTATAGCTGCAAAAACCACACAAAAAGTAGAGCACAAGAGAAGTCGCGTATAAAATTTTATTTTGCTGCACGAAAATAATTTTTCGCTCTCTCTTCGCGAACGGCGAACATTAACTAAATATTATTTTACTCTTTACTCTTTTAGGCCTCATGCATGAAAAAAAAACTTTTAAAAATTCTCCCTTCATTTTGGTGTAAGTAAATATTTTACAAGGAAAAAATTAAATTAAAAGAGATCAGTGTAATTTTGATATTTTTATAGAAATGATATAATTTTTTTGAAAAAAAAGCATAAATTTAGAAACACCAATATTATATAAGCAATTAATTATGAGAACGAGAGAGTAAGTGCAAAAGACAAGGGAGAAAAAAATACCGACATGAAAGAAAATAAAAATCTGATGAGTTTAATTTAAAATGTTTGAAGTTGTTTCGATATTTTTTGTAGATGGAGCTAGTGGTTGGTTAATGTGATGAGATAAATTAACTGAAAAATGATTAATGCAATTTTTAATTAATCAAAATTAGAGTTGACAATTTTTAAAATGAATTAAAAAGATGAAAAATAGAACGAAAAATCCAAGAAAAATTTTAATTCGTTAAATTTAATTTTTATAAAATAAAAGTTTCAAATCCTAATTTTTAAGCTCCTAAAAGAAAAATATGTATTCCATAAAAATTTCAATTTAATCCAATGATCGACCTAAAACTCTTTCTTCATTTACTTTGTTTATTTTTCTGTTCATTGCAAGGTTAATAATTAAATTTTCCACTATCTGCCTTTTGTCGCCTGAAAGTGTCAAGGTGTCAAAAAATTCTACCATAGAAGAGTGAAATATTTTTAATCCTACCTAATTTTTAAATAAGTGACATTCGATAGTGTGTGAAGACTTTTAAGGTAGAGAAGAAGGAGAACAAGTGAGCGAGAACAAAAATGCACTTTACACCAAAGTAAACTCAATTCTAAATTCCTTTTATGCTTGTTTATGCACTTTCGATCGATTTGTCATTTTTAGCTTCCTCTCATGCTTGTTGTTGTTGTATTAGAAGACACGGTTAATTCGTGTTCATGTCACGTGTTCTCGATTTCACTGCGGCCTCACAGTCATTGTGTCAATTTTCTGAGAATTTTAATTTTTAAAAGTGTGAAAAATAAACGAGGATAAAAAATATTGGTTGAAATTTTAATTAAAGGAATCGAACCTGATGTTTTAAATTCCAGCAAAAAAACAAATTTCATAGCAATTTTAAGGATTTGAACCCAAATTTTTAAGTTTAATTTTTTTAAAAGAATTGTTCAAAAATCTTAATTAAAAAAATTTTCTCTCTCAAAAATTAAAGGAAGAAGAATGAAAAGAGAGTAAGAGAGGAAAAATTCCACACATAAACCTCGCGTGAGAGTCAAAAGAGTGGAATTAAAAAAAATTGAGTGTGAAGTGAAAAGTTTTACTTCAGTCAGAGATCAGATGTTGTTGAGACAACACAGCTCGAATTACGCGCATGATTGATCTTTCGTAAAAATAAAAATAAATTCTCCGTCTGTGTGCATTATCACGATCACCGATTGAGTGAAAGAGATAACAATTAATTTAAATGAATTTATTTTCATGTTAATCGCGGACGGTCTCGAAAGTGCATCGAACACACTCAAAGAAAAATAAAAATTCATCACAAGTAATTAAAGTTAATTGAAATAAATTAGAAGAATGTTGTGCATTATGTGCTCCGATGGTGACAGTGACAATGAGGGTTGAAAATGTTGCAAAAGTGACTCAGAAAAAAAATAATTTTAAAGTCCGGAAGTTGAGAATTTATATCAAAAGCATGATAACAGTGTAAAATAAGCTCAGATTGTGCATAATTTTGTTATTCTTTGCCGGCTCGAGCGCGGCATTTCCTCAACCTGATTACTCCAAAATAAAAAATAATAAAACTTATCACAAATAATTTAAAAATGAATGAAAAAATAATTTTATTTAAATTGCTCGTTCATTGGATTTTATGTCAAATGTTATCGGACATTGTGGTCGTTTGTAGTAGCGACGGGAGCACTAATGACTTCTTTAAGGCCGGTAAGAGGATTTCTCCTTAATTCCCACCGAAATAAAATTATCGCATGGAATTAAAATAAATTTTGCAAGAGATTCAAACTCATTCACCCGTTAAATGATCTCATTCCTGACTTCTGGCTTCGTATTAAAATTTTCTCTCTCGCAGCAACTTTAATCGGCATAAGTGGAAGGCACTAATGACTTAATTAGTAAAGAAGAAGAAAAAATATTTTCGGTGGCATTTTGATGGATTCTTATTTAATTTTTTATCATTTTTTAACGATTTCCAATTAATTACAAAAACTAGTTTTGAATTTACAAAAATTATATTGTTCCTTAAATTATTTTAACAACTCAAGAAAGTCAATTTCGAATGATGCCCGCGAGTAAAGAAGATCACCGCACATTCTCATTCATTAACATTTCATTAACTGCGTACATCCATAAAATGTGATTTCACCGACTGCACTTGACAGCGAGTCTACATCGTTGCACATCTTGAAGAAGAAAAGCGAAATAATTTTATGGATTTTTAATTTGATTTTCCTCCGCAAAATTCACGCGCATATGTTTGCGACACGACGCGATTTTTAATGGTCCAAAGACTCTCGAGAACATGTGTTGAAGTCTGACAATGAGAACAACTGAAATGTTTGTACAAAATTTTTTCTAATCGCGCGGAAACGTCGAAAATGTTCATTTCAGCTTGAGTTATCGCTTAAAATTAATTGGACTTAATAAAAAGCAATCAAATGAAATTTTCGCTTCTTCACGTTTTGTGTGAAATGCTGTGGCATATGATATCAAAAAAAATGAGGCACACTTTAAAGAAGAATAAATGATAGCAATAAATCAAGTTTTTGCACTTGAAAAATTGTGAGATAATTTTTATTTGAAGCTTCTTGAATTTTTTAGTAAAAAAATAATTTTTTTGTCAATTTTAATATTTAACGTATTTTAAAGATTTAAATTTTCTTGGAATTTTAGATTTTTATTTGCTTTAAAAAATTATTTTTCGCCCACTTCAAAATTATCCACGACCATCTGCTTCAAGTTTTAATTACCCATGATTTTTTCACACAAAGTTTTTTATCACCAAGAAAAACTACAAAAGAACATCAAAGAAATCGACACTTGAGAGTGCGCCAAAAATAGTCGGGACTTTATTGTGTTCGGGCGCGTGTTTAATGTGCACATTTTGACACCTCATTAGACTCCTTTGAAATCAATCAGCAAGACTGTTTAGATCAATCACTGGGAAAACTAATTAAGCACTTTGCATCGCGTCGGTGGCGGGTTGAAAATGTTTTTAAGACAATTGAAAATAAAGTCGAGGTAAATTAAAGATGAGAAATGGAAGCTGTCGTGAAATGGAAAGAGGAAAGAAATCTTTAAAATTAGAAAATTCGCATTAATTAAGAGTAAAATTTTTCATGCCTGCACACACGATGGAAAATCAAGCTTCATGCTGCAAAATTAATGTTTGTAAGCATAATTTTGTATGGTGTCAAGAAATGTGTCGAGGGGTAAATTACTTTGCAAGTAAAATTAGTTTTATTTTTTAACGGATTTTGATAATTCAAAAATTAATTTTTTAAAAAATTTAATAGTTTTTTAAGTAAATGATGGAACTTGACGATTTCTATGCGTGTCATTTCATGTCAAGCGAGATCGAGGTGCATTCGAGTCTCGCAAGCAAAAAAATAATTAGAATTCATTAATCATTTCTATCTCGCGTACATAAGAACCTAAATAAAATTAATATGCTCCACAATTGCGTAACTAAAACTGCGACATTTCAAAATGTAAACTGAGAAGCGCAAAATGGGAAAAGATCAAATGAGTTTTCTTCTTCAAACGATCACACTTCTTTTTATGTCGCTATTTTCCACTATATACGACTGCCACACTTGAAGCAGTGATGAATTATTTTCCGCTTCAATGCTGATGAAATTTAAAGAGAGAAAAGATTTAAATTTTAATTTCTTTAATTTATTTCCATTTTTTTTCGCAGGCACTTTTACATGTTGCAAAGGAGTGTCTGGCCCATGCAGAAATTCCTGCGAAAATGTAAGTTGAAAAGAGAAAAATGTGTTTTGAATGTGACAAGATGGAAAGAGTGACAGTTAAAATGAACTTTTGAGTTTTTTGTACAATTTAGAATTTAGAGACAGTAAAGTTTCGATAGAAATTATTAATTATAATTAAACTCCTTATAAAACTTAAAAACTTCAAAATCTCACTAAAATGAAACACCACCGAACACTCAATGTCAAACCAAATCAAATTTTCTGTTCATTGAGCAACCACAACAATATTAATCTCTAACAAGAAGAAGAATTATTAAAAAAGATCTCACATGAGCATTTCATGTTAAACACTTAAAGAAACAGAAATCAAATTTTTTTTATTAAAGACAGGAGGTTGTAAGAAGAAGAAAAGAGAGAAATAAAAATTTGATAAAGATCTTCCTTGACAATCATCATCTCCTCCTCATTCTCTCTCTCATGCTCGCATCGAAGAAGTTTTTATATTCGTTTAAGTGTAAAAAGGTATGAAAATATTATGAATAGCTTTAATTCAATTAAAATACAC
Source organism: Tanytarsus gracilentus (assembly GCA_038502055.1). NCBI lineage: Eukaryota > Metazoa > Arthropoda > Insecta > Diptera > Chironomidae > Tanytarsus > Tanytarsus gracilentus. Next base: position 2,091,756 of record JAXRKN010000043.1, on the reverse strand, counting down.
ACATACAAGGGATGGCAACGTATGCATCTCATGTTACTCAGTTCTCAATATTTCCTGCGTGGTTTCTTGAGAATCGAGTGAGAGATAAAAAGAAGTATTAAAGATCGCTGGCAAGTGACAAACGATTTGTTTTCTTTTATATTTTTCTCTTCTCTTCCTTCTGGCGCACACTGACAACTCCGAATATCAATAGAGTAAAATAAAACTTCTCTTTTAATGTAATAAGATACTGATGGAGAGAGAATTGAATGAATTAATTGTTGTGAGCATTCGGAATTGTTCAGGCACTCCGCCTTCATTGGATCATGCTGCGTGTGTACGACCACTGAATTTATTTGAGGTGTGGAGACATAATTTTTGAGGAATTAAGTGGAAAATTATAAGAGAGAGAATATAAATTAAAAGTTTGTTGAAGCAACAATTTTAAAAGACTTTTATTGTAGAATTTTGAAACATTTTAAAATAAATTTTTGAGGAGTTAAATTAGAGAGACTTTAATGAATTTTTTGAAACATAATAAAAAGACTGAACTAAAAATGTCAATTTAGAGAGACTTTAGTGCATTATAATCATTAATAGATTTGAAGTCATTATATCGAGATTTTAATAAATAAAAACAGTTTATAGTTCAAGTTCCACCCTTTCGATGTCTCATTCTTCGCTTCTCAATCGCACTTCTTTATGTACATTCAACTGTCAACTTAAAAAGGTGTTATTGCTCAGAACGTTGCGCCACAAAAAAACAAAAAAGGTTCAGCGGAAATGCGGCATGACACTGCTGACGGAATTTTAAATCTATATTGTACGAAATTCCTGTAAGACAAATATTTTCGGTGTTCGAGATAAGATCAAAGCTCTTTAAGTATCCATTTATTTGATTGTAAATAATTTTTTCCGAAGTCGATAAGCGAGCAAATAAAAATTTGTCTTTCGATTTGCGAAAGGAAAAAATATAAAAAATTATGATGTGAGTGCGATGATATTTCATTTCGTAGAAATTTGATATTTGCATAAATCGAAGAAAGAATACAAAATTAAACAGAGACTTAATTCTTATAAATTACTTCATAGTGAGTTCGTGGTTGGGCATTTTATTGATGAATTCCAGCAGGTTTATTAAACGGTTCGTGAGTGAGTGATCAGAGAACAATAGAAATTGAATTTTAAAAATTCTAATGATAATTGTGTGGGTGGATGTTAGTTAAATGTACGCCACTGTGACTATTCTAATTTGCAATTCAAATCATGTTTTAATGAAATTTAATTGTTTTTAGTGCGAATCACGATTAGTTTGTTGTTTGATGAATTTTATGGAAGTTTAACGATTTATTTAAAATTAATTAATTACAAACCTTCTATTTAATTTCATAAAAAAATAATAAAATAGAAAATTATTTTTTTAAATTTTTTAACGGCTTTTAAATTTTTAAAAAAGGTCACGTGTAAAAATAAAATTCTATTTTTGTCAAAATTAAATTTTTTGAATTTTTAAATTATTTTTTGAGTGACTCACAAATCTCTGTTTAAAACTAATAATCCCGTTAAATTTTTGTTCCCATGCATTTTGATACCCCTCGAAATCAAACCCGCATTTTTGATTCTATCTCGATTGTCCCTGTTAAAGACAAGATTGAAAAACAAGATGGGTCTGCAAAAGGCGTTGCCATTTCCAACCCCACAGGCCCCCCTCGCCCGCCGGCGGTTTCTTGCTTTGTGCCTCCGCCGGCCATGATGGACATTCCTCAAAAATCGTCAGTGTCAATCGATTCCTGATGCAATACGATTCAAACATACATGAAGCCATAGTTCTGAAAAATGGACATTAGTGGCACTCCTGGCCAGCCATGATGGACATTCCTCAAAAATCACACAACACAAAACCATTTTAAAAAAAACATTTTTGGCCCCCCCCGCCCTCCCAAAGGACATTCCCCAAAATCCTCAAATTCAATCATTCCCATGCAATTACGAGTTCAACGATACCGATGAAGCCATATAAGAGAAAATTTGTATGAAAAAGGACATTTTTGCACTCAGGGACGGTCCTTGGAGGGTCGTACCTCAAAACTAAATACTTCTTGCACAACTAGAACCAAAATCCGATCTTTAGCCACAAACCCGAGTCAAATCCGACCAGCCGTTCTTGAGATACGGCGTTCACTAAGATCGTAAGAAAGTGAGAAAGTAAGAAAGTAAGAAAGTAAGAAAGTGAGAAAGTAAGATGACTTAAATGGCTCTAACTCCTCGTAGGAGCAACCGATTTCAAATCTGTTTTCGCCAGTTTGTAGGGTTTGACTAGGCCTATCATTTGAGTATAAGTTTTGATATTGCAAAATGTAATGTCTTGGCACTAGGGGCCGAAAACAGGTTTTGGAAAAATCCAAAATTAATATATAGCGGAGCTATAATTGTGATTTTACTCTCCACATATTCTCGTACTGTCTGCTGGTGTCGTCTCTCTCTTGACGTACAAATAAAAATGTTTTTTTGTAACTTCTTTTCATTTTACTTGCTGAAAATTTTGTTGTTGCACTGCACGCTGACTGATTGAGTTTAATTGATAAGAAAATTCTTCTGCTCGCCTTCATTTAACTTTTTTCTTATTCTCGCATACATGCTCGAGTTGACATTTTTATTGACTTCAATTTTGCTGGGAATTAATTTCTCACTAAATCACTTTTTATTCGGTAGTGATGAGAGCGATTAAAGAAATGAAATTTGCTGCATTTAAAGCGTGTGCGTTCAAAAGTGGAGAGCAATAAGTCGTAAATCATTTTTATAGTGCATTAAGGCGAATGAGACCGAGAAAGAGGTGCATGAAGTCAAATATTTGCGCACGCTGAACAGATGAAGAAGATTCGTCGCAACTCGAGTGCACGATCGTGATTCATTTAATGGGGAATTCTCGAAGGCATTTTTTGATGATGAAGATGAAGTTTTTTAAAACTTACCGGTTATTTTTTAAGAATTCAAAAACTCGACCTTTAATTTTTTTTTAAATTTTCAACTTCATTAGAAATTAATTTTTTAATCTTTATTTAGAATTTTTCGGTTAAATGTCATCGTGACTTTAAAACTTTTTTGAAGTAGCGTAAACCAGATGCTTTCACAATATCCCGCTGTCAGTTAATTGAGGATGCCGCAAAACTCGTTCTTACTCTTCATTTCTTTAGAACTGCACATTTTAATAATTAATTACCATAATTTTAAAATTATCGAAAATTATATTTAATTTTTATATGCAAAATGAACCGTTTTGTGGGTAATTAACATAAATCACAACGGCTTGCAAGTGAATTGCTTTAAAAGGGAGACACAACCAGTTTAAATTGATAGCACTTTCTTAATATGCTGATGAATTATGTAAAGATGAAATTGATAACGGTGAAAAAATTCTTACCTTAATTGTTAATTGAGAATTTTTTGAAGATGATGTAAAATTTAACTTTTAAGGAAAATACGTTAAAAGTTTTAAAGTTCTCAAATGCCACCAAAAAAATTAAGCAATTCAAATTTAAAGACGGAATTCTCTTAACCATTAGGTAAATTTCTTCCTCATCTCGGTCAGCACACGAAATGTATTAATTTACGATGTGTTTGTTCCTTTTGGCTTCCTTTACGATCATCAAACTAAAGCATTCATTTCCATTAAAAGACATGATTTTTACGTGTCTCACGTCCAATTGAAATTTGCATTTTTCCTCTTCTCATATTTAGCCATCGTCAAGCGAATTCATGAAAGTGGTGTGAAGAGGAAAGAGAGTGGAGAGAGAGAATATTCAATATATTTTTTCAAGGTGGTCTCGAACGGCAGCAAATAAATAAATCAAAATCATTTCGATGAACGAGAGCGCAAAAAAATTGAAAATTAATTTGAAAAGCACTCACGAATTATTTCTATAAAGTATTTGTTCAAGCTCACATGTCGTTTTGAGAATTTTTCGTGTTTGATCAGTTTGGAATATTTTTGCTGTGATGGTCAATAAATTTTGAGATATGGTTGCAGAGAAAAATTAGTAAAAATATTTTAACAGATTTTTTGATCAAAAAACTGTCACAAAAACTTCATTGCCAAGATCTCACTTTCAATTCTAAAACGAGCTCGTAAAGTTGTCACTCAATGAAAATTGAGCCTCAGATAAAAAATGACAACTCACTGCACATTCATTCATGCTCGCATTCAATTTTAATTTAAACTGAACTAATTTTCTCTGTTTGTATTTTTTAACTCGCGCCCGTCACATCGCAAGATGAAAATATCAAAAGGGAATTTTCTATCTATTTACGCGCGACTTTTCACAACATTTTCTCGTTTGAATTTTTCAAAGTGAAAAAAGTAACAACATCAACATTATCGTGTTTAGTCATTTTTGAAATTAAATCAAAGGCAAAAAATCCAAAAATTTTTTTAGAGCGGAAGTTATGCATTTGTAACTCGAAACAATTCTGACTTAAAATTTAAAATTAAATCTGAAAGAGATTTAGCGTTAGACTAGAAAAATTGCTGAATTGACAAATGTACATAAAAAAATGTTTCAAAACCCACACGTGGGTGTTGCCGCGTAACCCACTTGTAACAGATCAGTGTTGAAAATCAAGGCATAAAAAATGAGTAGCACCGGTTGGCGGTGGCAGTGTCGAAATTTTTAAAAATCGTCTATGTCATTAATTCCTGGTCCAATTACGAGTTCAACGATACATGAAGTCTAGTTCTAAAAAGGACATTTTGGCTGTCCTGGCACTAGGGGATACATTATAAAAATATATGTAATAATGAATCACGAGTTCAAGATACCATGAAGCCAATTTAAAGCTTTGGCTGTCGGGATATGCCGTCCATGATGGACATATAAACATCAATCCATTCAGTTCCTGGTTCAATTACGAGTTCAACGAGATAATGAAGCCATAGTTCTGAAAAATGAACATTTTGGTGTCCGTGGCACGTGGGGATGAGAAAAAAATATTATAATCATTCTGGTCAATCACGAGTAACGAACCCATGAAACCATAGTTCTGAAAAATGGACATTTTGGCTGTCTGTGGCACGACATAGGTCACGACTCGAAAAATATGTATATCGATTCCTGGTCAAGTTACGACAAGCAATGATCGTCCAATCACGAGTTCAACGATACCATGAAGCCATATAAGAAAAAATTTGTATGAAAAATGGACCTTATGGGCGTCCATGGCACGACCATAGGACATGACTCAAAAAATACAGTGCTGCACATATAGACCCTAAGAGTACATCTGGCGAAAATAGAAGTCTAGCTGGTCAGGGACCGAGATCTCGCTTGTGCAGACGGACGGACGGACGGACGGACGGACAGACGGACGGACGGACGGACGGACGGAATCACGAGCATATAAGCGTTACACCACTTTGTGGGTTACGCTAAAAATTAACCACATGACATGAAGATTATTAAAATTAATGCGGTCGTGGGAGGGTTTAAAAATAATTTTAGATTATTTTAACTAATTTCCTTTTGTTTAAAATTCTGTTTAGGTAATCAATTTATAATAATTTAAATATTTTTTAAAAAAATATATTTGAAAATTCCCAATTTTTTCGTCCTCACCCGATTTTTATTAATTTCTGTTTATTGTTTGAAAAATTGTCACTTTCCTCCTCTCGACTTGTTATATTATAAATTTTCACGTATTTATCTCTCTCATCATACTTAATCAAGATGTTGTTACACATTTCTCTCTTGGCATTCATTAATGAAATGTTTGAAGCTCACTTCATTAATATTAACACGAAATCGAGCGTGGCACAGATGAAGAAGAGTTCAAACAAATTTTATTTGACAGAGGCGAGAATCAATTTTAATTTTAAAACCTGCTCGCTTAATTTCTACGTCACAGCAAAACACACAAAAATCAATCAAAAAAATACACATGTTTGATAATCTCTTTAACAATTTCAGTTGTCACTTTTGACATTAGCAACCACAACCTCCAAAGAGACGAATAATCTAAGAAAATTTTGTCCCGAGATGCAAATTGACTTTTGGTCGTGCATGAATAAAACTCTCGAGGCAATTGAGAGAGGCTCAAATTGGATTGGTCGGGCATGTTGTAAGCAAGCTGTGCTACCAAAGTGTCAACAAGGTAAGCGAAAAATGAGAAATGTTTTAAATTTATTTTAATGTCGAGAAAAATAATTGAAATTGTTTTTTATTGTCGCCATTATTTATTCAAACTCAAGCATGTAACATTAAAATTGATAATTCACACTTTTAAATCACGCAATAACATTTTTACACATTTAATTTTCCATTATTTGTTCTATGGTGAAAAGCTCTGTCACGTGCTTGCATTTGCCAAATTAATAAATTGTTGAGATCATTATGATTGTCGATGTTCGCTATCCAAGATGAGGCTCGAGGTGCTGAAGCCACTTTTGTAATTTTAGGATGGGTTTGAAAATGCTTGTCGTTTTTTAAAAATCGATGAATTAAACTTATGACGGTTGTGAATGAAAATCCTAAGAATAAACCGAATAATCCTCCACAATCGGCGATGACTGAAATTAAATTTAATTAAATATTAAAAAATTATTTTTCAAGTGAAAAAATCATCCATCGAACATGAACTCACGATTTTCCAACTTGTATTCGATGTAATTTAAATTTTCCTTGATTAAAAAATCTCCAAACTCGATGTTTATGCCGGAATAAATTTGACTGTTGCTGATGAGTTAAAAAATATTTTAAATCAACAATTCTACAATTAATTTCAATCAAAACTCACTTATGCTCTTTGACGAGTTTTTGGATCAGAAAAAGCGACGAATTTACTCCAATTTCAGCAACTTTCTTTTTTTTCACGTGATAAATAATATTCGAGCATGGCGGAAAGCAGTTGCAAGGTGCAATCGATGAATTAGACATTTCATCCATGTGCGGCCATAAAGTGAGAGCATTTCTTGAGCATGCAGCTCGATCGAGATCACAAATTTCTGTTGATTTTGTTCTTGGATGAAAAAATGCCACGCATCCGCATCGTTTTAATGTGAAGTTTGTGAGACACTCAAAATCGCAATTATTTTTTGTGTAAGCTTTAAAAAATTTAAGCGATCGTTCACCCTCAAAAAAGCATCCACGCTTTTCTGGCGAATATTTCCTCAAAAAACTTTCACTCTTTGTTGATTTCGCTGAAATTTTCAAAATCACTCCAGTGTTAAAGTCGATATGATCTGAGTCATGAAGGAGTGTCGGAATTTCGTTTGGCAAATGCAAAATAAATTTAAACGAGTCGTAAAGAAAAAAGCAGAGATCGTGCAGGTCTGATTTGTTGATTGCCATTAAATACCCGTAAGGATATCCAGCGGCCGCTCGATGAGGAATTTTAAACCTCGCATCATTTCCAAAATATCCTTTTTCAAGGGTCCAAATTTGATCGAACTAAATTATTTAAAAAATTAAATATTTTTTTGTAACGCTTTTAAATCTTTTACCTTTCTCTCCTTCATCTCATCGAAATCTGAACTAATGACATCCTCATTGAAAATTGTGTCATGGCTCTGTATATTGAAAGTGTAACAAAGACCAACGTCCGTCAATGATCGAGTAGCTATGCAAGGTGCATAAAGATTGTTCATCACACATAATGAAAAAGTTTCTTTTACACTCAATGCACCTTCCCTTAAAAGCTTCACCACATTTCTTTCGGTTCTATTTGGAGTTCCTTTATTAAAAACTTTCAGATGGTTGTAGAGACAAACTTGAGCTTTAGCAGCTATATAATTTTGTTCGTTAATGCTCAGATTTTTTATGATATCCTGTGTATCGTGAATTTTAATAAATTCTCTTAAATTCACCAAGTCACTTTTGAGCACGACTGGCGAGCAAATTGTAACCGCAGGAAAAGGAATTTCATGAACTTGCTTATGACTTTCACTAATTCCAATGTTAGGATCGAATAAATATTTTTGAATTATTCCATTTACGTAATAAATTAAGCCACAAATTGACAAAATGTATGCAGACACTTGAAAAATATTTAAAACTAAAATTTTGGTATTTTTTGGTTTAAAAATCTTTTCAAAAATTGTTCTAGAATTTTTCCTCTTCATTTTTCACAAACTGTTGAATCATGAATGAAAATATTTTTAATATCAAGTGGAAAAAGTCAATTCATTTATTATTTAATATTTAATGTTAACATTTTAAAAGTGTCATGAACATTTGTGAAGTTCAATTTCTATTTTAAACTGTGCATGTTCACACACTTAAGTAATTGTTGCGATAAAAATCTGTGATATGACATTTTAATATCATGCATTAGGGACAATAATATTATAGGGTCATTTGATCCAGAAGTAAAATTAAAATTTACTTAGAAAAAAATTAATTTAAGTCTGTAGCTGACCACTGAAAATTTAATTTAAATTCATGGAATGAACTTCATAATTTTTTTAATCCTCATCAATTATTTTCTCTTTTTACAATCAACAGGTTGCGCAATTTCATCATCAACCCTCGAACTTCGATCATTCTGTCGACAGAGCGACGAATTCACATTATTTTCATGCATCGATGATCAAGAGCACAACAATGAATGCTGCTCAAATGCAAAAACCCAGGATTGCCTTCAAGTCTGTCAGCGAATGTTGTTCAATAAAGAGGGCGACTCACTCAAAGACTTAGACTTAAATTTAGAAAAGAGCTGCAAAGAAAACAACATCGATGTCATTGATTGCGTGCATGAAGTTGTTGAAATCAAAGAGATCGAAAATTCTGATGAGTTTATGCATTGTTGTCGACACGCGGAGACAAATGAGTGCAAGTTGAGATGCCAAAGTTATTTAAAATTAAATAATTTAACAGAAACTGAAATGATAAATGCGCTCGAGAATAGTTGTGGGGTTGTGAATCTTTCGTCGGAATTTTGGACTTGCTTTTTGAGTGGAAATAATCAAGACAGAAATCCACAGAATGTTGACGAAATGTCGAGGATTAAGCAGATTGGATTTGATTCGGCTAAATTGCATTGCTGTGAAAAAGCACATTCGAGTCAGTGTAGGAGGGGATGCTTTCACAGTTTCTCGGGTAAGTTCTTTGATTACATCAAAATTACAAATATTTTACATTACTTGATTAGGTCACAATCCATCCCTCGAAGCATTTCAACATGAATGCATTGAAAATGCCATCGAGATTGATCTCAAAAGATGCATAGAAGAGGTTGACCTGCCGGCGGAAGTTGGATGCGATGGACTCTCGTTCTGCTCCAACTTCAACAATCGACCGACGGAACTTTTTAGAAGTTGCAATGCAATTTCGGATCTTGCTGCTCGAAATGAACTTGACACGTGGAAGCAGCAAAATTATTTAACAATTTCGGGATTTAAATTTCCAATTTTAAATATCAATCATTGCTTCCTCGAGACGTGGCATGCGATTGCTTGCATTTTACAGCTTAAACCAGCAACGACATTACTTCATTTGAGTCAAATCTGCTATGACGATTGTTTTGATATTTTAACGAAGTGCATGGACTGGCAGAGGATGGAAGATCGAGATATTTTGCCAGATAAAATCTGCGGACATTTATCTCCCGACACGAGTTCACCATGCGTGTCAATCAAACCATATCTAGAGGCTAGCGATAGTCCACATGCTGGCACAGAACTGACAATCATATCACCATGTCGTGGTCGTCAGTGCAATGCCACTTCTGAAGTTTGTGAGGTAAATTTTAATATTTTATTAAAGTTTAGTTTTAAAAATATTTTTATAGGTCAACAGAAACATCAACAAACCATCCTGCATGCATGGCTGTCCTGTCGGTGAAGCTTCCAACTTTATCATCCCACTCAACGCTTACGTTCGAATTCCATCATCAGTCAGCAAGGGTTGTTATAAAGTTTGTAAATGCATCAATGGTAAAATCGAGAAATGTCAACCGCTTCCATGTGTTACTCCCAAGGCATGCCAGATAGGCAATCGAACTATTGAACATGGTTCATCGATCACAATTGAGTGCAATATTTGCACGTGCTTTGCTGAAGAAATTACTTGCACCAAAAAGCAGTGCCGAATTCATGGAATTTCGGATCGATCATTTACGACCCTCCCTTGCAATTGCCCACCACACTTTGTGCCCGTTTGTGGTCGAAATGGAAAAACTTATCCGTCAGCGTGTTTGGCCAAGTGTTCTGGACTTCATGAGACTGAATTTGAGTTTGGATCGTGTGAGAGTAAAAATCCCTGCGAACGTCATGACTGCCCTCAAGGGACCGTTTGCTTTTCGAGTAGAAATGTTTGTCTCTCAAATATGCACAATCCATGTCCTCAATATCGATGTGGTAAGTTTGATTTTGTTACATAAAAAATATTTAAATTAAAAATTATTTTTTAGTTCCTCGATCGTTGGAAAATTGCAATGAAATGGAGCCAGTGACCGACACAACCATGGCTGTTCATTCATCATTGTGTAGCTTGATAAGAACAAATAAATCTCTAGCTTATTACGGAGTGTTTGAGGAGCATGTCTGTAAAAGTTCTGGAACAGTTTGTGGAATCAATGGAGTGACTTACAACAGCGAGTGTGAAGCTATGAGTGGTGAGTTATTTTCAACTCTTAATTAATAATTTTTAATTATAATTTAAATCCCTTTAGATTACTCGATGATTGACTATCTTGGAAACTGTAAAGCTGTCGGTCTAATTGAAGCCAACACCAACTGTCACAACGTCAAATGTTATCAAGAACTTCCTCACAATTGTCTTGGTGTCATTCCAACCGGAGCTTGCTGTCCAATTTGCGGCGGTGTTATTCGAATAATTTACTCACGCAAACAAATCGATCGAGGCATTTATGCGCTGAAAAATTCAGATCTCGAAGCGCTCACAATGAGATCTCTATTAAAGTCGCTTCAACGACTCGTAAAAGTGTCATCTTGCTACTTAAGTGGCTTCCTCACGTTCGAGAGTGACATCATGGTGATTGTGTATAGCATACATAAAAATCCGACTGAAACTGAAGTGGAAGTGTGTCAGCAAGAGTCGGTGAAAATTGCAAATCTCATAAAAACAAAAAGTCATCACTTTACGAGTGATTTGGGACTTTCGTCTTTCATCGTGGCAAATTATGTGAAGCCAACGATTTCAGCGGCGAATTTTGTTCTATCATCACAGCTCTTAATTTTAATTAGCATTATTTGTATAAAATTTATTTAAGTGCCATTGATTGAGTATAAAAATTAAGAAAATTTTATATAAAAACCCTGGCTGCACATTTATGGGAAATTGATGGAATTTTTCTTAAACAAATCAGAATTTAAATTATTTTATCATGAAAAAAGTTTTATTCAATATTATTCTTCATTCAAAATTCCTAAATTCTGATAAATTAAAAAATTCACAAACTTTTTAGTTTTACACCAAGCTTACCAATTGACTCAAAATCTCTCTTGATTGTGTGATATTAAATTTAAATGAAATTTTCTTATAACCTAACTGAAAACTGAACTAAACCAAAAATTAATAGAAATTAAAGTTTTTTGTTTGTAAGGAGGAAATTAATAAAAAAAGATTTTTTTAAAATAAAATAATACAAGTGTATGATTGTCAGTTACACTGTTTACTTACGAAAGATTTTTTTCAATAATTTAAACTTTTAGAATTTTTGGGTATGAAATTTTTTTATTTTTCAGAAAAATTCTTAAAATTTAAATGAGTGATAAAACTTTTTTGTAGTTGTGCATATTTTGAAAGATTTTTTCAAAAGACAACAAATTAATATGTTAGTTTGATATCTCATCAAAAAATTCTATTAAGGCTCAAGGAAGGTCAGAATGGACAGAAGAGGGAATTCCTGGAAAAATTAAAAAAAAAGCGGAGCTTTAATAAAATTTTCAAACTTGAAAATTAAAAAATATTCACAGCGTTCTAAATTTTTATTTCATTGATTGCAATTGAGTTAGATTTGCTTTTAATTTTCCTTATAACATAAGTCAAAATATGATAGCCAAGTTCTATAAATGAAACAAAAGAACAGCCGAGAAATAAACCCAAAGTACCGCCACAATTGGAGAGAAAGTCAGACCATCCATAAATTTCGTAACGTTTAAGTCGACTGATGGATGAGTCTTTAAAGTAAATGTTGACTTCAGCGGTTAGGAAGCTAAAAATGTCAAATGGAAATTTTGTGATTAGAAATCAACCGTTAAATATTTAAATTATGTGTCACCAGGGTAAAAAATCACAAACTCACCCTTCATCTTTTTCTTCATAATAAACTCGATCAATTTCGACATCATATTTAATGACTGTACACGATGGCAAGCAATTGCAAGAACTTTTTTCCATCTCTTTAATTTTCTCAAATCTTTGATTATTTTTCTCTAATTTTCCATGCTTCAAATCCCTCTTCAACTGTTTCTGCAATAATTTCTTCTCAAGTTCTTGCGTTGAGTAATTTGCAGTCGCTTCATAAACGCACTCATTTTTTGAATGATCACAAACCGACATTGAGTAATTTCGGGGCATCGAAAATTTTGTGCAATTGCATTTTTCATACACGAAATTTGATTTGCACTCAAGCTCGCAATTTGATTGTGAATAAATTTTGAAATATTTTAGTTTTCTCTCGTGACCAAAATAACATTGACGACTTTCGGGTGTGTAGTCCTTAATGTCTTTCGATGCATAAATCATTTGAGGTTTTACCACAATTGTTGTCTGATGACTGAATGGAATCGCATAAAATTGCTTTGAAAATTTTGGAATGTCCACGGGCATATTGAGTGAAAGTTTAAATCCTTTTAAATAATTTCCACAATTATTCAAAAGTGTTGAGTTCATTTTAAATTTAACCGTCAATCCGGATCTGATTCCTGAACCTAAAACTCTCATCGGATAAACTTTAACTTTTATCGAATCGTAATCTTTGTCGAGGAACCAAGTTGACTTTTTGCCATGCTTTGGAAATTTTAGTTCATCGATCATCGTTTCATTATCGTAGAGATCACTTTCGTCGAACATGTTGAAAGTTTGACAAATTCCTTCGTCAGTGATGACTTTATGGAATAATTTTGTGCAGCTCTCAAAAGTTGATCCATATCGACACTTTTCAAAATATTCTTCCGGTAAAAGTGAAATATTTTGGAGGATTTTTATAACGTCGGAAGTTCCAGTAAAATTTAAAAATTCTTCATCAAACTCACAAACATTTGCAAGCGCTGACAATTTTTCCATCTCAGATTTTGATAAATTTACATTACTCATAACTTCAGTGATGTTAATTGAGTCAATTTTTGCTTTTGATTCCGGACAAATTGAAACAGCCGGAAATGGAATCTCAAAAGTTGGCGAGAGCTTTTTGGAAAACGAAATCATGACCGGTTGCTCTTGTCTTTTGGTTTTGATATCCAAAATATTTTGAACACAATAATAAATGCAGACTGTGAAAATTAACAGCCAGAAGAGCCTAAAAATAATTTTTAATTAATGATTTTTGAAAATTAAAAATTAAAATTTAAAGATTTGAATTTGAAAAATACGTTATGAATTGAAAAATTAATGAGAATTTTTTTTCGTTGTCTCTTCGTGAATTTTTTGTGATCAAAATTAAATACTAAAATGCCAAAAAATATAAATTTACTTTACAATCCAGTGCTGATTTTTGTCTCCAATATATTTCACGCCATGAATCGTAGAATCTTGTGAATATTTTCCTATCAGTTCCCATGGAATTATCTCTAAAAATAAAATTAAAGATTTATTAAAATTTTCACTTTTCATTATTGAATAAATATTTTTACCAACCAACTTCAGGAATTAAACTAAATTTCGGTTTAAAAAACATTATGAATATTTTTATAAATGCTTTCAATTAAAATATTTAAAGTCAACTGAATGAAAATCTCTTTATAATTTTCTATTTGTGTTAAAAGTTTAATGGATTGGAAAATTTTTTTAGTTTGTTAACAATTTCCGTTCGGTGTTGAATTCGTCTAGTTTTAAACGACACAAATAATTTTCATGCTCAATCTTTACCTTTCCTTTGTAAAATCATTTCTAATATAATTCGATTTAAATTTATCTCGTTTCACTTCGATATCACACAAATATTACATAGAATTATTTTTTTATCACAACTGCAGAAGCCGCAAACAGTCAACGGTGTGTGAATAATGACATTAAAATGTGAAAAACATCTGATCGAGTTTGAGAAAGAGAGCTGAGTAAATAATTTTCTACTTAGAATGCATGCAGGTAATTTGTGGAATGATGAATTTGTATTTTGTTAACATTAATAAGCGTGTAAAAGCCCGTGAATGGATTTTGATGACAAACAATGAAGAGACAACACGCAATATTTTAATTGATGAATAAAAAAGTGTTGAAAGCTTTTTTTTCAATTAAAATTGAGCTGAAAATAAATAATTTAATTTAACTTCAAAAATAATTTCTCTTCAGAGATGGGCAATTTTTATGTTTTAATCCCTTGAAGTTCACTTAAGAAAAACGAATCAAAACAGCTGAAATTTATAAAACGTGTTTCACGAAATAAATTTCTCTAACACTAATTTTACTCACAGATGAAATTAAATGCGATTAAAAAAATTATCTCTAGTTGCTGTTGTATTTATGGTTATATCGATCTATGGTTATAATTTTGCTTTTAAGTAAAGTGAGGATTTATTAATTTTGTAATTATTGCTTTGTGATTTTATGATTGTTCAGAATTTTTTTATCCATTTCTTTTTATGACTTAATTTGTCCGTTTAATATTTATTCGCGATATCTACAAGTTCTTAGGAATTATATGATATAATTCATTGCCTTAATTCACGCCTTTTTTGTGCCAATATTAATTTTATTTTTTGCAGTCAAGTTGCGATTGCTGAAAGTGAAGAAAGGAAAAGTAAATTGAATTGAGTTTTTAATAAATTTTTTTAGTCCAAGTGAATCAGAAATAATTTAAAGAAAATTATTCAGATCTACATGTTCGTTCTTTAATTATTTATCCACTACTTTTTTCATGTTTTAAAATTTAAATTCAGTTGATAAAAAAATTTTAGTTTAAATTAATTTCATTTTGCTAAATTTAATTATTATTTCTTTCTATAGGAAAACTTCAAACTACAGAAAAACTCTCAGGAAATGCAGAAAATTATAATATTTATTCTTTTTCTGATTGCATCAGCTAAATGTCAATTTGAAGATGGGATAACTATATTTGCTGGTTTGACAATTGGTGGTATTCTTCTTTTTATTTTTCTGCCATGCATAACTACTTGCTGCATTGGTATTTTTGCCTTTATTTTGTGTATTAGATGCTGTTGTCGTAACGAAAGCGGAAAAGTCATTAACAATGCAGTCATTCACAACCCTGTAGACATTGCCGTTATTGAGGAAAATTCAACAACAAGAATAACAATGTGGTAGTTCCATCCTCAGTCTAAATAATTTTATTCCTTCCGAGATTCTAAAAATTTCTAAAGCTGTAATAGTTCGTGAATAATTTACAACATTTTTTTGCCTTTTTCTTAACTTCTAACCTTTTTTTATTTTATTAACTTAAGTATTTTTTATTTTTACTAAAATAGACTCCTTAATTACTTAAACACTCTCGTCCATCCGTTAACTTAAGTCATAATTGTATTTTGGTGCACAAAAAGCAAGAAATATGTTTTTTTGGAAATGTTGAAAATGTTTTCTGAGACAAAAGTTGTTGAGATAAATTACTAAAAATTAATTTTTCACTAAAAATCACTCCACAAATTAAACAAAAGACGGGGTGTGAAAATTAAACAATTCAAAAGTTCTTTAGTGCTCTCTTTGTGTTGATTTTCGCTTGTGTCAGTTCAGCAAATTTACGATGAATTCATGTCCGAAAGGCGAAACGGTAAGCTCAGTTCCCTGGCACGCTTAGCAACGAATTTCTCGAGCTTTGAGCCGGCTCTGGAAGTTAATAATAAAATTATTAAACGTTAAATTTTATATAAAATTATTAACTCACTTGTAAATCTCAGTATTTGATAAATTATACAGGTCGCAGTTGAAAAAAACCCTCTCAACATCCTTCATCGTTTGCTCGTTGCTTTGATAGTCGCCGAGATTCAGTTTTGATTTAATTTTCGAAAAGTCCATTGGCTTTTTAATGACCTCGAGATAATCAGGCACTTCCGATGGTGACACAGGCTTAATAAAAGGCCACGATTCATTATGCTTAATAATTTCATCGATCAAAGTTGTCAGACTGATCATATTGAAGTTGTCGAGCGATCGCTTTGACTTTGAACGACGGTCTGAAATTTCTTCTTTTTTGATGCTCCTTCGATTTGAAACTGGCTCGGGTGTATTTTTTCTAGAATTACGAATTGATGATCTTCGACTCGCTCGACGACTTCCATCATTATTTTTCTTGAATTTTGTTTCAGGCTCTGATGATTCTTCATCGTAGCTCTCGATTACGAGCTTTGACTTTCTTTTAGTCCTCACTGGTTCTTCTTCTTCTTCTTCGACTGAATCTGAATTTCCTTCATCAGCTGAGTCATAATCTAAATTTTTTCAAAAATTATTAGTAAATTTTTTTTATGCAGCTTTAAAGCTCAAAGTTTTTTTATTGTAACCAAAAATTAATGAAAATTTATAAAATTTAGCTGCTCTACAGAGATCAATGTGACCTTAAAAATCTAAAACTACATCAGAAAATTATTAAATTTAAAAACCTTTTTCCATTCTGCGACGCTTGACTCGCTCAGATCTCTTTTCGGCGCTGATGCACTTGTTGCATTTCCACTTCTTTGATCGCGATGATTTTGGCGGTGGTTTTGCGCACTCGTGATGGCAACGAGTTGGACAATCGCTGCAGAAAATAAATTCACTTGGATCGCCTTCGTGATTGCAGTTTGTGCACATTTCGAGAGCTGAATCGCTGTTGAGAATAATTAAAATTTTAACAAGTGTTTAAGAATTATTTAAGGTTCAACTTACACAGTGCCATCGGCCGTATTTTCACTGCCTTCGTTGTCACTCTCGTCTTCCTCTTCTGCCTCACTTTCAGATTCCTCTTGAATGACGACAGCCGGCCGCTTTCGGTTACGCTTAACGATATAATTTTCAGGTCTACAGCGCGGACAGAACCAATCGCCAGTTGGAATTTGTGTTAATTTTGGTTTTAAGCAGTACATGTGCCATCCCTTGTTGCACTCATCGCAGAGTAGAGTTTGTTCGGGATTTTGTTTGCTGCGACACACTAAACAGCCAATTCGCTCGGCCGATTGTGACCACTTGATTGAGTCATAGAGAATGTTGAAGTGAAGAAATACCTGGAAATGTTTTAAAAAAAGTATAAATTTGTTTGAAAAATATTTAAAAATGTTTCTAACCTGAGAGAAATTAGTTGACTTCATGAGCGACTCTTCCCACTTAATTAATCTCTTCTTTGACTGCTCAAAAGCATCTGTCATCGCATTTTTGTCCTTTCTATCTCTAGCCGGACCGAATGGCGCTCGAATGAATTTAATATCAATTCCTTGTTCAATTTGCAGCAACGCCATCGCAAGATTTTTACTCTTTAACTTGACAGCCTCAACTTCGTTTGTCTTAATATTGACTTTTTCATGATCATCGACTTCCATGTCTGAGCAATGACCCGAGTCGACTGGAACTGAGAAATCAACGTCACCAACTGAACTGATTGAGTCACTCATATCATCATCATCTGATTCTTCATCGGGCTTATTACTTCCCTTGGAACTACCGCCAGCTTTTTCATGGCCATTGGCTATTCCATTTGGTATTAATGATCGACCCCATTTTAGATTGTCGTCGAGCGCATAATATTCGCCTTCCTCAATGTACTTTCGCCAGAGAACTCTATCCGACACTTTAACCTGTCCGAGGCAGCCAATACTAAGCTTGTGCTCAAATTCCAAAAGTTGCTGGCGTAGATAAGCGTCATAAATGATATTTGGATCGGTTCCTGATTTTTGACCTAAATTAGGATCATCGTACTTCTTGCTCTTGCCACTACGAGCTGATTTTCTTACTTCAGCTGTTATGTCCATATCTTCGCAATCAACAAGTAATTTATCGAGTGGACAATTTTTGATGTAGTCGACAATTAAATCACGATTGGACTCGAGTTGTTCACGTAAATTTTTCTCACGATAACCGCGAGAATTCAGTGACTCAATGAGGGCATCAATTTCTTCCGCCTTGTGATAAAAACTCCAAACTGGTCTCTCGACACTTTCTGAGTGAACGATGCAAGTTGCTGGATCGCAATTGCACATGAGAAGTTCCTTCTGCAGCTCGAGATCTGCTTCTTTCTTTGTTAATTTGCTCTCAGCGCCACTCATCGCTCCATTGACATCAACTTTATTCTCTTTGTCGTGATCGCCCGGTGATGAGGTGCCTTCTTCATTGGTAACCATTTGCTTGATTATTCCATAGCGCTGCTCTTTCGTACAGTGTGCCAGCGCTGGATTGTTTTTGATAAAATTATCAACACACCTTCCCGAATAGGTAATGTCGTGTTCAACAAAAAGACCCGGAATTGACTCGAAAATGTAATAATTACGGAATGCACGATCAGCACCAAGGTAAGTTTGATGGTTGAAAAACACCGAAACTTGAGCTTTGAGGTCTTTAAAGTAAACTGCTCGCTCCTTATTTGACTGCAAATCAATTTTAGCGATTTTATTCTCGAGTTCATGTTCGGCTGTTTTAATTAAAGCTTCTTTAACCGATGGTTCTTCACTCTCGTAGCCGGCAATGACATTTTTAAATTCTTCCTGTAAAGCTTTTTTATCGTCGCCAATTTTTCTCTCACGTCTTCCCTCATCCTGCTTAATTCGACGATATTCGAGTCTTGCATTTGCCGATTTCTCTTGACGCTCCTCAATAATGTCGCGGAGATTTGAAAAAGTGAGAATTTGATCGATGAGGCAATTCATAATGCGAAAAATGTCTCGCGTTGGTAGCTGAAAAACGCTCGATTGTGAGAGAAATTTGATGATGTGCGGATACTTTGAGACAAATGCAAGTCCGGGATCGTCGTAGCTCTTAAAACCACCGCGCGATTGAAAACGAGCTTTAGAACTCTTTTCATCTAGTCCAGCGCCTGATGAGAGCAAGTGAAGGCGCAATAATTCGCTGAGAGTTGGTGAGTCAATGACGAGCATGTTTAGCTTCATATGAAAGTGTTTGTAAATCCAAATGTGCATTTTTGATGCGTTTTTCATTAGCTCAACTTTGGAATGCTTGAGAGGAATGTCGCCATTGACTCGGTATTTAATGTCAATCTCATTTTCTTCTTCAATTTGAAGCGAGAAAATTGTACTTAAAAGCACTTGAATAATGTCACTGAGTGGTCCGTTCACTTCTTTTAAAACCAATGCTCGCTCTAAAAGTTCCATGTTGATGCCATACGGAAATTTATCGCTGATCGAAAGAGCCTCGGGGAATGAGTGAAGAAATTCGAGAATTTTGATGAAATTACTAAAATGTTTTTTCTCAATGATTGTTGAAATTGGCTTGCTTTTGGGAATGATGCGATGATCGATGAGTTCAAGGTCATCTCTTACTTGATTGAGTTCTTTAACGGTCGCTTGTGTTTTAGCTAAAAGTCGCTGCTTTTCAAGCTGAACATTTTTAAGTCTTTCAGCCTCTAAATCGGCTTTTTCCTTGCGCTTTGCTTCCATTTCTTCGCGGAACTTCTTTGACTTTTCCTCGCGATCTTTCTTTTGTTCGTCTGTAAGCTCTTTCGATGATCCCGAACTATTGAGATACTTTGTAATATCGCCTTGTTTGCCATTCTTCTTGCCACCTTTTGAATTTTCCTTCTTCTTGTTTGATTTTTCTTGCTGCAATTGAATTTTCTTCGACACTTCAAAGTCAGGGAGTTTTCCAATAAAACAATTTTCGGGCTTGAAATTTCTATCATCGACATATTTTTTCACCGATTCAGTCTTGACCACCAGCATGGCATTTGAACCCTCAACGTTTTGTTTCAAGAAGAGTTTTGTCTTTTCCTTTGAAAATAGAGTCTTATCACGTCGCAAGTGGTTGCCATTCGCAATCCAACTTTGGGGTTCTTTTTCGTCGTCGACTGCTCTAACACGGTAGGTGATTTTCATTTGATCGTATACGTTTGAGGAGCTAAAAGAGAATTAGTATTAAGAATTTGCGAGAACAATTTTTTGGGGTGTTGTTAAAAATTACGTCTTAGACTTTTAATTTTGTAGTGTTTGCTTAATTTACTATTTATCTTTTGAGATAATAGTTAAATCACTTTTAAATAGTGACATAATTTATGAACGACCCATAAATAAGTTATCCAATGATAATAACACTCACTTATAGTCCACTGGCGGAATGACCTCGACAACTTCACAGAATCGACATCCCCTCCCGCTCTCATTCATAACATCGATTTTTTCATTGACAAAAAATCGATCCTTGATAATGTTAAAAACATCATCCACGAGCTCCTTTAGTGCCGATCTCTTTGTTTGTGACGCAATATA
Organism: Tanytarsus gracilentus; assembly: GCA_038502055.1. NCBI lineage: Eukaryota > Metazoa > Arthropoda > Insecta > Diptera > Chironomidae > Tanytarsus > Tanytarsus gracilentus. The sequence continues at coordinate 2,071,253 of JAXRKN010000043.1, read as the reverse complement.
AATCACGGGCGAGCGAAGTGCTGATGGAAACTGTCTTAGAAGCTTTCGAGCGGTCTTTTCGGATTCGAGAGCCTCCGCAAATGTCAAGTCGGGTCTTCCGGTGAGTGCACACTGCCATATAACTGAATTAGTGAGCATGCATCGCTCGAAGAATTCACTGAAAAAAAAATCCAATATGTCAGAAAAATGGTTGGCGTGTTGGTTTGTGTCAATCGGAGGGTAAGCGCGAAAGGATTCGAGAAAATTTCACTTTTCACCGCCTAAAGTGGTTAACTTACTCATAATTTTTGAATATTTCGTTAGTTTGTTCACAGTAGTACACTTGGTCATCGTCTCTGAGTCCGTCCGGTATCGGATTTCGCTTAAATGGCTTTCTTTTCAGAAGTGGCATTTTTCAATCTTCCCCGTCTCGAAACTCGAGCACACACAAAAAAGCGAGGGAAATTTTTTCGTAACTTTTCTTCACTATTTAACGCACTTGTGGACAGTCTCTTTACAATATTTCACGTTATCGAGTGTCTTTATAGTCTTGGCAATGCTTTGGTGCAATAATTTATTGTTCTCGTGACATTTTACCTCGTCTAAATTTAATTTAACTTCATTCGACACTTTTTTATGAAATATTTTAATATTTTAGAGTTTACAGTGTTTTCTCACCAGGTGGCAGATCGATCGTTGTTATTTACAATTTTTAATGAAATGAACATGAATTTAAGCGAGGATTTAAGGAGTTTTAATTAAATAATTATTTATATTTGACTTTTGATAGTTTTTATTAATTTTGTTTATTTCAAAGTTAAAGTTTTAATTGTAAATTTAATTGTTTGTTTTAACTTCAGCACCATCACTATAAAATTTGAAAATTTACGTTAAAAATGTTTTGGCGGGAAAAAATCTAATGCGTGTTGCACTTTGTTTAATTAATGTTTTTTTTTAAATTTCAATGAAATTTCAATGGAGTAGTTAAATTGATATTTACTTTAATAAAACTAATTTTTTTTTCTCTATCTTTTCTTTTATTTTTTATTGTTTTAAACTTTTATCGCACGTGCGAGTTTTGATAAAAAATTTTATCTTTGTGAATAAAATAATTGTTAATCATAAAGCGGAACTAAAATTCTAATCAGTTTCAATTGAGACGTTTAGGATCACACATCATAATTATTCTTGAAATACCATAGAAATCAATAATTATTTTTTATGTGTTATTTGCTACCAATTAAGAGAAGGAAAATTTGCAGAAATTTAAAAAATTTCCTGATCCAACAAATTTATTTTTCATCAAACATTTAATGCAAAATTTTCCTTCAAACTATAAAAATAAAGAGAAAAAACTATTTATTGTGCCTTTGAAATTTGCTTCTTCTTGTAATCAGCCAACGCCGCTTTAATTGCATCTTCCGCAAGCACTAAAATAAAATTAAACACCGAATTATTGGTACTTATGAGATAAAAATTACGTGATTTTGATTACTCACTTGAACAATGCAATTTGACTGGGGGAAGACGAAGTTCTTTAGCGATGTCGGTGTTCCTGATTGTGCCGGCTTGATCGAGTGTCTTTCCTTTGACCCATTCGGTGGCCAATGAGCTTGAGGCTAAAAGAGATTTTATTAAAAAAATTTAAAAAAGCTTTCAAAAGCTCACCGATAGCTGAACCACATCCGAAAGTTTTGAATTTAGCTTCGATAATTTTTCCATCATCATCAACTCGAATCTGTAGCTTCATTACATCGCCACATGCCGGTGCACCAACGAGGCCAGTTCCGACGTTCTTGTCTTTTTTATCAAGATTTCCAACATTTCTCGGATTTTCATAATGATCGAGAACCTTCGAACAAAAAAAAAATAATTTTTTTTCCTGAAACTCAAATTATTGACATTAACTTACATTTTCGTGATATAAGGCGATCGGTACGCTTTGGAATCTCTTCAATGTGAGTAAATTTAATCTGCTGCGAAGTGCCATTGTGAATTAACTGAAAATTTTACGAGATTTTAGATTTTATTGCGACTTTTGTTGTTGATATTAAGATGTCCAAGGCGTGAACTACTTTGGAAATTGACAAAATTTTGTTGATGGGAGGAATTTTTTATTTAATGTCAAATCCTTTAATTGATTTGTTGTAGAGTGCTTTTGAATATTTTTAATAATTATAGCTCCGCTATATATTAATTTTGGATTTTTCCAAAACCAGTTTTCGACCCCTAGTGCCAAGACATACAGCAAACAAAAATATATATGTAGGCTAGTCTGGGGGCTCCTACGAGGAGTTAGAGCCATTTAAGTCATCTTACTTTCTCACTTTCTCACTTTCTCACTTTCTTACTTTCTTACTTTCTTACTTTCTCACGATCTTAGTGAACGCCATATCTCAAGAACGGCTGGTCGGATTTGAGTCGGGTTTGTGGCTAAAGATCGGGGTTTGGCTCTAGTTGTGCAAGAAGTATTTAGTTTTGAGGTACGACCCTCCAAGGACCGTCCGTGGGTGCAAAAATGTCCTTTTTCATACAAATTTTCTCTTATATGGCTTCATGGGTGTCGTTGAACTCGTAATTGTACCAGGAATCGAATGGAACTGACGATTTTTGAGGAATGTCCATCATGGCCGGCCAGGAGTGCCACTAATGTCCATTTTACAGAACTATGGCTTCATGGGTATCGTTGAACTCGTTTTTGCATCAGAAATCGATTGACACTGACGATTTTTGAGGAACGTCCATCATGGCCGGCCAGGAGTGCCACTAATGTCCATTTTTCAAAACTATGGCTTCATGTATATCGTTGAACTCGTCATTGGGTCAGGAATCGATTGACATTGACGATTTTTGAGGAATGTCCATCATGGTCGGCCAGGAGTGCCACTAATGTCCATTTTTCAGAACTATGGCTTCATGTATGTCGTTGAACTCGTCATTGCATCAGGAATCGATTGACACTGACGATTTTTGAGGAATGTCCATCATAGCCGGCCAGGAGTGCCACTAACGTCCATTTTTCACAACTATGGCTTCATGCACCTCGTTGAACTCGTCATTGCATCAGGAATCGATTGACATTGACGATTTTTGAGGAACGTCCATCATGGCCGGCCAGGAGTGCCACTAATGTCCATTTTTCAAAACTATGGCTTCATGTATATCGTTGAACTCGTCATTGGGTCAGGAATCGATTGGCATTGATGATTTTTGAGGAATGTCCATCATGGACGGCCAGGAGTGCCACTAATGTCCATTTTTCAGAACTATAGCTTCATGTATGTCGTTCAACTCGTGATTTGTCAATGAATCGATTGAAATTGATCATTTTTAAAAAAATTATTTTGGTCGTCCAGGAGTGTTTTTAATGTCTATTATAGCTCCGCTATATATTAATTTTGGATTTTTCCAAAACCTGTTTTCGACCCCTAGTGCCAAGACATTACCTTGTGCAATACCAAAACATATACTCAAATGATAGGCCTAGTCAAACCCTACAAACTAGCGAAAACAGATTTGAAATCGGTTGCTCCTACGAGGAGTTAGAGCCATTTAAGTCATCTTACTTTCTCACTTTCTTACTTTCTTACTTTCTTACTTTCTTACGATCTTAGTGAACGCCATATCTCAAGAACGGCTGGTCGGATTTGAGTCGGGTTTGTGGCTAAAGATCAGGTTTTGGCTCTAGTTGTGCAAGAAGTATTTTGTTTTGAGGTACGACCCTTCAAGGACCGTCCCTGAGTGCAAAAATGTCCTTTTTCATACAAATTTTCTCTTTTATGGCTTCATGGGTATCGTTGAACTCGTAATTGCATCAGAAATCGATTGACATTGACGATTTTTGAGGAATGTCCATCATGGTCGGCCAGGAGTGCCACTAATGTCCATTTTTTAGAACTATGGCTTCATGTATGTCGTTGAACTCGTCATTGCATCAGGAATCGATTGACACAGATGATTTTTGAGGAATGTCGATCATGGTCGGCCAGGAGTGCCACTAAAGTCCATTTTTCAGAACTATGGCTTCATGTATGTCGTTGAACTCGTCATTGCATCAGAAATCTATTGACATTGACGATTTTTGATGAATGTCCATCATGGTCGGCCAGGAGTGCCACTAATGTCCATTTTTCAGAACTATGGCTTCATGTATGTCGTTAAACTCGTTATTGCATCAGGAATCGATTGACACTGACGATTTTTGTGAATGTCCATCATGATTAACCAAGAGTGCCACTAATGCCCATTGCAACGGAGTAGGGTACTAATTTATGCGGAGCTATTGGAAATGGCAACGCCGTTTGCAGACCCATCTTGTTTAATTTTAAATAAAAGTCTACTCCTGAAATTTTGTTGATATGGACACAAAATAAGTCGATATGGTTAAAACACCAGTGAAATTAGTACTTTTGAATTTTAAAAATCCGTTTCAACTTTTTAGTTCTAACCCAGTCTAAATATTTGAATTTTAAAAAGACGTTATACAATGAATAACGATGTGTGAACCTGTAAGTCCTTTTTTATCCCAAACGATACAGATGCACTAAAAAAATTTAAAGTAATTGATGTCGATCACTTTAACTTAAAAGTAACTTTTTCAGCATTTGCACGGAAATTTGTTAATTTTCATGAAAATTTTTGGCAATAAAATACAATTTTTTATACACATGTCAATGTTTTCATTGTTCACTTTATTTTCTCGTATCATTAAATGATCATACAGTTTTTTTCATCATCATTGAATATCATCATCACTTAATATTTAAATTTAATTCATTCAATACATAAATATTGGAAGGGAGAGGGTGTTTTGTGTGTTCAAGGGGAGGGGACTCAATGATGAGAGACAATTAAAGGAAGTTTACTACTCAATTTGTCGGATTCACTTTTTTTTGCACACAAAAGGAATTGATAATTTAATTTAATATAAGTTATTTACTTGTTTAATAATTAGTGAATTTAATATATTTTTTCATCTTGTTTCTTATTTACTTCATTATGCACCTTTTTCTCTTCTTTGTTCATTCGATAAAAATAAATACGTGCAGCTTGATTAGTTTTTTTTTCTTCGAGCTTTTTGATAAAAGCCCTGATTTACAGATTGAGTCGAAAAGAGAATTGAATTAATTTTGGAGGAGATTCTTAATAAATTATTTAAATATTTAACAAATTAAATTAAGCCAATTAAGGTTGTTTAAGATTAGAAATAAACGTAACAAATTAAATTAAGTTTAACAAATATTTTGATTAAAAATATCCCAATTTAAATGAAAAATCCAGGGATTTAAAAATCAACAATAAATTTAAAAAATAATCAACAAAATTTTTGTCTTAATTAATCACTTCTTTCCACTCAAAACTATCACATCCAACTTTTCGACTCTCGATTATATTTTGAGTTTAATTGAGATAAGAAGAATTGAGTAAAAGTTTTGCATTTGAACATAATTTTTTTGAGATGATGAGAAAAATGTTTTATGAGTAATTAATGTTTTTTTTGTTGCTATATATGTGTGTTAAGTTTGGTAATAATAATCATGTCCAATAGATTCTTTTCTTGCTCGCATTCTACTTTAAATCTTCCCATTTCATCTTACTGAAATATCTAATTTATAGTTTTTTTTATATAGACGATAGAGAAAAGGAAAAATCATAGAAAATTAGTAAGTCGGTTTATGCTCTATTAAAAATTGCGATTCTGGTGCGTTTCTGATACTTGACACTATTCCTCCAATGACATTATTAAATACATTTTGATTACTATTCGAAGATGAATGATCACTCTCATAGTGACCGAAATGATCGACGGGATGAATACCGCCAATGAAGCCAATTGAGGTGAAGAGAGATGGAAAAACGTAGAAGACGATGAACATTGCCGTATAAATCAGCAGTTGCAAAATAATGCATGTCCAAATTAGATTTATCTAAAATAAAATAAAAAATTATTTTGGATTAATTAGTGACATTAAAGTGGCCCTCAGGAGTAAACACCCACCTTTGATTTTCGATTGTATTTCGTTATGTTTACAAACGGAACGAGGGCAAATGTCAAAACAATGCCGATGACTATTCCGCCAATTAGGCCAGCAAAATTTGCTTGCCATGGCAACGTGCTCATTCCGAAGAGACTCGCACCTATCAACAACAATTTTATTAGCGCTAAATATGGCTTTTTCAGCTGTTTCCAGTGACAAAATGTTAGAATTATAGCTAATGACGACACTACACCCGCCAATGATGCTAACGGACCAACCTGGAAATGAGATAAATTAATAAATTAATGCACTCCCAAATTTAGACTTGCCTCAGGTCGATATGGAACTAAAATTGCGCTCGTCAAGTTTCCTGCAATGCCCGATGAAATATAAATGATGGCAGTCCTCAATGGGCCGAGAAGTCGTTCGAGATCCGACAGGAAAATGTGTTGGAAAGCGATTGTAATTGCTAAATGTAAGATTCCAGCATGTAAGCATAAGGATGTAAAGAGACGATAAAATTGATCAGGAACATCGTGCGAGAAGAATGGAAACATTCCACAAACGTTGCCCATGCAAGAAACCTAAAAATTTAATTATTTTATAAAGTAAAGTTTATGAAAGTTATCAAAATTTACTTGAGAGCAGAGGGAAGCTTCCTCGTGAAAATATCCGTTAACAAAATCACAATATTCCTTTGTTGTAATCCTACACTCGCCATAAACACCGTAACAGCAAGGATGACCAATAATTTCACAAACCATATGTTCGGCCGTGTGATCCTTCATTCTCGATCGATGTGAAAAGGAATTTGTTTTTCGACAAATTGGCCATTTCGTGATGTCATCGGGCCATTCGAAACTTTGCGGCGCATCACAAAATTTTGGATCTAATCCACATACACTGCCGGAAATTCGTCCGCCGGGACCTAAAAGGGAGATAAAATTAGAAATAATAAAGTTTTAATGGAAATCTTTTGAAGATGTCAATCGTAATCTCACCAGATTCTCCAGGCGACCACTTTTTCCACGTGCTAATAGTTTTCTGCGTTGGCCATAGTCCACCCACCGAACATTCGGCCTGAGATGTTTGTACACAGCCCGAGTCATCATTTCGTATGCAGCATGCCGTCTCCCTTTCTTTTCTCTTTGTTTTCGCTATCACATCCAACACTCGCGCATCTCTCCGCATACATCCACCAAATTTTGCACCTAAATGTACTAAATCCATGCTACGTGGTCCTATCCATACATTTCTCTGCTCTTGATGAGAGACTTGCTGAAGATTTAAATTTGTCACCATCACTTGTCCCGTTTTCTGTTCCATGCCAATTCCAAACGCTACAATTCCGTAGCATATAAGAGTGATCGCAAGCACTAAAATGTGAACTGTGTTAACCCAATATGTAAAGAATGGTCGATAGTCGTGTCGATCATCGAGATCATTAGGTCTCATCAATTTAATCTCATTGGTCAATGGACGTCTTGAATTGTCCATGATTCCGTCGAGAATGTGCGATGAGATTCTATATCCTGGTCGCATTCCATTTTGGAGCTCATGTTCATGTTGATTTGATCTAAATTGCCATCCATTGGTGCGAACGGAAGTGCTTGCTGAGGAATATAAACCTGCACGACTCGAGGCATTTCCCTCCTGACTTGACGACCCAGAAGTCGCTGGCGAGTCAAAGAATACTTCATCATTGGCTATTGGACTCAAGCCATCACACAAATCATTGTCATCATTGTTCTTGACTTGTGCCGGAGCAAATGATCTCGACCACTGCTTGTGCTTTCTCGGATTACGACGACTAACCATGTAACTCATGCCATTCCACATCATCGTGGCAACGGAAGCTTTTCTCTCGATTTTATAGTGTGTCCTCTCGGATTCTTCGTTATTTTGAACTGGCAGTATATCCGGACGATATCCAAGCTGCTCGTTACGCCCTTGACCATGTCTCGATGGCGAACTTGAAATATCCATGTCGTCTCTCAGCTGACCGAAGCATCTAATTGCTAACCGCTTTTGTCTCTCGAACCACTTGATACGCTCCTCCTCCTCGCTGAGCATATCGACACCGAAAAACTTGGCGATTTCACGCTTGACATAGTCTTTAATTTTCTGTTTGCGTGAGTAACGCGATTGATTCTGTTGCCGCTGCTGTTGGAGGGTGGACGAGGAAATATTACGTTGATTATTGGAATTGTTACTTGCGGTGCTATTGAGGAGATTCGATGAGGAATCATTGTGTTGATATTGGAACATAAACGAGCGATTACTGCCGGTAATGGAAGATTCTGGCTGTTGAGATTGAACCTGCGGTATTTGTTGTTGCTGCTGCTGTTCAGCTTGAATTAAGGCTGACGAAGCAGCTGCTTGTGGTACTGATTTATTAATGAGTATTTGCGGTGGCGAAATTGAGACTTCTTCTTCTTCAATCACATTGTCGGTCTGCTGTTGTTGTTGTTGCTTTTGAATAGCAGCAATGGAAGAGTAAGTTGGTTCTAAGGAAGCAGATGCGATTGAGTGATTCGACGATGGCTGAGGACTCAATGGACTCTGTGCGGAATGCGAGTCCGACAGTGTCAGCGTTTGTTGCGGAATTGGGCTACGAAAAAGAAAATTAAGAAGAAATTTTTAGTTCTACGCAAAAAAAAATTTTGTTCGTCATAGCGTGAAATTTTTTTGACGCGTGATTGAGCGAAAGCGGAAATTTCAGAAGAAAAAGTTTCAATGATAATTTTCGTTAATTTCAAGGTTTTTCATGACGCGCTATTGACCATGAGAGAGAATTTCATTTTAGAGTATTTTTCTTATTTTTTAATAACATCTCAATAAAAGCACATTTGCCTAATTTTAACGTCATATGCCATAAATATAGTTAAGCTATGAATAATGACAGATTTATAGCTGTCGAGTGAGAAAAAAGGATAATATTTATAACAGTGCATGACAATACAATGAACGACATTTTTTTCTTCTTTCGATCGTCACGCTATTAAAGAGAGGAGTGTCGTCCATGAATGTTTCCAAAAAATATTTTAACAGAAATTGATTTTTTTTGGGGGTTAACTCAAATGAGCTTTTATTGGGCGTAAAGTTCTTAGTAATTGAGGTCCGGTAGACTCTTTCTTAGAATAACTTCAATCTTAAGGGAATAAAACGAAAGCTTTCGAAACATAAAACTTTTCTACTTAAAAGTGGATACAAGTAAATATTTAAATGACTCGATTGAGCTTATGAACTTTAAACGAGAAATGAAACTGGAGAGTGCAACGCAAAATTCAAAGGAAAACTGAGTAAATCTGAATGTTTGTAAATCGTCTCGCTTTTTAAATTAAATAGCAAGAACTTTCTCAACTAAATCAAAAATTCTGTTTGTTTATTAAACAAGATTTCAATTTTAAAAATTGTGTCAAAGTTGATTATAAATTTTTCGTGAGAAAAATGGTAAAAAATTCCACAAAACAAATTAAAATTTGAAATTGATATTTTAACCTCACAAAAGCTTTGCTTACATTTGAATTCAAAATCATTTTATTACACTCTTGAACTTTCAGTCTCATAATTTAATAAAATACATCGATTGACTTCAACAAAGAATTTTCAATCACAAAAAACTCACATTAAGATTTTCATGTTGCCCACGCATTAAAAAAGCACTCAAATTACAAATATAAAAAAAGCTCTCTCACCTTATCGGGCCTGTTGTTTGTGTCGTTTGATGAACGCCAGTCGTGCGACGACAATTCAGACACGACTGATCGGCTTGTGAATTGATGAGATTGATGGGCGTAACAACACGACTCGCACCACTATTACTCGATGCATAATCAACATTTCCCGATATCCGTCCATAATCACATTGCACGACTGCCGCTTGAGACGCTTGCTGACAACATGACGGCTGCTGCTGCTGCTGACTTCCACTACCTTTCTGTAAATTATTCGGTCTAATTCTCGGCGTTGTTGCATAATGATCCGTGTGCGATGATGATGGCAGTGTTGCAGTGCTGATTTGCTGCTGCTGTTTATCAGATGAGCAACATTTTATGCGATACTGTGAACTAGTTTGCTGCTGCTGTTGTTGTTGTTGTGGTTGATGCTGCTGATGATGGAGTCGCGTCGATGACTTTTGAGGCTTGAGGGTTTGCGAGGAGCCAATTTGAGTGAGGGCGCTTTGGTGATGGGTAGGCGGAAGTGAGAGATGATAACCGGGATTGCTGAGAGTAGGTTGCTCTGAATATGAGGATTGATGGTCGTTGGTGCATGGAGGAGGGGTTGGTATGTATCGTTTGACAGGCGTATGCACGGTTGAGGAAAGATAGGTCGTGTAATTGTCATTGGATGAGAGTGGGGTTGCGCTGGCAAGGTAATGTCCCGGCATGTCTCGATAACTGCTTCGATATCGAGAATTTGGTGACATTGTTCTCTGCTGCGATGCCTGCTGAACCATCAGTCGATGCTGTGGTCCCGGCATTCCAATGACAAATCTATCGTTCGCTGGTGCTGGCGATGGTGGCGGCATACAGCATGTGATTGTTTCCTCATAGCGAGTCGGTCGACCGCCACTCCCTGGCGCTGGCACATAACAATCGTATCTCGATGGCGACGAACATCCCAAATTATCTTGAGAGCCCACCATCGAACAAGAGTCCTTAAATATAATTGGCTGTGCCGTTAGTTGGCCACTAAAGTGACTTTGTCCATATGATGACCTTCGACGTGCCGTTTGCGAGCTTTGCGTGTTGTGATGGTGATGATTATTCGAGGATTGTGATTGAAAACAGCCGAGATGATAGCCATCGATATCTCCATTCTCGGAAGACATTTCAACGGTGGTGCTAACAAAAATACGCCTTCAAATTTTGTGTACAAAATAAATTTCATACACCCGAGGAGCAGAAGGAAAATTTTTTCTTCTCTCTCCCTCTCTTTTCCTCTTTTCGTGGAAAATATCGATTTTTCCTCAACTTTGATTTTCTCTGAGATTTCACTTTATTTCTCGCTTTTAAATCTTTTATGTCCTTTTCATTTTTGAGGCTTTTTATTTCTAATATTTTTCTAGTAAGACTCTTTACTATTTTATCACTCAAGTGCTTCTGCGAAATTTTATTTTGCGAAAAAAATTTTGCAACAAATTTTCATGGAGATTTTTTTGGGGAAAAATTTTTTGCACTTAACTTTTAACAACGAAAAAGGACGATATTACAACTAAAAACGACTCAACCTAACGGTCTTCGCCTTATACTACAAAGGTTAAAGAAAATTTAATGGTTTACTGCACTTTTTACTGTCTAATTTATAAATTTTTCCGACCACAAGAATTTGCCTTGTAAGGAAAAATTCTCAAGTCTGAAAAGCGACAGAGTCGCACACGTAATGGGGATGAAAGCTGTGGGGTTGATATGTGAGCGAAGTGAAAATTCCTCTACTCCACTCCTGATACTTTTGATTATGGTGACGCGTGCGCAAATGCGAGGAAAATACAAAATTTTCCCTTTGTTCATCTTTCCCAAAACAATAATACACATGTTTCGAAGGAGGAGAGGGGATTTCATTTTTTTTCTCTTCTCGTCACTTTGCATTTTCAATATCACCACCCTCTGCGGGCTTGATTGAGTGACGACTGTGAGGACTTATGAAAAACTTTTTGATAATGTTTTAAAAAATTTATTTGAATTTTTTGTTCTGAACTGTTTAAAAATTATTTCAAAATTTTATCATTTAAATAAATTTTTTCAATTTAAAGCTTCGGCTTAAAACTTTAAAAACTAGGTTAGTTAAATTTGAATAATGAAAATAATTTTTTAAATAAAATCAAGAAATTCTAAAATTGCCAAAAAGTAACGGAATTTTATATTTTTAATGGTTAAAAAAACTGTTATAATATCGCTGAAGAAAACACATTTGAAAAAGTTTAAAGCCATATCGACAAAAGAGAAAAGACATTTGGACTTATTTCATGGCCAAAAGGACTAATCGAAATTTTAGAGTAAAATGGCGGAAATTAATTTTTCCGAGATCAAAATCAGCTCTAAAATTAGTTTTGTTAGTGAAAATTGTGCATATAGTGAAAGTTATTCGGCATTAGTCCAAGGTAAGATTGAAATTTGGACGGTTACAATGCCTTAAATGCATAATCGAGATGCAAATTTGTTTGTAAACAAATCGATTTCGAAAGTTGTGAGAACTTTGTCGATTTTATTACATTTGAAGCAATTTTCTGAAACTCAAATCAACTTAACTCGTTAAATTGCTGAATAAAGTTGCAAAATAAACCCATTCAGTTGCAAAAATTTCGCCCAATCTCTAAAATTAAGCACATTATTTTTTAGAAAATGACGATATGACAGAAACCAGTGATTCAGGATTTCAGGATACAGAAATCAATCAGTCGCGATCAAGTGAAAACTCTCAATGTGATAAAAGTGGCAATACATCGCCAGCATTAAACTCGATGGACGAGAGTAACTCGCAGGCTGCTGACTCGGAAAACTTACTTATGGCTGCTGACAGAAATATTCAGGATGGCAAGGGTGAAGAGTCGAACACAAATAGTGACAGTATGCCGTCATCGTCAAGCGAAGATTCCGACGATGACTATGAGGACTCGGAACAGGATGGCAAAAAAAGTGTATTTAGTTGGGTAAGTGGCAAGGTCAATTGCATCTTTTAATTACATCCAGTTTGGAACAATTAATAACATTAATTCATTCCAGGTTCGAAATCAGATGCAGAAAGGTGCAAATCCACGAGATATAATAAAAGTACTATTGCACAACTTTCACATCCCCGAGGACATGAGCGAAGCCATGCTCTGGCGTATAATTTCACTTGCAGTTACGCCGCAACGAGAACGATTAAGTAACGTCAAAACATTCGATCATGCAGTTCAGCATATCAAGCAGGCTAAGAACATTTTAATTCTCACTGGTGCTGGCGTGTCTGTGAGCTGTGGAATTCCAGACTTTCGTAGTCGCGATGGAGTGTACAGTCGACTGTCACGCGAATATCCAAATCTACCCGATCCACAGGCAATGTTTGACATAAAGTATTTTTTCCAAGATCCACGGCCTTTCTACAAATTTGCACGCGAAATATTTCCTGGACAATTCAAGCCGTCGCCGTCGCATCACTTCATCAAAAAAATGGAGGAGCGCGGCGTGCTATTGAGAAATTACACGCAAAATATTGACACACTTGAACGAATTGCCGGCATAAGTCGACTGATTGAATGTCACGGATCATTTGCGACCGCTTCATGTACACGATGCAAATTTAAGATCAATGGTGATGCAATTCGCGAACACATCCTGAATCAGAAAATTCCCGTTTGCTTCTTATGCAATCCTCACACGAGCACACAGCCAGATGTCAATGTAGCGAATATTGAAACTGAAACTATGGGAGAAGATCAAGGTGAGAGCGTGAACTTTTTTCTCTCTTGATTAAACATTCTAATGAAAATTATTTTTTTATAGCCGAACAACTGCGAAATCTCGTCGAGATGGGAATTTTCAAGCCCGACATTGTTTTCTTCGGCGAGGAACTTCCCGATGACTTTCACGACTCAATTGATACCGATCGACACAAGTGTGATCTTTTAATAGTGATCGGATCAAGTCTCAAAGTAAAACCTGTTGCTATGATACCCAATCTTGTGTCATCGCACATACCACAGATATTAATCAACCGTGAACCACTACCGCACATGAATTTTGATGTAAATCTTTATGGCGATTCCGATGTCATAATCAGTCATCTCTATAAATTGTAAGAAAATTCTAAAATTTTGATTTATTTTCTTTAAATTTTAATCAATTATTTTATTAGAATTGCTGAGAAAGACACAGACGAGGAACTCTGCTGGATGGAGAAGTCATTAGAAGAGGCACAAATTCAAATTCCTGCTAAAATTTCAGTTCCCGAGCTCCCCATATCATCAGACGACGTTACACGGCTGATTTTACCATCAACATCCACAATTGACACCACACACGAACAACTACAAGAGGCAAAGACATCACCAGTAGAAGATGAATTGAAATCTGATCAGAAACCGCAGCAACGACAGCAATACGCGCATGGGCAGAGTCTATCGCATCTATTGCCACCGCACTCGTACGCTCAAATTTCACCACGTTGCTATTTATTTGCGGGTGCAGAAGTAACACTCGAGAACATGGACGATGAAGATGGCGATAGTTCCGATAGTTCGGACGAGAGTAACGACGAATTTAGTGATGATGAAGAGATAGCGGATGAGCCGAAGGAGACGGCAAGCGAGATCATTGTACCTGATATTGATAATGTCATGCCACCCGCATTGTTATTGGAAGTTCCAGTTCCGGAAATTTCACCGACACCCTCCACGAGCTCTGTCTCATCACCCGTACGATCTCAACTAGAGTGCGGTGACCGCGAGACTGTTGAAACAATTGATGCTAATATTCATGAGGAAGATGAGGATCTTGAGCCGACTCCCATGAAAAAACTTAGACTTGATATTGAAGAAAGCATTTTCTAAATGAAATCATAAATTATAAAGAAATATTTCGAAAAAAATCTCTCTCAAAAATGACACAAAATTTTTTTTCAAAAAATTCTGCTTTAAACAAAAAATTGCAGTGAAGTTAAAGCGTTTAAATTCGAGTGGGATCTTAACTTTTAGTTTCCTCAAAAGCTTGACGAGGTTTTCGTGAAATTTCTAATAAGAGAATTTTAGATCCCTTCGAAATGTAAATTTTACATGGAATAAATTATTTTAAATATCAAATTTAACTCAAACTCCAACTCTGACAACGTCGAGACTTCACTGTAAAAAAGAAAACCTTCAAAAAAATTATCACAGACCACAAAAAAAACACATCTTACTTAATTCATAAGTTTAAATGTTTCCTCCTTTTTATCCTGGTGAGTTCACGATATCCAATGTCCTTCATTTGTCTCTTTTTATTTAATTATTATCTAAAAAAATCATTTCAACTTTTTTCCCTTTTTTGTGAGTTCAAACAGAATAAAAATCTTCTCTTCCGATAACAATTAAGCGATTTAAGAAAAATAAAAAGAATTATTTAATTTAAAAAAATTTAAAAATAAAAAATCTCAACTGATTCAAAAAAGTATAAAAATGTTTCATTTAAAGCTAATAAAAATACAGATAAAAATTGAGTTAAAGAATATTTAATGGTTTAAATTTTCAGCAATTTTTTATGTTAATTTATCTCTAATTATTTTTTTATTCACGATTAAATGAACTTCTTCTTGATAAAAATCTGAAAATCTGAAATTTTAAAGATTTATCACTAAAAATTCTTCATTCTGCCTCAACTGAAATAAAAAAATCAATTAATTTAATTCAATCAATAAAAACACATAAAAAAATTATTTTTAATACTTTTTGTCTTTTTATTATTTTTTCCTTCAATATCACATTGAGCTGAAAGCAAATATACACTTAATTTCCTCCTTAATAAATTTTCCTCAATTCACTCATGATAACTTTTTTCTGTGTGAGAAGAATTTTTTTTATTTCTGTGGAAAATTGAAATTTGTTGTTTGAAAAAGAAGAGAAAAAAATTTAAATTTCTCGATTGCGAGAGTTGGCAGTCGGAAAATTTTGTTTTCGGAAAAGAGAAGTTCATTCTTAGGCATGCATCATTCAGC
This sequence comes from Tanytarsus gracilentus, assembly GCA_038502055.1. Classification (NCBI taxonomy): domain Eukaryota; kingdom Metazoa; phylum Arthropoda; class Insecta; order Diptera; family Chironomidae; genus Tanytarsus; species Tanytarsus gracilentus. Next base: position 2,055,624 of record JAXRKN010000043.1, on the reverse strand, counting down.
TTTAAAAAGTTTCCCAATACATTTTTTTCCATCGTTATTATTTTCATCTTCATAATTTTTAGTACCTTAACATCATCATAATCTTTTTTCTTAATATTTACAAAAAAAGTTTTTCTTCATTAAAAATTTTCTCTTTATCTTCTTTTGTTGTTCAATCAACAAGTGAATTTCTTTGCTTTCGAGCGATGCTTGATGAGATTTATTTTACAATGAAAACTGAGAAGATTTTTTTCAAAAAAAAAATTAGGAATTTAAAAAAGAGGAAAATTTATAATTGAGCGTGTTTTTAAAAAAATCTTGAAAATTAATAAAATATTTCTTAAGAAACACCAAAAAAATATCCATCGAACACTAAACAATATTTTCACTTTCCATTTCATCGATTTGAAAGCAAACAAAATATTTTGGACCTAATGGAAGATGCAAAAAGTCATAATGACGACACACGATATCTACTCAGATACTATTAATAATGAATAATGGGGCAGAGACAGTCTAATCTTCCAATGGGGGGATGTTTCGCCACACATAAGAACAGAAAATGCCATTGATTGTTATCGATATTAACCTTTTAACTAAACTATCGCCTAAATCCTCTCCTTCATAAATGCGTATTGTCTACCGTGTGTGTGTGTATGTTTATTATGTTAAATATTACATCATTAGATTATTGACTGTACATAGTTTTATTTATTACGATAGTTTTGGGTATTTACAGCAAATATCCTTCGATAATTTTATTTAAGTCATTTGTATAAAATATTGCATTATTATGTGTGTGTGTTGATATACAGAATTTTTTAAACATTTGAGCTTTTAATGGAATTATTTTAAGCTTTAGTAAAAATCTTCTATTAAAAACTCAAATCTTTAAATTTTTTTCATACAATATTTAAACATTTTTCGTTATAATTTTTTCTACTTCACTTACAATTTTTACATATTTCTTTAACTTAATTCAAATGGAGGGGCGAAAGTCTCTAGTTATTTTTTAAAAAGTTTTACTTTAACTACAAGCTTAAGAGGTATAATTAAAAATAATTCGACACACAGCAAAATTAAAATGTTCTCACTTCAATGGTGAATTTTTCATAAGTCTTTTGAAATTTCGAATGATATTTACTTAAAGTATAATTTTCAAAATTGAACGACGTTGATGAAATTTTGATATGGAACGGTTGAACATGAAACAGAATTCTCATGCCAAAATTTATTTCAAAACTGCAAAGTTCGATATGATTTTGGATGATTTTTAAATTTAAAATTAAATTAGAGAAAAACCAACGAAATTTACTCCATGAGTAAAACAGTCTCTTGTGAAGAAGAAAGTGATGTTGAATAGATTTAACGGATAATTGAGTTTTGAAATTTAAATTCAGCCGTTAAAAATCCGTTCACCACTCAAAATCAACTCAATAACAATTAATTAACTTAATGTACTTAAACACAACTTTCGGGTCCGGGTAGATTATCAGTTAGGATATGATTACGATTACGACTTCGACTGAGGGTCGAGTTGATGTTTGATATTGTGTTGGCAATTTGATTCGCTAAATTCTTGTACTCGGATATGCCAGCTGCCGCACCGGTTGCGTCGTAATGATGATATGAGGCAGCAGTGACATGATCATTAGTGGACGATTGTGGGCCATTTGTAAATTTATAATCCCTTAGGCCATCATCATATCTTATCTTCTCTCCCGCCGCCACCGCCATTGAATCCAATAATTCATTGCTCAAATTAGCTCCAGTAACACTCGACGTCGCTGTCGTCGTTGTCGCGGTGCTGTTACCGCCGAAGAGGTTGTTAAGATTATTATATTCGTGGTGCGGCTGGTGGTAGCTCGGTACATTCGACGATGTGCCAGATGTTGAGTTATGATTATAGTTGACTGTCGTATAATTTAGCGGCACTTCGAAATCATTCATCATTGCGGAGCAATATGGCGGCGGTTGTGCATTGAACGAATTGCCCGCAATTGTTTGATTAAGTGCCATAAAGCCTTTATTACTATTATCATTATGATTGTATTTTAATGTTCCATGATGACTCGATGGAGGCGACGCTGACGCTATCAGTTGATGATGTTGCACATCTGACTTTCGAACCGATGACGTTGACGATGATGAGAAGAGGGCGTCGGGACGAATTGCGGCCGGCGAGCCCAACTTCTGCACGGAATCAATCGTATCCGACTTTTGTGCGTTGAGGATATCGGGTTGCTTTTCTGTGCCCTGCTTCAATGTATAGGCGACAACATATTTCTGTTGACCGACGTTCATTTCAAGCGGTGTGGTTACTGTCACATCCATACCTGTGTGTTAAATGAATATTTGTCATTAGGTGAAATGTCAAATGTGGCCGACGATTGAGGCGGGAAAAAATTAATTTCTTAATGAGCTTTTGAATTTAAAGCTCACTAAATGAGGTTTTAAAAGCTCTTTTTTCATAATTAAAAAATTCAAGCAACTTTGACTCACCTAAATGCTTCTCCTTCAGTCCATTTTCATGCGATTGTGTTTGCTGGCGATTTTTACGCAATGCGATGATGACAATTAAAAATACCGTAATTCCGATTGTGAAAAGGGCTCCGGTGGCAAGAGCTGTAAATGGAAATAAGCCGCCATCGTCGCCATTTCCTGTTGAATAGATAAAAGGAGATCAAATGGATTAATAGGACTGAAAATTCAACGTAATGAAAATTAAAAATGGCATCGTTATGGGATTTTAATTGGGGTCGAGGTGGATTAAAAATTGTTAAAGGATCAATTTGACCTACAAAGAGTCAAATTATCTTTTTTTTTTGAGGATTACGTGAAAGAATCGACAGGTAGTTTTTAATTTTCATGAGTTCACGTTAAAATTAAGTCAGAAAATTTTACTCAATTATTTAAACGAAAATCAACAAAAACACCCTCGCTAAAATTCCGTTAGCCAAAAAATTAATTCTTGTTAAATGAGCAGCAATCAAACAAATTAAAGACGATTAAGATGATGATGATCGAACAAAAGACCATCTCAAATGCTCTTCGATCAATAAAATTTTTATTAATCGCCTGTAATCAAAAAAAATCAACATTGGGTTTGCCTCATCGTTTTCTTGTATTGTGTGGATGAATACAACAAGGCAAATTCGATCTGAATGTATTTAAGGAAGGAGAAGGGACGAGCGAGCTGATTTTTCTCCGAAGGGCAAATTTTACTTTTTAAAAGGTTGTTTATAACCTGTGGAAGTGCCAGTTCCAATAACTTGTAGGATCGCTTAAGATTTAATGTGTTTTCGGACACCTGCGAAAGTTCTCAACATATACGGAATTTTATTCACATTCATTAAGATTTTTTTAGTGAAAATTGAATTAAATAAAAATTCAAAATTTTCCCATCCGTTAAAAATTTAAAGTCATTTTATTTAAATTTCACTCGCCGACCAAATGATCCGTTTTGCAATTGATGAGATGTACTTAACAGCAGCGAAAAAAAATGCGGAGTGAGTGATATATTAAGTAAATAAAAAGAGCAGAGGCAAAAAATCCCACTTTTGAATGAATTCAGCCAGGAATCGCTCACTGCTTGGCGAGGACACAAAAAATTACAATGAAATAAATATAGCGGTTTAATCTCAATTAATTTGAGTGTGGATCGCTGGCTAAAAATTCTCTCGGTTTGTGAGGGTTGCGATGAGGGAATTTTTTTCTTCTTTTTTTCTCTCACGCCATGTGGATTTCGGGCAGATAAAAAATGCAAAATAGCGGAGGAGAAAAAGGAGTTTATAAAACATTCAAGAACAATTTTTACTGCAACCAAAACCAATTTATTTAATTTTTCACTCACTAAGTGATAGCATTTAAAATTTAAAATACTTCGAGCCCTGGAAGCACAATTTTAAAATTTTTTATTTCAATACCAAAAAATTTCACAATGTTTTAATTAAATTTTCTTTAAAATCCTCAAAGTGATTTTTCCTCCCTCACAATAATTTTCAAATGAACCTCTCATAAACTCTGTAAGATGTCAAACAAGGGAGGTGAGGGAGATAATTGTGATCCATAAATCAACTTGTTGTGTTGATGTTATTTTTGTAAATTTCTGTTGGCATATCATTTAATGGAGGGGATTTAATTATGATTACAGGCCTGCCTTGTGTACCTTTCAGCTCAACCGATGACAACAACGAATGTTTTCTCTCCGCAGATGGGCGTCCTTAAAAACTTTGGGCACTAAGCCGACTGATAAACAAATCATGCCGCTAATTATTTTGGTTGTTTAAAATAAATTTAACAAAGTTTAAAAAAACTACCAGCAGGGAAATATTTTAAAAAAAATTCTCAGAACACAAAAATTCTAAAAAGGAAATTTTCGAGTCATTTTAAGGCAATTGTTTTTCTCCCATGGACATCCCAAATGCTATTCATCCCCTTCACTATCTTTATGTGTTTCATCTCTGAGGATAACAAATTACAGCTCTATCTTCATTCTATTTCAATTTCTTCAAAGGTTAACCAGAAAAGTTTTTTCTTTGTAAACTTTTTCTAGCCTTTTCCTTTAACCCTTCTCTATTCATCCCCTATGTATGTGTGTGTGTGCATCGGTTTAATGTTGATTTTTTTGTTAATAGTTTCTTTTCCGTAAAATCTTTTAGGCTCTTTTTTTGCAGTCTCATTCATTCAATTGGCCTTGGTCTTATCTTAACTCAATTCTTCTTTCGTCTTTTTAACGTTGAATTGTTTGTAAAATTGGAAGAGATAAAAATTGACAAGTCTTTTTTTTCTTGGGCATGTCAAATTGGATGCGGGCCAATTGTTTCTCGGTAAAATGACCGTTGATCTGATAAAAGATTGACTTTTTTAAGACGAGTGAAATGTTGAAACTTAAATTGGGTGTTGATGAAGAAAATTCAGCCTTAATTTTTACTTGTTGGCATTTAAGTTCAAAAACTTTAAACTAATCAATAAGCAATTAATTTGAGGTGTTTCCTTTACATCCTAAAACAGTTCAATAATGTTTACAAATAGAATTTTCTAACTAATTTCTCACAAGAAGCCACAGGAAATTTTTCAGACTTCTCTAAAGATTTCAATTCAATTCAATTTGTGTGTTTATGAATTAATCAAAAAAGTTTCCTCATGTGCTGGAGAGGGAGAGAAAAAAGTTTTGCATTTTGAGGAACTTTACCCGAGTGTTACATAATTTATGGACTAACTCTCCGCACAATAGCAGTAGCGAAGGCAACGTGACATGAAATGTATGTGAAAGTTGAAGAAGAAGAAACAAGAACTATTAATATAGAGAGAGAAAAATATCATAAGTGGAATGTGTGTGTAGGGATAACATAAGTCGGCTATTACGGTTGATGATGATGATGATCGGAAAAAGCTTGATATGTTTACCGGAGAGGGTTTTTTGGTGGAGGGAGTTGAAATAAATGTGAGGTTAACAATTTAATAACATAACAATATGTAATTTATCGGATATTTATTTGCTCTGTAAACACACGTACGTCCACGTACACGAGAAAAAAAGTTAAGGAAATTAAATCGCCTGCGGAAAATGAGAATGAATGGAAAAGTTATAACCCATAGACTCAATGCTGAAGGACGAGAGTTTAGTGCGCACCTTTCTTCTTCTTCATGGTAGTTTTGCTCGCTTTTTTATTTGCCGATAATTGAGCCTCATCGCACGTAATTTTCAAATGAAGTTGACAACTTTTAAATTTTCAATTTTTTTGAGCATTGAAAATATTTTTCTAAATTTAGTTTAATGTTTTAAAAATTTTATTTAATTTTTTTGTTTCATTTTCAATGCTCAAACCGTGCACACACAATAAATTTATTGGTGGCCTCAAAAAAAAATTTAAATTTTTTATCATTAAATTTGGAAAATCTCATGAATCCTTGAAAAACTAGAAACTGTTGGAATGTGAAACATTTAAAAAGTGAAAACTTGATTTCCAGACCTTGACTTGAAGGACAAATTTTTAATTTAAATAATTTTTTAAACGAACTTAAATTAAACATTTAATATTTACTTAATAAAGTTATTTTAAATTTCCATTCTTTGTTTTCTCTATTTATTTTCGCTCAAAGCGTCACACACAAACTCGAGGTACAAAGTTAGGTCTCATGCAGCAAAACAGAAGTGTAAGAAGAACTCAAGCTGAAGTTGGAAAGCTCAGTTAATTTATGACACAAAATCCAATCTTAAAACGTGTTAGATTTCACCGTATAGCAGTTGGAAATCGTTTAAGTACTGAATACATTTACCACCAAGTTCGTATGTGCTTCACACGCTTCACACCAGCGAAGGGTAGAAATTTACGATTTTCGAAGGAAAGGCGAATTTAATATTACATGCTGAAAACAACAATCAGATGGAATTTAAAGGAAGCGAAAAAAAACTTTCTTCTTTTTATTTCTTATCAGGCAATGAAAATCTCTCTCGAGTGCAAAAAATTTAAATTTTTCTCATTGTGCTGAAAGTTTTTTTATGATCGAAGCTTTTAGTAATAATAACAAAAGTACATTTGGCAATAAATACTTCCATCCTCTTCCTCTCTCATACATATTGGAAAAAGTTTTTCGGAAAACAATTAAAAATTTTCATTTTCCTCTTGGGGTGTGTGAAGATCGACTCGGTTTGTAAATCCATAGTTGAAGAAGTTAAAAAAGTTTTTATTATGTACTTCAAAATCTTAAAATGGCCCTCGAGAGTTGAAAAAATTAAATTTTACGCATAAAACTTTCAACTTAATCTCGATAATTTTTTGAACACGCCCCAATTCATAGTCATAGTCACTTTCTATTGTCTTAAAACTGCTGCTATTTCTATTCATCTCCACTCTTTCAACAATTTTCTACTTTCAAGTGTTTTCAAAAGCTTTTTTGAAGTGGAGCTCGAATATTCAGGATTGCACAAATTTTAATGAATTTTTTTTAGGGAGGAGCAAAATTTTCCATCTCTTTCAAAAAATTTCTCGTACGAACGCAGCAGAAACAGCATCAGATGGTTTTCATGTGCAGAATAGATAAATTTTCATCATTTTCATTTTGCATAAATTACAAAATTTTCTTATTTTCTTCTCTTAAGCGCCGCTTTGTGTGAACTTTAAAATTTAATAGCAGAGGATACAAAAAAATCTAAATAAATTTTTAAAGTTGAACTTTTTCATTTTCAACCACCTCAAAAAATTGTGTAAGTAAAATAATGGAGGAAAGTCCAAAATCGGGTGAGACGACCACATAAACTTTGGCTCCATAAAACTTTTTTGTGCCCACCGTTTGCTCTTGTTGTTAAGGTTTTGTTGGCTCAAAGCATCAACGTTAAAGTAAAGAGCGAAAAGTTAGTTGAAATATTTTTATTTTCATCCATCTACTCAAAAGTTTTTAAAGCACATTTTAAATTTTTAAGGTGCTTAAAGATTATTGAGTTTACTTCAAAGAAAAGTTTGAAAATTTTTCAAACGTTCAAAAATCCATAAAAATCACGAAATTCAAACAAACTCACTCTAGTGTCCCCAAAGAAAGACAAATACACAAGAAAACTTCTTGAAACTCACAACAAACCCACTGAACACCCCACATTGATAAATGTTCGGTTATGCTTTTGTATTTTGGGTGTTTTTTTTTCGGGAAAGTTTTGCATTTTACGTAAAAAACTTCACTTTTACACAAGCAAACTCTCAACAGCAGCATTGAATGTGTTAAGCCAGAAGCGAAAAGTGATTTTGCAGAAGACTTTTCGGTTTCGAAGATTTTCTCGTTGAGCGCATTCGGGGATATATCTTCATAAAATAATGCTCCTTTGGGACAATGCTCTGCTTCTGATAGCGTAAAATTGTCGAATTCGAGAGAACTTTAGAGTTTTGTAATGTTGCTTTAGCTTTTAAGATGCAACTTTGGAAGATTTGTTCGAGGGGACAGAATAACCTGAAAATTTCTATATTTGTGGAAATTTAAATAAAATCTAAATTAATATTTTATAAATTTATGAAATGTTTCATTTTTCATAATGTTCTCTTAGAGTGTTTCATTTTCTATAATGTTTTCATTAAATGTTTCAAACTTTAGGTTTCACTGTATATTTTCAAACTTCCAGCAACTTTTCCACTAAAACTTAAAATCTCTCTTATAAATTCACAAATTCTACAATTTCTTCCACTAAAATCTGAAATCTCCTTTAAAAATATCGCAAAGATACGTAAAATATTACGAGCAAAAAAAATACTCAACACAATTGCTATTAATTTATTCGTCCTCAAAGGAAATCGAAAACTTTTTCCCAAACATTCTTCTCTCAAGTAGTTTTAAACACAAAAGCTATTTTTATCTATTTATTGTCCGTTAATGGTCGCCATTAAAGTGAATCGAGACTGGTGTGATAATAGCTAGTAAATTAGACAAAAAGAAAAATATAGTTATGGGAAAATTTAATGTCGTGAGAATGGGTTTAAAAGACTTTTAAGATGTTCAAGAATTAATTGCTTTGAGAGCGAATTTTGTGTTGTAAATTTTAAAAACTTTTAACGGCTTTTTCAACTTTCAAAATTCCACCATGACGAAAAATCCAGCGGTTTCCATCGAAAAAACTTTTTCCCCCAATTTAATGCAAAAATTATCGTTTTTCCCAAATCGTGAGACTCTCTGGCGTGTTTATATACGATGTGAGCGGTTACCATGCAATGCAGCATAATAAAAACACTCTCACAGGAAAGCGAAAATCCCGTAAACCGAAAAATGTTTACAAACTAAATAAATTGTAATTATTTCCTGTGTACAAGTTATGGCAAAATGTTTTTAAAACAACTCCGAGAGACTTTTCCTCTACAGAGATATGGAGTGTGTCGTATCTATTTTGCGAGCCAAAAAGTTTTTTTGTTCCTCGCTCAGTTGAGTGAAGTTTGGGAGAAAACGAAAATTTTAGGAAATGTTCAAAGTTTAAATTTTACGTATCAATTTCTCGAAATTTAAAAGAGTGAATATAAAAAGTGAACCTCATTATAATCTCAGTCACAAAGGCATGAGCAACCCCACGAACTCATCAACTCCATGAATATGAAACCTTTTTTTTATATAAATTTTCCACTCACAAAAAGCTCAATTTAAAAGACAAAGACGCTCTTTTATGATACGATCACAGTTCGCAACATTGTTTCATATAACATGGAACATCATTACATGGTTTCTCTCATTCTACTTTTTGTCCTGCACTAAATCAAGCCAGCATGGAATCCATAAATTGCATCAAAAGAGTTTTTTACTAAAAAAGTTTCTCACATGCTCTTCATTTACTCGACAATCTTTTTTTGCCCTCGACCATGCTATCATAATACAACAGACCTTGCCATATACATGTTTGATATCACTGGAATTCTTACATGTTGAAATTGTTGAAGTGGAAATTTTTTGAGCTTAAAATATGCTTTTGAATTTAACGAAATGAGCACCATAAAATTAAAGAATGAGAAAGACAGAAGGTTAAAATCAAATCAATTTCCTGGAATTTAATTTAACAAAATTTAAATTGCATTTAAAATGTAGTTCAATAAAAATTTCATTTTTAAAGAGAATTAAACATTTTTCAGTGTATGAGATTAAAAAATTTGATCCAGGAAAATTAAAAAAATTTGATGTTTAAAATTTAAATTTTTAAAGTCCGTTAAAAATAAAATATTAAATTTTTGAAACAAATCTTTAAAAATTCCATAAAATCTGACATCAAATTAATTTCTTTTATGTATTTCAAGAGATAGAAAATTATTTAATATTTTTTATGTTCGATATAAAAATGGTACATTGAGTCCATTTATAAATGGTGAGTGCAATTACTTTTTCCATTTTATCTCACAATGTCCTCCTTTCTCTTTCAGAATTATACGCTCATTCATGCTTCTGGCTTATTCAAGCATGGAGTCGCATATCAATAAAAAAAGAGAAAAGAAAAAAGATCATTGTTAGTGATTGTGGAGAGAGAGAAGAAAAAGACTTCTGCTGGCCATGCACTCAATTATCTTCGAATTATTTGTGTGACTCTATCTCGCTTGCAGAAATAACTCTTTAAAAAATATTTCCTTTATGTAGCACGGATAAAAAAACGTGAAATTGCTTTTTTGTATGTTCAACAGCGGGAAATGGAGCAATGAAATTAAAGTTGAGATTGCGAGAATATGAAAAATTTAACAGTTTTTATAGGGTGAAAGAGTTTTGAGGGTCTTCGAGGATTTTATGGTTTTAGAAAATATTTTTTTATCATGCCAAAATAAAGCTAAGAAAATTCCATGAATGAGTGAAGAAAGAAGGCATTGTTTTGATTTGCAAAAAATATTTTATATTTAAAATTAAATGGAATAACCATAGATTCTTAAATAAATTCACATAACACACGAAGCTGTCAACATTTGGAAGTAGAATATTATCAAGATTGCGCATTTTTCACCAAGTAAACACCAGAAATTTCATTATTTCACCAAAACAACAACAAAAATTAATGTCGAAAAATAACAAAACTGAAAAAACACCAAAAAGAGTCCTTTCAAGTCCTAATACAGAACAGTCAATTAGTAAAAAGGTCAACATGAACACCGATAATCCAGAGTCGTCACCACAATATACTGAATTGATCTCTTTAATGAATGATCTGAAGTCAAGTCTTGATCAACAAAAAAAAGAGATATCTACAATTAAAAACACGACGCAGGCGATTCAACGAGCACAAACAAATCTCGATGTGAAAATGGATAGACTCAGCCTAGAGGTTCAATCGATTCGGGAGGAGCAAGTGCAGACTGCTAATGCCATAAAAGTAATCGAAAAAGATGTTGATAATCTCAAATTAGATATGACTGACACACACATTTTAAAAAATCGTCTTGAACAAGAGTTAATAAAATGTGATATTACGGTGTTTGGCATTCCAGAGAGTTACCACAACAGAAAAGACGAACTAATTGATACTCTTAATCGATCTCTTGGCCTTTCACTGTCTACTGAATCGTTCTCTCGCATAAGCACGTTCAATGTTCGCAACAATCAGTGTATGGCACGTCTTTGTTTCAATGACATCTCTCAAAAACAAATACTGATGAAGCGCATCGATCAAATGTCTAGAGACAAAGATGGACGGAGACAGCCTTTAACAGTCGAGGAGATTTTTGACGAAGTTTCCAATCCTCCAACAGCGCTTTGTGGCAAAATACTTTCTTTCTCGAACTCTCTCACAAAACAGAATCAAGAGATGATTAAAATGAAGAGAAAGGTACAGCCGTTGATATTGTTTGAAAGAGATGGACGAATCTTAATGAAGAAGGACAGGACAAGTAGAACTGTAGAAGTACATTCAATCGCGCAAATCAATGACTTCGTTAATGAATGCAAGCAAAAATAATAATCCTTACAGTTGGTGAGTGCATAGCAATGAAAACTTCAATTTTACTTAAAACGAATTCACATTTAGTTTCCTCATCTAGCTCATAAAGCTCTCTGATACATAAATAAAATAATTAAACTGAATTTTATTCTGAATTTTTTTTCAAACACTTCTGTGTGCTTCGTCAATAATGCTTGTTATAAGTAAAAACCTAATAAAAATGCGTAAAAAAATCAATTTACAAATCTGCTAAGTGGCGCTGGAGATAAAGAGTATGAGTGAGGTTAGTGAGAGACTCGAATGGTAAAAAGCGAATTGAACTGTTTGGTATGCACTTTATCCTCTTAATAAAAGCTCAAGTGATTTGTTTTAGCTTAATTGGGGGGTTGCATTAATAATCAACTGATGAGGCAAATTATTGGGTTGCTATTTGAATGTATTGCATCCCTCTAATACCAAATTTGTTTTTTTTTGCTCCATGTAACAGAAATGTTAGTAAAACCAGTTAGTAAGCCAGTCATCGCACTGTTTCATGCCCTAAAGTGTATAACTCCGACCACATGGATTAAAGGAGACGCGAAATGCATCAAGAATCTCCCGAAAGACCTCCCTCCAAGCTTATTTGCTCACTGTTGCAATAAAAAAGAGATCTTGGGCACTTCACTTACGGTTTTCTTCGCTATTTATTAGTTCGATCTTAAGGTGATTGATCTTATACTTTCAATCCACTTTAAAGCAATAAGAAATTAGGTCAATGCCGCCTTCCTTATAATTGAGTATAAACTCTTCCACTGAAAGGATTGAAATAATATTACGCAACAAAAAAATTTTTTTTTAATAAGTTGATTATTATCTACTGCATATCTCCTTTTTTTCTTTAAAAAACCATATATGAATGAGAATAAACTATATGAAGCTGACGAGGAAATTTTTTCTTATCTTTAAATAATCCCTTCATGCCACCATTACTCCTTTTTCTTTCATTTATTGCTGTGTGCTCATAACTTTCAACTGAAATTTTATTAAAATTGCTTCAAATTCTGCAATGTCTCTACTTTCAAATGCAAATCCAAATCAACGTGAATTTATTTGATCTTTATGATTGTTTCTTTTTTTTAATTATGTTTCAAACTATTGAATATATAAAAAAAAATTTAAATCTCAAAATCTCATCGGCTGGTCAATTTACCACCAAAAAAATTAAAAACAAATTTAATCTCCTCCATTTAAACATACAATCGCTAAGGAACAAAATTACATCATTTTCAAATATTATTAATTACTCGGAAACCAAATTTCATGTAATTGTCCTCTCTGAGACTCATTTACGCAGTGATGATGTTCCTTACTTTAACATCCCGGGATATAAAGCTGAACATTGTTTAAGACTTGGTAACAACTGGGGTGGGGTCTCTATATTCGTCAGAAAAGATTTTTCTGATTTTAATTTGGTGCATTCTATCGAATTTAATCTTAACAATAGCGTACTAATTGAACTCTGTAGATTCCCAATAAAAATTCTTGGCTTTTACAAGTATCAAAATTGTCCTGAACAGAGCTTTCTAACACATATTGAACAAGTTTTAACAACTCATCAAAACTGCATCTGTGTTGGTGATTTTAACATTAATCTCTTCAACATTGATAAAGATCCACTTGCAAGAAAGTATCATGATTTGATAATTTCCAGTGGCCATATTTTCCTAAATGATCTCTATGCTGCAACAAGAATCTGTAAGAGAACTGATGGAACCTCAACGTCAACTCTAATCGACCATGTGTTCAGTGATATCCCTTTTGTGCATCCATCCTATCATTTCTTGTACTACCTTGATGATCTTCTAGGTGATCACAAAGCATTTGTGCTCTCTGTAGATATGAAGAATGATTTTGTTCCTTCTTCGAAGAAACTCATTAAAATCACTAAAACAAATCACGAAAAAATCAAAGCCGAAAATTTAATTCAAAACCTCACATTTAAGGATGTTGGAGACTTTCAATTGCAACTAAAGAATATCTTTGATAAACATACTACATGTATCTTTAAAAAGGATAGATTTAAGAAACCATTTATGAACTCTGAAATTCTAACTTTAATGGTAATTCGCCAGAATTATTTTCGTTTGAAACGAAGATTTCCTTGGTGTGTCAAAGTTTGTGAAAAATTTAAATACTATAGAAATCTAGTTAACAGTAAATGTTCGGATGCAAAAAGAGACTATTTCGAAGTCAAATTTAAGTCGGATTCATATGACTCAAAACACTTCTGGTGTCATGTTAATAATCTCCTTACGAACAGTGATAAGAAACCACACAATGCTTGTCAAGCACTTAAAATTAACGACATTAACATTACTAATAAAATTGCTATATGCGAAAACTTTAATTCTCATTTTGCGTCCGTTGCTGACAAGATAAGGAATTCTATTACCATCGATAATTTCCACTTTAATCTCATACATGACACCGAGGAATATCTCATTTCACATCCATTTAATTCTGACAATCTTGTCTCAACTGAAGAAGATATGTTTATCATACTCTCTCGCTTAAATACTTCGAACGCGCTTGATTGCTACGGCTTTAGCAACAACATCTTTAAAAATCACAAAGATACACTGGCCAAACATCTCTCTGATTTAACAAATATCTGCATCACTAAAGGAGAATTTCATTCGTCATTAAAAATAGCAAAAGTGAATCCTCTATTCAAAAACTCTGGCAGTAATAAGGACATGAATGAGTACAGACCTCTCTCGATCACACCAATTGTGTCAAAATGCATTGAAGACTTTCTACTAGGCATTTTAACTGCATACCTGAACAAAAATAAAATTATTCATGTAAACCAATTTGGTTTTATGAAAGGTTCTAGCACAGAAGTAGCAACTGTTCATGTTCTGAATGAGGTATACACCAACAAATCAAAATCACTATCCACAGCTATTCTATTTATTGATCTAAAGAAGGCTTTCGACTCAGTTACTCATGAAATACTGATCAAAAAGCTTAAGAAGATACATCTACCAGATAATCTAATTGCTCTTTTTGAATCGTACTTCATAGATAGATATCAATATGTTCAAATTGACGATGCCAAAAGTCCAACCTTGCCCATACGTGCTGGCGTGTTTCAAGGCTCAAAACTTGCAGCTCTCTTGTTCACCTTTTACATTAACAACATCTTTTCCCTACCTCTAAATGGAAAAATGTTCTTATATGCCGACGATGTTGCTATTGTCTATGGTGCCAAGAACGCAAGTCAACTTAAAACTCATATAGAAAATGACTTAATTCTTTTAAATTGCTGGCTTGAAAACCATTTCCTGCTAATGAATTTGAAGAAAACAAAGTATGTATTCTTTCAAAGTAAAGCCCAATTCGATTTTTTTCTCCCAGATAGCTTAAATATCTCGTTCAATAATACTGTAATCGAAAAAGTGAGCTCTTATGATTATTTAGGTTTATTAATTGACAATAAACTCTCATTCGAAGAGCATATTAAGTATGTTTCTTCCAGATCTCTAGCGACAACCTTTGCAGTCAAACGAATACGAACATACATTTCCGAAAATACAGCTCGTCAGTTATACTTTCAGCATATTCACTCCCTTCTAATTTATCTCAATAGCTGTTGGAATGTTGCTGGGAGTACTAAAATTGAAGCACTAGCAATCTCTCAAAGAAAAGCACTTAGAGTGGTTTTTCAGCGAGATCTCTACTTTCCCTCAAAACAATTGTTTAGACCTCAGATACTTCCACTCCGCTATCTAAACCAATATCAAAACTTACTTCTTACCTATAAACTAACTAACAACCTCCAAAAATCTAATGTAAACGTATCACGAAGAGGAGAAGTATCTGGGAGACTGACTAGACAATCTTCACAATTCGAAACGGCACATTTTTCTGACAAAGATTTTTTTAGACGTGGGTTCAATGAGTTCAACAAATTACCTATTGAGTTAAAGAAGATTAAATCGGAAGTAAAGTTCAAAAATGAATTAAGGAAATACTTATTCGCACAATTCTTTATGGATAATTGACTAACCAAACAATGAGATATTTGAGATTTATTATTTTTTTTTTTTCACTATTATATTATGTAAATTAAATTAAAACAATTTTTGTTATCATTATTATACATGGCCAGGCCATAAAATAAAAATTATATTTTTGGATTCAATAAAAATGTAAACAAAAAAAATTTCTTGGAATTTCACAGCATCTCTTCTGAGAATTAAGTAAAAATGCATAAATATGATTGCATATTTTTTCTCGTGAAGGAAATTTTTCACATTTTATTTTCCTTCAGGGTTTATCACATTTCAGAAATTCCGCAACCTCCCATTTACCCTCCGATTAAACATTTTCATATCATTCGTAACTAAAAAAATGGAGAAATATAGCGAGAGCTCGTAAATTTAAAGCAATGAGTGGAGTGCGAAAAACGATGAAAATAAATCAAATTTTTATTACGAAGCGACCATGGAGCATCGCAGCCAGCCATAAGGAGGAGGTTATTGAGAGGCGGAGAAAAGAAAAAGAAGAAATGTGAACTTTTTTCACTCTGAATAAACGGTTAATTTAGTTGAACCGATCTATGACTTAAAAAATGTGCTGTAAGTACATCAAAATCATAATGGTGATCTATCGCTTTGACGGTTAAACGAGTGGAAAATTAAAAAAGCTCTTCAGCAATTGCTCAACGATGGCAGCAGTAAAAGCGCTCACGAAGGAAAATAAATTTTATGATGATGGTGAAAATGATTTGCATAAGTAAGAATGGAAGAAATTATTATTCATTCACACACATCTACCAAAAAAAGAGAGAAAGCCTTTATCTCATCTCACTTCGCATATCATATGCAGATAATGGTCGGGAGATAAATCTTAAAAGCTTTTTATTTAGATTTTTGTGAGGAAAATTAAATGCGAACGGTTGAGTATGAATGAAAATTTATATGTGTGTGAAGTTGGAAATGATGATGATATTTAATGCATTGTTGAGTAGATGAGAGAGTGAGAATTTAATTTTATTAAATGAATTTTGAAGAGGAAAAATTTTCATGTTGGAATTGGCTTGAAACTCATCAGACTGATGAGTAATGGAGTCCTCAAGGGGTGTGGAACTGAGTTTTTTTTAAAAAATATTCAAATAGCGTTAAAATTAAATTTTTTAAAAGTCAAAGGGTAGTTTTAAAATATATTTAACTCAATTAAGAAGCTTAAAATTAATTTCAACCTTCTCTGCATCAAAACCACAACTTTTCCTCCACCCTTTAACCTCTAAATTATGAGACGATCGTTCATCTCACGATGATGATAATTTAGCCAGAAATTTACGAGTTTATCAAAGTAATAAATCTTAGAAATGCCTACATCCAGCACCATCGAGCACTAAAACCAGCGAGCTCATTTATCCTTCCCTTGTTGATGCATTAATTACTTAAGCAATGACGACATGTCACTCAATCACAAAAATGTTCTTCTCTCTCTACGCTTACTGTGTAATTCATGTATGATGATAATTATTACATCACTTAATTTTTATACATGATGCGTGTATGATGAATGTTGTTATTCTTCACTCGAAAATGAGATGAAAATATTTTTACGGTGAAAATGAAAATGACTTTTTTACTCGTCTCAATTACATCAAAATGTTTTTCTTGCGAAAACGCTTCATTTTTCATCAGAAAGTTATTTTCGAGAAGTTAGATGGAAATTTTGAACGATGAAAAAACTTTTTTGAAAGGATTTAAAAATTCGTAAAAAAAACAATTGAGCGTTAATTACTCAGGATTAACCCATGAACTTTTTTAAAATAATTAAAATTTTTTTCAACTTAAATTTTTATTTAATTAACTTCATCCATAGATTTTCTTTTCACACTTAAACGGAGCATGAGAAGCATACGAGACACAACATATCTTCATTTATCTCTAAGCTCATCGAGGGAGAGAGAGTGAGTATAACACATGTTGTTTAATCTTGCTAATGCTTTGCTGAAACAGATAAATAGATTTATCTCATCTAGAGATATTCATCTCTCCACCAACCTAAATGTATGCTCTACGAACATGAGCCTACAAAACTAAATACATTTTGCACAGTGAGAGTAGAAAATGATTTATTCCCTCATTTAGCATGAAGGTGAAATTTATCTGTGTTTACTTAAGCCAAATTCACACACGCACCATAATGAATGTTTAAATATTTTTTCTCGTTAATTTTCTAAAATAAATTTCTATTCTTTATCATTTAAATTGCCAAAAGTCATTTTCCTAATTGCACCATCAAAAGAAAGTTGGGTAAATGTTGAAAGCATGAGGAAAATCAATTAAGATTTTTTACCAATTAAACTTCAATGTTTACGAAAGTATTTAAAATTCTTTCTATAATTAACGAGCGGGTCAATTATTTTAAAATTTTAAAATACCATTAATGATGGATGGCAACTTAAAAAATATAAAAATAATCCAATTAGCGCTTAGAGTGCCTTCTTAAAAAAATTCTAAATATAAAAGAATGCTTTCATGTCCTCGAAAAGGTAAATTAAGTCTAAAAATACTTAATTAACATCGACCATTAGCTGAATACTTCAAGGCATCTTTAACGAATTAGAAATTTAAGATTTTATCTCATGAATTAAACCCAATTTGCTCTTCTTTCACCTTTTGTGAAGTTTTAAAAAAGTTTAAAAAAATTTTAAAAAATAATTTCTTATATGAAAATTTTTAATTTTTAAAAATTAATTTTGTTCAATTGTAAAAATTTATTTAATAAAATTTCTTAATTTTTCTAACGGTTTTTAAATTTTCAAAACTTCTAAAATTCGCAATAAAAGCTCTCAAGTCTCTTTCTATTTCATCCTTAACCTCTTTAGTATTTTTTCTGCCATATCATCATTCTCACATGTACACACATCAGCATATAGTCAAAGCACAAAAAAAAAGATAGAAAGATAGAGTTAATTAGTTATTTATTTAAGCAATCGTACGAGATGGAAATTTCATTCGGACGTAGATTGAGTTGAAACTCTTTTCCTGTCTCTCTCTCTTTATTTTTTGCTGTGCATATAGACGACAGACAATCTCAAATGTGGAAGAAAAAGAAAAAAAATCCTATTCATTTCAATTTCCAACATGATGTTGCAGGAAAAAAAGCATCCGAGAAACTCTTCTTAAAAACCATTTTCCCTCATTCACGCTCACTCACTCATCTTTTTTTTGCACTCGACTCTGTGTGTGTTTTTATAAGCAGGAGAGTGAAAAGCAAGCAAAAATACATATAATGCAAAATAAATATTTGAAAATTAACTGAAATGGTTTTGCATGAAGTGAAGGAGAAGAGCGAAATAAGTGGTGGGAGGCAAAGCAAAAAATGAGGGTGGGAAATTTTACGGTATATGTTCACGCATTTAGCGAGGGATGAAAACTTTTTTTGAAAAAAAAAATTAAAATTTTTATTTTTCAACAAATAATTAAAATTAAATTTTAACAATAAAAAATTTCCACCCTTTGGCACTTCCTCAAACACATAAGCGAGTGCCAGAAAACTTTGCGTGGCGCTCTGAAGTTGTTGAGAGAGAAAATGAATGAAAAGCATTTTATAACAAAATGATTGAATATAAAAGGTTGCAATGGAGCAAACCATTAATTCCACTTCCCACACCCACGGAAAACGCCCGCCTTTTTACATTTTGCTCTCTTTTTTTGTGCTTTCATTGTTGGCTTGATTAAAAATAAATAAATTTATTCTGCGTTCTTATCGCTCGTTCAGCTTGTTCGTGAAAAAATGTTGAGTGTATGATGAAAGGTGATTAGTGATGTCGAGTAACTTAACGGATTTGATGAATATTTTTTTTGAAGCGTTTGTGAAAGAATTTTTTTTTATTTTAAAGCTTCAACAAAATTTCTCGAAGCTTTTTGCTAAATCAATTAGCCAGTTTGTGTTGCAAACTTCCCTTTTCAAAAAGATTTTCTCATGCTTCGTTTACATGCCAATAACCTCGAGTTCATACGAAGTTGATTAAATTTTATTTTTTCCTCCTCTTTTATCAATTGCTGATACTTCTCATGTGTGTCTTCCTTTATCCTCAAAAAATTTCCTTACTTGATTTTATTTCGTCTCTCATACAGTTCATTAAACATTAAGTGAAATGCTGCTTTGCTTTACATGCGGGCTTTATTTGTTCTCTCACATATTGTAAGTATATTGAAGCAATTTGTTCCACATTTTTACATTTATTCGCTTTGCTTTTGTTTTACGGTTCAGTGATTTTGGGGGAATTTTAAAGGAAACAAAAAATGTTGAAGAATTTTAAGACGGAAATTTTTTTAAGCAATTTTAAAATACATCAAAAAACATTTAAGAATTTTCCCTTCTAGTTTTAATTTTTTTCTTGAATAAAATTAAAAGTTTGAAAAATTCAAATTTTTACAAACCGTTAAAATATTTTTTCGATCACAACTTAAAATTCCTCTCGATGTTCATCACTTAAAATACCTGACGATGATTTCAAGAGCGTGAGTGAATTTAGCGAGCGTATAAGAATGAGAGCGAGACACTTTTAGCTGTGACAATTTGATTGATTTATTTGATGGCTCTGTCTGTCTCTATTTTGTTCTTTTTTCTCCACACTGCACATCAGAACCTTTTTTTTTCTCCTCTTACTCCAGTAAATTCATATTGACACTTCACTCATTCCGTTTGTCTCTCGTTCAAGCTCACAGTCGTACACATGTCACGACTTTTGTGAGCTTAAAAACGAGAAAATAGAAAAAGTTTTTTGTTACGCTCTTTTGATTTTCTTCATGTGAAGATATATTTTTTCGGTATATAAATAATAAATTGATAAAACTTCAGACTTGTGCAATAAAATTTTGAAAGTCTCGAAGAATTTTCTGCATGTGTGCCATCATCGTCTTTCCTCCATTGAGAGGGAACTCGTTATTTAAACATTGACAAATGGTTCATTGAGCATTTAACATAACATTTTGATTTTTTTTGCTCTCTTTTAAATTTTCTCTATATTCGCTTTCGAGTATCTTTAATCTTCTTTGAAACGAATTTAAAGCTTCTTCTGCTGAATTTTGAGGATATCAAAAACTCTGAAGGACATTCAAGTATTTTTAAACAACTTTTATGCTACCTTTGTGTACAATTTTTTTCGAGAGGATTTTTGTTCCATATTGCGAAGGTTGTTAAAGCTCAAATGTTGAGTGAAAAAATCACTTTAAGAAATTTTTATTTAAAAAAATTACAAAATAAATTTCTAGGTTTTTTTAAATTTATTAGCAAACAAAAAATCCAGGAAATCTTCAAATTTATCTTTTCTCATCATCAAAACCTTTTTTTCTGAACAACAAAAATCTCTTTTTATCATCTTTTACCATAATCTGGGTGTTATACTCTAGAAAAACGCACATTAAAGGCGAAGAAGAATTTTTCTTAGAAATATCACAGTGGGATGTCTTAAGGAGAGAAAACAGGCTTCAAGAAAAAAGAGAGACAAAAAAAGTTGCTCGGCTTGGGAAAAGATAAAATCAAAATTAACATTTAAAACAAAATTTTTTCATCCTCGACATTTGCATTTTTGTGCTTTCGCGTTTTTTGGTGTAAAATTTTCTTTCCTCCAACGAGATGACGAGGAGATAAAAAGTATAAAGAGAAATGTTGGCAAACATTTCCACCTTACGCACACTTTCATAATGCCGCTGACTCTTGTTTGATGTCGTGAGAGAAGAAAATCTTTCAAGGTCCATCAGTGGAGAAAAAAAACACGAGCTATGAGGTTTTTTATTTCAAATATTTCTAGGAAAATTTATGCTTTAAAATTTTTTAAGTAAAATTAAATTTGATTTTTTTTTATAAAAATCCCTCTGTAAGTACAACCGTATCACTGCAGTGTCATAATTAATAAATATTTCATTAAAATTTTCTTTTTTTTCTCTCGCTTCTTCTTCGCACACTTAAAAGCGAACACTTCACGCCGAAAGTGAGAATGAAAAGTCTCAACGGGCTAATTGTGAGACTGTAAAACGACTCGAGCACATACACAAGGAGCACAATCATTGCCTCTCTCTTTTTTATTGTTTGCAATCTTGAGATGAAAATGAGTGTGGAAATATTTACTGTGATCTCGTGTAATTTAAATTTTCTTCTTTGCTAGTTGAAATTTTTTCCTGCAATGTAAGCGGGCGCTTTTTATTGACTCTCGTTAGCATTTTACTTCGTTTCCGTTCCATGAAGGGAGGGAAAGCAATTTTCACTCATTATGTGTTATGCTGTTGTTAGAATTGTTTTTTTTTTCGGTGCTGAGCTGATGTTATTGCCACTCAACATTCCTCCGTAAGGGAACAAATGATTTTAATTTTCACCTGCTCGCACAAAAATTTTCGAGGGTGAAACGATGTGGGTTGGAAAAAGCATTTTAATTGAATACAAAAATATTTTCGTAAACAATTTTTTAATTTACAAAAAAATCTCATTAAAATTATTTTTGATGAGTTTTAGAAAATTGTTTTTAAATCAAATTCTTTCTCGCTCATAAATTTTTCTGAACTAAATTAAATCATAATATAAGCATAATTTATAATTTTAAATAAAACTAACAGCGAAAATCTCATTTAATTCCACACAACAAAAAAAAACTTAAAGTAAATAAAGCAAAAATGCCTCCATATCACGAGATGATCTTAGATAGAGCGAGGGAACCAGTAAACATAATAATGAAGCCTCACGGAGAGAGCAGAAAGAAAAGTTTTTTAAATTTTCTTCTTATTTTTTTCTCCCGAGCCTCTTAAGCAACTCGAAATATAACAATAACAATAAAGAATGTTAGAGAGTAAAAGTTCCTCTATGCCATGGCTGGATATTGTTCCCATCATCATTTTCCCCCCACCTCACTTCGTTTAACATCATCTTGAGGCTGTTTTAGGCTTGAGATAAAAATTTCATAAAAAAAGAGAAGAATTTTTTTTCGAATACACAAATTTTTGTCTCTCGTTCAAGGTTCTTCCCTTTTTTACCCAACCAAACACACCGCAAGAGGTGGAAACTTTTTACTTTTTGCTGTAATCCAGCAGACACGAAGAGAAATTTCCTTCATCATCTTTAAGCACTTTCTGATAAACAGCATATCCGGATAAGAGAAAGCTTGTTCAACTCTGTGCCGCCTTCGAGATCATAAACTAATTTTTTATTACAACTTGCGAACTTTTCAATTTCACAAAACAGCGAAGAAACTTTCAAAGTACTTTTTAGATGATGATATTGCAGGAAAAATTTGTAAAAAGGGTTATGTGAATTTTTTTGGAGGATGCTAAAAATATTTAATTTAAATTAGATTGTGATTAATTTAATTTATATTTTTAAAATTTAGTTTGAAATTTAAAACTGAATATTCCAGAATAAATTTTTGTATAAAAATCTTAAATTTTCCTGTTTTGCCAACCCCTTCATATGCACTTTTTATTTCATCCCAGACTCATTGTCATTTCCCTTTCACATCGCTCAATTTTCTATACACAAAAGAGAATTCAAAAAAAGGCGCTCGGATGCAATAGACGAGTATACTCAAATTTATATTGCCGCTCGTTTAAAGAACTTTAGTGACTTTTTCTCCCATTCTTTACCTAGCAATTTCATCTGTATATGCTCGCCTCGCCTCATCGAGCGAGAGCATCTCGTAAACTGCTTCTATATGCCATTTTTATGAGTCACTTGCTTTCATTGTGTGTACATACCTGTTCGTTTTTCCGCTTCATTAATCGCAATGTCTTCCAGTACCGTAGGATCAGAGCGTCCTTTTTGATTCACACTATATGCGATCAGGAGGAGTGTTGGTGAAAAGGAGTCGGATGGCAGTAAATCTAGATGATTTTTTTTCGTATACGAGATGAGAAAAAAGAAAAACGTTAATTAAAGGAGTGAAATTGAGTTAAAAAAATTGTGTTGTCGACATGAGAGGCAAAAAATTAAAATAACGAAATAATTGAATTAAAAGCGGATGTGAAGCGTTGACTGGATGCGTAGGATGCAGGTGAGAGTAATTTTGAAAAGTTTTAAAAAATAATTTTTAATAAAATTTATTCACTCATTAAATTTTAAAATTTGAATGTTTTAACTATAATTTCCGTTCAATATTTCTCAGACACTCACATTCATTAACTCTTTAATTAGTTTCAAGATTTTTTGCTTAAAGCGACAGGAAAATTTAAATTTTTATTCATTAAAATTTGAGCTTAAAAATATTTTGTTTTTTCTTCTTTTAAGATGTCTATAGATGTGATAATTTCATAGCAATTAATGATACGAAAGTTAACTTAATTGTCCTTTTGTGTTTAAAAATTAATTATTTTTCACATAAATTTCCTCAGTTGCAACCCCTTGAATTTTCACCCACACCTTTATCGTTATTTTCAAAAATAAAAGAATCTGTGTGAAGGAAAGAGCGAATGCTAATTAATTATCATCAGTCGCAAATTAGACAAAGATTGAGCGGGATGATGATGATGAGAGAAAGGAAAAGAAGTTAAGAAGAAGTAAATGAGCTCATACCTGCTAAATCAATTCGAAATAATGGAACATCATTAAGAGCACTTGTTATATTTAATCGCAGTTTTCTCGTTTGTGAGTCGTAGGCCTCGAGAAAGAAGTACTGCGGTAAGCCGCCATCGTATCCAGCAATACACTCCAATTCCATTAGCGTCGGCTGCTCGACTGTCTCCGTCAGAACGGAATTGGCATATGGATTGTTGCTATTGATAATGTTTGCATTGTGCTGATTATTAAAACTACTAATACTATGTTGTGACGATGGCACCTGATGATATTTCGACGATGCCGCCGAACGTAGGTAAGAAAATGATGATGATGATGTTATCGAATTATCTGGCGCATATTGATTTTTCTGTTGTGCTCTATTAAAGTTTACGTGCTGCTTTGTTTCGTTAAAGGAAGACTCACTCCTGAATGATGATGCTCCCGATGTTGTCGCGTGACGTTTTATACTTTTTAAATTTGATTTATATCGATCGTTGCTTTTATTATCACTGTGAAAATGAGAAGAGAAATTTTTTATTATATTTGCGTTACATTAAACTTGCAGTGAGGGTTGTGAAAGAGGAAAAATGTTTGAGATTTTAAAACGCCCACATTATAAAAAAGATTCTTTGAGTAAAGTCTGAAAAAAATTCTAAAAACTGCCCACTTTTGTTCAATCAAATAGAGATGAAGTAAGATGAGGAAAGTTCTTTTGTGGGAGTTGAGGAAATACGTTAGAAATATTTTAGAATCTTTTAAAAAAATTTATTTTTATTTTTTTTATTAATTTTTATCCATTTCCACGGATAAAAATTTGGTATGGTTTCGAAATTATATTTTGAGTTTTTTAAATTTAATTTTAGAGCTTTTTTAAATAAGCTTTAAAGCTTTTTCTCCAAAGCTTTTATAAATAAAATTTAAAGAATTTCACAGATTTAATTTATTTGCAAAATCAACCAAAGCGTTGCTATGCAAAGTCGACATCTTTAAGGTTAGCAAAAATTATGAATTAATGTTAATTAAGAAATTTCTTAGTAATTCACTGAAATTAATTCCTCAACATCTTCAGACTAGACATTCTTCCTTCTTCTTGTTACCTTTTTAAACAAAATCTCCAATTACCTCGTATTGTTGCCCCTCTGCTGTCTCTGTTGATGATAAAAATGTTGTTGCTGCGTATTTTTTCCGCTTTGATGCTGCATGTTGTTATTACTGCCCGCTCCCGTCGATGATTTTCGATTTTCCAATAGATTTTTATCCTTCA
This sequence comes from Tanytarsus gracilentus, assembly GCA_038502055.1. Lineage (NCBI taxonomy): Eukaryota > Metazoa > Arthropoda > Insecta > Diptera > Chironomidae > Tanytarsus > Tanytarsus gracilentus. The sequence continues at coordinate 2,030,449 of JAXRKN010000043.1, read as the reverse complement.
CGTATTCCGTTGTTATGTAATTTAATTCTTTTGCTTGCTGGCCCCCATTTACAATTTGATTACGGCCACTGGTGCTGCTGCTACCAATATAGAATGGTAAATTGGAAGAGGAATTTGATAACATTGCCGTCGTTGCCGCTATCGACGAGGAGGGTGATGAATAAGGACGTAAAGTACAATTACGCAATGGGGCAGGTTTGGCTGTGAAAAGAGAGAGAGAGTGAGTAGGAAATGAAAATTTTAGTAGGCACTTCACGAATAAACTTCTCAAATGAATGGAGGTGTAAAACTGTAAAATTCTATCAAAAAGGGACGAAAAAGAAAAGGGGATGACATTTTTAGACTGACTTGAATGACTGATTTTGCGAAATGCAAAAATTATTCTCCTAATTACAAATGGCCGCGCATAATTTGTTTGTTAATTTAAAAAACATTTTCATCTCTCGAGATTCACCTGAGAGAAAAAATTTATAATTATTTTATGAGAAGAGTCTCAGAGGGGAAATTAATGGAGGAATATAATTGAAAATGACAACTTTGAACTTTTAGGAATTAGTGCGGTGGTTTGGTGAAGAATGAAGAAAGCGGAAGGAAGAAATATGGGGATCTTAAGCTATGAAGTCAGTTGAGTGTAAGAAATATTTAAGGGGAGTGTTTAAAAAAATATTAAGACTCTTTATTTTTAATTTTGTCTTAAGAAGTTTAAAAAAATTTTCATTATTCACTTTAGTCTAAAAACTCCCTAATTTAACTTAATAAACCCTCTGATAATTTCCTCGAGTCCTTTCATCGTCTTTGAACATGCAAAATTTCGCTAAAAGTAATCATCGCAGAGCATAATGGAAAATCTCTTTCTTCACCATCCACCTACATTCTCCTTCCTTCCGAAATTTAGTGGAAAAAGAGTGTCGGAGAAAATTTTCACGCGCGAAGGCAAAAAGATGATTTTGGCATCAAGAAAATTTTCATGAGAGCGAGTAATAAAGTTTTCAATAATCTAATCAAAATCAAAGAGAATTTAATTAACTGAAAATTTTCACACTTCTTCTTGTTCTTTTTTTGAGATATCTTAAAGTTTTTCTTTTTGGGTTGAAATTTAACATGATGGTACTTACCGGCAGGAACAATCTGAAATAAACACGGCTCCATTTGTTTTCCAATCGGATTTTTGCCCCAACACGCCAGCGTTCCATAATCTCGTTCACCTTTCGGCGTATAAATCAGTTCGTTCACTGCTTCCATTATCAAACCTGAGAAAAGTTGGAGAGAGAGACAAAAGTGAGATTCACAGCATACACATAGAGAGTGAATGAGAATGAAGTGGAACAAGCAGCAGGCTGGCAATGAAGAGTGCCACAACAATAAAAACAAGAATAAATTGCAACGATTAAGCTCTTGAAGAAGATTAATGCTTATGGTTTATGGATGAGAGATAAAAAAGAAATTTTGTATACTTAGTGGATGAGTTAAAAGTCTTAATGGAAATTGGTCAACTCTCTTAAAATTAAACTAAATGGTTTTTTAAAAATTTCCTTATTTTTTCGGAGCCACCGATTTTTCACTCATCAGTACCCCAAAAAAAATAGTAGAGACGTTAGTTATGCCCGCAATTGTGTAATATTACTGCTGCTGCCACAAAGCAAACACACACGCCGTGAGGCAGCCACTCAACTCATCACGATGACGAGATAGAGAAGATAAAAAAGAGAGTCTAAAGTACCATTTCCATTAGTGCCGCTTTCATCGGCATCAAGATAAATGTGATCCGTGTCGGGATTGAAGTTTTGTTGAATTGTCGTATGGTGACCGGATGGTACTTCATATCTCTCGCCGCTATTTGAAAACGACCACTCGAATGACACTTTTGCTGGATCGGCACTAATTCGACACGCAATTGTCACTGACTCATCGATTGATGCTCCGACTATTGTCACGCCATTTGACATGCAGACGGGTGCGTCTGTAAAGAAGAAAACAAGTTTAAATTATTAAATTAGCTGATTCAGTCATAAAGTTTACGATGAATTAATTAGTGTTGAGTTTTGTTAGTTACATGTGCACAAAAGAGCGCTTAAGGGAGATCACGAAACGCAAAATTTTGAAACTGAATTTTTAAAATTTAATCCTTTTTTCGCTGAAATCAAAATTTAAATTTATAAAACCTAAAATCCCCAAACACGTGGTTTTAAAGCTTTACAATTTAATTTACCACCATTCATATAGACTTAGAGGCAAATTTCGAGGAGTAATTAATTCCACCTTTGAATCAGTTTCACTTAACATTAAGCAAATATGTACAAACAGTTTTCTCTTTGCATCCATTGGAAATTGATAAAGATCCCGCACTCGTTTGCGTTCGACATCAAAAAACCGAGTTTACAAGATTTAGTGAGGCGGAAAAATTAATTCATTAACTAATCATTATGTGTTGACTGTGTGTGATTGATATTGAATTAAGAGGAAAATTAAAGTGAAGTAATTGAAGGATTTTCGAAAGTAAGTTCATTTTATTGATTGGTGTTAAACTATGATTTTAAAAAATTAAAATACGTTAAATATTAACATTGACAAAATTAATTTTAATTTCATTAAAAGACAACATTTAGATTTACAGACGAGTCAATTTTCTTTTCCTAATTTTATGCCACCATAAAGCCGAAAAAGACATTTTAAAATTCTCGACTAAAAGCTGTTGTTTCAAATTATCTCTGATGACACGAGTTTAATATAAAAGACAGCGAGAAAAGAGAAAATAACAATTTTGTTTCATCATTAAAAGCAGAAATGAAATTATCGCATTAAAAATTAATTTTTCCTTCCTCTTCTCTCTGCCTTAATTTTTTCGCTTCCATCATTTTCCTTATCACCATCCTCCCTCTCCCTCATTCAACACCCTGCCGCTGTGTTTATGTATTTAAACTTTTTTTCGCTCTCATTTGGAAAAACATAAACAATAAACGGCGAGAGAGAGTGAAACATTTTAATGACTGTTTGCAATGTAACTAACAAGTAATTTAAGCGTGTCCTGAGTGAGTGAGAGCGAGATGAGAAAAGCAACATTTTTAATTAAAAATTACAAAACGAGCTTGCAAAAATATATAAAACTTTTTATATTTTCTTTCTCGCGTAAATGTTGAAAATTAATTTTTTTTATCATCTCGTGAAATTTATCATTGAATTCGCGATAAAATTTAAAAATATTTTTGTCCTAAATTTTACAAATTTGAGAAATTAATTATTTGAGTTTCAACTTTCAAACTTTAATTTTATTTTATCCGAGCACCTCAAAGCAGGAAAAGAAAGACACCCGATAGGAAGAAGGAAGTTTCATAAGTTTTTTAATGAACCTGTTGGACTGAGAAAAATGATACGAGACAGAACAAATGAAAATTGCAATTTTAATTTTAATTTAGATCTTCTCAAGTGCTTTTCCTTCTTTTTTTCCGCTTTAAAGTTGATAAATGAAAACGCTGAGAGAAATTTTATGGCTGTTGAGTAATGAAAATTGAAATGAGAAATTTTAAAGGAAAAAAGAGTCAGCTGCCGGGTCAATCGTAAAGTATGCAAATTTTTCGAGCGACTTGAAATTGTTTTATGGACTGTCAAAGTGGGGTTTGTTGACAGAAAATGAAATTAAACCTTTTTAATTCCTAAAAGTGAAAATTCAATTGTAAAATTAAAGCTTTAAATAAACACAGCTAAATTTTTGCATTGTTTAAAGATTTAATTTTGAATTTCTCGATAGCAAAATTATCACTTTTAAAACAATATTTTTTACTGAAATAAATTTGTAGCATGAGTTTTTGCTCGCTCAAATATGCTGCAAATGTCACTTCAAATATTTAATTCTACTTAAAGGTTTTAATGTACATTTTATGACAATATCATTGAGCGTGAATGGAGTAAAAACGCAGACAGGGAGATAAAATTATTTTTTCAAGGGTTAAGAATATTTTTTTGCAATTTTAAATTTTAAAAAAGATGAAATTTCAAAATTGACAAAAATATTAAATTTAATAAGTTTTAATATAAAAAACTTTATTTAAAAATTAAAAATCGTCCAACTCTTGCATAAAAAATAGAAAATTACACAGGAAGCAAAAAACGGATGGAGAACATATGCATGCGTCATTATATGGTTTTTGTTACTTAATTTCTCCCTCAACATCATCACATTCGTTTACAATTCTACAATTCTATGTACGAGACTTAAAAATATCCAATTATAAGAGGATTTGTCTTGAATTTTGCGCTTATTATGTGCTTATGTACACAGCAAATTAAAATTGTTGTCATGTAGATATTTTTTTCTCTCTCTGTTGAAACAACAAGGATGAAAATTTTTACAAACAATTTCACTCTCTCACCACAACCGAGAAAATAATGTCGTCAAACTCATTCTCGTGTGCTTAAAATGAAATGAAAATCATTCGATGGAAGTAACGCTGGAGGGGTTTGTTTAATGGATGAGTGACGAAAAATTTGAATGCAGCAAAAAATTGTTTTTCATTTTTTCAAATTAACTTTTTTAAATAAATTGAATTTTTATGAAAAATTATTTCCTCACACCCGAAACTATCTCACTTAAGAATTTCACAAACAAAACTTCTCAAATTTCATCATCATCATCACAAGAAGCAACAACATCAAGCCGTAAAATTCTCTTTCTCAATTTAAATGGGGTCGAAAGGAATTTTCAGCATCTTTATGTCACACAGAAGTCAAAAAGAGATGAAATGTTAGTTTGGAATTTACTTCTCGAGTTGACTGAATGAAATTTCAACAATTTTGCTTGTTAAACCCCCGTTGAATATAGACCTTAATTCCATCCGAACTGTTTTTCTTATTGCGATATTAAAAGCGTCGTGTGTTGCTAGAGAATTTTCACACAGCTTGCGAAGGGATCAAGGAAAATTCTTAAGCCTTTTGCGGAAAACACGAGTAAGGTATTCATTGTGTGGGGACTTGTAGTGAATTCTTCGAAGATCAAAAGGAAATCAAATTTTTAGGCGTTTTAAGGTTGATAAAAATTGAATTTTCAAGCGTTTTAAAATTTTTTGTGTAGTTTTTCACAAATAATCTAAACTGACTAAAAAGCTACTTACAATGAACTCTCAACGCCACTAAAGAACTTTGTGTCTCTCCTCGGTCATTTGTAGCGGAGCATGCATACATTCCAGAGTGATTTCGACCAACTCGTTGTAGGACTAATGATCTAGTCGAGATGATGACACCCCATGATACATTTTGTGTAACCGGAATTCCCTGTGAATAAAAAGAGATAATTTAAAGGGTTTCTTTATCATTAAATTGTTTACATTCTTTTTTGATGAGTGAGCGATAAGGCAAAAAAGAGAATTTCATCCTTTTGCCGAGTGTAAAAGTCTTGAGACTATTAATAGCAACAAATTTACTCTTGCCAGTGTTTCGGTTGTGGGTTGAGAGCTTCTTAATTTGCCAACATAGCTTTAATAAAATTTCCAACTTTATTTCTTCTTTGAAATCCGAGAACAATAATAATATTTCAAAATATCTGTTTTCTCTTAATTCACTCCGCATTTCATTCCTAAAAACTTCTTCAACGCAAAAATGTTTTCTTCATCTCAGTATTGAGTTTTTCCTCAAAAAAAAAATAATAATTTTCTTTGCTCGCTTTCAAAACTTAATTAACTCAAGAGATATACATAAGAAAATGGATGATGGAAAAGATGGAGAGTGTCTTGGCGATGAGGGCAGGTTGGAAAATTGTTTTTGATTAAAATTTTTCGCTCTTAAGATGAAACTCGAAGCTTCAGGAATATACATTGAGACAAAAGACTCAAAGAGAGGTTTTTCCACAGTAAAATAGTTTCCTCCTTTTGAAGCTTGAGATGGAAACCACTTTAGATGAAGAAGATGTTGAGATAAAAAGGGGTGTGAAAGTGGGCGAGATATTTTTGTGTCATTTGAGATCATAACTCATAAATTTATTGAAATAATTAATTAAATAATAATATTTTATTTAAATAAAGCTTACATACCAAAATTTCAACCCCCTTAAAATGATTTTAATTAAGCTTTCACCATTGTAGTTTTACACCCTTCAAAAAACCTTGATAAAATCTAACCTCAACTATTAAAGACTCTTCATAAGGAAACTTTGAATATTTTACAAAACAGGACATTTTTGAGATCTTTGCATTAACTCATTTTCATGCAGCTTTAAATGACAAAGCTCTTCTCATAATAATGTCGGTAAACATTTTTCTCATTCCCCAAGACAACTTGTTGGCATCATCAATGTCAGTGTCGTGTCTCGTCTTTTTTAAAATATCCTTCATGATACAAATTCAATAAAGAATTCTTTTCTCGCAACGAAGACAGCAAAAGGGGAAAAATTGTTTTTTTGACCAAAAAGCTTCTGCAACGTTCACTCCATAAAATAATATTAAATGTGTGCTTATAAGGGTATTCTTGCAACTGACTCTGTTGCTGTTGGCTTCTTTGATAAAGCAACAAAATTGTTAAATAAATAGAAAATTATTTGCCAACTAAAATGCAACAGCATCTTCTAAGGAATATTTGTGTTCACTTTTATGATTCAATATGGCACTCGAGGGTGTCAGTCGGAGAGAATTTTCTTCACTTAGCTGCAAAGTGTTAAGTAAATCAAATTAATGAGCTGAAGAGAAAAAACAGTTGGTGGTTTTATATAATTTATAAATATTAAGCTCATTTTCAGTTGGCGAAAAAATTTCATGAAAAATATTTTTTGCATCCAGGAAAATTGAATAAAAATTTGAGAAAGCTTTAAAAATATGAACTTTTGAAAGGCTCTCTAAAATTCCAGAAATTATTTTCGACAAGCCAAAGCTGATCAACAATTTCGGAGTAAAAGTTAAATCCATTTTGTTATGGTGAGTCTTTCATATTTACTTTGCCATCATGCTTTTTCACAAATCCTATAAAGTTAAAATATTGTGAAAGCTCATCGAGGAAAGAAGAGAAATTTCGTCCAAACATGCATCAAAGAGAGATTCCAGAGAAACATAAAGCCGAAAAATTAAAATTTATTTTCGTTCAAAATTCCACAAAAAAGAGCTTTTCTACTTTGTATAAATTTCATTTCTGCAGTTCCGCTCTTCTTTTCAGAATACATGATATAAAATTATCTGTAAACCAGACATTTATTTTTTTAAATAAAACGAAGCAAAAAAATTGTGCTGCACAAGTTTATGAGAGAGCAATTTTCAAGCCACATATTCACACACAAAAAGAAAGATTGAAAAGAACCGAAAAATATTATTAAAGACTTATGAAAATTTCTTTCCCACATATTTCGCTTTCATGCCATGAGAATATTGCCGAGAGTTTGTCATAAAGGGGGAAAAAACACGAAGACACTGTTGCGAGCGGAACTTGAAACGTTTATCACAAAAAACATTCACAAGTAAATTTCAAAGAATTTTTTTTGTATGGCGCTGCTACTCTCGCTAAGTGGTAAAAAAATTTTCATATTAAAAAAGGGGGAGGAAAATATTTTCAGAAAGTAATACAATGGGTGAGTGAGTTTGAGAATTTTGCTAAAAAGAATGAGGAGAAAAATGCAAATGGGAAGAAACTTTGTGTTTAGAAATTTACAAATTATTATTTGTTCAAAAAATTATTTGTTTACATAAATTGCAAAATTTCCTGGATGTTTGAAAATTTTTAAAATCCAAAGTCTCATTTTTTCTCACACCTAACTTATTGGCTCACCAGAGTGAAAGATATCATTCACACAAAAAAGGTAAAATAAAAGTACAAAAAGGCGAGAAGAGAAAAATTCATTGAATAAATTTTTTTTCCGCTGCCTTTTTTTCCTTTTCAACTCTCACGCTTTATTATCTTTATTTGCATATTATACTTATTGTTTACTTGACAAGCACCACTCCAACAGCGAGCTACATCGTTTCGTGGAACAAGTGCACAACATTTTTATGGCTTTACCCTCTTGAGAATGATGATAACAATAATGAATATATATTTTTTACTCTCGCTGCTTCTCGCAACTCCTCATTCATCTGATAAAGTGAACTCTCATGATCCTAGGGGTCGCATATCGTTCGAGACGTGTAAACTGAGAGGTACAATATTTAGGCTCTCGCTTCTTACTTTTCCTCCATCCTCGAAATGTTATTATTATGTGTTATCATCGTCATCGGCAGCAGTGACGAGTCGACAAGCAACAATAACAAAAAATGAGGGTGTAAGCAAGCACGATTTGTGAATCAAACTAACCCCAGATAGATTAAGTTTAAAATGTTAAATTCTCAAGATTTTGATAAAGTTTGAAAGGTAAAAATTCAACTTCGATGTTAAATTTTTCTCTCCCTGGGAATTCTTCCACTTCACCATTGATTATTGTTTTTTAAGACCACAATGAGCTTATGTTTCATTCTGTTATTTTTTGAATATAACGAAAGAAGACATTATGGATGTCATTTACTTTCGCATCTCATTCACTCGCGCTTTTGAAATTTAATGAAAAAAATTCTTCTTCCGCTTTTTTATGGATGCGTCTAGAAGATGACAATGATTTTTTTTTGTCGAGAAGATTCATTGTGTAATATAACAGCAGGACAGCTTATTAAGTGGTTCGGTGGGGAACGTAAAAATAAAATTGAGAGGTTGTGAATAAGTGAAATGGCGCTGAGTTAATAAATCTAATGAGTTCAATTGAAGATGCAAAATTTTATAAATGAGACATTTTTATTGCGCAAAAAATCTCGGTTGGATATTAAAACTTTTTATTGCAGATAAATCTAGAATAAAAAAATTATTTAGAGCTTTTTGGAAGAGCTTTTTTCATTCAAGCATTAATTATTTTTGAAAAATTCTTAAAAAAGCTTGTAACAATTTCAAAAGCTTGAAATTAAGAAAAAAAATTTAAAACTTCAAGACAAAAAAAAGTTTTTTAAAAGCTTTTGAATTTTGAAGCTCAAGAGATTTCAATGAAAATTCATTTTTTAATTTGAATTTATTCATTTTTTTATTTCATAAATTTAACTTTCGAAAGATCTGATTTCTTTTTTATCATTTTACTCTCAAAAGAGCTCAACCGTCAAATAAAAAAATCAAATACTTCAGATTTAAGCCACGTCGCTTCTGACCTTAAAAAAATTCAAATCGCATGAATAAATTTCTAAAGGAATAAAATAAAATGCAATTATGCACACACGAGCAGTACACAAAACAATTTCTATTGCGATCATAAGATATTTTACCAGCGAGATATGTTGAATGTACATGCAGCACCGAGAGTGTGCTGAGAGTGCCATGAATTATTACTTTTATTCGGAAACTTATTTTTCGAATCTAAAAATACGATTTTTTGTGTGCAATGCATGAGAATTATACGGCAGTGAGAAGAGAGTCGAATAAAATGCAAAATTGTGGGTGTGAGAAATGCCAGCGACTATATATGGGTGGATACAACAGTGGTGAGAAAAATATAGCAGCCAAAAGAGCACACGAGTAAAAGCTTCACGATGCTAATATATTTTTTTTATTTATCATTTTTATTTTTGGACATTTTATAGTCGCAGTCGTAAATATGGAAATTTTCTCTCTCTCACCATAACTTTTATCTACATTTTTCCATTCTCAATTCTTTCTGTAACACCCACAATTGAATACACAGGCACTATAGTAAAGTTGATATTTGTTGACAGTTGTAGATTTTTTTTTCGTCACAAAGCGAATTTTTATTTGAGTGAGAGAGAAAATTATCGTTTACACTTTGGAGCAGCAACAAGGAAAAAGTACTCGAGAAGCTTATGAGAGTAATATACAGCAGATATATGTGTTGAGCATGTGATATGCTGACTTGACGCTTTTATCTCTCACACCCACCAATTGCCCTCCTCCACATAGTTTCTCCCTTTTCCATAAAGTGAACGAAAATTTCTTTGCTTTTTGTGAAGTTTGAAATTTATAGCGAAACCTCAATAAAATTCTAAATTCAAAAATTAAATTAAAACTTTTTTAACGGAAAAATTCGTTAAAAATTGCAGTCTTGGATTTATTGCACTTTCTTATTTTAAAGCTGCAATAATGAAACAAATTAACGATTACGAAATTTTCCCATTTCTCATCTTCATTTAACTTCTTTTACAAATTTAATCATCCTTAAAGCTCACTCATAAAAAGTTCGTAAACTTCTACTTACATCATGCGACCATGAAATCTTCACCGACGATGGATTCGCTTTGACATTGCATTCGAAATAAACATCATCGTTCTCCTTAATATCATCGGGATTCAGCGTCGATCCGAGTGTAAGTAAAACTTCTGGTGGATCTATAAATAAATTAACACAAGAAATAAATTAAAATTTCATTCATTATTAAGTGCTGAGAGCTTTAAAATTCATTTCCACAATTTTTTTCTTTCATAAAGTTTTTCCTTTTCTTCTTCATTTCCACTTTTCGACATAATTTAATGACGAAAAATGTTTTTTAATGTTTTATGCTGAAGTGGAAAAAATCGCCCTAAAGTAATATGAAGAAAGTTTTTATGTTGTTGGAGTTCGAATATGTGATGAAAATTTTAAATAATTTTTTTAGAATTAATTAAAAACGCTTTAAAATAATTTTCAACAAAATTTCAAAAAGAATTTTCATTAAACTCTTTCACCCATAAAATTCATAATTTCATTTTCCACTGAAGTCATTAACGCCAGCATCTTATGAAATATTTTTCTTTAAAAACAAAAAATATGTTTATGCCAATGAATTTATGAGGACGATATTAAAAAGTTCCACGAAAAGTTTTCTCCCATTTCCTCTTTTTCTGTTGCTGCGCTCTCAAAAGTTATTTTGAATCAACAATTTTTCAGGAGAGAATTTTTTACAGTTTACGATTTTTCCTTTTTTAACAAAATTAATTTTCTTTAAATTTTTTTCCTTCCAAAAATTACCTCAAAATTTCTTCATATGCAATTTTAAGCATAATTCAATAATTAGTAAACAGGTTAAAATTTTACAAAATATTTCTGGTAAATTAAAACGCTTGACTGAAAAAAATAATGATCTCAATTACAGGGAAAATATAAATTTCATAGCACAAGCTTGAGATTACACAGTTTGTGAGTTTTCTATTCCTTGACGTGATATTGATAAAGTTTTTAAATGTATAATGATTACAGATTGATTGCACGTTATTTATTCTAGCCTTTAAATAAAATGTCAAGCGTAATAATAGTTTATTATTTCAGATTATAGATCACTTTAAAGTTATAGAAATTAGAAAATTAAAGGTTGAAAATTTCAACTTGAAATATTGATTTGATCAACAAGTTTTTGAAAAGTCACGTGCGATTTTTTTAAAAATTTTAAAATCTATAAATAATTTTTCTGAGTTCAACCTTAATTTTCTCTAAATTTATAATCACTCTCGTAAAACAAATTTAAAAGGTTTTCTATGCAAATTCCACAATCCATTGATATCAAGATGAGTCTTCGAGCAAACGTGACAGGTGTGCATCTTCAATTATCTTGTGATTACATCTCAATTTCTCACATAAAAACTTTCTCATCATTTTGTGCACAGAGCATTTTGTGCTTGCACGAGAGACAGCAAAAGCAATTACAGATCGTTTAGTAATGAGCATAAGTTTCACTCTAAATTTTTATCTTCATGCGAGTTTGTGTCATGACTTGCACTTGGAATTTCCATGTCACTTTGACACTATCATAATCTCATTATTTTGGAGAAAATTGAGGAAGAAAATTCACGAAAAACTTCGACTTTAAAAAATGAAAATTTCAGCAAAAGTTCGAAAGCTTTCAAAATTGGTTGCATAACTTTAAGGGGTAATTTTTTGTAAATATTTCAGAGCATTAAAAAGAACAACTTTAAGTCTTTCATATCGCTTTTAAAATTGTGTTGTTTTTTCATCGCCATCATGATAAGATAATTCCCAAATTAGATGTAATAATTAAATTTATTGTCCGAAAACAATGTAAAGAGAAATGTGATGAAAACGAGGATTTTTGGTCGATGTCAATGTCATTTGACATTTTCTCGCTCTTTTCATCCTTCGTATCGTAAAAGGACTGAAAATAATTCTGTCTGCAACTTGGAATGTCCAAAAATAAATTTGTCTTGCTGCGAAGATAAAGTGAATTGAAGTGACGCAGCAAATAGTAATTGAGTAAGTGAAGGATAAATCGTGATGCGATAAACAATGATCAGGGTTGAAAAATTTCGAGATGTCATAAATATTTTTTTTGTCTTTCAAAAAAATTAAGACATTTTCATATTAAATTAAATTTAAATCTCAAAAGTTCGTTAAAATTAAAAATTCCTCGGTCACAACTCACAAGAATGTAAACAAATTTTCCCATCATTATAATTGACCCAAATTCACGCCTTTGTCAACCCTGACCTTTTCCTCTTTATATATATTTTTTGTAGTAACATTACTATAATGACCGAAAGTTGCTCATCATCTATTTTCGTTGTACATACACACACACAGGAAATAAGAAGAGTTTTCGCATGTAGCGCAGGGTAAACATTTTATCCATTTCAAGTGTGTCGCACACATAAAAGAGACGAGCGAAAGATCTCAACTGAGATGACAGGGTGGAACGTGGCTCGGAGAGTAGGTCGATGTGAAAATGACAAAGAAAGCGAACTTACATAGCACATTCATTATTAATGTGTCCTCTAAAGCTGAATTCGGCAGTCTCGGATTGGATCCCTCGCATTTGAGCTTCGTATTATCGTCCGATGGCTGCGGCAGAAAGGTCAATATCGATAGCACTAAACTGCCATTAGTCGAATTTGTAATCTGCGAAATAAAAATTTATGTAAAATTTATAGTTTGATGCGGTGAAAATTTTCATAAATTACAATTTCAAATTCACTCGCAAAAATGAAAACTCACTCGACTTCGTGTGTGCAAAATGCCAATTTAATATTCAATTTTTAAAATATCAATCAGAGAGTTGAAAAACCAATTTACGGGTAATTGCAAAAATTACAAAATTTCTCTCTCTCGATGACATTTAATTAAAATTTTGCACAATTACGTAAAAAGTACCTCGAGGGTGTGTGGGAGAATGTGATTAAAAGTCAAACAGTTTTTTTGTCGTTTTAATGTAATTTTTTTTTAATAATTCAGCTTCAAATTGATATGAAAGTAAAAAAAAATATAAAATAAATCAAATCCACACAAATGTCCCCACTTATTAGTCGCAGTAGGAAAAAAAGCTCTCGATGTCACTGTTGATTGCTGAGGAGCGGCCTCTCTCATGAATCATTAATGTATCATCAATTTGAGAGGGGATTGTTGAAGTTGATTGAATTTCCAATCTAATAACATACAACGACGACAGGAGAAGCGTGAAGAACACATGTACATGGCGGAATAAGTCCTTCACACGATATTTTTCACTCTCAACTTAATTTATAATTAATGTACGAGTGGTAAGAGTGAAAAAAGAGCTTTTTTGTCGCATTTCATACATTTTGCGGCTATCTCGATAAGCCTCAACCCAACATTCAGGCACGATTGCATGATAATTACAGAAGAGCGATTCTTCACGCAATTAAATTGTACAATTTTAATTATGGCGTGATGTGTGTGTAAAAATCGATTGTCAACTCTAGTTTGATGTTCGAGCGAAGGATGGTTGAAAAAAGAGAGTGAGATTGGAAAAGTTTTTAAATTAAAAAATGAACCAAAAAAAAATTATAATTGCACTCGGTGGTGGACTTCAATTACTATCGGATGACGTGTGATTAATTAAAAGTGGATAAAAGTGGAAATTTTTAACTGACTTGCGCCTTTATATTCAATGATAAGCTCTTATTAGTTTCACAAGAGGGGTCTTAGCTATTTAAGTGTCATCCCATGCACTTCCTATGTAGTGTCACCACCTTATTGGGCCTCATAGGAAAGGCCGATTCTCAACAGAGCAAGTTCTACCACATTTTCTGAATCTCGTTTACGTCAAGCGTTATTCATCAAAGGGCCTACTCACAGTCTATGAACGCAAGCCGCTCCGGTAAGATTCCCATGAATCCACCTTACGACCAGTCCACAGACCGAACTCAGTGAGTAGATGCTGAGAAATCAACTTTCGAGCGAAAAAGGTCATCATGCGACCTTTACCTGATTTGAACACAGGACTCGAGAGTAGGCATGTTTCATTTCACACCGTTTCCACAGTGAAACACACCCATGCCACTGATCCACTTGACCAATGACACGATGACTCAGCACAAATTTTATGGCGATCGAATAATTGCTGAATTATGAAAATTGATTTTGAGAGATTTTTGTTCAATTAATCGACTTTGGAAAAAATCACAAAAAGCTTCAATAAAAGCTCTTCTTAAACAAAAATCTGTAATTAAAACTTTTTCATACTAGAAAATTTCATTATAAAAACTTTTATCAAAATAAAATTTAATTAAAATATTTTTTCTAAAAGCTTTGAATTTTTTTTAAAATTAAAAATTCTCAAAAAAGTTTTTCTAATCCAATTTGATTCACTAAATGAAGTTCAACCAACTTCCCATCGACTGCAACCCTTTTCAAATATGCTGATCGCTTGTCCACCTCACAGTTCAGTGCACAAACTCACTGCAAGCTTCGCATTCACAATTGTGATAATATCAAACTCTCCGAAAGCGAGTGGCACAAAAAAATATTTTAAGCGAGACTGGAATGAAAAAGTTTCAACATTTTTTCGTCCGCTTACCGTGCCACGCTCAAAGACTCGATTATTTTGGGTCCATTTTATCTCGGTGTCTGGAACAGAACCCTCAACTTCGCATGATAAAGTTATCTGGCTTTCCGTCACCAACTGTTTCGGTTTATGAACTATACTTGTTGATATTGGTTTCACTGTGAATGAATAAAGAGAGAAGAAAGGAAAAGGGTTGAAATAGTTTGCATAGTTTTTCAGCGTGATGTGATGCAACGATGGAAAGAAAAAATGGAATTTTTTGTGAGAAAATTTAAAGTAAAATGATAAAAAAATAAATTCAAATTTTTAAAATCGTTCAACAAATTCAAAATTTTCAATCCATAATTTCCATCCCTCGTCAACAAAAATTGCCTCGAAAGAGGATTTATTGTGACATTTTGACTACTCACACAACATCTCAAGCCTCACTGTTCGCTCGGCCGGCGGCACAAGCTTTGTATTAGACGCTTGGCACACGTAAGTTGTGTTCAATGCGTCACGCTTCATGTGGGGGATCTCCAAGCGATTGACGGTGACATGACGACCCATCGATACTCCACCGCCAGTTTTTATCGGTGTCATTCCACTGAACCACGTTACGGTTGGCTCTGGGCGACCTTTTGAAAGAGAGAGAGAGAAATTGTAAATTTACATTTTGAATTTTAATTTTTTTAGTCTGCATAACTTCGGGCTCGCTCAGACAAATAAATTTTAATTTGCTGTAAATCCATTTAATTTTTATTAGTTTGATCTCATGAACCGCATTGAGAAGAGAAATGTTGGAGAATTGTTAAATGATTTATTTTATTTGAAAGCTTTTAAAGTTCATAAAAAGTTTTTTTAGTAAAAAACTCTTAAAGCTTTTTTAAAAGCTCAACAATTGATAAATGATGATTAAATTTATAAATTTCGTCAGAATATTTCAAATTCAATGTCAAACTTCTTATAATAAAATCCTTAAACCTAATAAACTTTTATCACTTTCTCTTCAACCCTGTTCATGCTTTTTATTGCAAAAAATATCTCACAAAAAAAATTAGTGACTGTTTGGTGAAAATCTTATGAGAATGTGAGAAATTCGAGTGAGTGAGCAAATACCAGAAAGACCATTAAAATAATATAATTTTTGCTTGTTTGCACTTTGGTCGAGTGTGAGGAAGTGAGAGAGAACAATAACACACAAAACGGCAATAATAATGGCTTCGAGAGTAAGCAAATTTATTTGGATTATGGTCTACAGCATAACAGTCGTGTGTGCATGTGTGTGAGGCTCACCATAGTAACCGTAAAACCCGGAATTCAATTGTCATGGATTAGAAAAAAAGCCGCACAAACTCATGAGGATACGGTGAAGGAAAAATTGTGCAATTTCACTCCTTTTAGTCTGTTGAGTCTGTGGAATGACGATGACTGTATGTGTGGGATAAGCAATTACTAACAGACTCATCTTCATCGTCCCGTCATTGCTTGTTTGTCTGACAAATTCAACCATGGTAAAGAAAGTATCATCATGGCATAATCCGGTGCTGTGCGTTGGCTGTCGATCTCTAATCGAATACATACCGAAAATGTCGCATATCTCTTAAAATTGAAAATTTACGCAAGGGATGGAAAGCTGAATTAACTCAGCGCAAAGTCTTTAATGCGATTATGATCTTCTTACTCATCTCGATGGAAAATCGGTTTATGTGAATGAATAATCAGGCTGTTGCTGAACGAGATTATCCTTCAATGGCCGGAAGATATTTTTGAGAGAGTTCTCGAAAGTTGTTGTTTGTATTCATACAGCACCAAAGTTGAGCATTGAATGTTTTTACACTAATTAATTTCTACATTCAGAGAAAGTTTTTGCTGAAGTGAAAGTGAAATTATTTTTTTATGAAGTATCGAAGGATTAATTTAATATTAAACCATTTAGGCATTAATTGAGCGGATTATTGATAATTATGAGTGGTGGATTATTTAGTCAGTAAAATATTCTGAGAAAAATTGGAACTAGAATCAACGTAAAATTTTTTGAAAAAATTGCTAATTTATTCTCAAACTCATTTCAAGACTCTAAAGTTCATAAACCATTTTGAATCCTTGAAATTGAATCCTAATCGCTAACTAAATACCAAAATCTGCATTAATTTCCAATTAACAGTTTTTTTGTTTACCCTTTCGACTCTTTACTCCCTTTAACCCTTTAATTCTCGTCTACAGCTAATTAAAAAACTCTCCTCGCTGTAAAACACACAAAAGCTCATTTACATCTATTTGAGCTTAGCAAAGGTCACAACAGTGCGAAGCGGAATGCAAATTTTACCCGAGACATGTCTAATTAATTTTAGAGTTCCTTAAACTCAACTCACTGTCGTCGTTTACGAAAATATTTACATGAAGAAGGGAAAATAATTTTCCACGGAGACGAAATGAATTTTATGCCTATTAGTAAAAATAGCGAAGCCTCACAAAAGTGCTTCCTGCTGTGAGCGCCGTCTAAGATTCCTCCTTTATTAAATTAAAATGTGAACATGCATGTGAAAAAGTCTCTTATCATCTCGAACAGTTTTGTGGTTAGAAACTTTTCGCTCGCTCTCGACATGATCATTAGTTTTCCATTCGAGTTAGAAAATTCGAAAAGTTTTGTTCACTCTCGAAATACAAATCTTAATCACTGAAAATTAGTTTTAAAGTGCACGTAAAGAAAATTTCGATGAGACGAAAGTAATCGTGATATTTCTAGTGGAAAATTATATTTTAACAAACCCCAGTGAGATTAGAGTTAATTTTGACTTTTAACGTATTTTTAAGATTTAAAATTTTTAAATCTTTAATATTTTGTTCTTTGTTTACGTCAATCCTAAAATGTAAACAAATTTTTCAATTTTTAACTGGGCAATATCCAAAGTTTTCTTTCCTCTTGTTAAAGGAATCCATTCAAATGCACACACAACACAAGAAGTTTATGTGTGCAATATAATCAGCTCAAGGAGTGAAAAGAGAGAGAAAGTTTACTCATGCTCATGTACACACGAGTGTACTGATGCAGCATGAAGAAGAAAAAATATCGAAAAGAGAAGCTTCATGTTTCCAATTCGAAAATTATTGAATAATGCTCTTGAACAATGTGCTGTTTCTCTCTCTATAAATATGTGGAGCTTTATAAAATGCAAAATTGTGTGGTAAATGCTATTTTGCGGGTATAAGAAAAACTACATCGATATGGTGAACCTTTTGAAAATTGAGAAAAGTATTTCATTCTTTTGTGGAGCTAAAAGCTGATGTTGTTCACTCTCATAAAATGCTGTTTTATATCAAAGAGCTGAAGAAGAAAATTTAAAATGATTTTTTCCGATTTTGTAAATTTTAAATTACTAAAAACGTTGAAAAATTATTTTCTATCAAAAAAAATATTTTACCACCCCTTGATCCTTCCTTCAACTTCCTTGTTTTCTTATTTTCATTTATTTTTCTCCCTTTTCCTCAAAACGGGTAGCAAATAATGCAAGAAAATTGCTGAACAACCAAGAAAAGTAAAAACGTGTACATGTGCACACAATAATAAAAATAAAAGTGCTCAAGTTATCAGCATTGGAACATATTTTTGAGTGAGAAGTGAGTTGGAGGCAACAACAATGAATATTTTCAACTGGATGGAGAGAGTGGGAAGAAAACAGTGAAAATTGTGTGAGCAATGGTGAAGCTCCATATGTGCTTCGAACCGATAAATAATAAAGAGTTAACTAGCTTTTCATTGAGGGATTTTCTTCTTCCAATTTTAAGTCAGAAATGTTCTACTACACATATGCTGTTGATACTATTTTATGTAGGCCTTCGAGCTATTTATGAAATTGTGTGAAATTGTATCAGGCAAATGTTGAATTTTAAAGTGGATTCAAATTACAAAGGAAAGGTTTGAGCTCGTTTATTACAAGCTTTTACAAAGTTCATAAATAAAATGAACACATGAGGAAATTATGCGTGAGTAATTTTTAAGGAATTCCTGGAATTTTTTTCAGCAACTCGAAAGTTTACCCAGATTTTGATGATTTGTAAATTTAACAGAAATCTCAAATTAAAATTTCTCTAATAAAAACATTATTTAACATCGAGCCAAGTTTTCAGCTTCACTTCTATAAAATTAATGCATTTGCAAAACTGTCAACTAAAAAATGAATGAAAATCTTACAAAAAGCTCTTTCGCACTCTAGCTCCGAATGTCAGTCAGCAGAGTAGTAAAATCAATTTCATTGAAACAGCAAAAAAATCTACGTTACTAGGAAGTAGTGAGAGAGCACGAGGAATTCAATTTCATTTATTCATTCCGCCGTGTCACATAGTAGAAAGTTTGTTGTTGCTAGCTGTATCAACTTCCTTCAATCCTCTCGCTCTCGGTTGCTATGCTTTAGCTGTTTTGTGTGCTTTATCTCTCGAAATATTTTCCGTTGCTGCTATGGCATTAGTGTTAAGTAAAAGCCCGGAAATAAGGGTGTGGGTTGAGACTCACTCTCTCAAATTCTACTCAATATTCAAATCAACAGTGTAAAATCCAATACAAAAACATAAATTTTAATGTCAGTCAATCCTCGGCACTGAAAGAGCGAGTGCTCGAGTGAAGCTCTAAATGGCAAAATTAAGATTTTTCCTCATTCATTCGCCAAACTATGCACACGTTGGCTTAGCTCGAGCACTCTTGGAGTTTCTAACGAGATACAATGATAAAAAAGCAGAGTTGTGATGGTGATTTCAAATAAAAATTGTATTTAAACTATTTTTGGCCGTTAAGATCAAATTTTGGAAGAAATTTAAATTTAAATTATTTTTGGCCGTTAAGAAACTTTAAATTTGTTCAATATTTATTTTTTAGGAAATTTTAATTTAATTGAGTGCCAAAAAAGCTAAGAACTAACTTAAAAATCATAAAAATATTTTTAAAGAAATTCTCCTCAATGTTATGCAATATTTCTCCTTCGAATTATGCAATCACTTCATATTCAATATATCAAATTTCACTGAAAGTCAGTCACATTTGATTTTCAGTTGGTATAGCAAGAGTCATTCGAAAATTTCCAGGTCACTAGAGTCACAAGATTTCCATGTCAACCCTGGCAAAAATAAACGAAAAAGCGGTGTGAGTGTGGCAGTGAAACCTTCGTCTCTCTGTTATCTGTTTTAATGTCGCTATGCTGCCGTGAGAGAATATGAAAGTAAGGTGAAATCCCACTAAAATGTAAATGGTTGTTCGCTTACTGCTTCGCTACAATGTCTTACGGTTAAAATTCCGTTTTCTTGCACCTCCTTCTCTCCCTCTCTATCGGATCCTTCAGCTGTGTCATTTTTCATGTTTAAAATGTAAAGCATTTATGCTATTCTGTTATCTTTCAACAAGGTACGTATGAAATCAAGAGAGACGGAGGCAAAAAGGCTGAATGTGAATAATTTCGAGACATTTGAGAGTTTTAAAGAAATGTTTTTGTAAAAGCGAAATGAAGAAGAAAAGTCGAGAGTTTCCAATTTCCTAGAGACTTTTCTATTTTTTGCTGCATAATGATAGCGAATGCTGAAAATTTGTACATTAAGTTCATTAAGGAAATTGGAGGAGATAAAATTTCGCTACATAAATGATTGTAAAAAAAGTTGTGACAACAATGAAAATGTAAAATTTGAAGTAATTCTTTACTTAATTGTTTCAATTGAAAATGCAACAAAAATTACAAGATTTAAATGGAGCTTTCTTTATTTTAATTAATTAAATTAAGTTAAATTTGTTGCGATTAAACACATTTTTTTATTTTCCAGTTAAAACAATTTTCTTAAGAATTTCTTTTAGTCAAAGACCAATATAAGTGCACTTAAGTGATGAAAAATTTAAATTCAATTCTTATTAAAAATTTTAATGCAAGTCCGAGTAAGCTTAAAATTTTGCATAAAAAAATCACGAGTTGATGACTCGTTGTCGAGCGTATAAAAAGTGAGGTAAATAAATAATTGGCACACTCGACTGCATTAAGAGTAAGTGCAGCGTATCATGAGTGTTTCAAAAACTTTTATTCAATTCCGGCGAACAATTATTTCATCAAGTCTCATTGAGACATCAAACAAATTTCACGAGGCACTAAACTTGAATCAAAGAATCCTCGCACATGCAAAACATTTCAATTTCTCAACCAAGGCATAACAAAAATTCAAAGTGAGTCTCATTAATTACTTCACAATTCGACAGGTAAAAGCAAACGGTTTTTACTCGCTTTCAATATTTAATTATCAACAGTCTCTCTAAAAGAAATTCAAGTGACTTTTCATCATTTAATTACCGCGTGCTGTAAAAGTAAAAAAGGAAGAAACTTGAATGCGGAAATCTTTAAAATAAAAAGAACTTGTTTGCTACTGAAACTCGACTGCCGTTAATTAAGAAACTTATGAAAATCTCTTTCAATTTTTCCCCTTTTCATAGTCAACGACGCATATTATAATTATGTCAGACTTTGTGTATGATTTTGAGCTTATGAAAAATATATATACAAAAGAGTAAATCGGAAACTTTATATCCGGAAGTTGCCGTGTATGTTGAAAAAAATGATGAATGGTGGTTTGAAAAAATTGTTTTGCTCAGATAGTAAAATAAAAGTTCCTAACCCTAATTACATCATTAAAAACCCTAAAACATTTACCACAATTTTATTTTTTTGCATAATTTAATTCATTTTATATAAGCTCCGAAAACAAGCCCACACGGAGACGACGAGTTGTTTGTATATGTAAGGGATTACTTGCTAGCTATATGACTTATAATGTATACCTATCTCTACCTCAAACCTCCGTCCCTCTTCAACCGCAAAGCTCTTTGAGACCGCCAATGTTATTCAGGATATTTTTTCCTCTCTACTCTCTCTTTTGTGTGTGCACAGAATTATTCATATTCTGCATGTAGAATGTGACTGTGGGGGTGTAAGTGTGTGCGATATGTAGAGACCATTTATGTATTTATTATGAGAACTAATATGAAACATGAGAAAAATATGAGATAGCATTTCATAATGTGTTATGGGAGGAGGAAGAACAGGCAGGAAGTTGAAAATGTTTAATCTCCCAGTGAGTAATGGGCTTTTCACTATTTGAAGTCACACTTTAGTAAAAAATATTGAGAGACTTCACTGTATTTTCTGCACGCTTGAATAAAAAAAATTATTTTAAGTATCTGTCGATAATTTTTAAGAATAAAAGTTTTCACACTGGGTTTCCACCATCCAGGAAATGACCGGATCATACAAATTCAACCTCACTCGGAGAGGAAGAAAAATAAATTCAAATTTGTACATGTTTTACATTTCTCCGAAAATAAAAAAAAACTATTTTCCACACATAGCGAACTGCCTCGCTCATAAAATGGTAAAAGAAGCAATTTTTACCGATAATAGTCGAATGTGAATACACAAAACAAACATAACATTTCGAGATAGATACTTTTCTATGGTCCTTTGTGCGGCTCCATATTAGAGAGATATTTTGTGTTGCATAAAGTACGAGATTCTAGCAACAACGAGAAACAAGTTTTCGGCTGGTGTGAGGAGTCAACAAATAAAAAGACTGCGGACTGAAATGTTTTGAGGGCTTTGTAATGGAAAAAGTCTTCACTCGATTTTTGAGTAATAAAATTTTAAAATTTAGATTTTAGAATAGATTTTTTGAAAATTTTAAAATTTTAAAATAAATAATTCAAAATGTTCGACACAACCCGTTCCATCTAGTGAGCCTCTTATTTTACTGTCTAATATCGTACACAGAATTCTCGGCTACATTTTCATCTCGCTTCAATTTCATGCGGCGGAGGTATAAAGTTTCATGTTGGATGGAATAAACTTCCTTTTAGCATTGTGAATTTTCAGGTTTTTGCGGGGTCTCCAAATGGTTCACGGAGTGAGAGAGAGGAAAAAAGCTATTGTTGCAGCCAGAAGATGAGCGAAGCTACATGAATTTATTGATATGAACGTTGCAATTCACAATAGTGTGTAATTTAACCTCCTGAATGTGAGGGCGAGATAGAAAATACGTTCAACCTCGGTGTAGAAAATATGAGCGGAAAATTCCCTGTAATGACCAACCCAGTTGGAAAATTTGTCAATTTTATTTTTTGCAAATTTATTTTAAAATGAAATGGTTCAAAAATGAATTTTTGAATTTAAAATTTAACCGTCGACCATTTAATCCAAATTTATCTCTAAAGGCTTCACGATGGTCAAATAATGACGATGATGAGGGCACAACATACACGATACAGTGCAACGGAATTAGTTTACTGTTGATGGATATTCAACAAAAAAGAGAATCTTACACAAAATGCACGTACAACATTGTACAATGAATTTGCATAATAATTTTGCGAGTAAATGTGAAAAGGCCACTGCTTGGCCTGCCATACATGAGCGTGAGTAAATTGAGAATTCGAGCTCTAAATAACATTTTCTGATGTGGTTGAATTTTATCAAGATATGTGCGGAAGAGAAAAAAAATTAATTCATGTGCTCTACCTCCGAAAAATTCAGGTCATCAATACGAAAATCATGGGAGTGAAATATGATTTGTGAAAGGCTACACGTGTGGTTTGTGATAGATTTGAAAATTTATATATATAAAGTTCATTTGTTACTAAAATTTAGCGAGGCTTAACATCTTTTTTCATGCAAGCGATTTTGAAATTTTTTATAACGTCTTTTAAATTTTCAAATTTAATTTTATCAACTCTCATAAGATTTTCATGTCTGACTCCATTTCAGATTAAAATTTGTAACCTATTAAATAGCACTAAAATTCCCACAGTAACTCCAACCCTATTTCTCCTCTTTCTCTAGCCCGAGTATGCATATCAAAAAGTCATATCGGGGTATTTTGTCGTCCGTATACAAGTGGGCTGTTTTACTTTTTTTATGACGTACATAGAGCTATAATAGCGAACATGGACGGCCAGCGGATGAGGTAATACAAAAAGCGATATTGTTGCTTAACATTTCAGCAAGTGTTTTGACTGTACAGTGTAACTGATTTTGATTAGCATAGTAATTGCATGGTCGGCAGTTGAAATCCATAAAAATAGAAAATGTTTCTACTTTTGCTGCGAATCGTCGCAAGAAAGTTGAGTCATAATCGTCAAAGAACTTATTTCTTTTTTTTTCGGTTGATTCTCTCAAGGAATGTTCAAGGCACGCGATTTTGTGTTGTGGCAAAACGAAAGTTCACTTAACAAAGAATTTTCTCTCCCACCTCTGCAAACTCTCCGTCATCGCTGTTGTTGATGTCGATATAAAAATATAAGAAAAAGAACAAAAGAAAAATTTCCTTTCATTTCAATCGCTTGGTCGCCGTTTGACTTTCGCGCTGTTGTTTCGCATAGCTTTTTTGTGCTGTCATTTTTACGGAAAATTAAATTTTTACCTTTTGTAGTTGCGCGCGCGAGGAATTGCTGCTTTTTCTTTACTGAAATTGTTTTATGAATTTTATGGGAGATTCTTGAAAAGTGTAAAAAAGAGCTTAAAAATTGCAATCAAAAAAATTATTTAAAAAAGCTTTTGACAAAGCTCATTCAAGATTTTTACAAAGCTCATTCAAGATTTTTACAAAGCTCATTCAAGATTTTTACAAAGAGCTTTTAAGTTAGCTTTTTTAGAAGCACAGAAATTTTTTAAAAAATTTTTTCTTTTATTTTAAAATTCAACTATCAAAATTTTATTTTTTGAGTTAAAACTAGAGTTTCTCAAATGCCCGGGTAATGAGATTTTGTCCTACCCGGGTAAAAAAATTTACTACCCGGGTAGCCCGGGCATGCCCGGGTAAGAATTTTTTTAAAAAAATATACCTATTTTTACTTGATTTTTACTCAAATTTTCGGCTAATCTTTACATAGAGCATTTTTAGTAACAGAAATAAAAGTTTTTTAAACAGAAAATGAATAGATTAAAAGAAATATAAAAAGTTTAACGGAAATAGTTCTTAAGGAACATTACACAGTGAAGGTCTGACATTCGAGTTCTAGCCTTTGTTACAATATCTCCAGCCTCTAAAAATGCCCTCTATGAAGAAACTGATGTTGCCTGAATCGTTAGTAAAGCTTTAAACAATCGGTCCAAAATTGGAGATCTTTGTTTGAGTCTTCTCATGTCATCTCATGGCTATTTTTTTGTTGCACTTGCACTTGATGTTTCAAAATACTTTTTTGAATTAAAAAATTTCACAAACGAATCTAAATTTATATAGGTAAACTACCTTCTTAAGTCATGTAGTTTTGATAAGTGATAAAATTCATTGTAAACAAAACATTTTCAGGTATTCACATTTCAGGGTTTACACAAAACTTATAAAAAGCAGTTATGGAGGAAGATTTTTTCAAAAAAAATTAAGAAAATTTTCTTCGAATTTTTTAATTTTTACCCGGGTAAGGGTAGAGCAATTTTCCGGGTATACCCGGGTAGTAAAATTGACGGGCATACCCGGGTATACCCGTACCCGGGTTACCCGTGAGAAACTCTAGTTAAAACACTTTCAAAAAATATAATTTCCACCCGTCGTCAGTGTTTATATGTTTGTTTTCACTAAAAGAAGGGGTTTGGGTGGCAATAAAAATGTTTTAATATTGCACATTCCTAAAATTTTATCGACATTATGAATACTTCATCGATATAGCTACTTGATATTGCTTTGAATGAGCTTTGCGAGGCGGGAAAGAACGATTCGAGAGTGCTTTTATATTGCTATCCATCTCACTCACACACACAATGCTATTAGATTTCATTTCGAGTACGTACGATATTATGGCAATTAAAATCAATGCGATCGTAACCTTTAACTCCCTTTTCATCCTCAAGTGCTATGCACTCTAACATGAATGTACAACATCAAAATGTCCTCTCTCTCAATAATAGCCGCACACACACACTCACATAAAATCCTATCAATCAATTTATGATTGCAACATAGATTTTAAGAGCTCTCACACAACATTTTGAGATTGAAATGAAAATAAATGAACCCAAAATTGTATTTAAACATTTTCACAAAAGCTTTTGCAATTAGATAGGAAAAAAATTGATTGAAACAAAATTTCGCTTCATTTGTTAAAGCAAGCAATATTGTAGCATTGCATTGAGTGAGACGAATAGAAAAATTGTGGAGAATCTCTCCAGACAAAAATTTCCAATTTGCTTTCTAATTAAATTCAAATATGAAGGCAAAGCAGTGAGGATGAAGAGTTTTAGGGGTGGACGAATTTAATTAAGAAATTTTAGAGCTTTTTTAGATTTTATTTTTGAAAGATTTTTTTTTTCAAAAGCTTCAGATTAAATTTCAAACTAACGGATTATAATTAAAATTTTTAAAAAAGCTTTTCATCACATTTATAAAAAAAATTAAGCTCATTAAAATTGTTAGTTTATATCAATCACCAATGGCTAAGCGTTTTTCGAAAACTCACAAAATTTGACCAGATGCGGGATCGAGACGTGCAAAATGACACACACAAAGGAGGGCAGATGATTATATGCATACACATCTCCGAGATTGATGCACAATAAAGCAAACAGAAACCCTCTGAGCTCTACTCAAATATAGTTTAATTAATTCAACAGGATTTTTCCCCATCTCGATGTGATTTTATTCCCTCGATTGAGAATTAGAAGAGAGGAAAAATTAGAAAATGGTTTTATCAAAAGTTTTAATTGGATTTTCTTTCCTTTTTGGAGAGTTTTTGGTTATGCTTTTGCTCTTTTGTTCTTAGATGCACTTGAAGTAGAAAGAAAGTTATTTTTTCTCATTTAATTAAAGTTCAATATTTGCACCAAAAAAGGATCAAGAGCATGCAAGAGTTTTCGCCCAACCCTTGACATTAAACCTCCTAAAATATTCATGACGAGATTGATATCTTACATCATATTTGTACGAAATTTAAGAGCGAAACCTGAGAGCCTGCATGAAGTCGCTTGTAAAACTTTTACACCAGCATGTAATAAAATTTATATGTACGCAGGAGCGTGTGTACTCACCACCTCGCACTTCACATGTTAAAACAAGATTATTGTCTTCCAATAATGGGCCCACAGAGCCGGCAACATCCCTCCCGGATGCATCGTAGACGAGAATTTGATGTGGAGGAACTGAAATGAGAGAATAAAAAGTTGAAACTTCACGTCATGGCACTAAAATAAAAATGTTGTACTGTCACGTAATTGATTATTGATTTTTCCGCAAGGCGTTAGAAATTGTCGACTTTTACCTTCACCATACCCAAGGAGCACAGGTGGAAGTGAGAAGAATAGAAAATAAGGCTTTTCATGCACATTTTTTGCTCTTTATTGTCTGCTGCTTTCATATTGATCGTATGTAGGATATTGTGGATATAAAAAGACGAACAGATAAGCTTTAATTTAGGTGAAATTGTTGGCAATTTCCGGCTGATTGAAAAGCATTTGGAAATAATTCAATTTACATCGGCGGAAATTATTTTTAGTTGCAATTTTATTTGAAAATTTCTTAAGCAAAATAATTTTTTCAAAATATAAGTTTTTTTTTTGAATTCTTAATTTACGTTTTCTTAGTTTTTTTCAGTTCATGAATACTTTCTCCCTTAATTCAATTCATTTCTCGCATTTTCGTAGAATTTAATATTCAAATTTTGAGATCCAACCTCAAGTGTAAAACTTCTCTCGAGAATGGAATGACTGTGAATTATTTTACAATAAACACAACATCATTGAACGACTTGAGAGTTTGATTTGATATCATAAGAAGCAAGGGATGGAAATTTGATTTTTTTAAATTAATTTATCATTTATTTATTTAATTTAAAATCATTTCTTAAAAATATTGAAAGTAAAAAATCCAAAACTTCCCACGCCTTGAACTCCATCGACAGTACATGCTGCATGTGGTATGTTGATAATATTTTATCGAACATTTACACCACCTTACAGCAATGTATATTTTACTGTTGTAAAAGCACTTACCAATGACTGTTAAATTTATTCGATGATTTCTCGTTGGAGAATTTTGAAAATCAACACGACAACGATACACCTGTAACAGATGAGAAAAAGGGAGGGAGATTGAAGTAGATTTTCGCAGAAAGCAGCAAGGTTGGAGAGAAAATCGAATATTCTGCATATGCATGTGTGACTGATATGCAAATAACATTTTCTCTCTCTGCCCGCATGCATGAATAAAATTCCAACTTACGCCTTCGTCATCGAGTTGCACGTTATCTACACTTAATGTTGCGGGCCTTGATACAGTTAAAAAATAAGCTCTCGGCCCAAACGCATTCGTATCTGACCAGTAGAGTGCTTTTGAAAATGCTCGTCCACGCACATCGAAACTGTAATTACGGTGGAAAAATGAGAAGATAGTTAGTGAGGATGTACATTGTCATATGGCTATGTGACTAAAATATGAGTCTAAAAGCTAGATGATGCAGCTTTTTGCAATGTGTCGGTGGCAGATTTTCAATTTTTTATGTTTCTCTTTTTTTTTGTGGGAAAGTTTAAAAAATTTAGTTTAATCTGAAAGAATTAAAGCGCATTTTTGTCTTTGTGAATTTTTTGAATTTAACATTAAAAAATAACTTTCATTGAGATTCGAACCCAAAAACATAAAGTAAAAATTCAGAACATAATATTTGCAAAAAACAGCGCAATTCGATTTATGCTCAAAATGTGCTAAAACTCATACAAAACAAAAACACCTCAATTAACCTCATTTAAACCAAAAAAAAATTAATTTATTCGCAGTCTAAAAATATCGTCAAGTATTTACAAAATTCATTCAAATAAAATTCCATTGAATTTCTTTTAAAATTTTATTCTCAAGAACTCAATTAAAAATTCATGACTTAAACATATTTTCAACATCGGCATGTGCGGAAAAGAGAGAGAACAAAAACTTTTCTGCTATCGCTCACTTTATCCCTCAATGGCATGTCGCCTTTTTCATTTAGTCACTCTTGGAGTGAGAGAAAATTGATTTATCGACACACAGCGGCGATTTTTTTCGATAATGAGGCATGAAACTTTTTTCACCACTCAATGACAAGACGGAGTGAGTGAGTGAGATATCTAGCAATAATAATAATAACATTGTGGTGTGACAACGACTTCGATGTTGTCGATGATCTGACACGACAAGAAAATTTATACTCGATGAGGGGTGAAAATGAGAGAAAAGTTACTCGATGTGGCTTGCTATTAAAATATCAAGAAGAAAACTTTTTGCGCTTGCGAGAGAAAAAAAGTTAACAAGATCATTATATCGAAAATAAACATTTTTATTATTAATTACTCTCCTCCCACACTTTCTCTATCCACTAATCATTATTCATACAATTATCTTCGGTTATACATGGCTTTTGCTTTTGTTGTTGTTGTGTTCAAGATGAGATAGAAAAAGTTAGGTCATAATTTAATTATGAGAAAAGAATTCGAGGCATGAGATTAGTTGAATGATGAGGTCAATTGTGAGCTTTTATAATTTTTAAAAAATGCGAGTATCAATTTTCAAACTAAAAAATTCAAGATTTTTTTTGGATCTTTGGAATATTTTTTAAAAATTATTTTTAAAAGCTTTCATGAGCTTTTAAAAAATATTTTAATTTTTTTAAAAAGCTTTCAACTATTTTATTTTTAAAAACTTTGAACTTGAATTTTCCACAAAACCAATAAAATTCTTTGAATATTTTCGCTTTTGTTTTTTTCACCTCACTTAAAAATTCTCGCTCTTCATTTTCAGAGATAAAATGTTTCGCTAAATGAGCGATTGTCATAAAAAGGGACCGAGCCACATATTTTTCCACTCAGCCATAATTTTATAAACTTTCTGCCTCATTTTACTCCCTTCATGAACTCTTTTTTTACAAGCATTCTCTCGCGATGTCAACTTTATTGTTTTTTCCTTCGAGCACCATAAAAAAATTATTTCGCATGCATGCTTTACTGGCGTGTTTTGAAAGCCACCGGATTGTGCTTTTATTCACATCTAGTGATATAAAAGTGTAACCTACACACACACGCGTTTTTTCACTATGCGATTTAGATTAGTTTATGACTGAGAATAGAAAAAAAGTAGTGAATGAATGAAGTGGTCGTAAAAGTTTTGCGGATTATTGTCAATTAAGTTTGGTTTAATTTAATTTGGAAAGTGGTTTGGGAGTGATATAAAAAATTTGTGTGGTTTTTGATATTATTTAGCAAAATATTTTGAAAAAGCTTAAAATTGAAAAAAAAATTAATTAAGATTTCCAACTCTTTTTATAATATTTAAAGGAAATTCACCAACCACCATGACAAGATTTTAAGTAAGCATAAGTATAATAGCAAGTTCAAATCATGCACGAAAATCTCTTCTTCACCAAACTCCTCATCCCACTTGAATTTATACGCAACGGGATGAAATATTATGACTTCTACATAGTCGAGGAGGAAGTGAGCGAGTAGAAAATATAAACAATAAAATCTCAACACACCGTAACGAGACTGAGTGAGGAAATGAGTTTTGTGAATAATTAAAATGAGTGACAATGTTTTTGTTCATTTTCAACCATTGAAATCTAAATGACGCAAAAAAAACTTCATGAGTTAATGACTCTTACCTATACAATGGCTTTCCAGCGCTCTCTCGAAACCAAAGCACCATATAAACTCGATCATCACGTGCCTCCGGTCCAGGATCTATATCACATGGTAATGTTGCCGTTCGACCCAGCACGGCTTCAACTGATACTGTCGAGACTGCAAGAAGAAAACAATTGAAAATATTTTATTTATTTCCGAGCATTAATAAATCTTTGAAGGAGAGTGAGAGAAAATTGGCAA
This sequence comes from Tanytarsus gracilentus, assembly GCA_038502055.1. Lineage (NCBI taxonomy): Eukaryota > Metazoa > Arthropoda > Insecta > Diptera > Chironomidae > Tanytarsus > Tanytarsus gracilentus. Next base: position 1,999,896 of record JAXRKN010000043.1, on the reverse strand, counting down.
ATCTGCAAGTTTGTTTGCAGCCTCCTTTTTGTGTAGAGGCGATAGAGTGAGAGAAAATATCTATTATGTCTCCATGTTTTTGCTCATGTTGTGTATTCTCAGTTATGGGAATTGAAAATTGTCACACTCTAGATGTTGAGACAATAGATGAAGGAATGAGATGGAAACAGAGAAAAGCCAGGGTGTTGACGAAATAAATGGGACATTTGAAGTTAATTAATTTTTTAAATTGTAAATGTTTTGGTGAGCTTTAATTTTTCTTTTAGTCAAATGAGCTTTTCTAATTTTATTATTTTTTTGAGAAAAGGATTTAAAATTTATAAAGCTTTTAAAAAAATTTTTAATGAATAATTTTTGTATTTTGGTATTAAAGCTTAATATTTGAAGTATTTGTCGAGCTTTCTGCGTTTTAAAACAGAGCTTTTGATACTTATAGAACATAACTTTTGATAACTCAAAACGCTTTCAAATTTTGATTTAATTTGCCAATTTTTATACTAAATTTATCAATCTTTTTAACAAAAAGCTTCATAAAATTGTCAAAATATCTTTCAACAACTTTTCTTATTCGTAACTAGGGAAATTCCCAAGATTTAAATTTTATAATACGTTTCCAGACAACCCTAACACTTCCCTTCCCTTTCCATCAAAACTGCGAACCGTAAAAGAGACATGAGATGTGCTAGAGAAAAGAAGTCTCATGGAGACAATCAAGTTCTTAAATTTTTCAACATTTCTCCTCTTTTACAATTGAAACAATTTTCCTAATGTGTCCGAAAGGTATAAAAAAGGTGATGTGTGTTCATATGTATGTAAAAAAAGAGAGAATAACCAATTCCACTTTTGTGAAGTCTTATATTCCCGCCGAGAGAATGACAACAGAAATTGTAACATAAGCAGAAAAAAGGGTCTCATTTGGTGAAAGTGTGAGATGTGGATTGTGTGTGAGGATATCGTCATGGAATGTGCGAAAAAAAGAGGAAAAAAAAATAAAAATGAAATCTTTATTTGACACCAATTTGAAATAAACGATTTTCTTTCCTTCTTCCTTTTTTGCTCGCTTTGTGTATCATGAAAAATGGACCCAATATTTCAGTTTTCTTCTTCAATTCAAACAGAGAGAAAATACAAATTTCATTTCTAAGCAGTAGAAAAACTTTTTTTTCGCCTTGAGATTCATTCATGTGGGTGAACTTCACTGAGAGTTTGAAAAACAAGTTATTTGTAAGAATAATGAGGTTTAATCCGAGGATAGAAAGTGAGGAAAATAGAAAAAAATTCTCGAAGGGTTAAATAGAAAAAAAACCAAGGCCGAAAGGAAGATTTGTGAAAAAGGATTAAGAAAGGTCTTTGTTAAGGTTGAAACTTTTAAGGGTCGTAAAAATTTTTTATTTTTTCAATTTTTTAATGTTTTCCTGGAAATATTTGGTTATGTAACTTCCAGGAATTTTTCACAATCCACAAAAAATTTAATCTCAATTTTCTCTTTTTAAAAACAAAAACAATTTACTTTTTAATTTTGCCTCCCAGCTAATTTTTCCACCCTCGTTTGATGTCATTTACATATTTTACAAATTTACAAAGTTAAAGCCAGCAGCACAAAAAAATCTCATCTGTTTTCAAACATTATTTTCATGTAAGTCGCGCATTAACCGATTCGCAAATAAAAATGTAATCTAATGAATGCGGTACGCTAGGTCACGTTCTATGTGTGGAATATTTGCATATGCTACACATCGCGAGCAAAAATCTACGCCACAAACACGACTTGTCTCGCATTTTTTTTCAATCATAAAATCATCATCTCAATGGCTAATGCTCTCTCCAACCGAGAGAATATTAAAGCAAGAAGAAAAGATTTTTTGTGCTGTCATCTTCGTTCTCTTTATATCCTCGCAATGTGATGAGGTTAAGCAGACAGCAAAAGGAAGAGAAAAAGGGTTAAGAAGAAGAGAAGAAAACTTTTTTTACATAGCTCAATGGACACATTTAGTTCAGCTCACATTCGGCATAAATAATGAGAGGAGAGAGGATTTTTCCCAAGAGCGACCTTTATGCATGACTGCCTTCATGTGCCGGATCCACCAATGATCTCTAAACACACTAAAAAATGATTTATCATTCTTTTCAAAATAAAAATAGTTTTAAAAGAGAAAAGAGATCGTTAGTAATGACTTTGACTATTCTGTTTATGGTTGGGCAAGAAAATGGCTTTCTTGTGGATGTCGTTATGGAAAAATTTGCATTTAGTTTGAAATCCAACTATAGAATTTATATATGAGCTTGTAAAAGAAATAATAATAAGATTTTTTAAACGGTTTCAGGGGATTTTAAACTTTTTTCAACGGCTTTTGAAAATTTGAAATTTCTCATAAGTTTTTCACATACTTTACTTAAAATTTATTTTTATTGTTTTCTTGTCATGAGCAAAATGCTCACCCACTAAAAATTCTAATTAATTATCTCGGAAAAATTCCAAAACATTTTCGCTAAACATCAAAACAATTTTATGTTCCACGTGTTATTTTTTTTCGTTAAACTGCTCAATACTTTCCTCTCCAACCAGCTTTATACACGTGCCAGTCTACGAAATTTTCTTCAAATTAAATTAAGTTCATTTTTTGGATCTTGACAACTTACAAACGTTTTTTATTTTATTAAAGAAGATTTTATGGCTTGTAAAACTTGCTTTGTCAACCTTTTTGGTATTTGAGAGTTTATTTGAAAGGATGAGTCGCATTAAGACGTTTTGCAATGTCATAATTCTGTCTTAAAAAATAAAACTTTACTTTTCTGGTCATGAAAAATTTATTTTTTGATCCCATTGTTGTGGCATTTATCCAGCCTTTTCCTGCGACTCCGTCAAAGCTAAATTCCCTTATCAAAATTTTCCTTGTTAACCTTTCGCCATGACATGTCGTGACCTCCCCTTGCGTGCTGCATAGGCTCTCAATAGAAGTGTGCTATTGACTTTCTAATTCATATTTTCGAAAAAAAGAGGGAGGTTAAACGCGATTTGAGGAAAGTGTGGGCGGGGATGGCAACTATGGGAATTGAAAGTGTCAACTTGAGTATTCAAATTGAATTTTTGATGTGAGAAAATTATTAAACAAAAAAAAAGATTTTCCAGTCATTTTAGATAATTTAAAAATTAAATTTTGAAAAGTGTGAACTCATTAAATTTTTGAAAACTGTGCAACTAGTTTGAAGATCAATAAATTCCGATATAAAATTATTTCCTTAAAGTTTCTCTGCTAACAAGCCCACAATCCTTGAACTTTCCATCCCTCAATAATGTTTCTTTCTTTCCTGTAACACAAACAAGTTTTTTTAATAGAAGAGGAAGGAAAAAAGTAGTGAAAAATCCATTTTAGAAGCAACAAAGCACAAACTCTCGTATGGAGGTTCTAAGTTGTTTGTACTCTCAAAGAGTTTACAGACACGTATATGAAGGCAAAAATCGATAATTTTCCGTCAATCTACATGATATTATAACAACACCATTTTCGACATGCAAAAAGAGTTCTTTAAAAGTGAAGGCTTGAAAAGCTCTTTATCTCATCGTCATCATCGTCTCGCTGTCTTCCTGCAAAGTGTTTGTAATATTTTATGAGTCTTAAAAGGCATGAAAATGATGTTTTAAATATTTTTCTGCTTGTAAGAGTTGTAAGCGCTTTATTTAAGTGATTGAAAAAATTATAATTGATGGAAAAAAATTTTGTTGCTTTTAGAAACTAAATAATTTAAGATTTCCTGGAGCGTTAGACCATTGAATTTTCTCAAAGAACAAAATTCCATCCCAAAATTATCCTTAAGGGTTCCAAAAAAGGTCAAGAGATATTTAACGTGTTTTACTTCCATGTAAATCGTAATTATTTTCTGCTTTTCCCTATTTTGATCCCTTTCGTGTGAATATGTGACAAGTGCTTTACCTTAAAAACCCATGAGATGAGTTAAGGTTGAATAGTCGACAAGGGTTAATAGTTTTCGGTATGTGAAATCATTTGAAGCGCGTCGCATTTTGACATCAGATTTTTTTTATTTTTTCGGTATGGAAATTTATTTCACTCGCACTCCCGATGGAGTCGTAAAAAATGTTAGTTGATAAAAATATTGATTTCAGTCGCTTTTTCTTTCCCTGAATGCATGCATGGAGGAATGTTAAATCATATTTTTTATAACTTTTTTTGCCATTGCGACAGATTAAATTGGCTGAAAAAACGGAAGATTTTAAAGCTTGAAAAATGAGAGAAACTTTTTGTTTGAATTTTTAAAGCTTCAAAAAATTTAATCTATATTAAATATTTAACTTTTATTGAAACAAATTCCATTGTAAAAGTTTTTAAAAATTTCTTTCTCCGATCAATTAAAATTTGAAAAAGCTTTGAATTATCTCAACTTAAATATTTTTGCAATTAAAATGGCTTTAGTCTAATTATCTAATAACACTTAATGAAAGTTTATAATAATTTTGAAATTCTAGAGTTGAGGAAAAATTCAGTTGAAATTCAAGCTTTTGAAAAATTCCACTAAACAATTTAAATTTTCAGCACTCATTTAACCTTAAAACGCAAAATCTGCTCTTTGAAAATTACCTTGCAACGTTTTCATTATTATTTCAAGATTAATCGTGCATTAAATTATTATTTTTTTCTTACAAAAATTCCTTTGACTAAATCGTATCAGAAGTTAAGTCTGTAAAGTCTTTTTAATAAAAAGGATTTATGTTAATTAAAATTTTCTTCGAAAAATTTAACTATGAAAACCATAAATCTCTCAAAATTCTGCCATGCAATAATTGAATTATTAAATGTTTTTCATGTGACTCTCAAGAATTTGCTCAAAATTTGTTTCTTAATAAAACAAAATCAATTCCTTGAATTTTTACGCAGCACAATTTGAAGAACGAGGCACATATGCGGAGATGAACAGAGAGGCAAAAAGTTTAGAAATTGAAAAGGCGCAAAATTGTATTTTCGGCATTGTATTGCATTATAGAGTGATAAAACGTGATTGCTATCGTGAAACTGAGATTTTCAACATTCAATATCTACACAAAAGTCTCAATGTGTCTACACACGCGCGAAAATTTCAAAATGGGATTATAATCTCAAAGGCAACAGCAGTAGCATTGCTGAAAATAAAAATTGTATAAAATGTCCCGAGAGTTGCTTGTGTGAAAATGGCAATAAAATATGAATGAAAAATTCAAAACTTTGCGACACTAATCCATTAAAAATTTACCTCCGCATTTTTTTGTTTGTGCTCAACAAAATTTTTTTTGGATATTAGAGTGAAAAATTGGATTGTTTGGAAAAAATTAAAGATTAATTAAGAAATTAAATTTTAAATTTATTTGTTTACATTTAAAACTCTACATCCAGTAGTAAATATTTTTTCCAAATTTTTTTGTCCTCTCCCTTTCACCTTAAAACTCACAGAAAAAATATAAAATGTTGAGGTGTTCGAACGGTGAAAACTTTTATTCTCTCTGTATGACAATCACGATATTCAAAGTCTAGTTCGCCTGCTGTTCAACTTATGCTCGCTTCTCCTCCCCGCTTATAAACTTCGACATAGTGAGTGAAAGGTACAAGCTGCAATTTTCAAATGATATTTTTTCAAAATGTGAAAATTGATTTTTTAGGGTAGTGGTTATTGAAAAGTGTGTGTGTGTGTGCAAATTCAGTTGAGAGAATACAAAATGAATATCTGGCAAAATCCATATCACCAACTGGTTTGTAAATTATTGCATTAGCTTCATTATGTTGCATGCACAAATTTACCTCAGTGCTTCTCCCGCATTGAAAATACATTGAACAACCACCCCAATTCGAAATATTGTTTTGCCAATTTCAGTTTTACGCTCGAGCCATAGTTGCAATAATGTTTATTTGTGTATAGGAAAAATTTGCATGTTGGCATGCATCTGTGCCTCGAAACTCCCTCCATGCATTAAAGTTATCGAAAAGCTCACAATAATACTATGTCGATAGTTAGTCGATTTATATCGAGGCTCACATACGACAATGTCAAGTCTCGTGAAAGATTAATTTAATGGAGGAAAGGCTCGAGAATTTGCAGCGGTGGCAGGAAAAATTTGCAGCAGTTGCAAGCGAAAATTCAACATGCATTATTGAATCGAAATGGTGATTCGGTGAAATAGGTTAAGCCACGTTAGTGATTTTAAAATGGATTGACTTTAAAGTTTTATGGTCATTGTGCGGTGCAACAGATGAAAAGTTTTGTTTGAATGATTTTTTCGAGAGTTCGCTCAAAAAATAAATATTTTAATGCTACACACAGATAAATTTCAAATACCTTTACAAATCTACCTCAGTGTTATTCATCTCACTAATTTCGATCTGTTACAAATTACAGCGATCTAAACCCTAATTAACTGCAATTTTATAAAATTATACAATCATTGCACTGAATCTGACACTGATTGCATTTCCACTCTCTCGTTAAGTGATTTCCGAATCAGAAAATTTCTTGCTCCCTCTCTCATTTTCGCTTTCGTGATTGAAAGTTAATTAAAGCTCCGCTCATTATATAAAATTTAATCATCATTCAATGAGAGAGAAAAATTTTCCCACAATTCAAAGTGAGATTAAGAAATAACTTAATTTATCGTTGCCATTATCCAACGCCAGCCATCTCGCGGAGCCGAAACAAAAAAAAGTAATGTGCTTTCATCAAAAATAAATCGACCCTCAATTACGAGCAAAAGAGAGAGAGAAAAATGAAAATTTTATGATCCCATGAAAAGGCAAAGGCGAAATATCTCTCGATGCTTGTTTCAAGCGCTCGCTATAATTGAATGTATAGGCAGCGAGCGTAGCGAACATTAAAAACATTAACCAATGCACAATCAAACACAAGATTACGATCCATAATAACAATAAATAAATTTCGAATATAAAAACAGGGCAATTGAATTCGGCCTAAAAGAGATTATCAAATTTAATGGAAAAGGAGCTGAAATTAGCGTGATTCGGATTTTTTTCCATCAAATTGCTTTGAGTGTGATTCTTAAAATGTAAACAAATAAATTTACCAGAAAATTGCATTAAAGATTTCGTCTCTCAACGCCAGACTTCCCGTCTCACCGACAATCTCCCACTTCTTCTGCTTAATGGTCCTCAAATAATGCAAATGATTATATAAATCAATTTTCATCTCACTTTGAGACTTTTTTCCGTCGATGCTCATCCATCCCCACCCTCATTGTGCACCTCGCGCGTCGTTTACCGCACTCCATAGTGGAAATAAATGTTTCATAAAAAATAAATCATAATCTGGTTGTGTGTGTATATTTTGTGTGCCACCCTAATAAATCATGACAGCTTTTTTTTTCTGCTCTCACTCTCATCGCACACTCTAAGAGCGTCTAAAGAGGAAAAGACTTTTTGCTCCGACGAAGACTAAACGATTGCCTAGTATTTTTTTTGAGTGACTCTACAGTGGAGAGAGAGTCTTGGAGCTGTATTTCATTTTATCCGGTGTTGATATTTGCTTCCTGTGCGGTGAGAATAGGAGTGGATACTTTTTTCTGTTTTAATTAGATAAATTTCATTTTCCATCATGTTATATTATGATTTAAATTTTCGTAACGTATTTTAAAATTTTAAATTAAACACCCGACTCTAACTTCCCATCCCTTGCCTCCGAAATATTTTCTCTCCCCTCATGTCAATTTTTTGCAACCGTTGGTAAACAATTTAATATTCGCATTATTCAATGTCATTTGAAAGTGTTGAGAAAATTGGGTGAGCTCTTGACACATTCTTAACTTCTTCTTCTTCTTCCATTTCCTTCTCACACATACACACGCACTTGATGTCTCACCCTTCGTCGTTACTCGTGCTCTCATCTATAGCACAACATATAAAGCACACATTTGTAATATCACGATGAAGCGGTAAGACGTTTATATTTCCATAGAAATGTCAAAAACATTATGGAGTCAGTCAATGGAACGAGGAGGGAAATGATGAGAATAAGATTATATTTGAAAGCATCGAGTAAAGTGGAAAAGGTAAGTGTGTCGCATTATTGGGAGATCATTTATGCATCTTAACTTTACGTCACCGAAAATAAAAACACAACAAGCGTCAACTGTCAAACAAACAAAAAATATTTTACTGCTTATTTTTTATTCTCACTCCATTTATGATGTCTCTTGGTATTTCTTGAGTTGGATTAAATTTATTCAAATCTTTTTTTGAATTTATAAATCTTGACTCGAAACCAATCGAGAGTTGAAAAGTTTATTGATAGCCACAATAATTGTTTGACAGTCTTTAAACTTAAAAATAAATTCCACGAGGATCGATGGGAAATGAATTATTTATAGAAAAGTTAGAAATGTTTAAAGTTTTTTGATTTGTAGAAATTTTTAATGTTGAAACGTTAGTTTTTGATTTTAGTAAATTGAGTTCATTAATTTTGTAGCTCCGCTATAATTTTTATACCTTCTAAATTTTTTAAAACGATAAATGCAAAATTTTTTGTTCCTCACAATGTTTTTCTCTCCAGTGCTCGTTATCCCTTTTTTTATCGAATAAAGGAACTGCTCATAACATAAATGCGAGAGCTTAATATACATCACAATGGGTATGCGAAAGATATGTGGGAATGGAATGTACCTGTTGCCACCGTAAACTGACTGTGTATACCAGAAATGACCATTTTCTCTCGCTCATGGTAAACGTTCATAAATTATTTCCGAACTGTGAGTGCTTACCTGGATCATCCTCGTCTTCTGCCCAATCAATTTGCGCCGACACAGACTTGCGAAGGAGTAAAATTAAGATAAACAGTTGCGGATAAATCCTTATGACTTTCAACTTCATTTTCATTCACTTTAATTAAAACTTTTCACATTTTCTGAATTTTCTAATGACTTTAAATATTTTTCTCCTGCTTCTTGTTTATTTCACAAACATTCAAATTTATTTCTTCCTCATGTATATTCACAAGAGATGCTCATAGCGCTTTTGAAAGTTTTCATTTTCATATTCACATTTCACTTTTCGACTCAAATGCACTCACTGGAAAATTTATTTTAATGATGAAAATTTAAATTATTTTTTCAATTTCTTAGCATCTTCAACGGCAATTTGTCTTTCAACATGACGCAGTTGATGCTTAATGCATTTATGCGGTAATTTGTTTAAGTGACTGTGTGCGGCATGTGAGAGCGAACTTTAAAGAGCAAAATTTTATCAAACTCTATTTTAAACAAAATCTAAACAGCAAAAGCCTACGCGATTTTTGAAAACACGTGCTCAACGCAATCCTACAAAATCTTCAGATTTTCTCTTTATAAAAAGCATCCTTAAAAACTTCAAACTTCTTATTTTTCCAATCAAAAAGTTCAAAAGCTCTTTTTCATTATCTCGATTTTATAAATTTTGTCTCGATTTTAAATACATTTCAACTCAAACATATGAATGAAAATTTCCACGGAAACGGTTAAAAACGCCCTGGCGCATATGCGACATACACGTGCCGATAAATTGACTTCCTTTGACGCAAATAAAAAAAATTAAATTGGATTTTTTGGAGCATATGGTTTTGATAGCAAAAAATTAACGAAAAAAAAAACATTGAGACAAAATTATGAAAATTTAAATTTTGAGCATAAAATTTTAAAATTTTTTCACAAAAATTTCTTATATTCTCAAATTTTTATATTTTTCCCAAATAAATGCTGCTCAATTTCAGATGTTGCATGAATTTTCTCAGAATATCTCCCTCTTTATTTTTTTTGTCGCCTGTCAGACACTTCTCAATGCTAATTTCTCCACCAACAAAATTATTTTCGTTTCCTCCGCTCATGAAAAATTCACGCGCCAGTTTGATGAAGTAAAAGTTCAACAAAAAAAATATATTTTGCATGCATTTGTTGTTATTTTATACATCTCGCATTCGAGTGACAGAAAAAACTCGACTGAAGTTTCCTGTGAGAAAAAATAAATAAATTTTGTTTTCAACGTAATGTGGAGAAAAAGTTTAAACGCATAAAGTGTAAGAAGTTGAACTGCGGATGTTGACAGTTGACTTAAAAGAACTCTTTAAAAAATTTAAAATTTAATATTTTTTCAATGTTTTTAAAGTGCTAGATTTTTTTTTACATATAATTCTAAAGCAATTTTTTACACCCTCACTTCACACTTTTTGTTGTGCCGAAATTAAATTTGAATGCCTGGCGACGAAAAGAAGAAGAAAATCCTCTTAAATCATGAATTTATAAAAAACTTCCTCGTTATTCAATTTGCGAAAATTGTTGTTATTGTTGCTATATCGCATTTATGTTATTTCGAACATATAATCAATATTATTTCAATTATTATACAGCTCGAGACCCATCATTCCCTTAACAGGCGAACTTTTCTTTCCTTTCTTCCTTCACTTTACTTCCTACATTCAATTATGCACACTCGAAACAGCACAATATATTCGGCTTTATATATTCAAGCTCTAGATTTTGAATTGTGCTTTACTTAAGACCGAAAAAGATGAGTGGTGGAGTAAACACGGTGTGGATAAAACGAGCGGTGTGGAAGTAAATAAAGAAATTTTTAAATTAAAATTTGAAGGGTGGTTTAATGCACTTAAATTTTTTTCTTGGTGAATTGTGAGTGAAAACAAAAGTCGAGGAGCGACCGAAAAAAATTTCATTTTGAGTATTTTTTTTTAAATTTTTAAAAAGCTTCTTAAAAATATTTTAGCAATTTTAAGGATGCTGATTTACAAATTTTTTTATAACTTTTTGTGAAATAATTTTAAAAGTTTTTAAATTATGGTTAAAGGTTTTAATTTTAAAATTAATTTCAACCTTTCAAGAAATAATTATTTTCTAATTTTTAATTCTTCCATAAAAGATGTTTTAAAAATTTTAACATCTATTTGAAATTTCCCAATTTATTTGACCATTTCTATTTTTATTTTTTTATGACCATCGTAATTTTTTTTCTCTTATAATTTTTCTAGGGAATTTTATTTTTCTCATCTCGCACTATAACAAATGAAAGAGCACGTCTTTCATCCACAGCATATCTCAAAATTTATTTTTTATTCAATTTTTTTCACTCCATTTTCATCTCATGAAGATTTTAAAAGATTGTCAGAAAATAGTTTTGAGCACAACAAAAAAAAACTTCTCGAAAAAGATTAAATTTTATTTATCGTGAAATTTTTCTTCTCTCGCCTGTCACAGTCACTTTACTTGCTGACACTTTGCCGCAATGGTGTAAAAATTGAAAAATTTATTTCACATTTTTCTCATTCTCCACTGTGAATACATCGATGATTAGCTTCTGAATTTTTCATTATACACATCATGTGCACATGTACACGACTCACTCTTTTTTTTCGGTTGTAGCATATATCGAGCCAATAATCATAATCCAGAGGATTTTTCTCTCATTTAATTACAATTTGCTCGATGTATCAATTTTGTAGGCATGACCTAATTAAAATTTGATTTTGCTAATCAATCAATTCTCAATTAACATGTCACGCCAATTTTTTATCCTTTAATTAATTAAATTCTTTTAATTTTAGGCCTTGCTCATATAATTATGACCTTTTTCACTATCACAAACTGCAATTGTGATTTTTTTGTGATATTTTTCACGATTCTCGATAACCGAACATGATTTTGACTTTTGCTACCGTTTACCGCGAAAGCTTTGATATGACTGGAGAGTGTTTTTGCGATGGGAAAATGTTTTGTTAGAAATGCCGCACGAGACGCGGTACTAGAATATTTTCCAGCTTTTCCAATGTCGTGAGGGGAAAATTGTTACTTTTCCTTCTTCCAGCGGGACAACAATCAAAAAGCAATTATTTACCAAAACAAGCGCAATACGATGAGAATGTTACACATGAGGGAGAGAGTGAGAGAGTGATGAGCCTTTTACACCTGCGTTTATGCTTAACTAGCTTTTTTCTCTCGTGGGATTTCTTATGTGCGCATAATTTTTAATCCTCCCAGAATTTTTATGAGCGAAGGAATTTCATCAAGTTTGTGTGGAGGAAATTAAGCTGTTTTTAGTATCACACGTAGGAATTTATGAATGGAGAGGATTTTCAGGGTTATGCGGGAAAATTTAATTGGATTAATCTCAAATTTTATGGCGGAATTTTTGATGTTTATTTTTGTGGGATGTTTAATTTTGCTTGATTTTAAAGTTTAATGTTTTTTGATTCTAAATTTAATTTTTTTTAAATTTAGTATTTTTGGTTGGTTAAAATATTTAAAAAATCTACGATTTTCAAATATTCTAGATTTTAATTCTTAACGGTCAATTTAAATTTGAATTTAAAAGGAGAAAAGAGAGGGAGAAAGAGAAAACGAGTACTAAACGTTAGTTACTAAAATCACTGTACTAAAACTTTATTGTTCTAATGAGGGCAAATCACACGTATTTTATTTTATGAACTTAAAAAATCTAATATTTAAAAACAAAATTACTTTATCATTAATTCACCAAAAATTTCAAATTTTCTCGACACTTTCGAATGCCTCTCTACGCTATTAATCATACAAATATAAATTCCAAATTTAGTTTCAAATCACCGCCAACTAATTATAGATATCAATTAAACAGAGTGGCACACATCGATAGAAAATATTTAAAACATGAATTTTGTGCGAATTTGCATGTTAGTTAAATTTTAATGGTGAATTTTCTCTCCTGAAATATTTTGATAAATGAAAAAAGGGATTTTCATCGGCTGTGGATATTTCGATCATCAAACAATCCATTTGTTATTAAATTAATTATTTATTTTCACTCTCGCAGTGAATAAAACTCTTTTTTATACATCAATTTTTGCAATCAACATTGGAATGAAAATTTTGTGTGCACAAATGAAGTTTAACGCGATGCGACCAGCCATTAATAAATTAGCGATGGATTTAAATTGCTGAATTCGACGTAATTGCTTGATGGCTGCAATGAAATGTTTATTGATGAAATCGATTCAGATAACTTTTGATGGGTGAAAAATTTTCGAGGCATTATTAAAACTTTTAAAATACTTAATTGGGTTAATAAGCCAAAATTAATTATTTTTTCATGAATTGAAAATTATTTCTGGCTTTATTAAATTTTCTTTTCAACTCAAGACATTTAAATTAATTTCATCCAGCTTCTAACAATCAACCAACCACACATGATGGTTAATTTATTCACCCATAAGATTTTAATTATTCAAACGAAATAAAACAAATTTTCTCTTCATATTAGAGTAATAGCCTATGGCTAGTCAAATCTAATTTCATTCTCTCGTACATTCATAATTTATACTTCAACTACAGCAGAGAGCTGAAAAAATTAAGCAAGTAGCACTAAATCTTGATTACAAGGCACATTGTATTAGCAATTTTTCAGCCGCAACCAAGCGTGTGTGTGTGTGAGAGGGAATTTTGGATATTTCTCAGACTCTTTCTCTTTTGTTTTGTGCTTACCTCCGATTTAATTAAAAATTAAATCATTTTTGTAGCTAGGATATTCATAAAATATCCTCTCTACGACTACCGAGAAGTAGCATGTACATGCTCTCGACTATAATCATTTCAATTATGGCGTAAACCAAAAATTTTCCCTGACCAAAAAACTGAGCCAACATTTTCAGGTTGCTCTCTTCGAGTGTGCACTCTACCTTGTGTGTGTGAGTGAGTTTATAGTCGAAGGTATGCTCAAGGGGTGAGCTTTTAAGAAAGCTTTTAAAAGCTCACTTGTCTGACATTAAAATAGTAAAATACGTCATCTCAGATTTTAAAACTTGTAAAAGACAAAATTATGTCATCTCGGATACACACTTAAGGTTATCTTGGTTAATAATTTCAATGCTTATTAGTTTATGACTTAAATATGTCATCTAGGTTAATAATTTCGAAAATTTCTAATTTGTGACTTAAATACGTCATCTCATATCAAAACTTTTAAAATACCCTCAACTGCTCAACCCTCGAAAGGCAGCACTAGAGCATGAAAAATCTATGGTTATGTGTCTTATAATTAGTAGCTTGATTTACGACCACCAACTGAGATATAAATTTAAAAAAACACATTTTTGTATATGTTGTTAAAATATGTTCATATAAAAAAAGGCGGGCTTACCATGCTCTTAATATACGTATGCGAGCAAAGAAGCCACAATTATGAGTTGCTCACCGAGTGTTGCTAAGGGCAAGTTTTTAAAAATTTTCACCTGCGAATAATGGAAAAATTTTCTAGGTTAATTAACGATTAACTCCGGCCATTCAGACACACACCATAAATTTAATGACACTCAACATTCATTGTTTGTCCACGTGTGTGATAAATTGAATCATCCCTCAATTTGTTATTCATCTTTGTCGGAGGAAAAACTAGTCATGGAATATATTCATGAGATGTGCGATGTTATGTCGGGAGAGGGAGGAGAAGGAAAATTTACGGGAGGGACTGAAAATCTCTCACAACGACTAACCTACCCGGGTAAAAATAATTAGGCATTCTTGTCTACGTAAGGCTTTAAATAAATTATCGTTTTATTCTTTACGAACGTCGTTTCGTACCTGGAAATAATGCTGATTTAAAAAATGGAAGTGCGGAAGTGGAAAATTAAGAGAATTTTCGTGTTATTAATTAAAAAAATTTACAAGTGTTTAAAGATTTTAATTAAATATGACAAATTAATTTCTTGGGATGCTCGGACGTTTTAAATTTATGAGTCACTGATTTTAGGGTAAATGCACCATAACTCGATTTATCTCAAAATTTTCACACTCGATTAATGAAGTCATTCGAAACTTTACAAGCTTTTTTCACCGGAATTTTCCTCATTTTTCCACCTGATTTCCTTTGCACAATTTCAAATAACATATCATCAAATTTACCCATTGTTGAAGCTCTCTTTTTACAATCAACTAACTCTGGATACAAAGGAATTTTCGCGATACAAAAATCTAACCCAAAAGTGCGTACACACATATCCTTAGGACGTGCAATGGGGACACAAAAAAATTATAATCTTCATCATGTTTACACATTTACACACCACGAGCCGAAAATTGTGCTGTCATAATTGATTCATTGCCAGACTCACATAAATCATGCAGAGGGGCGAAAGCATATAAACCCACATGGACTAAATTGTTTATGCTCACTGCTTTGTGCGTGTGCTCTGCAGCCACATAATGATGATTTTTAAGCTTTTCATAATTTAAAAATATGACACATTTCATGAGGCAAGCGGCTCAGAAGCTTAAATCTTATGATGGTAACATTGTGAGTCGTTTAGAGGGTTTTTAGCGTAGTTTTGTGATGATAAAGTTATTAAAAGAAAAAATTATTAATTTTTTACTCTAATTTTTTTAAGGTTCGCCATGATGCTTAATATATTTTTATTAGAACTTAAGATTAAAATAATTAAGTAAAACGCATTCAGACTTTACGAACGTAAAAATTCATTTCGCCAGTCCATCCTCCAATAAAAAGCTCGCTGAAAAGTAAAATGCCTCAGCGACAATGAAGAATTTTTTCTCATTTCTTTTTTTCATAAATTTATGACAACAAAAAGCGGCTTTCGGTACAATGGCAAAAAGGCGGCTTTTATACATTCAATTCCTTCCACCTTTTATTATTATTCCACTCTTCGGAAGCGAGAGAGAGAGAATTTTTTTCGGAAGTGTAATAAAAAAATAAAAAAAGTAAATCTTTTGTGTAACTTTTTTGTACCGATGTCTCTAATCCGTACAATAATTTTATTCTTCTTTTCATATAAAATGTTCCTCACTGTCCCATTCACGGAGCGGGTGGTCGTGTGCGATGGAGAGTAAGAAAGGGGTAAACTCTAAATACACGTGCATAAATTTTTTTTTCGAAAAAAGGTAAAAATTGATATGCGGGTATGAGGAGGGTATCGAAGGAGAGGGTTGTTAATGGCTGGTGCGGAAAAAAATATGTGAAAAATCATAATACAAATGTGACCAACTGAGACGCCGGGTTGGAGCTAAAATTGTCGTTCTCAGAGATTGAAGTTTGATAATCGGTTGAGATTCAATTTTAATATTTAAATTTTAAAAATTAAAATTTTCAAATTCCAACTTTTGATAAAAATTCAAAAATTTGTGAGCTCAAAACGAGAGTGAAAGTGAAGATTTTTATGTGTGTTGCCTCGAGAACCAATAAACCACCATGATTTGATTTATGCCTTTGGAATTATTACATTATGAAATCTGGGGGTTCACAAAAAAATGTGAAATAAGAGAAAAAGGGAAAGAAGTAAGAGGATGATAAAAATCTACAGGTAATATTTCTTCTCTCATGCTTTGGAATGGTTTGTGCAGGAATGTAAGAGAGTCACAACTTACAATCGAGGTTGAGAAAATTGAAAATGTCGTTTTTATAAAGTGGGAAAATGATTCAAAATATAAATTTCAAGTCTTTAATATAAAATTCTCAATTTCTAGAGGTTCATTGCTAAAAATGTGTTCTCACACCGTCACTTGCGAAAATTAATTAATGAATGTCGTCTAAGTACTTTTTATTACTTTCTCAAACCCCTATGCGACTCTCTAAACCTTATTACCCCACCTATAACTTCACATAATGAACTTCATATCACATCTTTGCTCTCTTGGTGGCTGAATAATGGCATTCGACCACAGTAACAACTTACAACAAGGACCAATCAATGGCAAAAAGCGAAAAGTGCTGATACAATTCTTTTCATTCTAAGCGAGAGAGAAAATTACGATGATTAGAACTTTATCTTTGTCATTAGATAGTTGTTTTTCCACTTTAATAGTCATCAGAAAAGTTTTTTTTTCTCTCTCTATCGTTGTAAGCTCAATGCTGTGTGCTTACTATCGTGATGAACGTGTCACGAGAGTGGAGGGAGAAAAATACATTAGACTCATTTAATGCTTAACCGAGTCCCGAGATGCAACGATTTTTTTGAAAGCTTTCGATGAGATGGAAAGCTTTGTAAAGAATAAAAAATTTCAAAATTAAAAAGAGCAAATTTAATTAAGATTTTAAAAATTGTAAAAAATTATTTTTTTAAGCTTTCTAATAAGCTTTTAAAAGCTCTTAAAATTTTTTCAAATTCATTTTTTGCGTATTTTTCAAAAATGTTTTCCCGCTCGGGTTTAGTTTAACTTTAAGTCATTGTATCTTTTTCGAGCAATCAATCGATTTCTTCTTGCTCTCTTTTGTCTTGCAGCAGCACTTATCTCAGTGTGTTCTTAGCTCTTTGTTGAAAGCTTATTGAATGAGGGATTGGATATGGAGGGACGAAGGATGAAGAGTGAAGATAAACATATGGACAAATTTGCTATGAACTACTCATACCGAGTGCTTTTTTTGGCTTCGTTCTCTTCATTTTCTGACACAGCACAAAAAAAATATTCGAATGCTCTTAATTCACTTCACTTTATTCACTCCATAAATCTCTTGGATATTCTTCTTCTTTTGTCTCTTATTTGTGTCATAAAAATCACTAACTAAACGCTTTTCTTCTTGTTGAAAAGACTTTTGTAGTCAATGATTGTGTCATCGATGAGTGAAAGGAACTTTATGGCTTTATGGAGTTTTACAACCAGTAAGTTGAAAGTTGAAACCTCCTGTGATGAATGTAAATGCATTGACATGATCTTTAAACTGACCCCACATAAAACAGTTAAGATTAAGATTAAGATTGGTTATCGATAAAGACAGAGTTAGCAAGTTGACAGAATTGAGACTTAAAAAAGTGAATGGAAGAAAAATCTTCAAATTTGATAAAATTTTGGATATTACACATAAAACTAAAAATTACACAGGAAAAGAATTTAAAAAAAATTAAAAAAATTCTGATTTTTAGAAATCTTAAAATTATTCACTCTTTAAAATGAAACATTCAAAAATGTTTCAACATAAATCCCAATCATTAATATTCAAGCTTCTTAAGGAAGAAAACAACACTTGAAATTTTCAACATAAAAAAAATATGTTGATTAGCAGCCATTAGCTACGGGGTTTGCTTTTTTAAAAACAGACATAGACGGGGAGAGAAAAGAAAGTGAAAGAATCCATCAATATTTAAAATAATTTTACCGATATCAGAATTGAAACGAGGGAGAGAGAAGAATGGCATGGACGGAGGGTAGAATCGACAGTGGGTGAGTTTAGAAATTTTGTCACTTTAATGAAATTAATTTAATTTTTTACTTTTGAAAATTATGAAAAATTTCATTTATTATTTTTTAAAAATGATAAATATGGTCAAAATTTTCAAATCCCTCCCGTCCTTTTTTCTT
This sequence comes from Tanytarsus gracilentus, assembly GCA_038502055.1. Classification (NCBI taxonomy): domain Eukaryota; kingdom Metazoa; phylum Arthropoda; class Insecta; order Diptera; family Chironomidae; genus Tanytarsus; species Tanytarsus gracilentus. Next base: position 1,981,589 of record JAXRKN010000043.1, on the reverse strand, counting down.
TCACCGAACACGCTTTATTTTCTTTATCAACCTTTAAAAACCCCAAAAAAACTCGATGGAAACCTCATTATAATAATTTTTTAATTTGGGTTGATTGAACAACTGTCACGCAGTAAAGCATATTCTGAAATTTAAAATACCCACAAAACATCGTCATTCGCTTCCTACCCTCCGTCACATCGCTGAAGTTAAGTTGCGAAGGATGGAAGAAAAAGGGATGTTTTATCAATATGGTTTCGGTTGTGATCAAATATAATCTACTCAATCTTCAAGCGAGTCTTTTTAGCATATTTTGCATATCGAAAGAGAAAAGCGTGGAAAAAAGTTAAAGAAATCGATTTCGCTATAAAAGGGAATGAATTTAATATAAAATGATTTTAAAGCGTGGTGTATGAAAATTTTTTCGTTACTACTGAGGGAGCTGAAAGGGGGTGGAAACACATTTTAGTTAAAAATATTTAAAAATAAAACGTTAACTTAAAACTTAAGCTTTTACGTAAACTTAAACGTAAGCTTTATTATGCACTTTTCAATTATTATTTCATAAATTTTAAACCCTTGAAATCTTAAATATGATTTTATTTCGTGCGATGATGGAGTTGACTTCCATAGCAAAAGTAAAAAAGTTCAGAAATTGCTTTTTATTGCGTTAACGTGTAAATGTTTCTTTCATGTTTCACTTCAACTTTTACGCCTTGATGATAATCGAGAGAGAGTAAAAAATTAATACTTTGAATTTGTATTTTTTTAACATGAAAAAATCATTAAAGAGATGAGAAGAAAATCAGATGTTTGTTGTTGAGACGAATTTTATGGAAATTTTTACTTATTTGAGCCGTTGCTAATAAACAAAAATGTAAAGAGATAAAAAATGCTTTGAACATTTTGTTTTGATTTAAAATTGAAGAATTTCTGTTGCTTTTTTGCCCAGATTCATGCTCCGTCTGTCAATTGTTGATTTTTTTCCTCTGATTTTCACTTTCACTCAAAAGCTTAACTCTCACAATCCCCTCCTGGTTTGAATTTTGAATGGATGAGCCTGCACAACAAGCTCTCTTTACTTATTTAACGATTTGTATGAGGGTTGGATAAAAATTTGCTTTATCATCTTGTTTTTTTCTGCTGTTTCTTGCAAATCATTTTATGCAACCCTCATAACGTCTTAAACTTTTTTTTCTAAAGGCAAGCAACAATTGATTCTCAACCTAATTTCATTTTTTTATGCTTGAAAAATTTTTGAGTTGGTGAAAATGGAGAAGAAAAAATTTGTGAGTGGGGTTGAGAAAAATTGGTTGTGAAGGTTTTCTCACTAATGAGATCAGTTGGAGCGGAATTTAAAAGAAAGTTTAAAAATAAATCATTGATGATTTTTTAAGGTCAGAATTCTTTAAACATTTTTAGCACAAAAATTTTTTAAGGAAATATTGAATTATCATTTTTCTTTCGACTAAATTCACAAATTCAATTTTTTTGTTTGAAATAATTTCTCACCGCAAATCTCATCATCTCCATCAAAATGGATCCACATTATGTAAATTCCTTTCAATTCATCTTATGGCCTTTTTCCGCCATTCTCCTTTGAGTAATTAAAAAATTTCCGAGCAGCATGAAGGAACTTTTTCAATAAAGAAGAGTAAAGAGTCTTCAAACAATTAAAATTTAGCTGTGAGAAGCAAAAATCAATAAAATCGAAAGCAAGAAAATTGTCTTTGATGGTGAAAAATCGCTGAAATCATCAAAGACAAAAGACTGAAAATGAGGTTCGGTATGATGATAAAGAAAAAAGTCTTAAGCGCCATTATCTGATTAATTTCTCATAAATTAAACTCAAACGTTTTTGCTCTCTAGTTGGATGAAAATGAATTTGTTCTTCATAGGAAAAAGATTTGTTAGCAAACTATGGAACTAATTAATTGCTTAGAGGATCAGAGGAGGAAAAGTTAAGTGGAAAATTTAATGTGAGCTTTTTTAATTTTGAAGCACAAAAAAAGTTTTTAATTTTCAAAAAGCTTTTACCGCGAAAGCTTTAGATTAAAACATGAAAACTTAATAAAAGCTTTCTGATTTTTAAAGCATGAATAAAAAATTCACGTCAAAATTTATTTAAATTCACAATTTCATTTCATTTCATTTTTCATTTTGTTCCACAAAAAATTTTCTTTCAGCATTCTTTTAGATCCTCGAAAATGTTCAAAATCACCTAATTGTTATTCACTTATCTCCCCCACTCCATAAAACTTCCTGTAAAAACCACTTTGTCCCTTCTTTTTCCACTCTCACTCAAAAATTCATTGTTCACTCACTAAAAAGAGCAAAATGACGGTGCGATGGCGGTTAAGCGGATGGCAATAAGAAAAAAGACAGTGTAGAGATGTCTTTAGTCATGTAATATTAAAAAAGATGAAGATGAAAACTTTTCTCATCTCTTATGTATTGTTTAAAGCCTCTTTTCTCACGATAGTATAAAGGACAAAGTTTATGGCTGAAAAATGTAAAGAAAGAAGAGGAAAAATTAATTATGGTTTAAAGAGTTGAGATGAGGAACATATTTTAGGGTTTATGAAGAAAAGAAGAAAAAAGTGATTCAGATTTATTAATTTGTTTCATTTTCCATTTTGTTCCAAATTAAATTTTTAGTAAAATTTTTTTTAAAATTAGTAAATTAAAAATATTAAAACTGCGCTTTAATCACCCACATTTCACCTCATTTTTTTGTCACAAAACACTCCAGCAGTAATTAATAAAAATTCTCGGCTATTATGAATTTTTAATTATATCACTTTTACTGATACTTTGTCATTTGTTCTGAACACAAAACTTCTTCTTCTCTCAACCCTCATCTCGCTCTTTATAACAATGTCGACATCGAAAGACAAGTTTTTCACTTTTTTAAGCCTCGTGGTGAGAGAAAATTTATCTCTTCGTGTGAAAATTTCCTCACTCAGTTTGAAGGCGAGAGGGCGGAGATTGCTTTATCGATGGAAGGATTACAAGATTCTCATGGAGATGAAATTTGAGAACATTTTAAGGTTTAATAACTTAAATAGTGTAAAATGACACTCGCTTTACAATCGAGCATAACGAATGACGAGATTGATCTTGAAATCTTAAAAGGGTTCGGAAATTTAATCTGAAAGTGATTTAATTTGTGAAAGCCAAAATTAGAAGAAGAAATTTATCAACGAAGAAAATTATTCAGATTCAATTTTGAAGTGTTGAAAGTCTTTTTGAGGGAATTTTACTGAGGAAGAATTTTTCATAAAAACTAAGAACGTAAAAAATAAAATAAAATTGAATTTACTGAAATTTTTTTACCTAATTTATTTCCTTTTCTCATTTCATCATAACTCACCAATAACAATTCCTAGCTATCCGTATCCATGTCTCAGCCTTATTTCCCTCTCATGTGAGTTACATTCACAAAGAAACATTTCCCATCCCTTTATTCATGCATGAAAAGATAAAAAAGCAGCTTTATGCACACATTTTCCCCTCACACATATATTTTCAAATTCATAATACCCAATTTCATCGTTTTTTATTACAAAGCTTTTATTCATGTGTATGTCGAAAGTTTTTCTCCTTCGTGTGCGACACCACAATGAACATGATTGCGAGCTAGGGACAGGAAAAAATAGGAAAGCAATAAAATGTTTCATTTTACACAAAAATTCTTTGTCATCGAGAGGTAAAAAAATTATGATTGAGCTTTTATTTTGCATACTCAAGTAATGGAAACCTGATCATAACGCAAATTGACTAATGGCTCTCCAGGATTCGATTTGCCCTTTGAATAAAAATATCGTAAAATGTAAAATGAGGTTATTTAAAGGTTACGAGGGAGTAAAATGGTCATTGAAATTTTATCAAAATGGACACGAAGCATTCATTAATCAATTCAGCAAACGATTAGAAATTTTTATGGGGTTTTAATGGAATTTAAAGGTTTTCTGAATGAGTTTGAAAAGTTTAAAAAAGAAATCCAGGAAATTTTTTTAACTTAAGAGAAATTCCTGAAATACTTTTTAATTCCCTCAATGATTTTTTTTCAAGCCCTTCTCAACCTTTTTCTTTCTCTCTCTCATGCCAACAATCACAATTTTCATTATTTTGTGTATAATTTTCCATGTTGTTATGTGGGTTGATGGCATTTAAGGAGCAACATTTTAAGAGTTCATAAAAAGCTCCACGGAACTTTTTTTTATGGCAAAAAAGCTTTTGCTTCATTGGACGCTTAATTTATGCTCGAATAAAATTTTTTAATGAAACTTGACAGCGGTTCAACACGTGCTTCGTTTTGAGAAAGAGAGAAGGGAAAAGGAATTAAGGTTTTTCGAGGAAATGTGACGGTCGTGATTTTTAAAAAAGTAATGTAAAAGAAGAAGAAATGAATATTTTTAAAAGATCTAAAATTAGATTTTATTTTAAAAAATTTTATATTTAAGAATTACAAAAATAATAAAATAGAATTTTAAAATTGTATAAAATTTTCATTTTCCCAAAAATTTCATTTTCCCTTCTTAATTTAAACAAAAAAAACTATAATTGCATGAATAAACAATTTTTCCTTCTTTTGTAATGAAAATTTATATTTCAATTATTAATTAAATTTTTCTCACAATGATTTTTATTCACCTCGTTGTGAATAAGCTAAACCCTTTCATCCCTTTTCATTTCATCTAATCTGCAATTAACCGCCGCAGCATAAATTTTTAACCTTAACTCGATTTTAAATTTCTCTCACAATTTATTTCGCTTTATATGAACGTGTGTGGTGAAGCTGTAATTTATTTTCCCCTTTTTTTGAGAAGGGCATTGTAGATCATTGAGAGGTAATGAAATTCCTAAAAGGTTTGCCAAGGAATGAAAATTTTATTATAAATTTATTTTGATTTAAATAAAATAATCCAGAAACTTCACAACCCTTGCCTGCAAGGCACACACACAAAAAAGTCATTATTACAACAAAACGGCAGTTAACAAAAGAGCGTAGCCAGAGATGAGAGTGGAATTAACTCTTTTGTAATGATGACGGGAAGAAAGTCGATATTTTTTCCGCTCACTCCAACTCACTCGTACAATTTCTGAAACTCAAACAATGCAAAGCTCACCCTTAAATAAAAAAGCGAGTCCCCTTTTCAGTCCCTTTCAAACACTCCATGGAAATTGCGCGAAAAAGTTAATTCAATGGAAGGAAAGAAAAATTTAATAAAGAGAGCCAATAATAAGAGGTCATTAAACAATGTACAATAAATTTATTTCAATTTCATTCAATTAAACTCGGAAGGGAAGAGAAAATGGAACACTTAACAGCAGCCAGCACGATTATTATTATTTAGTCATGAATGGCGGTGGTCTGGTCGAAAGTTAGAGAGAACCAAGAAAATGTCGTCATGGAAGAGAAAAAAAGTTTCCAATTAGATATTTTTCGGTGGTGAAAAATTTTCCTTTTAAATGTTTTATGACTAACGTTTTTTATGGCCCAACTAAAAAGCAGCAGTGACAGCGATGGTGTGTGTGGTATATCAGCAGGATGAGAGTGGACACTGAGAGAAATTTTGCAATTCCATTTTCGAGTGTCAAATTTTGTAAAAAATAAATTTTGTTTCATTTTTCACTTTGTTCCAACGAAATCATGTAAGAAACTTTTTCGAACATCATTTTTTACAGTGTAAATTCTTGTTAGTCCTCCGGACACATTTTAGCATAGAATTCAAGTGCGAAAGAAACAAGGAGAAAATAAAAAAATTTCATTGCGGCTCGACCGAGCTATAATGTACATTTATAAATTCCTTGTAGGCCATATAAACAGCAGCCAGCACAATGGCTGTAAAAAGGATAATTTAACTTAATTTTGCGGAAACGGGAAATGGAGATTTAAAACACATTTCCTTTTTTATCATTTTTATTTTTTCATTTCTTTTTAAAGGAGGATTTTGAGCATTTTTAAGTTAGTTAAAAAATTAAATATTTACAAAATATTTAAAGAGAAAAATTTTGGTTGAAAAACTTTTTACGATTTCCGCTTAAAAGCCAAGTTTTTTGAGTGTTTTTATATCCACATCAGCTCCGTAATAATCTGAGAAAGAAAGAGAAAAAATTAATTGCGATAATGATGTTGTTTAACCCCCAAGGAATGAGAACTCGGAAATTTTTTTACATCGAGGTTGATTTAAATTTCGTGGAAAATTTGCGGTATAATTTTCCCTCAAGGCTCTCTTGAGAACATAATTTTGCTTAATGTTCTTTTGAATTTAAACTTTTTTAATTCGAAGAAAGTTTTAATGAATTACAAATTTAAATTTTTAACTAATCTTAAAATTTAACAGAAATTTGTTTGTTAAAAATTAAAAAGGTTTCATCCCATGTTTAAACTTTCAAAGCAAGTTTTAAATAATGATCATGTTGTATTCAACTTACCCTCACTAAGGAAGCGTTTTTTGTTTCATAGTTTTTTATTTTTCAGCAGCAAATGTTGAGAATTTTTTGAAAAAGAAAGAAAATAATTAAATAATCCTTGAAATTATTTTAAATTAAATAAATTAAAGATTTTTTATGTTTGATGTAATGGCTGAAGGTAATATTATGAATAATGATGTTATTGGTATGTATAAATCCTTCCAAGAGTTGTTTTTATTTAATTATAAATCAAGCGAATATTCCTAGAATTTTAGATTAAAAAAGCTGTTGATTTAACATAAAATTGAATGGAAAAACTTTTTTAATTTCTGTCGATGTTAATTTAAATAAAATTCATAAATGAATTGTTGATAAAAAAAATTTATTTTAACTAACTCATTTCAATCATGATTAGTTAATAAAAATAGAAAAAAATAGAGATGAAATTTTTAAAACTCTTTACTATACTGTCTCAAACTCAAACCGACCAGCAAACAATTACGAAAAAGAAAAATTGTCAATTTCTCCATTTCATTCTTAAAAAAGAAAAATTTCTCATCTGACGTGCAATATTTGGGAAATGAAAAGTTGATAAAGTGCACAAGCGAAGAATAAACTTTTTTTAGCTCAGGAAGATGATGTGAGTAAAAATTGCAACAAAAGAAGAGAAAAAATATTAAACAACATTAAAAATATGTTGCACAAAAAAGAAGAGAAGTAATGACACTTTTTTTCATGTGAGAAATGATGACAAAAAATGTTTAAAGAACTTTGCAAGCATTTTTTAATTTCATCCTCTTTTGTCTGTTGCTTTTATAGTGAGAAAAATGTGCACACAGCGATGAGCTCGAAAAACGTTTAAAGATGAAAGATGAGAAGAAATTCAACGCGATAGAAGAAAAGGCAAAAAAAGTTTGTCTTGTAAAAAAATTGCAACATGAAAGGGAGAAGATAAAAATTATTTTCATCTTTTTTTGAGGGGTTGACGATTAAGGGGTGGAAAGTGTTTTTAGAAATTAAAAATTATTTTCTACAAATTTAAAAAAATTTAATTTGAATTAATAAATTTTGTCACAATCGTCCACCCCTTGTTTTAATAGTTTTCTCCCTTTCTTTTATCATCTCGTCTCTCACGCTCGGTGTGCGATGTCATCATCATCTTACACTGCTAAAATGAACTTTTATTCTTGCTCCCGCTTTTGTTAGCGATGAATTGTCAAAGTTGTCATATGGAACAATGCGAGTGAGAGAGAAAAATAAATAAAAATGGAATGAAATGTGAGGAGAAACAATGCGAACATGAAAAATGAATTGCAATAATAGAGCAAAGAGAAATAAATTTAGTGATGATCATCGTGAGTTGTGGCGATGTAGATAAAAATTCATTTCTCAGCATGTGCTTGAGGTTGCGAAGATTGACGGCCAACGCCGTATGTTTCCTATGAGCTATTGAATACTGCCTCAATTTATTAGTAAATATATGAACAATTGAGGAACATGAAAAGGCGATAAAACAAAGCAATTTTTCATTATGTTCGCTTTTCTCCCTTTTTCTATTTACTTCCGAGTTTTCCTTTCTTCGAGAAATCCTTGTGGTCGATTTTTTCATATACTTTTGGTATCAAATCTCCCTCAAATTCACCGCAAAGGATGTTGGACTATTTTTCCCTTTCTAATTTACTTTCTTTTATTTAACTTTTATAAAACCTACAACCGAATTCAAGCGCACAGGAATTACGTAAAAAGAGTTGAATGTAAACCTTTTTCATTTACTCCATTCATGATCTTTTGTTGCTAAATATCAAATTAATCCGGATTATAAGAAAAGAACAAACAAGAAAAAAGAAAAGTCTTCAACATCAGATTTAATTTTTCCTTTCTCTGTTTATTTCCAAATGCCTCGAAAATTTTAGTTGTAAATTTTTTATTTTTTTAAAGCTTGTGAAAAATTTTATTTACGGCTCTTTAACATTGTTGCTTTTGATACTTTTACTTGTGATGTCAAAATATTTTTCAACTCTCTTGATGGGATTAAAATTTTCGATGCTTTATAATTTACTGATGAAAGGGGGAAGAAGCTCAGGCTGAATTTTTTTTGAATGATTTACAATAAATTATTTATAATTAAAATTCTAAAACTTAAAAATTTAAATTTAAAACAACCATAGTCGCCCACCCTTTGAATCAAATAAAAGTGACATTGCCTTCGTCTGATTTCAGAAAAAGCTCATAGAAACTTTTTGTCAAAGGAAAAATTTGTCCCTATTGAAACTTTTCAGAGCTCTTTAAGCTTTTAAATTTCTGTAAATTTCCTTCGTAAGGAGTTGTAAAATTTAATGAATCAAAGAGATTATATAAAAGTTTAATTTTTATGTCCAACAAATTCCCTGCAGCAAATTAAAAAAACATTTTCAAAATACGATTTCGAGAGATTTTTTATTTTTTGTTTATTTTAAAAGCACAGTCTATGATTAAAATTTTAATTAACTTGTGATTTTTTTTGAATGAAATTAAAAAAAGGATTTGGGAGAAAAATTAAAAATCTAATTAAAATTATGAAAATGGAAAAAGGAGAAGGAAATTATTGAGGGGCAATTAAGATGAATTCACCATTTTTTGGAAATTGTCAAGGGTTGTTTTACTCTGTAATTTTTGGAATGTGGATTTTTTTAGTGATTTGCCCCTCTTTGAGGAATTAAGGAAGGAAAATGTCTTTAAACTCTCCCTCAATTAAGAGAAAATTTATTCAATAAAAAATAATTTATTGCTGGATAATTGTGTCAGTAAAACACACATGGACATGGCATATGGACGAGGATGAGGGAGGGAATCGAGGAATGAGGAGATTTTTTATACAAAATCAATAATTTTAACTAAATTTTAATTGTTAGTGTTTTGTTTCTTTTTGTGAGCAGGTCCACGAGAGTCAGCATTTGCCAAGCCGGCTAAGAGTTCGCTCTTTCTAATGTTCTTAAGGTCGAGATCACCATAGTAGTCCTCACTGTTATTTTGTGGTTGGGGTGGAGTGGGTTAACATCATGAAAACAGATAGAGAAAATAGAGATAAAGATGGTTAGAGAGAGGAAAAATATGATTCGTTAAAAAATGCAAAATTAATTAATTCATTAGTGTTTAACATGTGTGAATATGTAAATGTTGAGTGATGTTGATGTAAAGGTAATGACGTGAATAATGAATTTTGCAAATATTGAATTAATTGTTGACAATTTTTTTATGGATGTTTTTTCATTCAGTGTTGGAGTCAAGCACACTTTAAAATTTAAAAATCATCCATTTTTGAATAAATTAAATCGACACTCACCATCCGGGAACATCTTCTGGATCTTCGCAGTTTCCTGATCCATCAGAATCGCCAATTTCTAAAATAGTAAAGAAAGATTTTTTAATTTAAATGTAGTTATATTTTTAAATGCAAGCAACAGTTTTAAAACTTACTGAATACTGTGCCAATAGGGCAGCCATACTCGCGGGCAACACCCTCTAAACAGATGTAATATTTTCTGCAGTCTTCTGGATGAGCATGTCGTGAGAAAGATCCAGCGTTTGAGATCTCACCGGCAGCAGGGCAAGCGAATCCGTTGGCGACCTCTGTTAAAAATTAAAAAGTTAATTTGAAACATTTATTAAATAAAAGTTAAATTCACCTTCGTTTTTGCACTCTGGAACTTGATCGGCCCACATGCACACACGAGATTCACGGTCATAAGCTAAACCGGGTGAGCATTGATATCTTGAAGCTTCGCCATTCCAGCAGTTCCAGAAAACATCGCATTTAGCCTCGTCGGCGAAAATTCCATATAAACGTGGGCAATGATTCGAGGAAATTGGTGGTTCTGAAAAATTAGCAGATGTTAAATTAATATTTAATAACACACAACGGCACATGACAAGCTAAATATTTTCTCAACTAATTTTCATTTTGTGTTCGCGAATGGAAAATGCGAGAAATTATTTATGATCCCAATGAGAATTAACTGTGGTTGGGATTTGAGTTGTAGACCAAAAACATTTAGAAAAACATTCAAAAATTTAAATAGACTCAACCCCTTCAAAATGTCCATTAAACCTCTTCGAAAATAAAGCTCATCCATGCATTCCCTAAAGCTCATGAATGCACTGTACATTAATAAATTCCAATGAGCTCATATCAGCTCCCTGTCGACTCAGTGTTTGTTGTATTTTGTACATATACGATCCATTATTGCAACAATGTGTACCGACCACTACTTTCTCGCATGTAAATAAAGCAAGCAAACATCAGGCTCAATATTCAACAATGGCCAAAAATGGCTAATTGAATTAAAATATTAATTAATGACTGGGCCGCATTTTTAATGTTATTTATGATGGTATATATAAAAAAGTGGGCAACGGACTCGGAGTATTTAAAAAGTGTTTTTAATACCCCCTTTGCGTGAATATTAATTTATAACGCTTATTATGAAATGCCGCCACCATCAACCTTTCTCTCTTTTGCTCACTTACTCGGCTGTCATGCATTAAATAATAAGACTTAGTGGTCAAGGGGTGTCGAGGCATTAAAACTGTGCAATTTTAAAAGTTAAACAACTTTCCATATGAAATTTAATACTTTATTAAAAAACTGTTTTAAGCCATTTAAAAAAATCAATTTCTACCCCTCGCATTCGAAATTCCTCGCTGACATGAAAACCAGAAGTCGAAAGCAAAAATTCCATCCAAAAACAGTAGAAAATTGCTGTTAATCAATTAAACGAAAATGACCAAAAATTAGAGCAAAAAATTGCCTCACTCAATGCCTATTAAAGTCACACGGAGAGTCCAAAAATAATAAAAGTGATTTAATATCTCGGAAAAAAATGAAACCAGTCATTAAAGTTATTTTTTCCTCTCTCTCGGGCATGTTGTGACTTTAATTCTACATTGGCCAGCCGCGAGGGTGCTGAGTTTGTATTTATGTGAACCTTATGGCAGGGATTTAATGGATGGGTGGAGAAGTAGGAGGTCAAAGAATTTTTCGTCGAAACTATTAAGTGTTGATGGCACTTGAGGAAGATTGACGTGAGGAGATTTAGTGAAAAAAATTAAGATTTAAATTTTATTCTGTTTGAATTTTTATCAACGACTTTTCATTAACCCTTTCACATTTAAACTGAGCTCATTTGTGATTTATTAGTGCAGAATGCTCTAAACACCGTCGCTGGTGGTCTCAAGAAAGATTTATGATGAACAATTTTGAAAATTTCTATCAAAAAACCACAAATCGCAATTTAACCGATTATAAAGTGCGACATTTTATGTGCTGTCACTAATTATCTCGAAAGCATTTTTTTTGAGTAATCAACTCAGTTTGGCGCGTCGTTTACGTTCATTCAGTCACCAGTCGCATTCCGATCATTACACAAATGGCATTTTTATGACATGTATGACGATTATGAAATCTTTCATTGGGGTTCATTGGCCTTAACATCTCGGCTTTATCGCTTTCGGTGTTATGCAGGCGAGAGAAATCACATAATGGTCATTTTATTCATCAAGGGGTGGACACTTTTGAAAATATTAACGTTTTTTTTCTTAAAATATTTTTGATTTTTTTAACAGATTTTAAATTAATTTTTAAGTGACCAACCCTGTTTTTAATTCACAATGTTGCTTTTTGCCACTTTTTCATCATTAACACATATTAATTAGTTGAATCAATAACACACTCTAGGATGGATGCATAAGGCGTATGTCACGAATGAACGCCAACCGACTTAGCGGAGCAGAAAATTTGGGCCAATAGGCAAAAGCGGAAAAGTGAGAGAGGAAAAATTAGAGCAGATGATTTCAAAGGGAAAAGCTGAAAAGCGGTGGTTTGACTTGTTGTGTGGTTTGATGACATCAAGTCAAGCTTTCAGCGGTGATTGTAGAAATTTTTGAAGCTTTTAAGAATTTACTTTTGTTGAAAAAAATCTTGACTTTATTAAAAACTTTTTCACCACTTTAAGAAACCTTTTTCACTTCTTAATGATCCAACAGACTTCAAACGAATTCAAGAATTTTTTTCTTTTTCTCTCTTAATGACCTTTCATGAATAATAAAATTCTGAGTTAATTTAGCTCTGATAAAAATTCATCAAAGGACAAAAACCATCGTCCAGTTTTTTTTCTGCTTTTATCTTTCGCTTTTTTGTTCACTCTTTTTAAAGCACTTTCTATTTATCATCGTAAAAATATTTTAACAAAAAGCTCGCAAGTTTCACATGGAGACAAACTAACTGGCATGAATAAATGCATAGCATGGGTGTGTGATGGTGATTAAAGAGGAATGAAGAGCTCAAGGATTTGAAAATCTTAAAAATTTCTGTAAATAATTTTTTATTAAAAAGCTCTCAAATCTTTTTAAGTTTCCACCCCTGTTTTTTTACATACTCTTCACAGTTTAAGTGAAGATGAATAAGCATGGAAGTAAGAGCGAGAGTAAGGATACAAAAGTGTAAACATAATGCAGTCTCACTCTCATTCAGTTTAAAGTTTTACTTCAAGAAAGTCGAGACAACAGCAAAATAAGGGTGAAATATGTTTCAATTAAGGGCACAAAAAGAGAGAAAATAAATAAGAACTAATGAAAGTGGTCTTGATGATTTTACGAGCTCGGAGTTTTAAATGCACATTCCTGACTTTGTAACATGCAAATTTTTATTGCTTACTCACCGAGTTGGGAGCGGTCACCGCATTCAACATTATGATGGTAATCACCTGCGAGGGAAGGATAAAAAAATTGATTACTTAATTCACAAAAGTTAGTCATTAATTGACTTACAGTTTTCTGACAAATACTTTGGATCTGTGGCGTCAAAAGCAAGACCATTTCCGCATGTCTTCAATTCTGCTGCTCCGTTGTCGCACTTCCAGTACTTATCGCAAGAATTGTGATGTGGATAGAATCCATAATCGTCTGGACATTTGAAGTTGTCTTGGGCAATAACTGTAAAACATGAGAGAGAAATGTATGAAAAATCGGCTCAGATATTAAATGAAATATTTATAGCACGCCATAATTCAATGCAGAACATAAATTGCATGATAATCAACGCGCGGAGGAGAAGAATTTTTTTTATATTAAAGTTGAAGAAATTTTTCTTTCGCTGATGTGACTTTTGATGACTTTGAGGCGGAAAGAAATCGTGATAATTTTATTTTATATGACTGCGAGCTTTGGAATGCCTTACCGGCGCGTGTAGAATTTTTCTGCATCGATTTTTAAATAAAAATGTCACAAGTAAAAATTGATGTTCAAAAAAATATTTTGAAAATTTACAAATCCAAAATTATTTAAAAATTACCAAAGACTAGTTAAATTATTTTTACATCCCTAGAAAACTTTCCTAAACCCCTGCTCGACCATTAAAAGAAAAATATTTCATAACTTCCGCCTTACGCATCATAAACTTTAATTCGACGATAAAAACCTTTATTGCTCAAAAATTGACAATTTTTTTATGTAATATACAAGCGTGTTATTATTGCTGTGGTTCAACATTTTATGACCACAGAAAATTTCGTGTAATGTTGACTTGCGGCAAAAGCGTTTAAGTCAAGAAAATAATTGGTCCTTTTACCCCGAAAAAAAAGCGAAAGCAAGAGAATGAAAGGAAAAAAGCAAACAGATTAACAAAGCACTAAGCTTTTTTCTTCTTATTTTTATTTTACGCTCGTGAAAAAGCTCACTCGTATTTACTCACTCACTTGAATCGTCTTATCATCATCATCATACCGTTTTGTATATTTATACATTATGGGGATGTGTTGTGTGTGAATCGGAAGAGGAAAATAAAAACGATGTGAAAAGGAAAAAATTATTCAGTTGAAGTTGGCAGAAATTTTCACCATAAAAGTTTTTTTGAATTTTGGATTTTTAATTTCTTAAAAATATTTTTATCTTTTATTTTTATAAAATTTTTAGCTGAATTCTAAGGAGCATCATGTTATGCGCTTATGCGTGCGATGAAATAAAAATTGGATAAAGATGGTAAAAAAGAGCAGCATCGAGGCATGATCGCATGCGATGGCAAGTGAGAAGAGGAAAATTCGCTCTCTATGATGATGTGATATAATGATTAATTAAGATAAAGATACATGTTGTGGCCACGCACGCATAGAATAAAAAATATTCTCCTTTCATCTAATCCTTGACCTTGCAGCCGACAAAGATATGAGTAAAGACATGATTTTATGACCACACACAACGGCTTATCATTTTTATGGCATAATTTATGCGTTTTATATTCGCATTTTGCTGCCACCGATGCCGTCATCACCGCATGGAGAAATGTAATAACAAACAACATCATTGAGAATGGCAAATCGAAAATTGAGCGAGATGCTTTTAACCCAGTGAGGAAACTTTTAAGTTTTAAACTTGAAACAGTTTTTTAAAACTATTTTTTGTTGGTTTAAATTTTGAATTTAAAATTTTAAGTTCAAATATTGAATTTAAACATTCAGTTCAATTTTTAGTTCAAAAGTTACAAAAAGTTCCCAAATGGGTTCACAGGATGCGGAGCAAAAGCGAGCACTCGAGAATATTCCAGTAATAACATATCATTAAAGTTTATAAGTTACGAAAACGTGATATAATAAAAAGATTGAACTCGCTTACTAGCTTTTTAATATTTTCCAATTCACCCATAAATAACGGGATTGATTTCAGAAGTGCCATGAATATCGTCGTCAATTCCACCCTACAAATTTTTTATTATTATTCAAACTCCTTCAGTGAGTGCTTGCCGGATATAAAGTCTATAAATTTATGCGCAAATCATAAAAAAATATGTACAAGTTAAGTTTTATACATCTTAATAGCAACAATTTCCAATCTACTTCTCTTGCTTTCCTGTATTAATGGTCGCTCATTGCCAAGGTGCGATAACTTCCGGTTGTGATGGGAAATTTATTGAGAAGGAAATTGACGAGGAAATTTCCACCCCTTGCCACTCGATCCATAAATTTTTTGATGAGATTTAATATCTCTACACAACATAGTGTAATTTACTAATGGCAAAACCCGTATAGCATCCAGATCTGTGGATGGGGGGATTTTACGAAGAGAGCACTTGAGGGATTTACAGACAAGGTCGTAAAATGACGATGAGGGAATTATGAAATTAATCTCTGAGTTGTAAAACAGTTCCATGTTTGCTTACTGCTGTGTATCGATATTTGGAGAAAAGGAGACGATAAATCGACATGGCAAGCGACGATGTGTGATTCATTGCCTGCAGTTTATGGTCAAAGATTAAGATTTTCACTCGGCAATGTCGTAAACTTTCGATGTGTGTCTCTATTTTGTTCACTCCGCTGTGAATTTGAGATATAAATTTGTGAATTGTTGCTGTGATTTTGATGTGAAATTTTTGAACGTGATTGAAATTTTAATCGCTTTTTAATCTTAATTAAATTTTGTCCACTCCCAAAATCTTGAAATCTATATTAAAATTCATACAAATCAAATCCATACTTCAGAAATTGCTAAAAATTCCTAACACCAAAATAAATTCTTCAAACTTTAACCTGAATATCGTAAAATGGAAATTTTAGAATTCATTCAATTTTCAACAATCAATTTTTGCATAAATTTCTTCTCGAAAAAGCTTTTTAGGTTGTTTGCTCACCCCAAAAACTATTTCCGATCAAGATGTGTATGCTGAGGGCCATTAGTGAGAGAAAACTTTATTATTATATGCAAATCTTTTTCGATTCACAATCAATTCAACTCACTTGCAGTTTACAAAAATATTCGAGAATATTTATGGAGAAGTATCAACTATCAATAATGGATTCGATGCTTTCTACTTTTGATTTAAATAGTTTATGTTTGTTAATGGGTTTAGATTTGTTTCAAAGTTTTAAATTTGTGTAAAATGAAAATGATAAGAATATAAAATTTTGAAATTAATTTTAATTGTATTAAAAACTTCCCATTTTTTCCGTCCACACCCATTGAATTCTTCAAACCTCCCATTTCTAAAATAATATTATCTCAAATGCCAAGCAGAATGTTTCAATTTCATGTGAGCTAGTCTGTCATCATCACATTGTGTGGAATCATCTCGCGCCCTAGAGGCAGAAACCCAATAAATATATTTCACCAATAATTCAATTCATATTTTCTTTCCCACATAAATAAATTTTGCTGCGACATTTGCAGACGAAATGAAAGTGAAATTGAGAGATTTCGTTGATGTTTGCATTAGATCTTTTTTTTTCGATTACTCAACACAGACTCGCACACATAATGATGCCGAAATAAAATATATATTAAAACCTGTCTTCGACATTTTTTCCATGTGCCGATAGTGCAGTTGCCGATTTCGGAATAAAAAAACGAGTTTGGCGAGAGAGAAGAAAAATATTACGTTATCCGAAAAAAGTGAAACTGGTTGACTCTTTTTTGCCGCCACTACTAACCCACATTATATAAGTCTTCCACTTCTTCTTCTTGCACGCGCTTCTCATTTTCATTTTCAACGAAAATATTTTTTTCTGTAAAAAACTTTTCACACGAAGAGCACCGTTAAAAGCGAGAATTTTTATGTGCGATTATCACAAATTAGAATATTCTTCGTGGCTCAACTGGTTTTATGGTGCTAACAGGGGAGTTGTGAATAAATGATGGAAAATAAAATTTTACGTTAAAAAATTTATTTAATTTATTTTAATTTTTTTTATCTTCCCACAACATTTTTAATGATGCCACCTCGTGTCTGTTTGCACCTTCCGACAAATATTTGATGATTTCATAAGCTTTACACTCACGCTACCATCCTCGCGCTTAGATACCATCAAATTTATGCACGATGGGATTGTCTCGAGTAATAATTTGAAAATCGTGAGTGCATATTGCGAAAAAAAAATTATTCTTCATCTCACATTAACCTCAATTTTCATTTAATAGACAAGCGGCATCGACGATGTCAATGACTGACTGACGAGACATTGAAAATGCTCTTAGTCAAGGTTGAAATGCGCCGACGGAATGAAATTAAAATGACCTCGAATGCAAATTTTTTCTTCCATGTTATATTGCAAATAACACAATGAATGTAAGCATGAGAGTCGATGCGATGATGAAGAAGTAAACATGAAGTGAAAGTTTTTTTTCGTGAGATTCGTTAGGCCTTGAGAGACTGAGCAATTTTTGAGCTGAATTTTTGAAATGAGGAAGAAAAATTTTTAAATTTGTTTTTTAACGGATTAAAGCAAAAAACAAATCTAATTCTGGCAAATCTCCAACCAATTAATTTTCACGTGATAAATAACAATTTTCGCACCTTTAACTTTCATGTCATTGGCAACTTTAGTCCTGGCAATATGCGTGTGTGCGATATCAGCATGCGTGTGCCATTGAAACCACCTCATTTTCCGCTCGCGTGTCTTTGAAAGCGTAAAAATTGCTTTTCATTTCCAACTTTTGCCCATTTTTTTTCGGGGTAAAAGTTTCACATGAGCAAAATTGCCTTTTTCGAGAAAAAAAGCAGCAGCAGGAAAAAAGTGAGCATTGTGTTGATACAGGAATTGTACTGTCTATATAACAGTCGAGAGAGAGTAATGCGACTGCACAAATATTGACACAAATAATTCCGTTTCGTCCCTTTTTTAGCGTAACCCACACTAGTGTGGTAACGCTTATATGCTCGCATTTCCGTCGTCTGTCGTCTGTCGTCTGTCGTCTGTCGTCCGTCTGTTCCATCGAGATCTCGGCCCCTAGACCAGCTAGAGACTTCGGGTTTTCGCCAGATGGTAGCTCTGTGGCTCTAGTTTAGCCCATTTTAGGAATTTTTTGGGTCATGACCATAGGTCGTGCCACGGACAGCCATAATGTCCATTTTTCATACAAAATTGCACTTATATGGCTTCATGGGTATCGTTGAACTCGGGATTGGACCAGGAATTGGTTGCTAGTGGAACATGATGGAAAATGGAACATGATGGAAAATGGAACATAATGGAAAATGGAACATGATGGAAAAATGTAACATGATGGAAAATGAAACATGATGGAAAATGGAACATGATGGAAAATGGAACATAATGGAAAATGGAACATGATGGAAAAATGGAACATGATGGAAAATGGAACATGATGGAAAATGGAACATAATGGAAAATGGAACATGATGGAAAATGGAACATAATGGAAAATGGAACATGATGGAAAATGGAACATGATGGAAAATGGAACATGATGAAAAATGGAACATAATGGAATATGGAACATGATGGAAAATGGAACATGATGGAAAATGGAACATGATGAAAAATGGAACATGATGGAAAATAACTTCTCTAAAATGATTTCTCTAAGCCTTCCCCAATTTTTCATATATAAGGCAAAAATTTTCTCTCTCAAGCTCATTTATATTTCAACCACGGAAGAGTCAACATCGTAAGGTAAGGCTTCCCCTATAAGGCTTCCCCTATAAGGCTTCCCCTATAAGGCTTCCCCAAGGCTTCACCTAAAAGGCTTCCCCAAGACTTCTCCTAAAAGGCTTCCCCTAAAAGGCTTCCCCAGAGGCTTCCCCAAGGCTTCACCTAAAAGGCTTCCCCAAAATGACTTTCAATACCGATCTGTTACAGTGGGTTACGCGGCAACACCCACGTGTGGGTTTTGAAACATTTTTCTGTTTCTCGCCTGTCTATTTTCAGCCATTTAGGTTTTTGGCTGTTGCTGCTCATATGACACTATTTGCAGTAAATTATTTATTCTCTTTTTGCCATTTCACTCGTTTGTTATTTGAGAGCTTTTGTTGGATGACGTGTTGTTTGTTTAGCGCTTGAATTGTTGGAGAAAACTCAAACAAATTAAAATTTTGTGACTTTAGTTTTTTTTAGCTAAAATAACAGAGCTCAACTCCCCTTAAATAAATTCATAAAAGTTCTTTTCAAACTCAATTTTCAACTCACATCTCTAATCACATTTTAATTCAACATAAATTCATATTTAAAGCAACATTTGACATAAACAAATTTAAATATTTTTTTTATCGCATAAATCAACTTGCTTAATTAATCTCATGTGACATTCACCTACTGAACTGTCGCATAAAATATATATTCAATACTGTTATCTCCAACTCCACCTGACACCTGGCTGTGTGTGTGTGTGCATGCCATGTGTCTCATATCTAAAACTTAAAATTCATTTTGTAAGCCCAACCGGGCTTGAAGCAATTTGAGGCGAGTTTTATTCTCTGTCTCTTTTTTTTAAACCGGACAAGTCCGTTTTGTGTGTAAGGTCAATTTTGTGCATACACGCTTGGCCTCAGCTCAATGCTCGTTATCGAAATGTCCTAACTCATGTTTTTCTCCATTGTTCAATTCACACACCGACTAACGAGTAATTTATGATGTTGCTCTTTTTATATGTAAAAATCACCATTGATTTTTCACACCGAGAGAGTGCGAGCTTTCGATTGACAAGGCTTAGAAGCTTAAAAATGTGTATCAAAAAATTTGTGTGATATTTTTCAAAAATAATCATTTCCACTCCTAAATGTGTGTGAATATAGTGTGACGACGATGAATTGACCCATTGAATGGCAAATGGATGGGAAAAATGGAAAAGGAATTGAATTTCTCTCATTTTATTTTTCTATTTTCCGGAATTTTCTCACACTCGCATACGAAAAACCTAAAATCTTAAGGCGATAGCGCTTTACAGTTAGGGGATGAGAAATAAAACTTGATTTTGAAGGAAGGAGTTTGACATCGCCATGTACGAAGTACGTGCTCGGAGTGTAAAATGGCTAAATTGGAAGCTTCTTAAAATGCCATAGAGCTCGACATACGCCTTACACTATTTTTGCCTGCTCCTCACAGCAGTTTGATAAATTCATTTTTAAATGAACGACATGGACATATCATCTATATGACGATGCGAACTGTTGCCATGATGATGAGGAATTCTTCTTCCTCAAACTCGTGCCATTGTAATGCCAGCATAAATTGCGATTTTGTGTGTGCATGCTGTATATGAACATTAGGACTGTTGAGGTTGAAAATGAATTTAGATGCATTTAAAAAAATAACAAAAAGTTTACTAAAAATTTCCCATTTTTTCTGTCCTCTCCCTCTATTTCAAAACCCCATCCGAAGTGATTTAAATATCATTGCCGTCATTCTGCATGATCCTTTCTATTGTTTCCACATATTCACTCATGGCACGAGTAAGTGATATGTGGATATATACAACACGTTACACGATGCAACATAAAGCAAATGAAAAGAGAGGATTTTCGTGATGAGTTGATCTGTTGCACATTTTAATGTCTATTTTTCGCTCTCCCACTATGAGCAGAAGAAAAAAGTTTAAAATCATCCCGATGTGAAACATAATTTCGAGCATATGTTAATATCACATAAACCAAATTTTATATCGCATCATATTCGAATATTATCGTGAACGTACATATGTAATATCATGTGTAATTTTATTCATTCGACAACGTTTATGGAGATGAAAAAACATGAGGGGTTGAAATAATAATCGGAAAATGTTAAGGGATGATAACTTTGGGGAAATGGCAACTAATTAAATTTAAATCCCATGAAAATTTATTTCCCTAGTTTCTCTTCCTCAGAATCCCGCATCACCACCGCCGCCAGTAAGTTGGGTTTTTGGAAAAAGCTAATGCAGAACGCGCGAAGCCAAAAATCCTATTAATAAGCTTTATTACGTATTCATTGTAAACCGCTGACGATTCCCTCGTAAATTCACGTTGCTACTGCACCACATATACAACCAACCATTCAGCATACTTTAGGGCACGAGAGAGAATTTTACTTCGCTGTTATTGTGTGGTCGTTTCATGATTAATCTCTTTTTTAGCTTTCGCTTTGTACACAAAATGTGGAAAAAAATGATTGCAACAAAACTCAAGCAATTTGCTACCGGCTGTGTTTGTATGAATTTGCAACTTTTTCGCTCCCTTCGGAGAATTGTGACTCACATTTTAAGAGGTTGTCCGCCTTCGCATTTTAAAATTGTTTTGAAAGTGAAAGTTCCTTGAATTTCAAATAGATCTGCAACAGTTTGCTTCGATGAATATTTTTTAGCCAAGGATTTCTTGCGAAAGCTCATTTTTTATTCTTCAGTTATTACGAAAATTGATTTTGAATTGATTCTTGATATTTTGTTGGGATTAGAGTGAGTGGATTATGAATGATTTATTGGAGATGAATTTTGAATAAGGTTTAAGCTGCTATTGAGAGAAAAATAAATTTGTTTCCATTTTATAGCAGCTAAAATTGCAAAAAACCGTTAAGATTAAATTTAACTATAAATGGAAAAAAAATTGATCAATTATAATTGATTACAATCAACTACAACTAATTGATTAATTAACTCTTTAGCTACCCGAGAAGTCAAACTTTTGTGTATAATTTAATCAATTTACAATTTAAAATAAAATCAAGCGAGAGTAAAATGAGATAATTCAAAAAGAAAGCGATTATGTAACGTCCCAACATCTTACACGAAAAAAAAGAGAAATGCTTATGACGCGCGCACCGATCGAGTGATGAAAGTGTTAAACAATGTGTGAGTGAAAATTGTTGATCTTGAGCTCTTTGGGAGTTCAATTACATAATCATTCAAATTGATGAATAATTGAATAAATTTACGGAAAAACGAGAGGTGATAGATTTTTAATATAAATGCTAATTAGTCACTCTAGTCATTCAGTCTCAATACTAATTACACACTAAACGAAAGTTCCGGTTGATTAACCTTTTATTGAGAGGATTTTCGCAAAAATTATTTAAAAGTAAATTTTTAAATTTAAAAAATCATTAGAAGAATAAAAAAATTAAATTATTACAAAACTCTTTTCAACTTCACGTTTCTTTTTCTTTTACGTCACACACAAAGCACACGGAGAGTAATAATTTGCATACAAAGCACTCTAATGCGACCATTATCATTCACCATTTCGCTATCTCATTTCACCGCCTTTCTTGCTCGATTTGCCCTCAATTTACTATTCACTCACTACGCTCTTTTATCTAAGGAGGAATTTCAATGTGAAAATATCGCGTGTTTCTCAGAGACTTTAAAAACCTCGAGAAGAATAGTAAAAAATTTAACGGTTTTAAGAGAAATTCTTTCAAAGTTAATACACATCACATGTTGAATTGATATGTCACGATGTTACAAAACGACACCGCACATCTCATCCATCACCAGTCCCTGATTTCTTTCATGTTCCTCCCCACCCACCTTAAATTTCCGTATTATAAGAGAAAGAAGATGAGTGCTAAAATTACATTCCATCACGTTTGAGTTTAAATTCCATTTTTTCCTCTGTTCGCTTCTCCACAAATATGTTGGATCGTTTAACCTTTTTTATCCTCTCTTACAATGCTCACTGCTGCTTCTCCCTCCATCACATCCAGAGCAAATTTATAACTCAATCAAACATCTTTCTCAAAAGAATGTTCCATCAAGCAACCGGCTATACGTGTTGAAGAATGAGAAAGATTGTTTTTGAAATATTTTTTTATCTTTAGAATTCTTCTTTGCATTGTTCATGACGATGTGAAGAATTATGCTGCCACAATAAATGTCAATGTCAAAAGCCTGCAATTTGCAAACAATGCTAAACACTCGCACGAATATGGAGATGAAAGATGAGAGAGAGAGAGTCGAGTCAATTGTGAGAGGCACTTATCATAATTCTATGCTATCATGGTAGAATATTCTCACTGTGCTCCAAGCGTAAATAATTGCCGTCGTTTTATGATGATTAAGAATCGAGAACGCTGTCGAGGTGATGAATTGAACTTGAATTAAGCGTGATTAAGTGCTTTTGAGTGAAGGGAAGGTTTTTTGACTTTTATGACTTCGTTCAAAAATTGAACTTCAATCAAAAGTGTTAATTAATATCCATGACCCCGAAAGTCTTCTTGAACTTTTTCACAAATTTCACTTCCATGCTTTCTAACAACAAAATTGAATTAAATTTGCATGCGCTGAAAATTTTACAGAATCAGTTTCACTTTCATTCGAAAACGAGTTTATAAAATTTCCTTAATTGCAACCCAGACGGTCGAATAACAATCGGATTAAAAATCCTGCTTCTCTAACAAAACAACTCCGAGCCATGGATTGAGTTAGTGATTATGTAAGAACTGCATTTCTCTTTAGTGGGTGAATGGCATGCGGCTGAATTTTTATGAAATTGAAAATTGTTGTTTGTTAAAGGCATTCGGGCAAGGCCGTTGAAAGCAAGTCGATTGACTTTTAGATAAATTTATCGTTTGAAATTTG
The DNA here is from genome assembly GCA_038502055.1 of Tanytarsus gracilentus. Lineage (NCBI taxonomy): Eukaryota > Metazoa > Arthropoda > Insecta > Diptera > Chironomidae > Tanytarsus > Tanytarsus gracilentus. The sequence goes on along the minus strand of JAXRKN010000043.1, from coordinate 1,957,880 downwards.
CAATTTCACTCGGCTGATTTATGGAAAATATTTTTTCTTACAATATGCTCTGAGAGAATGTTGTTATGCAATAGAAACACAGTTTACAGCCTGTTCTATATAAGCTTTTTACCGAGAAATATGCGGAAAATTAGTTTCGTATGAATAATTAAAAACTACTTTCGCACGCACATGTGAGTAACATGTTCTAGCAATTCCAAACGATTAATGTCTTCCTTAAGAAAATTGCTACACATTTAAGTGGATGGCCAGATAATTGGGAGTGGAGAATAAATTAAAAATTCATTTCTTAACTGTTTGTTTGCGTTTGTAAGTGACTAGTTTAGGTTAGAATTGACAAAGAAACTAAAGTTAAAAAATATTAGTAGTTGCACACCCTTTGAGTAGTTCTCGATGTTACTTTCGAGACACATTTCTTTTGAACCTCTCAAAATTACTTTCCAAAATTTCTCGACTAAAATCTTCCCAAAAACTTTCTAGTTCCACCATCTGCAGTTTGGAAGGAAAGCGATGATAAATTTAATTGCTGTGGCTTTCAAACCATAACTTTTGAGAGAAAAAAAACTTTTCTCCTCTGGAAGTGCACAGTGTCAAATTGTGCACGATTGCTTGAGAGCTCAAGCTCTGTGGTGACATGAAAAAAGACACAAATCTCAAACGGCTGCTGCTTTTTACGCCAAAAAATCACGACCACGAAACCGTAAAAAATTACTCTAGTCCCTTGAGATTGTCTCAAGCATATGTTGAAGAGAAAATTTTCGTTTGATAATTTTAAAATGCAATTAAGTTTAATAAAAGCGAGCGTTATCGATTTTCGGCTTAAAATTTGCATGCTCAAGAGAGCTGCCATCTTAAGCTCCATCGCAAGCAATTTTCTTTAAGCATTTTTCTCGTTAAAATTATATTTTATACACATATTAAGCTCATTTCATCCTCGCTTTGTGCTCGGATCTTATTATCCTGTCGTCATCTCATTTCCATCGTGAACATCAATGTATCACACACTATAATCCGCCCCGCCATGTGAGCATACAGCGAATTCACATAATTACATTCATTTTAATGGCGTTTTAATGAGCAAAGAGTGAGCATAAAATTTATATATCATGCTACTTGCAACTAAGCAGCTTTGTGAAAAAAAGAAAAATGCTGTTAAAAAGTTTATTCGGGAATTGCAAATTTTACAGCGTCTTAATTATTTTTCCATGCAAACTAATTAATTATTTTCTGTTGCGCCAAAAAGTGCTGCCAACGAGAATTTTGTTTATGCCATTTAACTGGGAAAATGTTGAAAGTCTTTGATCAAATATCGCCTTAAAAATGCAATTAAAAGATTTTAATATTTATTTGTTTACATATCAAAGGGTTTTAACTAACCAAAAAATTTAAATTTTCAAAAATCGTTAGTTCAACTGAAAACCTCAAAAACTTTCATCCACGTGCCAAATTTATTTAAAACTTTACCGTCGTGAGTTTTTGCTGCTTAATTAAATAAACGTGCAGTTTAATTATCTGGAAATTACATGTCAATAGTGACATGAACTTTTACTGTTGCCTTTTTAGAAAGTCTTCAGTGAGCTCTTAAAAACTATTTAAACTTCCCCTTTTTTAAACTTTTCATTTACAGACTCTTTCAATTTTTTTACCCTTTGATCCTTCCAGCATTATTCTTCATGCGAGTCTTAACTTTGAAGATTGAGATGGATGGATGCTCCTTAGTAACATCATCATGCAAGAAAATTCTTAACTTTCTTGAGAGATTTTTTGTTTCCTTCATATTTTTGCTACTTTTATGCATGCAAAAACCTTTTTAACTCCCTTAAGACTTAAAAGTTTTGCCATTCTACATAACCCCCTCATGATATATATCATAATGTGTGTATGTGGGTATGAAAAGAGATTACGGAACAAAATGAGGTGTGCACAAAATGTAAACAAATTTTTACAGCTTTTTTTCATGAATGCTTTAAAGCTATTTACCAGCATTAACGATTAAACAATTTTTATAAATATTAAATTTCAAAAATTTAAATCTAAAATATCCGTTATAAATTTCCACCCCAACTCACTCAACTTAAAACTCTTCTTATCTCCATACCATCCAACAATATTCGCTTGATTTATTTGATGTTCATCAAAAAATCTCTCGTCTTCTCTGAGGGTAGGTGAACGAAAAGTTTTCCTTCAATTTTTCTCAAGCAACATGCAGAAGGTGCTTCTCTCTTTTATATTTTTTTTCGGATGAATTCAATGATAAGCGAACTCAAACAAATTTTCTCTTCTTTAATGACAGAAAGAAATTTTTCTACCAGCACTTTTCAAGATGTTTACATGCTCTTTCTTGAGGTTTATTCGGTTGTGACATCGAATCGAGATATATGAGAGCATAAAAGCGCGCGATGAAAAGACTCGAAAATTTACTTTTAGCGACACAAATGGATTATCATTAATTTTTCTTGTAATTAGAAACGTGACTGGAATAATGTGGCAAAGTGCACACACACACTCGTGTCTTCCAAGGAGCAGGCGAAGCTCTCATTGATAATATCGAGGCGATAACAAGTTACATCGTCGTCGACATTCATAATCTAATTTTTCTCGCTCATCTCGAGAGTCAAAGCAGCAACAATTTCTCATCATCGAATGAGGGATGAAAGTGAGAACAAATGGTTGATCATTTAAGAGCATAATTGTCAAATTATTCACACAGGCAAGTGAGGCGATGCTGACAACGTTCGTTGATTTAATTTCAATTAAAATTCAATGAACGGCGAGAGTGAGATAGTGAAGAAAAATGGATAGAGGTGAAGTGACTTTGGAATTTTATTTCACAATTATTTTTTAAATTAGCAATTACGCAAAAAACTAAGGTCATAAATTTTAATTTCATCACGACAAATATTTTTAAGTAAATAATTTTTTAACAGCAAATAATTTGCATAATTTCTTCCACAAAATGTCAAATTTTTTCTTGAACTTTAAATGTTAGATGAGTCGAGATTTTTAAGTTAAATATTTATTTAAATTTGAATATAAATTCGAGGTGGAACTTAAAGCACTCTAACTTTGACATTTTAAGCTGTTTTAATTTTATGCAGAAAAATCTTTTGAATTTTTCTTAAATTCACCCACAAAATTTTTAACGAATCAAATTTCAAAATTAACTTTTTTAAATTCTTCCACACCTTGAAACGTCACTTTTGTCCTTATTTTTTTCTTGCTTCTAATCCAAGCGCATTGATTAACATTTAGTTCGATGGCTTTCATAATTTAATTTCAAATAACATCAAACACTTACCAGCTCCGAACAATGCAATCACTAATGCGATTTGTTTCATTTTTTCTCTCTTTTCTTTTCAAATCTAAATTTGCACAAATTTCAAATTGTTTCTTCCGCTCTTTCTAAATTTGAACTTTAAAAATTTTAAATTTCACACTTGAGCACTTTCCGATCGAACTCACAAAAAACTGAATATAAACTGTATTCGAAATCCGTCTTTACATTCGCTTTTATACCTCCCCGATCAAGTTGCTAAGCTTGCTGGTTGTGTCTGCAGTGTGTGAGCCAAGAGGCTTGATGTTGAGCGAGAAAGAAAAAAAGTCGCATGTTGGTATTTTTTTCTTTCTTTTTCTTTTTTTTCGGGCGCTCAACATTCATTCACTGCTCGAACTCGATCGAGCTTTTTAAACTTTTTTTTTGAGATCAGCCTGAAAGATTTTTCAAATTTATAAAAATTTTAAATGACAGTTTTTTAATTGTATATTAAAAATGCGCTTTAATCACCCACAAACTCCCTTCGGTATTTATCTATTGATCGAGTGAATGAGTGAGAGAATGAAAAAGAAGAAAAATCAAGCGGTAAATGGTGAAGTGGGGAAACCTCCGAGCACCTCTTTTGATTTCTGTATGTAAATAACTTTTTTTCGGATATTTTTTTGCTTCTTCATTCCCACACACTCGAAATTATCATGAGAAAAAAACAATTCACAAGAACTGTGAATCAATAAAATATTTTTTCGTAGAATCTTTGAGAGCTTTCGAGTTGAAATCGATCATTTAATCGCAACAGACTTGTGTGTGCGTTCGAGTGCTTCTGTGTTGGTTTGAATTTTGCGTTGTGCATGTTTTGAATGAAATTAAATAATTTCTCTCTCTCAAATTCTTCGCATTTTGAGGCGAGGCTGAAGTTTAAATTCTAAGAAAAATTCATTTGAGTTTTTTTATAATTTAGGAAGTTTTAAAATGTATTAAAAGTTGAATGGCATAAATTATATTTGAATAATTAAGACATTAAAAATTTTTAAGAGATTGAAGAAGAAGTTCTTGTTGCTAAATGGCATGCCATAGGTGGAATATTAATTTTTTAGAGTGATCTTTTAAACTCGTATAAAATTTACAACCAGGGGTGGCATTAATAGATTTAAATATAAATCTATGGAGATTTAAATTTAATCCTATGGATTTATGTTAAATCCAGATTTAAATTTTAATTCTCTTCAACTTATTTTAAAATTCCTAAAAACTTATTTTAAATCCAATTTTTAATTTTTTATTCCACCCCTTGATAAATTCCATTCACTAAAATTAAATCTTTAAAAACTCAAATTTATGGAATTTTTGCACTCCACCCAGACGATCTCGAATGATATTTAAAATCATCTTCAATCTTGAAATGACACCAAATGCAACCATCCAGCAGCACTCCTAATCTCAATTGAACAATTTTTCCTCTGTCGCCGCAAAAGTTTACAAATTGCGCGATGCTCTTTCATAGATTGCATTCTCATTTGTAAAATTGAGCACGCAAAGTAGAGAAAAAGAAGTTTTAAATCGCTTAACAAACAAACAACACAAGCTCAAAAGCTTTTCGCAGAGTTGATGATATTAAATAGATATTCCGAAATAATTTGCAAGATGTCACGTAAGATGTGCCACACAGCACATGGAAAAGAAAGCTCGAGAGATGAAAAAAAGACACGAGAGTTGACATTATTGAAGCTCTCGAGGATGACATTTGATGTGCATAACGAGATGCATACATACACCCGTTACATGCTCATTCAGTTCAGTTCGAGCATAATATGTGTGGCGCACATATGTAATTTTTGTTGAAGCGAAGAAAAAAGAGATTGATTCATTTAATGAGATGTGTGAGCACCGACACCGCCGCGTTCATGAATGAGGAAAATTTAGTAGATCATCACGCTACATTTACTCAAGCTCTTCACCGCAAAATTTCTCTCTCTCTCTCGCTTTGCTCGCATTCATCTCATGACTTTTAATGTCAAATGACAATGTTCCGCAAACATTTTGCGATGACGACGATGATGGCACATTTTGACTTCTTTATTGTAATTGCCAATTCTAATGTCGATGCTCAATTGCTGTGAGGGATTTTGATAGCGCGTGAGTGTGGAAGAATGGGATGGGAATTTAAAGGAGGATGTGAAATGTAAATTTGAATGTTAAAGTTGCCATTTTATTCAAATTTAAAAATTACCGTTGAATTTTTGATTTGAGTAAAAAATCGCTTATTTTAATTTATTTATCGCTACCTCAGCGGCAACTTGAAATTTTAACTACCAAAAATCACATGAAATTATCCAGCCATCAATGAACATCATCATCAAGCTAAAGCGCACTCAAAACATTTCATTTCTCTTCCGATCTCGCATTAAAGTCATTTTATAATACATGAAAAAAGTGCCATGCGGCGTGTGGTGTAAATTGAACCGTCGTCGAAGAGATATCGAGAGCGAAAAGTGAATAAAAAAGAGAAAAGAAAAAAATACCAGACTGTTGCATAATAAAAGTGATTTTATCACACGAAATATTTCGATCATGTAAAAAAATATTTCCGAATACGAAAAGAAAAAGCAAAAAAAAAACTAAAATTATGGCACTTTCTTAATAGTTGACTATTCGACTTGTTTGTTGTAATCGAGGTGAACATGTGTTTCAATGTGAGAGCGACAAAGGTAGACAGTGAGACATGGTTCACATGGAAGAGGTCATCAGCATAATCATCGATGAATCCGCACGATGTCAAAGGCGCGCATGTCATTGAACTTCAAATCTAGCACGTAATTACATAATCTTATCGAGAGCCAAGTTGATACAATGGTGAGACATATTCAAAAGAAATCACTTCCTCATACGATTGGCATTGAATAAAATGTTTTATAAAATGCAACAGAGGTAAAATTTTTATTATTATTGCAATCGCATTTTTGTGTTGAATATGAATGTGGAGAAAATTGTAAGCGATCACTTAGAGAAAGAGATAAAAGAAATATGGATATCGTTGGAGGCGGATAAGTGGACAGACATTTCTAAGTTGTTAGGATTTGTTTGAAAAAATAAAAGTAATTTTAAAAAATTATTTTGAGCTTCTGGCTTTCTCTTAAGTTTAAGATATCAAAAATTTTAATATAGCAAAAAAGATTATCTTGAGGATTTGAACCCAAAATCACAAATTAAAAATTTATCAAATAATTAGGTGAATTTTGTTAAACTTAAGGATTTGAACCTCAATTTTATAAATTTCAAATTATTTTATTTTTACTTCTACAAATTTTTAAAGCAGATTAAAAAAATTAAACATAACTTTCTTATTTAAAATTAAATTTTCCTAAAATTTAACGCTTTAACACTTGATCACACTCTATCATCAAAAAAGTTTTTTGTCGCATTCCCATTGCTCACTTTTTTAATTCAATTAAAAATCAGCGAGCAGCTTCAACAGAAAAAACGTCTCATAATAGGTTGGATTATTCAATTATGGAAAAAAAGCATCGAAGAGTGAAAATTAATTTTGAAATAATTATTAATTTTGTTTTCTTTATGAAACTCTCGAAGCCTCTTATGCATAGTAAGAAATGTGTAATGGAGCAATTTTGGGTGCGCTTAGAAATTTTTAATTTACTGTTAGGAAATGATTTTTTAATATTTAAATTTTACTCAATTAATCGAGAGATTTTTATTACTCGGTTAATTGGAAAAATGTTTACGGTGTTTGGGTTAATTATCAGAACGAAAGGTTGAAAGTTGTTGTTGTTTCAGCTTCCAGCTTTTTGCAGTTCAATCAAGGGGTGGAAAAATAAAATTTAAAAAGTTCATAAATTTTTTTGAAATGATTTTAAAAACTTTAAAAAAATAATTTAAACTAAAAGTTTTTTTTAAATTTATGTTCATCCCTTAGATTTCACACAACTCGTTCATTAGTTTGATGTAAATCTCAGTCTAATAGTTCAATTTACCCTCATGTGAGCGATAAATTTGTGCACAAAATCGAGTCATGCTTTTTATAAAAATAATTTCGTGATATATCATTTTACACACAATAATAATCATTATATAATTAACATATTCAACAGTCGAGGGAAAAATTGTAACATGGGAAAAAGCCATGAAAGTGTCAAATGGCTGTCGGTGGAGGAGGAGAGGAGAAAAATGCAGTTCGAAGTCATCCAGTTAAAATGTTCAAATACATAATTTTATACTTATGTGTTTAACCTTGCCGGCTGCACTGCTGTTTGCCGCCCGCTTCCGGTTACTCGAATGCACTTTTTATTTATATACGTTAATTTACATAACAAATTACAGAATTTTTAAGGTGGATGCAAAAATTATTTAAAGCTTTGATAATTAAATTTAAAACAAAATAAAAAATTACATAAAGTGTAAAAAATTCTGATAATTTTTAATTATTTTAATTTTTCAATCACCAATTAAAATTAATTAATCTCCAAAATCACATTATTTAAAAAATAATCCAAAAATCAAACAATTCAGCCGCAGTAACAAAAATAATAATTTTTCAGCCCGTAAGTGCGTGTCGAAACACAACATTTACACATCATTATTAAGCAGATTGTATAACAGTTGTCGAGTGTCATCACATTCAGCGCCTAAGTACGTGTAATCACAAATTCCGTTTAATATCGACATCGAGAGAGATTCGAGTGGAGAAAAGTCATCGATGTCAAATAAAAAACTTAATTGATGTTTTTCTTTCACTTCACATTCAACCCTTAGAGATAAAGAAATTAAATCAATTCGAAGATTTTTGTTAGAAAAGGAATTTGAATGTTTACAAAATCACTTCTGTGAAATTAATTTTGGAAAGCATCTGTGTGAGTGTTGCGAAAATCAACTTTCAATGTTAGATTGTGAATGTCATGTCATGTCAGAATAGTATGAAGTGCATATCCTTATGTGCATGGAAGATAGACTGAAAGATAGAAACATGATTGGAATTTGTTTTATTGAGTTTGAGGTTGATTAAAGTGACTTAAGAGTGAAAATTGAAGAATTGTATAATTTTACTAACAAACTCAACGTATTTTAAATATTTGAATTTTTATTAACAATTTTAACGTATTTTAAATATTTGATTTCTTTAAACAATTTTACGTTTTTTGCAAAATTTAAAATTTATTTTGAAATAATTTAAATTTTATCTTAATTTTTATTGAATTTAATTTAATTTGAATTAAACTGTTTAACCCACCTAACACTTAAAAAAAATTCAATATTGATTCCAAGAATTTTTCACACTCGATTGAAATTCAGAAACTTGTTCAAATCTATTCGCATGTCATGATTATTTCATAGCACCCTTTTCTCTTATATACACCGTAACAATCATATCTTTCTCGAGTGCTTTTGACCACATAGAACAGCTGTTCAATTCTGCACACGAAGAAAAAAATATTCGCGACACGTTTGCTGATTTTTGTTTTATTATTCAGTTTTCAGTTAATTTAAATAGTTTCAATTTTTATTCCACAAATCTAATTGTTAAAAGGCAATTGGCAAGCGCCAAGCACCGTGAAAAAAAGAGTGGCCGAGTCAGAACGTGGTGTGTATGAATCATACGAAAAAAAGATTGAAGTTGACACATTGGTCAATGGCTGAATCATAATAAAATTTCATTGTCCAGTTATAATCGTAATAATTTATTTATTTACAGACCATTACGAAGTGCCTTTTTGCCATTGCTGACCATGCAATTAATTAATTATGTAGTGGCTGTGAGATCATCGAGCGGAGGATTATGAATTCTTAATTAATAACTCGATTATTTTTTTTCAAACTTATCCACCACCCACAAAAAGAATTTTCTCTACGCTCAGCTATGCTACACGCTTAAAATTTATGTCTTTGAACTCTCATGCGAAGAGGAAGACGAAAAAAAACTTTTTTTTGCAGTTAGCGGACATGATTGGAATGAGCAATTGAGCTGTGGCAGAAAAAAAACAATAATTAAGTGTCAACCATCGCAATGTTGTGTATGTGCGACCAGTCTATGGTTAGAACTTAATTGACATGCACGCATACAAATTAAGACGAATGACAGTGACAATGAGAGGAAGAAGAAAGATGGAGAGAGTTTTTTGGGGCAACAAATTATATGGCCATGGCATGGACAGTGAACAATGAACGATTAATGACTTTTTGTTTGGGAAAGTGTGCAAAAAAAGTTAAGAAGAACTTTTGGCTTTCATCAAATCAAAAAGAGCTGATAGTTATTTTTTTAAACCCTAGTGGCACAGAAAAAATTATAAGAATAAAAAAATTTATTTATTTAACATTTTCTGTGCAACAAGGGTGAAAACCCACAAAATTTCTTATATCGATATCAAAAAGGAAATTCCTCAATATCTCATGGTCTCTTTCACAAATAGTTTCATCCTTCCGGATTCTTTCCCTTTTCACTCTTGACTGCGCAAAATAAAGAGAAAATTTTTGCTCTATCGAATTCCTTATTGTGGCAAAAAAATCTCGACCGATTGATTTTCGGATGCATGATATGCTGGAGCTAACAATAACCAGTTTAACCTTAACATTTTGATTTGCATTTTGCCAAAATTTAATTTTAATGTGGCTAAAGCACTCGCGATGCTCGAGCTCATTCGCACATATCCCATTTATTCGATTTTCATCATTAAATTTTGTCTGGTGGCAACCACAAAACGAGCTTATTTGCAATTTATTTTTGTATCAGCGAATGGAGAGTGAAAAAAGCCAATGAGATGTCAAGTGAAAAACTGACAAAATTGAAAAAGCCACAAAAATCTACAATTCGCTTGCGTGCTCACCACCATAATAAACATTTTTGTCAAATTATGTATTTGGTTTTCAGAGATAGGAAAAAGAGAACATTTATATTATGTATGGACTTGCAAATACGACGGTGTCAATGTGCGGAATTGTGAAATAATGAAAATTAAGTGAAATATGAATAAATTTTGAAAAAAATATTTTTAAATGGTTAATTTTGAGAGTGAGCAGTAAGAAAAATTGTTAAATTTACCATTAAAATTTTTTATTAAAATAAAATCGAAAAAAAATTAATGATAAAATTTGATTTTTTAATTCATAATCTTTCGTTCAAGTTTCACACATTAAAAATTTTATTCCAGAATAAATTCACACAAATGATAAATTTTATAAATTTTCGTTTGCAAAATAAACATGTTTAATTTCACAAGCATACTAAACGAGAAAGAGAGCTATTATTGAATACAAAAGAGTGCTTTAGATGTGTTGCAGTCTAAAAATATTTTAATTGTACGAATTAATACGAATAATTTTTTAGAAGCTTTTGATTTCGAGTGATTAAGCTTATGTGGGGTAAAATAGGTGTTTTAAAAATGTTTTTTTGAAGTGGATAAAAAATTCTACGAGAAATTTTAAAATTCAATTTCTCAATATATAAAAAATTTAAAGTTCAATTAAAAATTCAATTTTTCAACATCTAAAAAAATTGTTTCTTTTTAAATTTTCATTTTATCATCACTTAAAGCGCCAACATCTAAAATCACTACATGCTGTGTGAAAGCATAACATTTAAGAAGATACATTTATTGTTTTTATGCAAATGACTCTAACAAACATTTAAACATACAACGCAATAAATTTATAATAAAACATTTTTGGTGATATTCGCATGTACAACATTTCTCCATCTCGCTTGGGTGAGAATGTGCGAAAATGATTTAAGAGAAGTTAAAGTGAAATTTATTTGCCAGAGAATTTTAAATTGAAATCAGTTGGTTGAAATTTTGTTTTTAAAATGAAAAATAAAAATTTTGTTTTTTTAAAAAATATCTCAAAAAGGTCCAGCTTAACTTTTTATTTTCTTCTTCCTACTTTATCTCATTCTATTCAACTCAACTCAAGCACATTGAAATCCACACAAAAGCTCTTCTTTTAATATTTCTTTTGATATTCAACTCTTTCTCCGCAGACAACCCGCACATCAATGCTATAAAGCACAGAAACTTTTTTTAAAAACTTTTATAAACGCACCATAAGTTTAAGATGTGAAGGAAATTTTTAACAGAATATTTTCCCTCTTTTTTATACATCTAAAAAATTTTACATGGGTTGCGGTGCGATTAATCGAAAATCGATAGATTCAAATTTGAGATTAAATCAGCAAATTACTATTCAGTTGGAAACACAAAGGCGATAAATTTCTTATCTTAATCGGCCTGTGAAGATTTTTTTTAAAACAAAAAATGTTCAAAAGCCTGCGATCAGATTTTGTTGGTATGAAAGATATCATTATTACCTTCTTGCTACCTTGCATGTATTTTTATGCTGGTTTAACATTTGAATGAAAAAAAATTTAATATGTTGAGAAAATTTTGTGTTGGTTTAAAAAAACTTCAACAAAAAATTTAAAATCCAAAATTTTGACTGAAAAGAGCTCTTAAAATTTTTTTCAAAAATATCTCACTTAAAAATTTTACAAAATTATGCAATTTTATATCCAAACTAATTTCCTACCTTTTCCTCTTCCTCTCTCACCTTCACATCGGAAAGAGTCATAAAAACTCAACCCACCTCTCAATTCAACATCCAAACCAACCAATTTTCGCAAACAATGCCGGAAAATTTTCTGAATGTAAAAAAAGTTTTGTAATTATCGTAAATTTTGATTACATTTGCCTGCGTCGACTCTCTTCATCTATGAGCTATAAGCTTGGAAAAGAAGAGATGAAAATAAAAATTATGATATGTATTTCGAGATAAAGGAAGATTGAGAGGAAATAATTATGGAATTAGTTGAAACAACTGTCGATTTTTCTGTCGAAGGTTCGAAATAGAAAAATTTCTCAGGGCTGGCAAAAATTAAATTTAAAAGCTAGTTGATAACCTCCAAAATTCAACCGCGATAAAATTTTATTCACAAATCCCTGATTCTCAAATCCAACCCGAAAGTCATTAAAAGTCCTCACAAAAATAAATGTGTCGCAGCTTATCAAAATTCATCCAATGGAGTTCCATTCACATTATCTAAACTACACATTTTATGGAAAAGCTTCTCCGCCCACAAATTTTTCACACCACATCTAAAAATTGTCTCTCCACTTAATGGCCAAAAATCAGAAGGAAGCATTTTAAAATGACAATTGAGAAATTTTCTTTTTCTATTCAATGAGTTAAATACTTTTTTTTAGATGTTGAATAGTTTCATGCTCCGCAATGACAAAACTATTCACTCTTTGATTATTGCAATTTCTATCTGGCCAGACAAAAAAAGATCAAATAATTTTTCAATGGTGATCAAAGTGAGGACTTAATTGTGAGTAAAGGGAAGAAATTTGATGAGAGAAAAAAATTTGAGAATTTTAAAAATTAATTTTTTTAATGCATAAAAAATATTGTAGTTTTTTGTATCAAATAAATTTTAAATATTTTCAATAAATCTTTATTAACTCAATCTCACAGATTTTTTGTCCAGCCTTTTTTCTATTGTTCTCAATTCGTTCATTGTCAATTTTTCTTCTTTTCTTTTACTTCCCACACTGCCAGTCGATCGAATAAAAATGTTTCCTCTTCATCAAGCAATTTTTTACTCCTTCTGCTGCCGCCGCTGCTCTCTTTCTCTTTTCCATGCCATTGAACACACATTTTTGCTTACCTTACTCTTCATTTGGTATTGGTCTCCTCCTATCTTGAACTTTTTCAATTTTTTCATTGCCTCAAAATCGAAATTTCGAAGCGCCCGTCGCATTAGCTCGTGTGTTTCGAGAGTCAGCAACTAGTCATGATTTATTTCGTAATGATCTGAGAGAGCAACATTGTTGATGCTGTGTGTGTACATAAAGCCCCGTCTGTTATTCACTTCTGCTTCATTTTGCTGATTTTAAGCTCTTCCTCGAAGTGGATGATGAAGAAGAAATTATTTTGTTTGTCTGTTGCAATTTTTTAAACTTTTTTCCTTGCAAGAGTTTAAAAAAATTAACTTTAAGAGTTCGAAAAAAATTCAACATCATTTTTCGTGCAATTATTTTTATTTATTTCCCATCCACACACAAAACGAATCAAACATTCGATTGAGACAGCATCGAGATGAAAAAGCAAACGAGCGAGAGCTAAACGAAATGTTATAAATTTAAGGAAATTAAAAATTTGATGCAGGAAATTATTTTTGTTATAACAAAGTTGAGGAAGAAGCAAGCGGAATGAACGTACACAATTTGATCTATCGAATGATGGACGATTCAAAAGGGTAAAGAGAAATATAATGACCGAGGTTTTTATTTCACTCTTCTCGACTGAAAAGGTTTGCTTTGAAAATGGAATTTTAAAAATTTATAAACACTTCACGCAATCGTCTCTCTCCGACACCCCTCGAAATAGGCAAAAAAGAAAATATTTCCTTAAGGTCAGCAGTTCTTAAAGTGTATATTTTTCCTTCTTTTAATGGACTTTTTCTTCCCATTTTACTGCTGTTGCCTGTTACTTACTTGCTACTGGTCGGTAGTTAGATGAAAAAAGACCTTCGTACTTCAATAGAAACAAAATGCCATAACTTCCGGCAAAAATAGGGTAAATTAAAAAATAATTATAAAAAATTAAAAATTATTGCAGTTTTTATTGCACTTTCTGCACTTTATTAATTTTTTAGTGTAAATTCCCTCAATTGTCAATTCCAACTTTAATAAATTTGCAACATTCGTATATATCCAAAACTTGCCATTCCAACTTTCCGCTGTGAGCGTTGAAAAATCGACAATCAATGAGGAAAACAATTTCAAGTCAAATAAAATAATTTCACATCACAGAAATTTATGGATGGAAATGTTTATTTGCGGTTTGGCGTAAATTAAGTCATTAGATTCCATGTTGAAGATGAGACTGTGTCTGCCTCATTACAGCTTTTAACCACCCACATTTTACTCGAGTGCACAGTCTGTGTCGCCCCATCAACAACATCATCGTCTCCGATTTCTCTCCACCCTAGTTCGAAAACAATGATAAATGGGATATTGATTGAAGTAAATTTATGGTGCAAATTTCTGTTAATGGCTTCGAACTGAATTAAAATGTTTTTTTTTTCGTTTTCTTGTCATTTGCAAAAAAAGGAGAATTTTTTTGCTTCTGGAACCCGGCGAACAAAATGAAATCGCAAAAATTAAAAATAAATCAGAATTTTATTTTAATTAGATTCACTCTGAAGTTAGGATCCAGTACCCTAAATTTTTAAATGCCATCAAATTTACAGAAAATCACAATTAAAATTTTTAACTCTTATTAAATTAATTTTGATCTCTGGGTCCCTCAACTCGAGTGAGATGAATGAGCGTGTTGTCTCAAGATGAACGAAAACAATTTTTCAGCACGACATAAAATGATGTTCTTTGGACTTTTTCGCAAAAGTGTATAAGAAATAAGTTTTGCAATGAGTTTATTTTACTTTTAAATTGCATACAATTTTGAAGAGATTACTGAAGAGAATATCAAAAAGAAATGAGAGAGAATAATTTGTCAGCAAGACGCTTGAAGATGAGAAATTGCGGACGATATCTCTTCAACTCACACTTAAGGGTGTCAGATTGTGGTTGCGATAGGTCGAAGATGTGATTAAGATTATTTTTAAAGAGATTTTTAACCCGTTGAGTAAAAATAAATTTAAAAACTTTAGCAAACACGTGTCGCGATAATTCAAATTTTTTTCCATAATTTCAAAGATGAAAAGCGCTCATTCACCGACAGCACTTGAATATTAATACGTCCATAGAAATTAAAACACGCGACATGATGAGAATTATATAATCTCGCTCGCTTTACTTCCGCTCTCAGAACTCTTTGAGCTGTGATTTTTCTCAAATAAAATAAATAGCAAAAATAGTTCATTTAAATTCGCAAAACTGTGAAATCTTTCTCAACTGCTGAGAGCACCTGAAACATCTCACTGAAGATGGATTTGCTACGATGGAAGGAAAGAAGTGCCTTTTCATCTCATTCAAAAGTAACGAAGCGTTAAAAACATCAAACACATTTTCTGTAAATTTTGCAAAGTGTATTTCGTTTATTGATCTTTGATGCATAAAATAATTTTTCTCTCTTCACTGCTGCCACTCCGAACGTTGAGATTCAATGATGATGAGGAAAGTTTTCAAGTATAATTTTTTTTATTTAATTTTCTCTTAAACTTTTCTTCTTCTGCTATTTAAGGTAGGAAATAGTGCTGGAAGAGAGAGAAAAAGGAAATTAGCAGAAAGTTGATTCAAGTTTTGCAGGATGGGAAGATAGAAAACTCACAATGGGGTCAGCATTTTTCCAGCAGCTGTTCAACCAGAAAGCCTTCTCACATAAGTTATCACCTTGTGGATAGAGGCACTTCTTGCCCATCTTGAATGCCTTGTCGTGCAAATCTTCCGGTAGAGAATCAAGTAATTTCTCAAAGTGTACATTACCCTTATCATCAACCTGAGAATTCGACAAAATTTGGGAGATTGAAAATTTTCCTCAAACAGGAATTGAGTGCAAAAGTTTTATGTGTGTGTGTCGCAAAACCCCATAATCCATGGTTATGCTTTTCCTTCTTGTATCAAAAGTGAAACAGAAAACTTTTAAATGTGAAAAGATTTTCCGAAACTTACCACTTTGGTTTCATGAAAAATACAGTTCTGAAAAGAGAGAGAAAATTTATTGATGAAAGGAAGCATTCTGACATTATTTTGGTGGTTGATTGTGAAATGTACAAGATCTTGCAAGACATGAAAGTAAGATGATTTTGAGGTGGGAAAAAGTTTATTGGGAACTTTTGAGATTTTTGATTAAAAGATTTTAAATGTTTTTGAGAAGATTTTTAATTTACAAATTTTTTATAAAGCTTTTCACCAAAGCTCATACAAATTTTAGAAATGAGCTTTTAAATTTTAATTTTCAACTCAGTCTCGACAAATTTCCACACAATCCATTTCCTCTTAATTTGATTTAGTTTAATTTCAAACATAAATCAATAAAACATGACAGAATTATTCGAAGCGTAAAAAGTAAATCACGAATATAAAATTCGAACACATAAAATCGCTCACCATATAGCATTTGATGTTATCATCCTCATGTATTTTACCGTCGCTAAATTCCTTTATGGCTTCCTCTGTCGTTCCCGTCTTCTTAACGCAAATATCGTGCACGGGTTTAAGTGCTTCCAATAATTCCGGCGGTGGATATTTCGAATCACGACGCGGTGCAACTTGTGCAAATGCGATTGCGATAATTGCAAAAATTGATAAAATCAACAAATTCTTCATCGTTCTGAGTGTAACTTGAGAATTATGGGGATGAGAAGAAAATCGTTTGATTTTATAGTTGAAAAAGTTTTGAGCTGAACTTTAAAAATGAAGAAAATTGAGTATTTAATTGTAAAATGTCTGTGAATTTTTTAAAATTCTCTCAATTGTAAATTAAATTTTCGACATCCAAAATTGCTTTTAAATTCTCCACTTTAAATCACATTAATTCTTTTTCAATAATTAAATTTAATTATTCCCCTCCGAATATATCATAAAATTAATATTGAAGCTCCCTCGGTGTAATTAAGTTAGTGGTCACGACACGCTGACGTTCATTCATAATTAATTATCAAATTGTGCGTGTGTACATGACAAAGTCGCTGCGTTTCTCTGTAATTATACGAGAGGAAGACAAGTGAATGGCAATAATTGTAAAATTAATAATTGAAATGCATTCAATTCTGCAATCTCACATGATGTCGCAAATTCCAACAGAATAATTCAATTAGTAAAGTTTTGTTCTTCTCATTATTGCTCAATGATGTCATATTGACATGGTTGGTGAAGCGGTTGACGGCGAGAGATTGTGATTGGTCTTCATGAGTCAAGGAATGGCAATTTACTGAATTATTAAATTTTAAAAATGTTAATTTATATTTTTTGAGGTTTCACCCTTTGATTTCGCTCTTTTAATTAAAAATTCTTTTCACTTTCCTCCCTCCATTGCGTTCATATCAAAGCACGATGAAAAATTCTTTCAAATCTAATTAAAGCAAGAAGTTTTGAATTGCAAGGTGTGTGTGTGTGCATGTGACGCATCCTCAACTCCACAATAATTTTTTTAATGAAATTCTAAACTTTTATTTAAAAATTTAATTATATGGAATTTTATAATGAAAACTTTCGTTGCAATTAAATTAGTTTCACTGCCATTACATAAACTCTTCCATCCATCAACTGCGCTTTTAGAAAATAAACTTTTTCAATTAAATTTTTAATCGAGCATGTGCTCGAATTCAAATTAGCTGTCCAACATGTTTCAATCTGAAAACGATTTTAAAAATTTAAAAAAGTTTCGATTTTAAAATTCTGCTCAACCAAAGTCATTAAAAGGGAAAAAAAGAGAGCAACAAAATAGAAAAAGTTTCTAATGGAAATTATGCACACAAAAGAGCCAATAACACAGAAATCACTGTAAAATTGCTTTAGTGGATAAAAATCGCTTAAGTGATCTGAAAAAATAGAATATGCAAGGGATGTGAAACTGAGGATTTTTTGAATTAAATTAAAATATTTTAAAAATTATTTTATTGTAAAATATCAAAAGTGTCAACTCCTGGAAATAAAAATCTAAAGAAAAACTTTTTCCTCTCCTTTCAAATCCTTTCGAAGACACAAAAGCCAAACAGCAACATTTTTTTAGCGTAAAGGAAAATTTTAATTTCTGCATAGCGCCAGAGAGAGAAAAACTTTTCTTTGCAGCTTTTCGCTTGACTCTGAAAGCAGGAAAATAATAAAATATCATAAGATATTTTCGCATTGAAAATTTTTATTGCCGTCGCATGGAATTATTTGCTTTCCATAGACAATGCATAGTAATAGAGACAATATGAATTTTACCC
This sequence comes from Tanytarsus gracilentus, assembly GCA_038502055.1. Taxonomy (NCBI): domain Eukaryota; kingdom Metazoa; phylum Arthropoda; class Insecta; order Diptera; family Chironomidae; genus Tanytarsus; species Tanytarsus gracilentus. The sequence goes on along the minus strand of JAXRKN010000043.1, from coordinate 1,939,713 downwards.
AAGCGAAGTACTTACGACGTGACTCGATTTGATTTTCTCGACGCTCGCAACTGAATTAAATATGCTATTGCATCTCTCCGATGAGCAGAGCGAAAGTTAGGATGGTTTTGGTAAGTTGAAGATGCAACCAAGAATGTAATTTTCCTATTTGCCATCTCCGGAGAGTTGAAAAAAAGTGAAAAAACTTAATGAAGTTCTAAAGTGTTTTGTGAGCCACGTTTCGAGCTTGTAAGAATTTTCATTTCGAACAAGTTTATAAAATTTTTGGTTAGATTTATCTCGAAGGAAATAAATTTCTTAAAACAATGCAAATAGTTGTGAAATTTAATTGCATTATGGCGTGAAATTTGTTTTGTGTGAAGAAAAAATATTTTTTGTGGAGCTTCAGATAAAAAATTGATTTTTTATAAAAATTTAAAAATGCCTAAAATTTAACAGAATTTTCTACTTTGATTTGAAAAAAGTTTTTGAAACTAAAAAATACGTTATTAAGTTTACTGTTTTTCATTTATAACGTACTTTTTTAATTTAAAAATAAAGGACCAAAAAAGTGATTATCAAAGTAGTCGAAAAAACTTAAGAGCAACTGGAAAAATTTGATTTTAGATAAAAATAGAAAATTTTGTTAAATTTCAATTTTAAAATTTTTTATATACATTTTTAAAGTTGATACAAAAATCAAGACTAAAATCGTCACTCTAACCTCAAATCATTCAAAATCATTATGAACATCCATTTTGTCATATGAATGGTAACAACCTCGCACATGAAGGAAATTTATCATCGAAGCTCATTTCAACGCAAAATAGACGAATATGAATTTATCATTTGTGCCATACACATAAAGCAGCTCATCTCATCCACCGAGATGTCGTTTTACATTTTCATAATAATAATGCATGCGGCGTTGGCATGGGAGAGAGGAGAGGAGACAACAAACGGCATATGAACTAAAAGTCAAGTCATCTAGAAACCTTTTTGCCACCTCTTTTACTCCCTTTGATGCTCACACAGAAATATTTCACTCAACTCGCTTGCTGATATGTTGAGTATAAATTCACGGTAACATGTGTTCCTTTTTTGGTAATGCTGAGAGTAAAAATCAGTGAATTGGAATTTTGTGCGATAAACAATTTTCATGAAAAATCACTTTTACAGAGTGTAGTTCACCGAGCCGACATATTATATGCATAAAATCTGTATATTATATGCATATAATATGTGTATAATATGCATATAATATGCAGATTATCTAAAAATCTGCATATTATATGAGGATTTATTTTTAAAATTTTCATCTGCATATTATATGCATATTAAATCTGCGTATAATATGCGTATAATCTGCATATTATATATCAAAATATATACAGAAAAAATCTGCATATAATATGTGTATTATACGCAGATTTTATATATATTATATGCAGATTATACGCATATTGTATGCAGGTATTTTATATATTTTATGCATATTTTTTAAAATATTATACGCATATAATTTATATAATATCTGCGTATAGTATACATATTATATGCATATAATACATAAAATATTTGCAGTAAGATTCAATAAATAGTTAAAATGATGATATTTTTTTGGTCCAGATAATAATTTTCTCCTCTTTAAGAATGTTGGAGAGAAAAATAATGTTGCAATATTGACTCATCATATGTCTATGAACTCGTTTTTAAAAATGCAATTCAACGGTATATTGATCATTATTATCTGTTGAGTATTTCTTGAAAAGATAGTTGAGTCTTTATTATGTTATTAAAATTTTGATATTTTTCATCCTTTTAGGTATGTTAGAATAAGATAAAGTGATGCATTGATGATATATGATATGTCATCAGACTTGTAATTACAAATGGATTCTAATGATATATTGTTCATATATGTTAGTCATGTAAATCTTGAAATTCGAGTTAAAGATTAACAATTTTCATATATTTTTTTAATCACAATCACCTTCAACTCATTACAAGTGGTTGATAACTGCATGGTCACTTCTCAACTTGGGTATCAAATGATTGCTTTTTTAACAAGTTTTCAATTGAGTTTAAAATATTTCAATAAAACATTTTTCTTCAAATTTTGGAATTAATTTTAGTATGTTCCATTGAAAAAATAATGAAATTTTACTGCAAATATTTTATGTATTATATGCATATAATATGTATACTATACGCAGATATTATATAAATTATATGCGTATAATATTTTAAAAAATATGCATAAAATATATAAAATACCTGCATACAATATGCGTATAATCTGCATATAATATATATAAAATCTGCGTATAATACACATATTATATGCAGATTTTTTCTGTATATATTTTGATATATAATATGCAGATTATACGCATATTATACGCAGATTTAATATACATATAATATGCAGATGAAAATTTTAAAAATAAATCCTCATATAATATGCAGATTTTTAGATAATCTGCATATTATATGCATATTATACACATATTTTATGCATATAATATACAGATTTTATGCATATAATATGTCGGCTCGGTGAACATGTCCCATTTTACCCACACACACACGACAGGCGAGAAACTCCCAAGATCCCTGCGGTATATTTGTGGTGAAATTAAAGTTCAATAAATTTTGCATATCGCGATTTTATTCGTTCAATTTTGATGATTTATAGCAGTTTAGGATAATAAAGCAATTTTGCAAGGAAAATCAAAATTGTTCGATGGACAGCGAGGATTCTTTTTGAATTTTTTAAAATCATTTACAAATTGTAAAAATGTAAAGTGGAAGAATGTGAAAGCAGAAAATTATTTCAATTTTTCCACTAAACGTTTCAAAACCAAAATCGAGCAGAAAAAATTGCTAAGGGTAAAAATATTTCTTTGTGGTATTTTCCTCGAAGGTGCTTGGCATTTTTAAACCCTCTTTTCATGCTGATTCACAAACACCTTGAAATGTATTTTTCTCATTTTCCAACGCATTTCGATTGTTTGAAGCTGTAAAAAAACATTCCTTTCCCCGGTGTTCATTAATGCCTCAAACAAAAGTAAAAGGAAAAGTTTTTCCCTCTCATCTCTCCGAGTGTGGAGCAACAGCAGTAGAAAGCAATGAAAATCATTTTTGATGTCATAATTCCGAGCATCTGTTACACTAATGCACATTGTAATCAAAATACAATCTTTCATTTTCTTCTTCTTCCTTCTGCCAGCTCACTCTCCCGGATTTTGTGCGGGTGATTTTTGAGAAAGGAAACGAAAATAAATCAAGGAAAGTTATTTTTTCAAGGAAGTTTTGAAATATTGCGAGATAGATAAAAAAAATTGGATATAAAAAAGTCTAAATTTGTATTTTTAGGATTTAAAATTTTTAAGTCCGTTAAATTTTCAATATTAAATTTTTTTTAAATAACTTTAATCGAATTTTTTAATTTAAAATTTTAACTGAAGAAACTTCAACCATTTTTATCTTAATTATCTCTTTACCCTCCCACCACCCATCTCTCTCTCTCTCTCTCTCAACTTACTCAATTTTCTCCGGTGTAAAAAGATTTTTTGATTACTAGCAAAACTCATGTAGATTTGATTCTTTTTAACGACTTTTTCCCATCTTTATTAAATGATACTCACTCTAAATGAGACAAGAGACAACTTGAGAAAATTTCCCCTTCTTACAAATGTAAATGACTAAAAAGAAAGATTAAAATTACAATAGTCGCAAAAGAGAGAGTGAAAAAGTTGTTTATGTTGGAAATTTTACAAAATAATTAAAGTTTAATTAGTGAGTCGGAGAGAGAAAGAAAGATATTTACATTGTACTTAACTCAACAAATTGAGTGGATTTTAAAATAAGAAGGAATTTCTGTGGTGATTTTCAAAAAGGGGCGAAAAAGCTATTTTAATTTCACTTTTAATTTTTATTTTCCTTCTTAGGCGAAAACTCATAAAAAGAAGAATTTCGAGTCTTGAAATTTAATTTTATTAGGTGCTTTCAAGTGGTTTTTTGAGGAAGATTTTCTAGCTCGATTGAGATGAAAGAAGGAAAAATGTTCATGGTGTATTCATTAAAAAAATCCTTTTCATTAATTTGGAATTTTCTAGGGAAATCTGAAATTATCTTTAGGATCTGAAATAAATTTTTTGTGGGTTTTAATTTTTATTAGGAAGAAAATTAGCAAAAATTATTTAAATATCGTAAATTAAATTTTGAGAGCTTTTATATTTTTAACATTTTCATAAATTTAAATTTCGAGCACGATAAAATTCAATAATTTCCTCTCTTTATCAATTCATCTCTCGCCAAAATGACCCGAAAAATTTCCATCTTAATTCAACTCGCATTTACAGTAAAATTTAAAAACTCTTCTCACGAGATTTATCGCTGCTATCATCACCTCTTTGCCACAAAATTGTCATTGCGAGTTCGAAATTTTATGTGAAAAAATTAAATCGATGACATAAAAAGTCACATAAGTATCTATCAAACTGGAAAGAGTAGCACAATCTACATGCTTTAGCTGTTGGATGGAAAAAAAGAGAGCAATGTAGTCTGTCATGTGAGGGAAAAGGATTGCCAAAGAGCAATAAATTGCTTTTAACTTCTTCCTCCGATAAATGGTGAATGGAGTTTCAACTGGATGGTGGTTGTCCTTGCGGTTAATTAGGAATAAAAAATTATTTAAAAAATCTACTTCCAATTATTTAAAAACATTTTCAAGAAAATTTTGAATTAATTTCTCTAAAATTTCCCATCACAGCTAAAATCTCACTCGAGCACTTTAAGCACCCACATGTGAATGGAGAGAAAAAGGGAAAATCGTAAGTGGGTAAAAGCAAAGCGAATGAATAGAGGGAAAAAAGTTATTAGCTAAAGTGACAATAACATGATCGATTGTCTCATCAATCAACGACCAGAAAATGCACACACAGCCATAAAGAGTCGAGTAAACGTGATTTGTCGAATTGAATGCTAAAAGGTGAAATCAATCTTTTCCATTTTTTTATTACTTTGATGTTGAGCAATAAAATTGTTTTAAAAATTCTAAAGCTTAAAAAATTGTCCGATGATATTTGGGAGAAAAATTAATTGAGCTTTTGTCGATCATTTTGTTGAATGAGTTCTTGTTGCTCGACTGCCGCTGTTGCTGCCGCCCATAAAAAACAATAAAAATTGAATGTATTGTCAGTTGACCAGTGGGAATACACTCGATTGCCTATAAATTTTTAATTTGAAGATTTAAATAATTTTTAACGTATATCAAAATTTCAAATACAATTTTTTTCTCAACCTTAAAAAATCTCTCACTGGGATTTTCTCAAATGGTCGAAAAAGAAGGAGGAAAAATTGATGAGGATTTCATCTCTTAATGGACCATTCCTTTTTCCATTTTTTTATGTCGTTTCGGAAGCATCCTCCGAAAAAAAAAGAAGCGAGCGGCGAATGGAAGAGATCATAACAAATGTGTGGACTTATAACTTCTAATGATAGTTTATGCTCACATGTCCATTCTTTTCTCTTTCTTCCATACGGTGAGTAACAGGAAAATATTGACGGTATTATGTTCCGGTATTAGAAATGGAAAAAGGGACAAGGAGACGGAAAAAAATTAATTGACTATCGTGGCCTTCTTAAGCCTTTGAAAGTCTTTTGAGAAATGAGGCAGAGTTGAGAGGTAATTTGGCAATTAAAGAAGTTTTACAGCAATTTTTCTTGGATTTGCTTTATTTTTTTTTTAAAATGAGTAAACTAATTTTATGAGAATCCAGGAAAAAAAAATATTTTATGTTAAAGTCCAAGAAATGAATTTTTCTTCTAGTTGGTAAAAAATTCCAGGAAATTATATTCAAAATTTAACTATTCAACTCTGCTTTACTCCTGAAGTCACGTTTAATGCTACTTACACAAAAACCCAACGTTAAATCCCCGATAGTGAGAGAGATAGAAGGAGTATAAAATTAAAATACATTATTTCGCATTTATTATTTACTTCGCCTCCGCTTTTATGGTCTCACGGGCCTCGTTGGAAGTGACGATAGATTTATGTTCACCATAACGGGAGAGAAATAAATAAAAATCAATGTATAATTTTTTATGTATGTGTTTCTTTTTCTCCTTTAACGGCTTACGCGTTATGCCTTCAGTGAAAAAAAAGTATTTTTCTTCTCGCTTCGCAGCAGGAAACAAAATTTTTATTCTAAAGGGAAAAGAGCGAAGAAAAATCTGAAGGAAATTTCCATAATTTCTTGCTTCCTTTTACCTTTTCTTTTTCAAGCAAAACGCTCGAACATTTTTCGAAATATGCGAATATAAAGCGAATTTTCTCTGTCTGAGGAAATTCTCATGAAAATATTGCAATTGATACAGTGAATGACGAGAAACGATTAAAATTTAATATGCTGAAAATTCCTGGAATATTTTAAATTTGAAAATTCAGTTGGGATAATTTTAAAGTTAAATCTTTCAAATTCTCACTCATAAATTTTTTTAAATTTCACCATTTACTGTACAATAAATTCAAATTTTGTTCACCAGTAAGATTTCCCCAGTAACATCACATTTCTCTGTCGGCATTTCCCTCACAACAATGTAATAAATACAGGCACAAAAGGAGGCTGAAAAAAATTCATTTCGAAATTTATTATTCATCTCCATTCATTACATTATACGAAAGAGATTCGAATCTGTGAAAAAATATAATAACGTGTCCGAAAACGATGGCCAACAACGTGTTTGGAAATCTAAAAAATTCGTCAACGCTGAATTATGATCAGCAGCATGTCCAATCATCTATTTTTCTTTTTTTTCTCACACACCTTGGAGTAATTTTCTTGTTCCATTTCCGTGTCTCAATTTTCGATTGTCGTGTGCTTGTAAATTAGAAAATGCTATCGTCCATGAAAATGGTACATCTGAGCATGCTGTCGGTGATCAATCGCAAGGTAAAGAAACATTTGAAAAAATATTTTTATGGTTTTCGAAAATTTGAAATTTTTTTTGAGAAATTTAAAACTTTTTTACTAAAATTTATTTTTATTTTTAGATAAACTTTTCACCCTTTTTTCTTTATTCAATTCTCACACAGAACATTGAAGAATTTTCCTTCTTCTTTTATATCTTAATACACATTTACTGCTGTGAAATAAATGATGCATGCACAGCCGTCTTCATAGCTTTGCCTCTTCTCTCTCAATACATCCTTCGAATTCGTAATTGATTTATACTTTTTTCAGCCTAAAAAATTCCTTTCTCTCTCTTTTTTAATGTCCTTACATGTTGTGGATTGAAACGAAAAAAAAGCTTTTACGCATCATAAATTTTTAACCATTATCAGATGAAGGTCATTTCTATTTTATTACATGATGGTGGCTGCACTGTTTATTGTTTATTCGAGGGTCTTGTGTTGAGTCTCTCGAGCGACAAAAGAATATTTTTTGGTTGAAATCTATAAAAAGTGTAGAGGAAAAATTTATGATTTGTAACGGATGTTTAGAATTTGAAATTTTATGGTTTCAAGGGGTGTTAAAAAGAGATAAAAATGGCTTTGATAAATTTATGAAATTGTTTAAAAATGTAAAATTGATTTATGATGCGTTTTTTAAATAAAATAGGTAAGTTCTGAAAAATGCATTTTAAAGAGTTCAAATTCAAATCCATAAAAAATTATTAAAATTATAAATTGAACAAAAAATATAATTCAAATATATTGACATGCAAGAATTCTAAACAACAAATTAAATTTAAATATCAAAGAAAAGCCACAATTCACTTTAACTCTACGAAGCCATTATAGTAGTGCCCATACACATTTTCACATTCTCAGAACGGCAGTGGTGCTGCAAAACACTTTAAGAGCTCCATAAATCATTCCTATAAATTATCATTTGCGATGATAATGCGTTTAGAAAACCAGAAACTTTTCTTGCTTTTCGCCCCTGTCGTTTCTTGTTGTTGTACACTCAAGCAACAGAGCGAGGCACAATGGCCTCATCGTCTTAACGTTTTTTTTGTGTATTTGTACCTACTAAAAAGTAAAAGGGAAAATAAAGACTTTTCCCGACCATTCTTATCCAACAAATTCGCATTTGCGAGTTCAAGGGGTGGAAAATTATAATTTTAAAATTTAAATTTTTAATATTTTTAATTTTTAGACAACTAAAAATATTGAATATTTAAAAAATCATTAAAATTTCCCTTCCCTTTTGTCTTTATCTCTCCCACCCTAAAAATTTCTATTTCCGTTCAACCCGCTACTTACTTGAGAGCTGAGTATGTTGAATAAAGAATGTGCGGTGATGGAAGCGAAAGAAAGAAGAAGCTGCTGCTGGGCATACATTTATTTGTGTATGTTGCGTTTAATGGCTTACGACTGAGATGCTTTTTATGACTCTCCGCCGCTTCCTCATCGTCTTCGAAAAAAATCCTTTTATTCAATGTGTGGAAATTTTTTTTCACTCGAGGATCTGTGACGTTTTTATTACGTTCGCCTGATAAGGAAATTTTTTCTGCAATAAAATTATGATGATAAGCCTCTCGATTTAGAAATTTTTTCTACATGCGTCGTCAAAAAAGTAATTTTTTCTCAAGAACTGTTATCTACAGCTGGAAAGTGCTTGTAATGATCATGAAAGAAATTTTAAGCGATTCTCATATGAATATATGAAGCCATTTTCATTAAAATTGAGCACTGTAACAGATGCTTTTAAAAAATCTTTCTCGTGTGAAAATCTTTCATTTTCTTTTCCCACTTTTCTTGTGCTCATTGCCGAGTTTATTTATCTCACGTGTTGTTTACAGTGAAAACTGAGTAATTTTTATTGAGTTTTTAGTTAATTAAATTTAGGTTGATTTTATATCAAAGTTAGGTTCATTTTATATCAAAGTTAAAATCAAAGATAAATCAGGATCTACCGCAGTCTTCACTGTACCAAACACATCCATATTTCTCTACTTCCTCCATCATCGTCATCACATTAGACATAGACTTACACGTTTCACCAATTTTCACTGCTGGAATCATTTCCGCTTTACAATTATTAAAATTAAACTCACTCACTCGACTTCGAAGGATGTACTCAAAGCTATCATATCGTCATCATCGCGTTGCTAGCGAATCTACTTCGCATGTTTGATTTTTAATTTAGATGATGTATGTAGATTATGAAAGATAAATTCTTTTACTTTAATGCTTATGACTGTTTTGAGTTGCACATCCCTTGCTTGTTCATATTACGGCAAATGAATTTCTTGCCTCAGCTCTCACATAGCTTCTTGCCAACATTTACTAGCACACACAGTTCCATTAGGGATAAATGGATAAAAAATGATATTCATAATTCTTAATAAAATCTACTTTCGCTCTTTCACTTTCAAACTTGTGTGCAAAGTGTTCGCTCGAAATGGAGTTTGAGTAATTCTGAAGGTTAAATAAAAAATTGTAGAAATTTAATCAATTTAAAATTTTAAAAGAGAAGAAAACCAATAAAACCTTAAACTTTTATTCACAGAAGCACTTTGTGCAAAGCTCTCCAAGCCACAAAGTTTTCACAAGAGCGGAGAAATCGCATATAAAAGTAAAGTAAAAAAGTTCTCTTGGTCATTTTTTATAGTTTTCCTTTCTCTCTTCTTTATTATCATCATCATACACCATTCACTTAGATGATGACATTGTTCGGGATACTTACAAGCCCACCAACCCGATTTTTATTGGAAAGTTTTGCTCTTCGGTTTTTAGATGAGGAAAAATTTCAAAGATTATTATCGGAAGTATGGAAATTGATTGGTAAAAGTTTATGCTTGGAAGATTAAGTTGAGGGATAAAAGGAGAGAGGATTTGTGAGGACATAAAGGAAGTGAGGGTAAGGATATTTTTAAAGAAGAAATCAAAAAAAAAATATTCACAAAAATTGAGGCCATTTCCAACAAATAATTTACTTTTTTAAGTGACTCCATGAAATTTTCCTCGAGAAATTTCTTTTCCAAACTTATTTGTTTCCATAAACGGAATTCCATGTAAAATGAAAATTACCGTAATGATTTATGAACATTATCAGCGCAGTATATTGTGCCATAAAGTGCCACGTAGCGCAGTAAGGAAAGGAAACAAAAAAATATTAGAATTGAGATAGAAATAATGTTTAATCTTAGCTTTTCCTCACTGCATACACTCAGCATTGCTTCTCATACTTCAAGTCAATTCGTGCACTCCTGTGAAATTTCACACCTGCTCGAAAAAAGAATTTCTTTAATACATCTTTCGGCGAAAGTTGTTTTTCGTGAAACTTATGGCGTCGCGTATAACTTTGAGACTGACATAGGAGTGGAAAATTCATGAATTATTAAAAAGAGAAACTAATAACGGTTTTAAATTATTTAAACTTAAAAGAGGTAAAATTTGAGTTTTAAATATTTCTTAGAAAAAATTTAATTAGAACTTTTTAAAATGATTGAAATCAAAAATATTTAACAACTTTTGAATCATTTTAAAAATAATTTTTTTCTACTTTAAAGTTCAAATTTTTTTTGACCGTTAATTTTAAAATATTTTTCACTCATTTTTTCAACTTCCTCGCTTTTGAATACGTTGTTCAAGGAACTCTGAGTGCTTTTTGATGTTAACTTGCTAGAGTAAAATTTTCGTGTCAATAAGTATTTAATCATTCAGCACTTAATAATAAACACTCGCTGTTGCTTCTCACAAATTCACTCACTCCATCATCACAAACTCCACCACCGCCATCTTCAGCCATTCATTTGCTGATACACCTCAGAGAACTATAAAAAAATATTCGCAACAAAAGAAAGTGTTAATGAACAAAACTCGAGAGAGCATTTTAGAGCTTTTGCTACTTTGTGTGAGGGAGAGAGACATAAATTTTGAGATAGATTGAAGCTGATAAATTTCTAATTTTAGACTCACAACACGAAATTGTGTTGTACATCATATAATTTTGATTCCATTGTGTCCTTAATTACGATCGTGAGGATGAGCAGTCGGGTGAGTTTTGATACAGAAATTTTTGGGTGGGTTTTTAATAAAGAAATTTTAAAATTAAAATCTAAAAATTTGTCGCTAATTTTTTTGCATAATTTAAACTTCATTTCCGACCCTCATCACCACAAGGGACGCCGTAATTGTGATGTAATTCAGCTCAGGAGATAAATTAATTTCACAAAAGGCTTTTTTCTCATTTTTTCTGCGTGTTGCCTCTGAGCTTCACTCAATTTATTTCCATCAAAATCAAATTCACAATTTCTCTTCCTTTTTTTATTTCTTTGTTGTAAGTCAAGTGAAAAAAAATTATCCATCAGTAGAATTTAGGGATTGATATAAAAAAATTGTGAAGTAGAAACACATGTAAAGGGAAATGACTGGAAAAGGTAACAAGGCAATCAACAGGGATCCCGAAATTACAATCCCTCTTTAAAAATCTGCGAATGACAGTTTAAGGGTTGAGGAAAAAATTTCATTCGTTTTTTTCTCATGCACACCTCGAAGCAAATTTCTCGAAAATGTCCGAGCAGAAAAAAATTGTAAATTGCATGGCTTAGAGATGAGAAAGATAAATTTTTTACTCTTGAAGGTGAAATCTGGACCATTCATCTGATTTTGAGACATCAAAGAAGAGTGAAATAAAAAATGTGTAACACTGGATTTTAAAAATAAAATTTTTTGCATGAAAAAATTTAAATATTTTTTAAAAAATATAATAATTTAAATTTTTCGTTAAAATTCAAAAATTTGAATTTAAATTAAATATTTAAATTTTCTTTTAACTCCTAAAACTAATTTTTATAAAAATTCAAATATAAAAAATACGTTAAATAAAAAAAACAATTTTTTAAAAATAAATTCATTCATGCACTCAAGAAAGTTAAACCCTACTTAAATAACCAAAGTGTTCGATCTTGAATGAAGATTTTCAATCCAAACATTTCCTCGTACTCAAAATTCCAATGAAATTTCATATCCTACGCGTTGAATTTTAAATTGAGCCATTTCCCTTTTTAAACCAGCATCGAGTTCGTCTAACGATGTGAACGCGAGCGAAGAGGAGAAAAATTGAAATTAGATTCGCAGGCATATTAAATTATATTTAAACTCAAATGAGTCGTGGAACAAGTTAGATTTAAGGATTGGAAAAGTTCTTGTTGTTCGCATTGCTTCCAGCGAATGTTTTAACCTCAAATGCGCAATCGTGCAATTAAATTCCAGTCAACATTGAAACACTTCACATCAGGACACTTGAACAATTTCAATCTAGTCGATTTCTTGCACTCAATCGAGCACAAAGCACGTTGTCATGACTCTTCAATCGTCGCTGGTGGTGCTAAAAAATAACTTCATTACAAAAGGAAAAAAATCTGAAGGAAATCAATAAATACAAAAGAAAATTTTCATGTATGGCAAATCACGGACCGCCACCACCCACCCACTGCCATCATCACCAGGAGCTGAAAACCCCGAAAAAAATCCCCGCAAATATTCGCATGGCACGCAATCAAAATTCTATGTGTACGAAGAAGGAAGTGAGGCCCAAATGTACATACAGAGATGCATGTTCGCAATTAATATCTTCAACTCATAATCTCATCACATCGCCTCAATCCCCGTGGCTTTTGTTTCTCTTTATTTTGTACCATGTATATTTATACGACGTATTATGTGCTGCTAGTGGCAGAGGAGGAGAAAGAAGTAGATAAGCTTTCTGTATATTTAGCTGCAACTATGAAGAATTTATGCGAGATCCAGGGTTGTTTGAGAAATTATTCGGATCGAGTAAAAGTTGGGAATTTTTTGAAATATTTTAAATATGAAGAAAATTTTAAGAATTATAAAATTTTAAAATTTTAAATTACCTAGTCGAAAAACATTTAAATTTTTTACTTGTAACGGTTTTTGAGATAATTCAAATATTTTTGAAACTTCCAATTTTTTTCGTCCATCCAACTTTTCAACTTCATAATTTTCTTTCTTTTTAAATCTCATGCATGACTCTTTTTGTTGTCTATTATTATTTTTTTGAGAAATCGGAGAAGTTTTTATGTGATTAGTGTCTTGTGACAGGTATATTATACCAATAAACATAATGTTCACTTCTTTCTAACTCTCTCGACTTAATTTCTTATTTTTTCTCCCTCATCTCTCTCGCCAGCTTAGCTAATAACTTTTTTCCAACTCCATCCACACGCTCTTCAATCTGAACTCATTCGACCGTACTTTATTCATATATAGAATTGAGTTGAATGAGGAGAAAAAGGGAGCTTAGAGCATGTAATGAGATTATGTTCACAGATTATAATGGGAAATTTTCTTTTCTCTCTCGAAATTGCTCAAAGGTGAAAAAATTTCCATTGGAAATTGAGAAATATTTTTTATTAAAATTTCTTGGCCCAAAATTTATTAAATTAGATTTTATGAAATACTTCAGATGGAATTTTTCGGACTAATTGTTACTGATGGTAACATGACGTCAAAGGGAAATTTATTAGGTTTGAAAAATTTCTATTTCGGCTGAAATTTCCGCGAAAATTTATGAAAGCAAGTTTGTGATATTTGAGCTCAATTATTGGTGAATAGAAACATTTATTAAAATTTTCATTTATTGCGGTTTGTGCGAAGCGGGAGATTCAAAAGCATATTTTGGATAGCTAAAAAGTAATTAAAATTTTGAATATTTTCATAAAACTATTATTTTTATCTCAAGTTAACTTAAATCAAGAATTTGACATATATTCTATTGCAAATTACGTCCAGTTTCCTCCATGTACGACAATTTCAATTTCCTAGAATTAATTAGACAAAATAACTGATAAGCAATCAATTAATTATTCGACAATTAAAGGCCTCGAGTGCTTCACTTCATTTTTAACAGTATTCAAATTTTAAACCCACGTGTAGAGGTAGAAAAAAAAGGTAGAAAAGTCCATTAATGTGAAAGCTTTAAAAATCCTTTTTTTCCACTTTTCACCTCTCTTCAGTGAGTGCCCGCCATATTCAATAAATTAAATCTCTCGACCTTCACCCCTTCGGCTAGAGCAAAAAAACTCAATTCGAAGATATCTGAGGGAAAAAAATATTTCGGTACCAACCTTTACCTTTCAAGGTTCTTCACTGAGATAATTAATCACTTGAAAATTTCCAACCCACTTGAAGTGCCTCGAAGGCATTCGATTCACAGACAGAACCGTTAACTCTTCCAAAGCACACGCACTTTGTCAATTTTCCCACCGCAAAAAAACTCTTCTTGTCTATTTTCGTCTGCCATTGCCACAACAACGACAAAGTAATTTATTTTTCTCGCTTCCATCTCAACCACGCACACGTTATTTGTTTGATTATAATGTGTTTATTGCACAAAAAAGAGAAACGAGATGAAATAGAGTGACTTAAACATTCATTCATTATTTTTCTTCAACATCATTCTCGACATGTTTTTTTGGGGGAGATGAAAAAAGTTATGAATTAATTAATTAGAGCCCTAAACATATCTTCGTACATTTTTATCGGAGAAAATTGAATTTTATAAAAATCGAAAAATATTAAAATCGAGCTTTGATAAAGATTTTAAAAATTGTGTGACCAGAGTGAAAACCCTTGGATCAAGTTTCATAAATGATTTATTTAAATTTTCACTTTCCCGGGATCCCGAAAAAAATTAATCCCGATCCCACAGGATTAAAAAAGCATTTTTTGAGTCCCGTTTTTAAGATCCCAGGTTTACAGCTGTTTAGTCCCGGGATCCCAGGATTTTTGAAAGCTCTAATCAACCCCCTTCGCAAAATTACTATTCCTCATTATCATCCTTGTTATTATCGAAATTTAGTTGGTGTAGGTGAGATACTCGTGTGAGATGAATATCATCAAGTTATTTACATTGTTAATTGAAAAAACATATCGTTTTATTTTCTCACCGTTGTGCTCCAGATAATAACATGGAGGTGGGTGGTGGCATGATATCACTTTCGTAATCATTAGCGATCATTCTTGCGTGAAACATATCGCTATGGCGGTTTATCCTAGTTATCATCCTCTCACTCGCACATTCTTGTCATCGTTGTTTGCATCATTCTCACTCACACCTTCTCCCACCCATCTCCTTCGTCTTTTAATTAAAACCCAGAGTGATAAATGATTTATTGTGCAACCGAAGACAATTAATTTTTTTATAATCAACGACAGTGTGGAAGTGAATGAGAATGTTAAAGAAGAAAAAGCATGTGCGGACATTTAAATTTTCACTTTCTACTATTTTTTCTAAATTTTTAACTTTATGTTAAGTAAAATTTTAAATTTCAAAAAGCTCGCACCTGAAAATGAACGTTGTAACAACTTCTTATCCTAGCATGATGCCATTGCCATCGTTCTCATTTTTATGAACACAAAATTGATGATGTTGCGGATAATTATTTGGTCTCATTCTCTCACACTCCATAGTAAATGAAAAAACATGAAAGATATTTTCATTTAGTGAGAAAATTTTACAACATCAACACTGAATTTTGCTATTGTCGTTTCACTCTCTAATTGCTAGTATTTGTTACTGTGTCATGCTAGTTATTTTATGTATTAAATTATTAGGTGTCATGGTGAATGATGGAAACTTTAAGTAAATTACAAGAACTAGCTTTAATTTTTATATAAATTGAATCTTTTCATATATTATTTTAAATTCATTATTTTATGTTTTTAAAAAATGTCCAATAAAACATCAAAAGTTCTGCAATGAATTCAAAAACTTTTCAAAATTTCCAAACAATTTATTAATAAATAATTTTCCAATTTAACATTGCATGAAAAATATTTTCACACTCAATAAATCCATTCTGCAGATTGAGATGAGAGTTGTGGTTCACCTCAAACTGGCAAAAGCATGAAAAATACAAAATTTAAAATTCCAAGCCCGAGAAAGGAAGAACTTTTACAATCAGTGATGTCGAAATGATGAACAAAGACAAAGCCTCAAATGAATTCATTGAAAATCTCACTAGAAAAATGTTTCTCCGAGTATTCACATGCAGAGATGAGGCAACCGCAAAAAAGTTGCAGATAAAAAAGTGGAAGGGAGTTTGTTGTGTGTGTGAGTCATGGTAAAAGTCTCTTTTGTCTATGAGAGCTTTGGAATTTTTCTTCTTTTCTGTTTTAAATTAGAAATGAGAATGGAGACTCGAATGTGGGGCACAACAATGGAACTGCAATTTAAAAATGCTTTAACCATCACCACCGACCAAACCACTTTGTAGGATAAAAAAAAAGAGTTTAAAATCCTCTAGAGGGATTTTTTTGACAATATTTTGTGAGAACTTTTTTTGGGGATTTGAAGATAATTGAATTAAGTGAATTAGTCATAAAAATCTGAAGTGTTTAATTAAATATTCTACAGAAAATTTTTTGAGATCAAAAAACATTAGAATTAAACTTTTTCAAATAAATTTGAAAATTTTAACGGATTTTTTTATGTTCACGAGTAAAAATAATTAATTTAAAATTTATTTCTTAACCAACACAATTTTAAAGCTTCCTTACTAATTTCACCATAATAAAATTCATCAAAAATTTAAGCTACACGCCTCTATGACCCACTAATCCGTCTTTTGTGAAAATTATCAAAGCAAAGTTCAATGCCTCGCCATCTAATGAGCTTTCTAAAATCCTGCTAATGAATTAAAAACAAACTCCAACTAATTACCGCAAATTAATTGATTCACTCAAACTTCCAATCAGTCTATCGACTGAATTTTCTCCATCAATCGGTTGTGTCTAAATTTTCATGCTAATTCATTATCCTTGTTGTGTGAGATGCTTTACAATAAATTAATTCACATTGTTGCACTTTCAATTCAATTGAGATTCATCAATGTCGATAAACAAAATTAATTTTGCATCATTTTGAGGAAAACAATCAATATCAAGCAGTCTCTTTTGTGTGCTGCAAAATTCTCAAAGTGCCTCGAGCTGTTGTAGTGGAAAACACCTGAGTGTTGGAGTATAATGGTTAAGATGGTGATGAAAAATTGAAAACTTGATGGTTGAGTTGAAAAAAATCTAAAATTATTTTAAAGGTTAAAAAATATAATTTTTGACCCATTTAAAGTTTTCATTCAGTGAAGCACGATCGAAAGTATCACCACATAAATCACCCGTCTCATTTTCTCACGATACATAATTTTTACATTGAATTCATTTTCAGTGTTGTAAAGAAAAATTTCCATAAATTCAAAATTCATACTTAAAAAGGCAAGAAGAAGAAAAAAGTAAGCGATTTGGTGAAAACATGCAAAATAAATTTTCCTTTTGCGAAATGAAACTTTAAAGCGACCCTTTTTAGCTCAAAAGCAATATTTTCATGCTTTCTCTCATTATTTGCTTTTATGGAGAAATAAACAATCGATACGAAGCAGAGGAAAAATTACGAGACAAAAAACAGCTTATGGAAAATTTTTACAGATGAATGAGCTTCGGAATTTTCTTCTCGCCAAAAAATTTTCTCTCCTTTTTCTTAAAATTATTACAAATAAAAAAAGTTTTTTAAAAGGAAAAGCTGAAAAACACCATCATTTTCTCTCTCTTTCGAGGCGGCGGCTGTCAAATGCACGGAATCTGATAATAAATCACAGGAATGTCTTGAAAATCATTGTCAACATTCACATAAGAGAGAACTCGAGGATGTTTGAAGGAGGAAGGAAGAGGTAAAAAAGCTGCAGAAAGATAAGAGTGAAAGGGATGGCAAATGGAGCTCGAAAAATTATAAAATTTAATTTTTTATTAAATTTTTTACATCCCCTCGTGTGTGGGTACACAAGACGAAGATGATTAAGTGCTGATAAATTTATGGCATCGTTGCACTTTTGCATTCGCACACTCAAATGATTTCATCGAAAATGAAGTTTTCGTGCACGCTTCACTAGCGCTCTATGCAGTCATCATCAGCAGCCACTGACAGCAACATAATTTACAACTAATTGAAATTTAATGACGAAGAATACTTTTCGAGCATTTGGACAAAATTCTTTGGGGTGTCGATTGCATATCGAATTTCACTTAAATTTTTGGATAGTTAGTAATGACAGTTGCTGGACGAAATAGATTTTAATGTGAAAAAAAATGAATTTTTTTTGGGAAAGTTGAATTTTTGTAATTTTTATTTAAAACAAATTTTAAACTATAAAACTTGATTCTGAATTCATTTCAATCAGGCCAATGATTTTATGTTAAAAATATTGAAACATGAAAATAAATTAATTCACTTAAGTGCGCTTAAAAATGAGAAATGTAAAGAATTTTTTTGTGAAGTTTTTCCGATTTACATTCTAAAATTAACTTTTTTGTTGAATTTTATTTTTGGATCGTCATGACTCTCATTTAAATCGAGTTTGTGTGGTAACATCAAGATGAAAAAATTATATTTTGATTTATGGCCATGAAAAGTTGAATTAAATTTTTGTGATGCTCGAAAAAGGATTTTTTATTAATAATTTTTTCCCACCCACCTTCAAGTAAATTTTCAAAGTCATGTTTTTACGCATAAAAAATTCCTTCAAAAGCGAGGAAAATTTTAAGAAGTAATTCTTGCTGTAATCTTTGCTTAAAACAGCATTAACTCGCCTTATTAGACGCCAAAAAATCACTCCAAGTGCGTGTACATAAAAAAGAGTGAAGCACAATTTTTCTTATCTCGAAACTCACTGACATGCATGTGTGTGTGTGTGTGAGTGGTAAAAATAAATGGCTCTTTACCGAAAATTTCCTAATTTATGATATTTTTTATTCTTATCTCATCGCATACAAAAAGCATATACTCAACCGCATATCTTCCTTCCTGCTAGATGCTACAACAACAAAAAATTGTCTGTTTTATGATACAAGCGTTTTTACTTTCATAGCATTAATGCTTTAGGTTGTGTTTCCTGCTCGCATCTTTTCTTTCGCTCCTGCATAGATGAATAATAACGAATGCCATAAAATTTAATTAACCATTCGTTAAATAATCCTTTATTAATTCTTCCTGCTTTATGTTCAGCTTTATTGATAAAAATTCTTTGTAGGTGAAATTTTTGTACCTTGGATTAAAAATAAATTTATTTAACCCTTTTGGCACAAATAAAATCATTTTAAATTTGCTAATTTATAAAAGCAGAAATTAAAATTTAAAATTTCCTCTCCTTGATTTTTTTCCGCATTGACTTTAAAACTTTCTTCATCTCACTGCATTTCCATATATATTTAATATGTTGTGTGTGTGTCAGCATGAATTTACATAAATTTAAAGAACAGCTCGATGCTTTTTTTATGATTAAACTGAAATGATGCACGTACGGCGTTGATGTGATGAGCGATGTCGTGACTGCTTTTCATTTCTTTCTTCAGCCACAAAAAAATCCCACAAATGTGAGAAATGAAAATGTTTACGTAGGAAGTTCATCATGATTCATATTTTAAAATTATAAACACATGCAGTGATAAGGTTGCCATTGAAGGTAGATTATTAAATTAAATTGCATTGACCTATTTAAGAGAGAATTCCAAATTTATTGCTTTTCATTCTTATCTGAAAGATGTTTTTGTAAACGTAAGCTCGAAAATGTTTGGTCATGAAAATAGCAACAAGAGAAATTAATTCAAATCCCATTTCAATCAAGAGATTTTCTTGCAGTTTGTTGTCTTTGGTTTCTTGATCTTGATCCTTGACACAGGTTTCGACTATCAGATATTAAATTGGATTGCAGTCATCATCAAATTTCCCATGAAATTTTGAGGTTAAATAAAATTTAAAATATTAAAAAAATCGTTAAATTTTAATCCGTTGAGAAATTTAAAATAAACCAATTTCAAGACACTAAACATTTCACTTTAACAAAACCTCCTCCCTCCAAGATCAAGTGCAAGAAAAACTAATTTTTCCTCCTCTTTGTCTTAAATCTTCTCGATTCTGGTTTTTCCTCTCATCTCTTTGCACGCTCATTCATTCTATTCATTTCTTCACAGTCGAGAGCTCTCTTCACTGCTCGCAAAAGTACTATTAAGATCTTGAATAAGATAAGCCTCAAAACAATTTGCACTTTTGTTTAAATATTCATTCATATGAAAGTACGTACACTCCTCGCCCTTCGCCAGACTGCATTCAATAGGGAAGCAGTGCCGAGTGAATAATAAGTAATTCTAGTTGCACTTTTTTGCGCAAATAAATCACAAGGTGGTTTTTGCCCTGCGGAACTTTTCTTCACTCCCGGAAGCAATTTTTTTTGCAGCGAGAAAATGCGAATACAAAGAGAAGCTTTTGATAATTGTATGAGGTGAGTTTTTTTTGAAGACTTTGTTGTAATATCCTGTAGGAAGTAAATTTCTCTTTTCTCGTGGTTTCTTTGTACAAACAATTGTTGGAGAAAATAAAATTCTCCTTTTGTGAATTTAAATTCATGTTTTAATGCTTGAGTTTTTTTATGGGGACTTCAGTTTTTGGATGTGATAAAAAAAGGGAAATTTTGACAATATTTTAAAATTGAAATTTTTCTAAAAAAAAATAAATATTAAATAATGTTTCTATAACCCAATAAAAATATATAGCGGAGCTAAAATTAGGTTTAAAAAATATTTTTCAACTCAATCTAATAACTTTTTCAAACACTCTCCAACTTCTCTACTTACTATGCATTGCTAACTGCAAACAACATCTATTACAACAATTTTTACACCCTACACAAAAAAGCAAGTGTATCGAATGGCACAAAGTGAGTGAGTGAAAAACCAACAAAAGTTATCTGCATGAAAAAAAAAGTTTCAAGTTGCTGGTAGAAAAAAATATTGCATGGATGTGAGCCAATTACAGAACGGGATGGGTAAAAAATTCCAATTGACCATTTTGCAAGTCAATCGGTTGTGTACGGTTGAGTGGAATTTCCAATCATAGAGAAAAAATTGAATAAATTTTTCAAATTTGGTGCTGACAAATAAAATTTTAATAAACTTTTTCATCTCTTCCAACTTTTTTTCCTAAAAGCTTTTGTAAAATTAATTTCACCTCCTGGCAATGCTCAATTATAAAATCATTTGCTTGTTTAACATGAAAGCTCGAAAACTTTTTCTCACTTTTTTGTGCACACACAATTCCACTGCAAATGCTGCCACTTTAAATATTTTCGACTGCCTAAACTTTTAGTAGGCGTGAGGTGGATTTTTTTCTAAGAGCATTGCACACATCTTGTCTTGATGCCCCCAAAGAAAAACACTCTCCTAACTACCATTTAATTCATTTTATGGCTCGAAGTTCTCTCTAGTGTAATTTACATCGTAAATAAAACAAGGCAAGGTTAATTAAATTATTTAAAAATTATAAACGAGACAAAAAACTTTTTGTGTGCGGTTAAATTGGATTTTATTTTTTTCCCAGAAAGTGAAATGAAACCTGATAATGATGCAACCTGCACTGTGCTTTTATAACATAATATGATATTGCATATTTTTATGAGGTGGAAACAAACAGCGGGATGCAGCTGGAAAAGAAAAATACACGAAAGGAAATAATTTAAAAGAAAATTAAAAATTTCACTTTTCCTAAAGCTTTTTTAAAAGATTTTTTTTATATTAGAAATTTTTTTAAAATATTTTTTTCCTGCTGATCAAAAATGTTTAATATCAAACTCTTCCTAGCAGCCTTTCACGTAAACAATTTTTCTCATTTAATATTTCATTGTTGAATTTTATAATAAAAAAAATTCACTACGCAGCACCGCGGTGGCAGCGCATGATATGAGAAGTTAATTAAAAAATGAAACTATCCGACTTTGAATTACCGAACAAAAAAAATTGCAAAAACCGGAAATGACTGATTTTTCGGTCATGTGAGTGTGGAAATGGCCAATTTTTTAAACTTTTTCATATAATATGCACATATTTAAATCTCTCTCAATTTTTCTCCTCTGCAACATTTATTGCCAAATTGATTGCATATTTAAAAAAATTCTCTTTTTTTATTAAAGTGCAATCACGAGGGAAGTGAGCGTTTATGTCATGCATTTATAGATGTGAAATTTGTGTGTGTGTGTGTCTTCTACACATTGGACAGATAACGACTTTTTCCTGAATGCATTTATCAACTGTATAAAGCAATAAATAAAAAAATCGCATCGTGCAACATTTTTTTACATTTACCCGAAAAAAATGCAAAATTTATTTCAATCGTGGAGAAAAAAATTTGTGCACTTTTTCTCTGATTGCTGTGAAATTGTCGAGGTGATTAAGATTTTTGAGCTTTTTAAGAAAGTTTTCTGTAAATTATTTTTAGAGAGTTTTAAAGCTTTTTTTAAAACGATTTAAGAAATTTTTGCAGAGTTTTTTAAAGCTTTTTTGTAGAGTTATCTTGTAAGAGATTAAAGCTTTTAAAAAACATAAAAAACATTTCCATCTCTTATCGTCCAGAATCGACTCTCTCGCCATCACCGTTCACACTCGCAATAAGGAATTTTTTGCTGCTTGACTTGATTTTTTCATTGCCATAAAATTTATTATTTCCATAGTAATGCAAAAATGCGCATCAGTGTGGAGAGAGATATTGCTCATAATTTACTATAAATTATAGATTACGTCTAAAGCGAGACACACAAAATTACATCCTTATGCTTCCCTTTTTTTCTCGCTTTGTGTACCATCATCCCTTCAGTGGATCGTGCGAGAAACTTTTTTTTATCATCGTGTGCAGTTTCAGCAGAAAAGCTTCAAAATCAATAAAAGAGATATTGTTGAACTCTTTCATCCTCTCCCAATGCTCGCTTCATCATCACCGATATAGTCCTGTGTACTCTGCTCCATCCTCACTCATCGACATGTCAACCGTTTTTTGACATAGTTGGAAAAGACAACGGATTAAAGAGGGATCAACAAGTTTTCAACTAGGAATGGAGTTTTCATCGACAACATTTTATTCATTGGTGAAATGGCAGAAAGTGCTATAGGAAAATTTTGCAGTTAGAGCTTAAAAGAGAAATGACGTTAAATTTTAGAATGATGGAAAATGCTAAAGTTTGCACAATTCTTTTTTTTACGGAGGTGAACAAAAGACAAAATTTGTGAGCTGGAGTTGTCCAGCGGATTTTAGAGAAGAGAAATTTTTCTGAATGAGACTTAGTTCTAAAAAGTTGAGTTAAATTTTTAATTATTTTTTACAATAAATGTAAAATTATTTTAAAATCACTCGCACTCTCATAATTAATTTAATTTATTGTTAAGTTAACTTTTAAGACGTTTTTTAATGCCTATATGACTTAAATTATGGCAAACACCGATTTTTAAACAAATAAATCGAAATTTAATTATTACTTTATTTTTTTTCATCAAAAATTTATGAAAAAATTTAACTGGCAGTGAAATACTGAAAAATGTCACAAAACGGTATTTTAAATAATTCAATAATGGTCGAGTGAAAATTCTATTGTATAAATCCAAAAAATTTACGTAAAATGTTCCATCAAATCACCATTTACCTGCCTACTTAGAATCCAATGCGTATTTCATTTGAGGATAGTTGAAATGGTCATTCAGAACATATTTGCATATATTTTCGAGTCATACACAAATCTCAACGTATGTGCGAGAGAACACACACAAAATTTTAACCTTTCAGACTGGATGAGTTGTGAATAAAAGAGGAGGTGATAAAAGGGGAGTGAAACTCTGGGATTACGTTTATTAAATTAAGTAAAAATTAAATGTTTTAAAATTAATCTTAAAACAATTAAAAAAATTAAAAATTTATATTTTCAAACCAGAGTTGCTCACCCTTTTCAAAAGGATAAAAGATGAATAAAAACTAAACCGAGATTATCTCGTCCAACAGTATCAAACTAGTAGAATATTAATGTTTTATTTCAAAATACCCTCCAAGGGACAGTTGATCCATGACAACTGACATTCAGAAACTTTCAAAATCTCGCTTAACTATTCATATATGAAAAACTGTTAAAACTGGAGAAATTAGTTTAATGGGAAATTTTTTCTATCCATATGTCATTCGATGTTCACGTCGTGTTTCTTCCTAGATGAGGATGATGGCAGGATGATGACCATTAAAAAGTATTTTACTGGTGAATGACAAAAAGTTGAATTGAAATTTTTCTATGCTCAATTCCAGAGATGTCTGCCCCTTGAATTTCTCATCAATCTTATCTTTTCATGCTCATAATCGATTGTCACGGGACAGTCTTTTTAACTAGATTTTTCTCGTCCATCCATATCTCGTCCGTCACCTCCCACGCCGCTACTCAACCGAGAACAAATAGTTAAACACGAACTGTGACGGCTCGAGATATTACATCAATGTCAAAATATTCATCATCAACATTATGGAAAAGTTTTGTGTTGCGAGAAAAACCATTTGTCGTTCCTTAATAAATCCACATCGGACACTCCTCGATGGAGTTTGTACATCATAGTTGAATGTTTAATCACATCAGGATGGACATGACTCGGGAAGGATGAGGTTATGGTTGAGACAAACTTTTTTCCTCCTTTTTAATGCTCTGATGCACATATTTTGAGCGCACTATGACAAATTTTACTCTCTTCGCTCGCTTATTTGGTTTTCGTTTAGGGAATTTTAACATTTTCGAATTGTCCGATTTCGAATTAGCAACAGCAAAAGTGGTTTTAACCCCCGAAACTTCTCGGCAGCGAGAACTGAGAGACAGTGTGTGTGTTGCATATAATAGTTAACAAATCTGTACTGTGTTCATATTCATGCATAGATGGCAAACGATGAAATTGCAGTGCGGAAACGTGTTCTCGTTAACCCACATAATTTTAGTGAAGTGGAAAAAATTTCTCGTGGCATTGTGGATTAGGATGCGAGGGAGAAGAACCTTTGCTCAGTTTTAAATATTTGTTTTTTGCTCAGTATTTTTTTTATTTGCTTTTGCTCAGTTTTAATTTATTTGCTCAATATTTATATCCTTTGTCCTCTTGCTAATTTTATGTACTCTTGTTCAGTTTTCAATTCCTTGCTTTTTAATTTTTCATCCCTAGCTTCTTGCTCACTTTTTTATCTAACAATTTTTTGTTCACCTTTTTATTCAAATTTTTCCAATCATAAAATATTTTTCATTCGATTATTTTTCTAATTTCTCACGTTCAATTTTTATCTGCGGTTGAAAGCGAACGATTCAAAATTAATTCCAGGAATTCCTTCCTGAAGTAGAAATGAAAATATTCTCTGAATGATTAACAGCGAGAACGCGGTTGAGCAACATCGTTTATTATACACGGAATTAATTGATGGATCAGAAATGAGCTTGTGTGTGTGTAATGCTTGTAAAGGAGGGCAAAAATGGAGGAAACCACAAACACACACACGGAGATTATGATGATAGCGAGTGTGTATATCTTTATAGCGTTAAAAGTTGTTTCAGGATGACGTGGTTGATGGCGGGGTTGAATGAACATGAAACGCCTCGTGATGAGCGTTTGAGGAATGATTGATTGCATTTACACTCGTCTCGCAACACTCGCTTGTGAAATTACTCTCCGGATGCTTCAAACACGGCTCTCAGTATCGCGATATTCAATGTGAAAGACTCGTTAGAGCAATATCTGAGGTTGAAGATTATCTTCTAAGATTTTCAATGTGCATAATTAATAATTATGCGAAGATGCTGTAATTAATCATCTCGACGAAAGTTCATCAATTTATTGAGTTCGATATTAAATTTTATGATGCAAAAATTTTCTATTAAATCACTCTCTGACTGACAAGTTTTCACTATTTCAGCGAAAAATTTCATAGTTTGATGCGAGAAAAAGCTTCATAATTGAAAATCGCTGACCGGAAGTTCAAAATCGTCATGACGATCGCATGAGCAAAATTTTAGTTTCAATTGAAATTCATCATTGTGGATTTTTGTGCATGAGTCTCCATATTTATATGAAAACTTACGCATTTTGGGGTAGAAAATTTATTTTTTAGATTTATCTCGCTATAAATCTCAAAATTCACTCTAAGTGCAGTGTTCAAATGTCACACAGAGAGAGCTGCGAGGGGAGAGTGGAATTTTTTTTGGAGTTTTTGCACAACAAATCCACTTTGAGTGATGCGACGCTTCAATGAAATCTAAACACTCAATGAAATCTCTAGAAAAAAAAATAAAAATCCAGTAATTTTTAAAGCGAGGTTGGAAAAAATTTAAAATTTAAATATTAAAAATATTTTTAAAATCCAGGAAAAATATTTAAAATTAATTTAAAAAATCCAGGAATTTGAAAGAAAGTTCATGAAAATTTTAAAATTAAACCTTTTCTATTTTAAGTCCAGGAAAATTTTATAAATGAATTTAAAAATCCAGTAATTTTAAAAAATGTATGAACAATTAAAATTTACAATTTTAAGCAAAAAAAATTTTAAGTTTAAAATCCAGGAATTTTAACCCTTGTTATCACCCAATCAGCTCATCGAATCAGATAAAGAAAGAAACCCGGGAGTGATGACAAAAAAGTAGTTGACAGACATCCACACACAGCCAATTCAGTAGCGCATGCATGAAATTTGTCTAGAACTAAAAAAGGCACAAAAATATATACACACACACGCGCGCATACATAGTTTGTGCACTTTAATTGCTTTGCAGACTGATGTGTGTGCTTTAAAAAAGTTTTTATCAAGAGCATAAAAAGCAAAATGTTATTTTTATCGTTTGGTCATTTTCGCATGCGAAAAAAAAAGAGTTTGAGAGATTTTACTCATCACAAAAAAAAGTTATTCCCTCGACCACACTCGAATGCTTTTTAGTCATTCAAACTCAAGTGATAGTTGTATAGAAAAGCCATCCATTCAGCCAGTGGAAGGATGAAAGGAATTTTTCGTTGACGCTGACGTCGCTGTTGCTGCATGTTATGCAGATTGCCCGCGACAAAATTCAAAAGTTTAAAATGTGAAAGATGAAAATTTTACATCAGCGCCAGATTCAATTTTTTTTTGAAAGTTTAATATTGTTCTTTCCTTCACTCTGCAGAGCTTTCCATAAAAAATCGCCATGTCGTTGCAAGAGATTTAGGGACCGATGACATAAAATTTGTTAAATTTAAAAAAATTCCAAACATTCGCTGTGTGAGCAAACAGCAGCCGGCTTAGAGGAGTCGATGCATAGAACGTGAGTCATGTACACACCAAATATTTGCAAATACAAAAAAGTAGTTGTAAAGGCAATAAAGTAAAAAAATAGAATTGCACACGTTATTTTTTTGTGCACCCTCGACACATTGAAATTTGATTCAATTTCACTGGATGATTGCATGTTTTTTACGCCTCTTCGAAAACTCTTTTAAAAACCACACTAACACACACGCAAGTGGGAAAATGATAAAAAAATGTATTCAATTTTTTTATTTTATCATCATGGAAAAATTTATAATTTCTGTGTTGTCACTGAGTGGTGTTTTTCAATTGCACGCTTTTGGAAAGTGTAAAATATGAAAAATAGTGTGGATGGGTTCAAATGAACTTTTTAAAAAAATCTAAAAAAATTATTTTTTTTTATAAAAATTTTTTTTAAAGAAACATCAAGCTCAAATCCAATCCAACATTTCACAAACAAGCCAATTATCAAACGAATGTAAAATTTCAATTCACTCAAACTGAGAACCGCAAAAAAGACACGAGTAAAAGTCAAACACAAAGTGGAAAAAAATGTGTTAAGCCTGATGGGAGAAAATTGAATTTTTTATTGCATTTTAGTCGTGCTACATGCAGCATTGTGGAGGGAAATTCCATTACAGCAATTTATTTTTATGCACGTACAAATATTGAATGAATGTCTGGTTTGTAAATACGCATTTAAAATGGATTTCATTTCGATCTGAAAGAGCTTTCATAAAGCGAAAGCTTATTAAAATATTTGCGAGAAATTTTTAATTATGCTTTTAAAAGCTTTTGAGTTCATCTTATTGACCTTGTCGGCGCTTATGAGTTTTTTTTGTGAACTACTTGGAGAGATTTTGATAAAAATTTAATATCAGTTAATTATTGGAAAAAAAAAATAATTTTTTTTAAAGTTTCTCTCATTAAATTTTTTATTTTCTAAAAATTACCATAAAAATTTTCATCTCGAAAATTGTCTCTCAAGATTTCATCTAACTATGTCCCAAAAAAGCATTCCTTAATGCATTAGAATAATAAGTCGAAGGCGGAGTTGAGAAAAAGAATTAATTATGCGAAATTAACTCATTTGCATTAATTTTCTCGACTCGCACATCAAAGCTCTCGCCTTCTGCTTGCTTGCTCGCTGTGAAAATGTGCACTTTTCCGAAATTATTTCTAATTTAACAAAAGAATGGAAAAATCATCCCAACGGATGCTTCGTATTGCCAAAGCTTCATCAGTGGCCACTCGACAGATTGAGACAAAAGAAAAGTTTTTCTATGTGCAATTCTCGTTAATTTATTCATGGTTTTATGTGAAAATTCTACGAAAAAAGCTCTGACCACGCGGTGATTCTCTCTCACACACAGAGCAATTGACAATGACAGCGAAAAATCGAGAATTAAATTGTTCGAGCTGCAGTTGGAAAAATCATAATCTCTTGCTCGATCATTATTGTAAGCTTTTGTAGAGAGCTGAAGAAAAATTTATGCATTTTGAAATTTTTCGACGTCTCACGATGACAATAAAACTCCTAAAGATATTCAGAAGTCAAGAAAAAGATTATTGAGGAGATTTAGACGCAATTAGTGATGGAAGTTTAAAAGCTTTTCAATATTAAGCTTTTATGAAAGCTTTCAAAAAATTTAAATTTTTTTGATTTATTAAATTTTTAAAATTTATTCTAATTTTTTTCAAAACTAAAAAAGTGATTTCTAATTTTTTAAAAGCTTCTGATATTAAATATATTTTTTGTGTCCCCGCCTCGTCAGCTGCTATTCGACCTTTTGTCACTTAAGCTTATTGTTAGTCGAATCTAGAAGGAAGTTGAGACAAAATCTCACTTGTCGTTGATAACACATTTCTATTCTCATCTCTGTTATTTTTTCGGGGTAATTTTCATTGTTCATTTTCACATCTAGGCAAAAGACGAAAGTGAGAAAATATTTTCTCTCCTCCGCTCATTATAAAGAAAAGCTTGACGATGGCGAAAAAAAGAGAAATTTTCTGCTAGTCTAATCATTTTTGCTCATCCTCCATCAACTTCCTCTTTTCCCCTTTTTTTTTTATTTTCACAAATCGCTTTTTGCAAGCTGCCTTTTTTCCTTCAACTTCTAAGAGAGAGAATCTAATTTTGTGCTGAGCATTGTGTTTAAGCATATTTTTGTTCCTTCAAATGAAAAGAAATTTTCAGCACTTTTTTTCCTCCCCCTTTTTTCCATTTTCATTTCTGAGATGCTCTCGAAAATTTTCTCATCTCGCACTTCCTCAATTGAGAGCTCGAATATAGACCATGAATTTCCATCTGCTGCTGAGCGCACATATTTGAAAATCACTTGTAAATTAAGTTCACCTCGAGGTGTTCAATTAACAGGTTATGGGTTGTGATTGCAAAAATAGAAAGAGCTTTCGATGAAATTTTCAATATTAAAAGCTTTCGGGGAGTTTCAAAAATTTTGAATCAAAAATTCATTTTTTAAAATATTTTTTTATTCGTAAAATTTAATTCACTTTAAAAATCAAAAAATCTCAACAAAATTTATAAACACAAGCTTAAAAAAAATTCAACTTTGAAATTTCTCTCTTTGACAGCTCAAAAGCAGGAAAAACATTCAAATGCATTTAAATTTCGCTAGAAGTGGAAAAAAATTGCGGAAGTGCTCAACAACAGCAATATAAGCATTGCAAACTATCAAAACATCTTCAAGTAATTCCCTCAATGTGCTTTTTCTCTGTGCACTTTCAAAATGCCGTTTCAAGATCACTTTAAATGAAATCCCACTCGAGTTTGAAGATGCATATTCAGAGTGTAGAGAAAATCCCAAAAATCCTCACCTTCTTATGCCTTCGCGTTGTGGGAGAAAAAAAAACTTTTGCACATGAAAGTGTTGTGAAGTTAAGTCGACATTGCACTTTAAAAGTGCTTTTTAAGCTTCTTCACTTTATATGGGATTTTTATTTCGACGGCAATGAAATATTTTAATGTAAATGTGGGAATTTTAAAAAACCGTTATTAATTTGAATTTTAACTCTTGAAAAATTTATTTGTTTACATTTTTCTTTTCAATCAACAAAAAAATAAGTTTAACACAAAATTATTCTTGAAAACTTATTATTTAATTCTTGGCGTTTTAAATGCACTCATAATATTTATTATTCCTTTTTCAAAAAATCCCATTTTCATATCATCGTCTCGAGTATGATGTGCACTCATAAGACATCACAAGAGAAATTTTCTTCTCATGCAGAAAAAATATAATAAAAGCATGCAAGTGAAGAAGAAAAGCATAAATGCATTAAACATCAGAGTGCATTAATATTCAGGAAAGGCATTAGCGTAAAGTGTGTTTGATTTCTCTTGTTGATATCTCTGATGCAATTTTTGCTGTTGTTTATCCTGAATGTTCTTTTATTTCTTCCATCAAAAGAAATTTTTTGCAATGATGAAAATTCGAGGAATGGCAGGTGTTAAAGTGGATTTTAGAGTTCAATAATTTTTTTATAATCAAAGTTTTTTCCGAATATAAGAATAAGCAATTCTAATGATTTTTAAGCCATTTTCAAGTGCTTTCATTACAACTGCATATATGACATTTCCTCTGAACTTTCAATTGTTTTTCTTTTTCAAAAAATTGTATGAAAACACTTTATTTTGTTTTTTTCTATTGTTCTATTATTCATTCAATCACGTTAAAAGCAAAATGTCATTGAGCAAAATCTCGAGGAAATTAATTGTAAGATTTTCATCAAATTAAAATCGAAAACCTTTAAAAAAAGCTTTGATTTTTCAAATTTATTTAATTTTTCAAATTTTGAATGAAACTTTAATTTTTTTTAAGTTCAAAATTTGAATTTAAATTTTTCAAATTTTTTATGAAATTCAAATTTTAAATTTAAATTTTTCAAATTTTTTATGAAATTCAAATTTTAATTTTTACTTTTTTAATTTTATATCAACTTTCAAATTTTGAACTTTATATGCAGTTAAAATTTTGAACTTTGATTTCAAATACTTTTTAAAAAGTGTAAAACTTATTCCAAATATTCCATCCCTTGTCTAATCTTACCTCTCCAACCATACAGCACCCTCTTACTAAACGGTATGAAACTGACGTTTGCGGTACTTAATCTTAAATTGTTGCTCTCACTCACTCTTCATTTCTCATCTCTCTCTCTCTCTCTCTCTCTACCATCGGTGTCCAATCGCATTTTGTACAGACAATGACGATTGCAGCAAGGAACATGGAGAAGAAAATATGATGAGCAATTTCAATCCCTTATCACTCAGTGTGGATCTTTCACTTTCGCAAAATGCTCTCAAGGAATGAAATAATTTTTTTCTCAAGGTTTAACTTTTGCAGGGATGAAAACAAAACAATTTTCCGTGAGGATTTTTATGAACCAAAATAAATTTTACATCAACTCTGGAAGACAATTTTTATGACGACTTTTGACCATATTTTTCCCTCCCTTATTCTCACTTTTACTTCATTTCTCATCTTTTCTTCTCAAAATATTGCGAAACAAGTGAAAACACATAAAAAGAAAAGAAAAACCTGCCAGCCAATTTTTGCCTTGTTTAGTCGGCATCACTTTATGTATTTTTACTCACTTCGAAGATGTTTTCTCTTCTTATCTTCTCCATCCATAAGACACGCATAAATAAACCGCATCTCAACGTCAAATTTAGCCTCTTTAACTTCCTTAACAATTCTCATTTAAATTTTGCAACTTAACTTTTTTATCTCTCATGTAAATTCGTATTTTTTTTGTGGTTTATGCAAAACAAAATTAAAAAGTTGATTAAATGAGAGTTTATTATGTTTTTAGTGTTCTTAAAATATAAATTAAACTTGGAATTGTGTAAAAGTTGGCTTTAAACTGTGTCACTAGAGAATTTCATATTTTGCACAACCCCATGAGTGTTTTAAATATTTAAAAACGTTAGTTTTATTTTCCGGATAATCATCATGATTATTTTCTCAAACTGCTTCTTGGGAAATTTTCATCGCCGCATTGTTTATGAAAAATATTTTCCAATTTCATGCTTTTCATTTTATAATTTCCCTTTGGAGTCATTCTTACTTGCTGTATCAATTGTAATAGATTCACTTCTTTGCATGTGTTTGCTCGACACGATAAAATTTTTCCGATGTCTGGAGCTGACACTTTGAGTGGCTTTTGGCTAGAAAATTGAATTAAATTTCTGAAACATTGTTTATGAGTTTTGATGCCATAACTGACATCTTTGGGAATTTCGATATTGAGTTTATTATTTATTGAATTTATTTTCTTTATTTAATTATTTAGAAGAAATGAAAATTTCAAATTTTATTTTTAGTCAAAATGTTCATGAAATATTGTTAGGTCGTGTTTAATTTATAAATTTTTCTTAAATTTAAAAAATCCGGGAGTATGAAATTTCGATAAATATTTTGAGGAAAATCAGCCGAATTCCGGAAAAATATTCATCAGAAATTCAGTCTGAGCTGTGAGTCACAACCTAAAGTTGCAACTAGTTGCTAATTTGTTACTCCTCTGAAAATTTTGATTATTTTATTAAAAATTTAAAAACATTTTAACTAACGATAAAAATCCCGGAAATTCTTTAGGGATAGAAAGAATTGAATGAAAAATCTTTAATCAATGACAAATAAAAAAATCTCTCAATCTTCTAGAAGATTTAAATAAAATGTTTCACTTAAATAAATTGCAACAATTTCTCTCTCATCCACTTGTCTCGGAAGAACAAATATTTATTCAGATAACATTTGTCTCATATTGTCTCTCTCCTTCTCGCAACATCAAGTTCAATCATCATTCGTCGTGCAGTCCGCAAACATCTCATCCTTTCTCTCTTTTTTTTTGCTATGGAAACACAATTGTGACTAAGATGAACTTTTATTCTGTTTTGTTGTCTAAATAGCTTGAAGTTGTATCGCTTGACATCAATTCGACATCCCACGCACACAGTGTAGAGTCAATTGTCAATATATCAATCACTTTTCAATTGTCTTGTTCTTTTATGAGCGTACAGGAAAAATTCGTGTCACCCACTAAGCAATTTATAGAATTTGACTGTGTTCATCATTGACTGATTTCCTTTGAATGTAATAAATTTACTTCTGGCAGTAAATTGGTCAAATTTCGAAAGAAAGTTTTCCTGTTTATTGACCAAAGAAGTTTGTTTAATTAATTATAGCATATTTTATTCATTAAATGGTGGTTCAAAGATATACGAAATTTGGACAAAATTAAAATAATTTCAAATAAATAAATTCCTGGAAATTAAAGCATAAAATTTTTGTTTACTTTTCTAAATAATTTTTATTTCACTTTTTTACGCACAATATGCTAAATATTAAATATACATAAATAGATTTTTTTCTCACTAATAATGAATACATCAGAAAAAAATTCAAAACTTCAACTACATGAAGCTTTTTGCAGCATTTTAAATCTAACAAATTCAAAGCTTTTGTCAAAGAAGCACAGAATTTATAGCGTTTTAAAAAAGAGGTTTAAGGTCGGAGAAATAATTATAATAAAATGGTACAAAGACACAATAAAAATCGGTTGAAATAAAAATGCGACGGATTTTTTAAAATCTGGTATAATACACAAAAAATTTTGTTTTACAAGTTATGCTTATCAATTGTATATATAATTGTAATGGATATGATTATAGCTGATTATGTTGCTTTTCTGATAAAACGATCCAAAAAATGATGAGTATTATGAAATATTTTATGCTAGTTTATTGATTGATTGATTGATTGATTGATAACATAGTGGTGGCCGCTGGGAAAACCAGGATAGACGCGCCCGTTTTTGTTTCCTTTCCATAGCTTGCGGGCTAGGCTGAGGATTAAAAGTAACCTTTGCATATTAACTTAAAAGTATAATTAACTTTCAAAGAATATATATTCCCCTAGTGGCAGACGTCCCCTCAGGAATCGTCCACCGAGGAATTGCACATAACTCAAGTGAGAATCCGGCGATCGAATAACCCCACTAAGAAGTTTAGTGTTAGTCATCATGGAACGCAAGCGGAACACCCAATCAAGACGCCGTAATCCATATTTAAAATTTTCATTTAATTCACAATTTGGTTAGTTAACTGAACCTACGTTGCAGTTTTAAAATAAATAAATAAAGGTGGTTTCGACGGCATTTTATAAAATTACCGCCACTACAACCTTCCTCAGCCCTGACAAGCTGTTAGGAACTGGCCCACCTATGAAATATTTTATGCTAGTTTATCTTTTAAAAAAAATTAAAATCCATAAATTGTACTAAAATTTTCGTTGCTTATTGAAAAATTCACTGAATGGAAAATATTTCCTTTTATTTTATCGAAAAAAATCATCAATTTATTTTTCATTGATGAATTCCAAAATATTATTATAATCGAAAAAGTTCAAGGGCAAACTTAAAATATCTTTCAATGACAATTGTTTATTTTTCTACTACGAGAGAGAAAAGCTTTGCAAAATTATTTTAGGAGTGGGCCCTAGCAAGCTTAAAATCGGCCAAAAATTTCCATCTTGCATTTTAATAATTTATAAACTTTTTAAAGTTCACGAATCAAGAAGCACGCCAACTTAAATTCCTTTTCAGCTCCACGGTATTTTAGTTTTTTTGTAAAATTGACAAACTTTTCTTCTTTTAGAGAAGTTCCAAAGTTGTAGAATGTGATTCATTGTGAGATATAAAAAATGATAAGAGGGAGTTTTTTTAATGATAATTAGGTGATGAAATAAGAGATTAACACAGCCAATTTCATTTTTCATCATTCAAAAATCTTCATCAATATTTTTTCATCTCTCAATTTCGTATTTAAATTGCTAATCAAATTCTTTGAATTTTCTTATTGTTCCATTTTTTATCATCCTCAATTTATAATAATTACGTCAAAGTTCATTACGATAATTTGATTATACTTTTTTTTTCTCACTTTTATTACTGCTTCAATTACTGTTCTGCTGATAGGGTACTTTGTATTTTTTTAAAGTCAGTCACGGTTATGATGAAATGGGAAAATTCCTGATGGAATTTGAGAGGATTTGATTGAGGGGAAGAAAATTTTCCTTTGGGATTGCTTACATCGAAAAATTTAATGTCTTTATTTAAATTTTTTTTAAAGTGACAAACATTATTAAATTTTATGTCAAACTCTGGGTAATTTTCATCAATTTTTTCTGTGATATTTTTCGGGTTTTTCATCCCACTCCATCAAAAACCGCACTTCATCGAATATTTCTCTCACTAATCTTCAATGTATTAAAAATTACAAAAATTCTTCTGGAGGTTTAAACCTCACTGCGAAGTTGATATTTCAATATTTTTTCATCTTTGTATTTTCTCACCACTTTCTACAAAATTTCTAAATCGGTTCTCAATCTCCTACAATACAAAAATTTGTCTCCTGCAATTATATTCATTTTCAATTCGGGATATGTGAGTTGAGTACCAACAATATTCTCTTCGTATTTTTATAATGATTTAACGATGTGTTCACATGATGCAATAAAAATGGTTAGTCTCTCACTCGAGTCTTGAGTGGAATTTTCTCCAATGAGAAAATGTTTAAAGTGGGATGAAAGGAGAGAGATGAGAAGCGTTCATATGAGGAAAAGATCAACAGACACTTTTCCACCTTTATTTCACGAGGGATGGACACTTTTTAGATTGCTATAAAAAAATTATAGCAAGTGTTGAATGTTTCAAAAAAAATTGACCATCCCTTTAAATCCTCAACTCTCAAATGAAATGCATTAAAGTATGAAGTGAGCATTGCATATTTTATGTACGTGAAAGATTATTTTCATTCCGAGTCAATTCATGCATTCTTCAATTCCAATTCTTAAGTGTACCTTCATCATCAACATGATCGTTATTATGGGTTGTGAGAAATATGTGAATAATAGACAAACATCTATGCATATTATGGCAAATGCACAGCAAATTCTATTTCATTCATCGAAGGGCGAAAAAATCACATTTATTTTGCTCTAAACGTCATTCAATTTGTGCATGAATGAGGTGAAAATGTATGTAAGCGATAGAAAATTGATTTATGCATTGTTGACCACCATTGGGAGTTTATTTAATGATAAACTTTTTTCAGCTACTTTATTTAAAAATTGCATTTAGCTTTAAAATTATTTTTTCCAACCAAAAGTCGATTATTATCAATGTTTTCACTTGTGATGAATGTCAGTTAAAAATTTGAATTTAAAATTCGCATTTCCAACATTTTTTTACAAAAATCACCACAAATATTCCTTTTTAATTTATTTCCGTTATTTTTTAAGCTTTCTACTTTACTTTTGCTGCATTAAAAAGCGACAATTAATCAAAAAATATTCATTGAATATTTTCATATCATTCAAAATTATCTTTGGATGCTTAATTTCGTCGAGGAGGGTTTATCAAAATTTTGATATATCAATCATAATTAATAACTAATTATTATTTTTTGAAAAGTCTGCATATCATGTTAAAAAAGAATTTTGTGTTAATGAAAATCTTGGCAGAATTTTATGCTTAACATTTTGAGTAAAATACTCATGATTAGCAATTAAATCCACCAAGAATCTCATCAAAAATCATTAATCGACTAGTTCATTTTAATTTCAATAAAAATAACTCGCGAAAAATAAAAAATTGTTGTGTGAGATGTTGAATTATTTAATTGAAAATTTAGCAAATCTAAATCTCGAGGAAAATGCATCGCGCGCACAAATAAAATTGTTGACTAGCAGATTTGTTGTTGTATACGAATTTAAAATTTGGCGTATTTTGATAATGCTTAACAAGCTTCTGATGGTGCGCCGATCAGAGCAACGGGGAAATTCTTGACGTGCGTTTGCCATTGTGATGAAAGCTGGAAAAATTTGACGCCCATCCATTCGGTGCCGTCGATGTAAACTGGAACGAGAGAGATAAACATTTTTTTTATAAATTTTCAAACTATTCAGACGCATTTAGAGCCATTAAATTAAACTCACCTCGTAATGGCACCAAATGAGATTGCTTTGGCGAACAAATGAGACGTGCAACGCCATCAATGCATTGCTCCTTCTCCGCATCGCGATCTTTCTCCTTCTTCTTGCCCAAACGCATTACTAGATTAAAGAAATTTTTATGGTTAAACATTTAGTAATTTTAAAAGTTTGGTCTTGGCTGTTGAGAAAAAGTTTCACAACTCACTTTTCTGTTTCTTCTCTTTCGCAGCAAAGCACAAAGTCAAGCCATTAGAAGCCTCGCCAGTGACTGGATTTAACGGAAGTCTCCACACCTTTAAGTTGAAGATAAAAATAAATAATTGTCATAACGATAACAGTCACTTAATATCTCTCTCACCTGAAGATTCTTGAACGAGCTCTTTACGCTATTCTTTCCCTGCTCTTGGCCCTTCGTCTGACCTTTTTCCTTTCCACTTCCACCGCTCTCGCTAAACGGTCGCGTAATTGGCCAATAATCAACTTGCAATTCCATCGGCTCTTGCTGTGGCGCTTGCTGAGGTGTATTTGGCTGCGTGGGTGAAACCCTCCCGGTATTCGGAGGTGAACTAGAAAGCTGTGAGCTTACTCCAATATTGATTGATTCATCTAGATCTAAAGATAATTGCATTCCCTCCAGCAGTTGTCCCAATCGAACATCCTACATAAAAGATTAAGATTGAAATATTTTTTTACATGGGTTGAGTGTACACACAGATAAAATGATTACTGGGAAAATATTTATTTGCGCTTGAAGGTAGAAACAGGAAGTAGAAAATAAATTTCGGTAATATTTGATCAATTAATTGACATTGTTGGTATTTAAGGAAAATTATTTACTATTTTTTTTTCTAGGAAAGTGATTTTAAAAATTAGACAAATTTAGAAGCTCTGTATAAAAATTATTTACAAAATTTGATGAAATATAAAGAAATCACTCAATCTTCTGATTTATATTTGCAGAAAATTTATTGAGGGAGTTCGATGATGAGGGCAAATAATAACATATTTACAGAGTAAGCACACACTCATACATCATCATGATTATGATAAGGGTCGTCATTGAAAAAAAGCTCTCAAAAAAAAACTCACCGTAATAAATGGCACAAAAATTTGGCACGAGTCTTCGTCGCGAGTAATCATCGCTTCCGCAATTGGTATTTGCGTGCATGGTCCGCTACTATGAAGATATCTCTGAATTCGATTTGTAATCTCGAGGGAATCACTTTTAAGCTGAGACGTTTCACTGTTGTTGCTTGAGCAAATTTGTTGCCAATTTTCGCCACCGAAGAGTGTCGCGTAGCTGTTATCGAGTGAGCTTAGATAGCGTGCAATTGCACTCGATCCAATGGGTACGATGAAGAAGCGAATGTGATTGAGCCAGTCGGGAGGTCGCGTACCAAGGAGTTCCACATAGTGACGTAGAATGGATCCTTGAAGCCAATCGCCGCCGAGGAGGAGAATTTTCACAGTACTTGGTGGCTTTGCCGTTGTGTTACAGCTGTAAATTTAAAGTTTTAATAAATTCCTTCACGATTTCTAAAATAAACTCACTATTTCTGTATCTTATTCATAATGGATTGTAGAATTGCTTTTATTTCCGCAGTATTTTGAGCTTGGAAGAGAATAATGGTCGGTCTTATGTTGGCCGTGAGTAGAGATGTGAGTCGATGAATGAAGAGATTTCCACTTTGTTCGGGCGGTCCGAGAATCGCGACAACCTCCGGCAAAACTGTCTCATCAATTGTCGCAAATGTTCGACTTAATTGCTCGAGCAGTGACTTTCTCGGCTCAAC
Organism: Tanytarsus gracilentus; assembly: GCA_038502055.1. Taxonomy (NCBI): domain Eukaryota; kingdom Metazoa; phylum Arthropoda; class Insecta; order Diptera; family Chironomidae; genus Tanytarsus; species Tanytarsus gracilentus. The sequence continues at coordinate 1,900,797 of JAXRKN010000043.1, read as the reverse complement.
ATTTGTCGGCGATAAACACGAATCCAATGTGCTTATCTTTGATGGTTCCGTGCTAAAGCTCAACGATTGCTTCTTCTTGCCACTCGCCGGCGTATTGCTTGATGTACGAAAAATAGTTTTCCTCTTGTCACCCGATGAGATAGGTAAGTTTAAATCCTTTGGCGGACTTGTGTTCTGATGATGATGATGATGATGATGTTGTTGTTGTTGATGCTGCTGTTGCGGATCGGAATTTGCTCCAATTTCAGGATCCGTATTTCCTGCTGTACCTCCTTCATTTCCGCTACTGTCAGCACGATCTTTAAGAAATGAATGAAAAAGAGTAATGATTATTTTCGTGACTGATGTGGAAAAGGTAAGAGAAAGATGAAGTTTTTAGTAAAAGAAGAAGAATATTTACAGTGTCGAGAGTGAAGGAAGGAATTGTTATCTGCATTATAGAGAAGGAGAAGAAGTAAAAAATGGTGAAAAATGAGAAAAAGTGGTGAAGAAATTTAAAAGGATGAAAACATAAAAAATTAAATGTCGTAAAGTTTCGAAAATTTCGTTCATCCCCAATTATTTTTTTTTTCAATTTCATAAACTCATAAAAACTTAAAAAAACTTTTTAGTTTTAAACTCATGCAACAACATGCTTTCATTCTCTATTGATAATTTCAGCAATTTTATATGTACAAAACTACTGTTAAGCCTTTAAAGTAGCATCAACAAAAGCAAATCCACTCGGGGGCGAAAACAGAAACTTTTAAATACCTCGCAAGTAATAAAAAGGAAAAATTATTTCCGTGTCGCAGGGCAAAAAGTTTATAATTATAAAGGCGTTAATTAATTTTTTATTAAGCGAATAACCGCTCATTTTCAGATTGGAGTACTTCCTTACACGGAAATGTTGTCGTTAAAAAATTAAAATTATGAAGGGAAAAAATTATAAAAATTTACAAATTTTCCAACTGCAGTTTCATCTCTACTGAATTAAAAAAGAAAAATTCCTGACAGTAAAAACAACACCAAGGCACATCAGGCATAACTTATTCGCAATAAATACAAACCTTGTCCGTTCGATGAAAGTTTCTTTTCAGATATTATTGAATCCCTTTTCTCCAGTGGCAATTTTTCCACATTTGAGGAGCCTGTAAAAACATAAAAAACGAAAGAAAAACATAACAGCAAAGCCATGCACATAAACAAAATGAACCATTAAATTAAAACGCATCAATTTCTATATCGAGAGCAAGAGAGAGATTTTTATCTTAATGCTTAGTGAGAAATTTATCATCGATAAAAAAATTATGTCTGTTAAATTTTTCGCTGGGAAACACTTTAAGAAATTTAATTCAGAAGAAAATTTCTAATTCTTCTAAAGAGGATTCTGATAAAAATTCAAAAGTTCACCAAGAAATTTACAAAAATAATTTTTTCCCACAATTTTACACAGCAATAAAAGAGTTTGAATTTTTTTCTTCTCAAAGAATTTTACGAGCGTTAACGCGAGAGCAAAAAGGGATTAAAATTCAACGAAAAAAATATAAATGTTCATACGCTCATTTATCAAAAAATTTGCATTACAAATTACTTCTTTAAAAAATTTCGGAAACTTTTTCTCACTCACGTTTAAGTTCTTTTATACTTTTAGCTATAAATCATAAAACGTTTTAAAAAAACCTCAGAGGAGACAGCTCATAATAAAATGAAAATGTTAGCCGCATATTAATTAAAATATATCAAAAATGCTTTTCGAACACATAAAAAATATAAGTTTGTTAGTAAAGCGCATCATTCTGGCAAATTAATCACTTTTATTGAATAAATTAAATTAATATAAATATCATCATCGCATTTTGTCTAAACACAAACAAATTTTGTTATTAAAAAATTATAAAAATATGTTTATGAGGTTTATGAAAATAAAATTCATAATTTCGAGTGTTGAAAATCTTTTTTAAATGAGACAAACTTTTCACGAATAAATTTGACATTTTGGGTAATTTTTTGAACCCCTAAAATTAAAATTTCGAACTCATTTATTTTTTGAAGCATTTTTTTAAAAAAATTGTTAATAATTTTTTCAAAAGGCTTTCAATTTTTAAATGATTAATTTTGATACAATTTTTTGACGTGATATTAAAGTTCTGCTCAATCACAACTGTCACCTGTTGAATTAATCCAATTTCCACCCCATTTGCATGTCTCATTTTAAAAAAATCTCAAAAATAATGAAAAACATATGACGAACGTGAATATAATTTTCCATACAAATCATAAAAATTTTGTATGCGAGAAAAAATAATCAAGAACGAAAAACTTTTTTAATACAACTCGCGAATTGATTTTACCCTCTCTACTTTTCTCGAAAGAGAAATGATGACTTTTTTTCGGTTAATTACTTTTCAAACTTCAAACCCACAAAATTTTGTCATCATTACTCTCCATAATAATTATTCTCGAAGGAAAAAAAATTATGTCGCAAAAGAAAACTTTTTTTTTCTGTTATATTAAATTCAATAAAATGCAAATGTTACATTTTCATCTTTTTACTTTCATAACGAATATGGCGACATACACAATAAAAAGTTTCTTAAAATTTTTTATTACTTACCCAGTACGGAATTGTCGTTGTTTGAGCTTTTATCATTTGCAAAGAAAGGCCTCAACGATGGTTTTGGTGTGGAGCCAATGGAAATGCTATCGATATCCAAGCCCGACTCCTCACCTTCACCGCACGACAACGATTCGAGCTCTTGAAAGAGCGCATCTAAATCACGCTCGGTCCGCTGACCTTGCCGTACTTCGCCTTCGAGCTCCTCGGGTCGGAAACGCTTTAAAAGCGCTACAATTTTTTGCTTAAAATTTCGTTGCTAAAAGAGAAGAAAAAGATTTAAAATTTATTGTAATTGAATTTTCTTTTTGAGGGTGGGTAAATCACTTCCTTCCCAATAATTTTTATACTCACTCGACTCATTTTATTGGCACGAGATCCTTTGACTTTCACATCGAAATCGCTATCACTATCGCCCTGTGCACCTCCAATGTCGCCTTCGACATCGTTCTCATTACGTCCCAATTTACGATAATTATCGTGCTTTGATGTATAATTACGTTTACCACCTGCATAGCCAGTCAAGTCCTCATTCTCCTCGTTCGAGCTAAAATCTTGCTCCTCGTCCTCATCGGAATAGTCATTACCGATTCCGCGGTCTAAAAAAGAGTTAATTTATTATTAATTAGCCAGCCACACAGTAAAGTCTTGAAGCGACCGCTCTTCATGCTCCACTCTTCTTGGCAAATTAAAATTTCAAAGCCAATTTTCTTGTTTTTAAGTTGAGCAACAGAGAGTGAGTGACATAAGGTATATATCGCTTCCGTCATTCAAACGTCACAAACTTCACGTGCATAATTAAAGTTCATGTCAACGAAAATGTCGACAATCACTTCATGTCAGCCACTCACCAGCAATTAGAACATTATTATTATTTTTATTGTCTATTTGATCGACAGGACTCGATGTTATTTGTATTGCTTTGCATGTCGCAATCGAAATGCCGGGTCTTCCGTTCTTGATGCTCGCATCGCTCAGCTCAACTGTCATGTCCATTGACTTCTGGAGAACCGCGTCCATTCGAATTACACCTTCGGCAAGCGTTTTATAGCCCAATATTGTACGCGACTTATACTTTTTCCTTCGTTGTAGGAGGATTAAAAGCCTAAAAATAGAACAATGTGAGGCATTAATGTTTAACATGTGTAATTACGATATGAAACTTATTAGCTTTAATTACGAGGGTTGAGATTTATTATTTAAAAAAAATTGCAAAGTAAACTCGAAAAATTCTCATCATTATGAAATTTTTCAAATATTTTAAACTCACCTATTACAATCACGTTTCAAGAAATGTGGATATTGAAGACTAAAATGCAAGTCAAGTTCAATTTCAGACAATGGCGGACTTGCGAGTCCGAATGCCGACGATATTTGCATTTGTGGCACAATAATTTCATGTGATCGTAAAGTACGTTTTGAACTCTGCATTTTAACGGCTAACGAGAGGGATGTAATATCGGGTGGAAGGGTTGCTAAAAGTGACAGTCGCGTTATTGTCAAAGAACATAATCTGCAATGAAATGAAAAAAGAGAAATCAGTTGATGGAATGTTTAAATATCCGGTTTATCGATTTGTGTTTGGCGATAACCATAATGGAAATCCGTTACCTAAAGAAATTATCAAAAACGTAGTAAAAATAATCAGACCACACGAAAAAAAAATATTCTATCGCATGACAGATAGAAAAAATAATCAGTAGAATTATTTTATTATTCATCGCGCACAAATTCATTTAAAAAAATCTGTAACAGGTGTACACACGCTTTTGAATCGCATATGTGCGGAGCCGCATTTGAGAAAAATGTATATCGTTGTCATACACATATAGAGGCGAAAATATATCATCATTATTATTATTGTAGCTCCTCACATGTCATCTCAATCATTTGACACAGAGAAGCGAATGAGACAATAAATAGTCGAGGGAGAGAGAGAGAGAGAGAGAGAGTAAAACAAACACTTGCGGATTACAGCATTTTTGAATAAATTAATTTTAGAAGAAAAAATTTCGTCTTTTCATCTCAGAAACAGAGATGGGCAATTACATGTAATCGAGTGAAAAATTACATTACATTACAAAAAATTATATGTAATTAATTACATTTTCATACAAAAATCATGTAATTTTCCAAAATTAAATTACATTACATGTAATTTTTTTTTTAATTTGTAATTTTGCCCATCTCTGTGTCAGAAATAAACAAGCTCAAATTTTTGCTTTCAAGCCACCGAAAAAATGAAAATCTTTTTTTCGTGAAAAATTTACAATTTTCTTTGAAGAGATGACAATTAAAAATCTCAAGAAATAGCACGCTCGTGTTAATTCTTAAGATAAAAAACTTGAATGGGTCAAATGCGTAGTAAATGTAGATGTAAACACGACAAGTGGATAAAAAAATAATCTGGAAATGGAAAATATTTTTTAGTGAGATAAATTTGCTTGCTCAACGTGACAAAAAACATGTAGAATTGTTTTAATTCTGTTTAAGCGCCAGATGGATAATTTTTAATTGAGATTTTATTTCAAGGGGTTTTCTAAGAGGGTCAATCGAAGATGTCTGATAGAACGCTTGAAAATATCAAGTTGAAGGTTTGATTGCGAAGCATTTTAATATCTTAACGAGAGAATTAAATATTTTTAAAATTGGAGTTTTCAAAAATTTCTCAAGCCCTCAAATTATTTTTGTGTGTATTAAAATTTTTCCTTTCATCATTTTTGATTTCATAAAATTTTTGTGAGCTTGCATCAGTAACACAATCTAATAAAAAAAGAGTACCAACTCGTGATACGGCCAGTGATTTCTTTTTTTTCGGCGCGCAAATCTAAAAATATAATCATCATTATAATTACTTATGCGATGCTCGCTTGCGATGAGGCGCTCAACTTTTTTTTCCTCAAATACACTTTTTTTGTTTTGATATTCTTTCTGGTTGGGCGATAATTCATATATGCGAGATTGCAACGCAAGAACACATACACAGAGAGACATTATAAAATATGAGATATAAATATAACAAAGTGATAATGAGTCATGAATGGAATTTGAGGCAATCTCGCTGATGTGTGGCGGCTGGCAATAAATGCGAGTGTGAAAGATAATCTTTTGACACTCATATTGCCTTGTCGTTTTCACTTTCTTTGTGCTCCTTCCTTAATGCGCTGATTACAAGCGCCAATATTCTTTTATCTCATTACTGCGATGTCTTGAAATGAACGAAATGTTAATTGAGTAGAAAATAAACATTTAAGTTGAGAATTTAGACAAGCGTAGAGAGATTATATAAGGAATTCGGTGGATTTAATCAGAAAATTTATTAATTTGTTTTGAAAAATTCAACGACTTTGAAATTTTTTAACAGCTCAAACTTTACAACTTTAAAGAAAAATTTCCGCATCGAAAGTTTCAAAAAATTAATTCATCTCATTTCAACGAAAATGTTCATGAAATTAAAATTAAATCAACAATTCACCCTGAAGAAATCACCGGCAGTGAAAAATGAGTCACAAATCCATTTTCATTTTCCTCATTCGCTTCTCGTCGCTGAATATTTCACAAGAACAATTTATTTGTCAACCAAAGTAATTAATTAGTCACCAACAAGTATTTCCAAATAATTCTCAGCTCGGTAAGGAATTTTCATGATCATTTGAAGAATTTTCAAGAGTGAAAATCAAAATGTGTTGTGTAAGGGCGCGGATAATTTAGAAAATCGTCTAGGTCGGGACATGATTAAAGATTTATTCAGTCATTCTCTTTTGTCATGCGTGCGTTAAACCTAAAATAGTTTTAGTTTTAGTTTTTTTAGTCGCCCCCACGCAAACAATTCTTTTTATATCACCCGAAATATAGAAAAGAAACTCACATAATGAGTGACGTGCGTGCATAATGGCATTTCAAAATTCCTTATTCTCTCTATATTTCTCCCTTTCCGTTACATTAACACACGAAATAGTTCATTATATAGTTCTTTCTCGCTCTTTTGCAGATTGTTAAATCGATGTTTTGTGAATGAATCACACAAGAATGTACGAAGCATACATTTTTTTTGTGTGGAGAATTTTCAAGCGAGGGAATTGAAAAATGGGTCAGATCTGTGAGAGTGCACTTAGCGTATTGCAAGAATCTTTTATTATTGATGCAGAAAAAAATGCGATTGAAAATTTTGTTCTATTTGAATGAGTTTTATAAAACTTTAAGAATTGTCTGAAAAAATTAAAAATTACTTTAGAACATTTCCAGCCCAACCCAAAACAACATCAATCATTCTTTAATTTCATGGTTGCAAAAATTTCCTCGTCTTGATCTAAATCGAATTTTTTTAACCTTCAACGAGTGACTCAATAAATGTTTTATCCGATCACCACACATTACAAAGCTCCCCCCTTTTTGTTTTGTCTGTTATAACTGCGCGTCTCCCCAACCATTTAGAACGCGAGGCACCCGATTGAGAACCAAAACGCGATGAAATCGTTTCCTCATATTTAATAATGCTTCCCACATCCAAAATTTTCTCTCATTCTCATTTTTGTCGACCCGAATTAGAAATAATGTGATATTATACTGGTTTTTATACATTCAACAAATAAATAATTAGACCTTAACACAATCATCATCATTAAATTTATTGTTGTTAATGGATCATTGACTTTCCTCTCTCTCTTCTTTACTCCGCAATGTATTTGACTTCTTTTTTTGTTACTGCTGCGTGTAAATTATTTATTTATTATCACGAGTATTACACTTATTATTTGAAAGGGGTCAGACGAATGATTGAGAAGTTTGAAAGATAATGGCCTACAAAATATTTTATAAATAATCGATAGTATTCGTCGATGACACACAGTTTCAAGTATCATGACTTTTGAGCTCTAAATTTTAAAATTTAATTTTGGAATTCCGAGAGACTAATGAGATCAATCAGTAATCGAGTCATCTCAAAATGATTCATCATTTTGGTTCGTAATTGATCGAGGGATGTAACCGATTTTTAGAGGATATGATCATCCGGTCGAAAGGCGTTTTTATTGTAATATAAAAAAATGTTTCAATAAATATTTAATTTTGCTTTCTTCAATGAATTTAACACTAATTAAATATTAAGATTACGATAAAAAAAATTATAGCAAGTTTTGAATTTAACACAAATTAAATTTTTATCTTCGTTAAAAAAATTATAGCAATTCGTTGAGTTTTGACTCCAAAAATTTCAAATAATTTTTTATTAACGAAATAAATTTTAAATTTAAAAGTTACGTTACTCCCCAATTTCCCCACCCCGGATTTTTGTTTGATTGTTGCGCGACTCTTTTTTTTACTCACAAACTCTCAAGTGAAAATTTCCCAATTTTATCGCAATTTTCGCAACGGCTCATCTTATCGCCGCTCACTTATCAGTTAGTTAACTCACCTCGGTACACAATTCGATGGCGTTCTATCAACTTCCCAAGCAGCAAAATAGCGCGTAGTCGGTGGCTTATTGCCGGAATTGCTGCTCATTCGCTCGAATTTAGACATCTCACTTTTTTTCTCTTAAACTTTCTTGTGATGCGCGAAATTTCAATAAAAAAATCTTCACTAACTCAAATATATTTGTTTTCTCGCTTATATCATCCAATAATTATTAGATTTTCACTTGGATCTTTTTAAAATTGAGTGTTTTTGTTTGCCGAGGATATTTGAGAAAAAAAATGGGGATTATTATTATTACTTATGGGCGTAGATCACACAAAAAGGAAATTTTCACTTTTCACTCACTTTCACAGCTTTTACTTTGCTCACTCCTTATCGAGGATGGCATAAATGTTTTGATCGCGTGTCTTCCATTGTCATTAAGTTGGCGATTTCACCGAAAAAAATAGATTTTATGAATGAGAAAAGAGTTTGCGAAGTTCAACGAAAATTTAATTTTTATCTCTACAAAACAGTTGCGAATGACTTGAAGTGTGCGGACTACTGAAGCGCTTCTCGTTTGTTTACTTTGTTTTTGGAGAGATTTTGTAAATGTCGGTAAAGTAGAATGATTGATTTGATTTGAAAAATTTAACGATAAAAATTTTCTTTTATTTTTTTGTTGCACATGATGATTTTTTAATTTACAAAAAAATAAAAACATTTGCAAATTTTGGCATAGTAGAAAAGTTCTAGCTGGAAGGGGTTTTGTTAAAATTTAGTTAAGTGAAAAGATTTAGTTTTTTGGTTAAGTGCACAAAATATTTTTATTTTATTGAGTTTCATTAATTTTTAACAAATTTTTAATGCTCTACAGTAACTTTTGGATCAAGTTTAATAACATTTGCAAGTTTGCTTAAAGTTTCCAGTGCAGTAACCACCAGTATATTGTGGCTTGCCAGCACAATGACTGTCACATTTATATTGATTTAAAGGGCATCCGAACCATCGGCCTGATCGACCTCCATCATCCTCAGCACTTTCATCATTGTTTCCAGCAGAATCACTATCCAATGGAAGTGCACTGGCAAACACGGCGAATATTATGGTAAAGAGTACGAAAATTGTTAAACGCATTTTTAAAGATTTTCACAGAGTTTTATTTCTTAAGATTTTATTTCCTTTTCTTGATGATTGCACAATAGAATTTGATGCCAATAGAGGATTTACTTGGGGTTTTTATAATAAAACACAAAAGTATTTTTCATTCTTATCAAAAAGTTTCTTATCAAATTATTTTAGTTTTAACATTCTTTACAAGAGGTAAATATTTTTCACATTATTTAGTAACTTCTAGAAACTTTTCAATTTGAGAATTTTTTTGTTGATGATTAATACAAAAGATATGAACAAATTTTCCAAAAGTTAATGTTTTAATTTAGATAAAAAAGAACCATGAAAATATACTTAATACACTGACTTACTCCATAATTCGCTATCGAACAAAGTAAATTTTTTTTGTTTTATTAATTTTGAATACATTTTTTATTGAACTACAGCGTAACTGTTTGGTTCTTTAATCATTTTGAATTTTAATAACATTTACAAGTTTGCCGAAACTTTCCAGTGCAGTAACCACCAGTATATTGTGGCTTGCTAGCACAATGAATATCACATGGATAATCATTTGGACATCCATATCCTCTTCCTGATCGTCCTGCATCCTCACCATCTTCGGCATTGTTTCCAGCAGCATTATCAGCATCACCATCCGTTGGGAGCGCACTGGCATACACGATGAAGATCATGGCGAAGAGCAAGAAAATTGATAATAAACGCATTTTAAATTTTTTTACTTTCTTAAGAATTAAATTTTCTTTAAAAAAACTTTTTTCTGTTCTTTATGATTTCACGATAGAATTTGATGCCATTTGAGGATTTGCGTAGGGTTTTTATATCAAGACACTACATTTTTTTCATTCTTATCAAAGAGTCATGCAAATAAATATTAAATTTAACTTTCTTTACAGAACATAAATATTTTTTACACGAGTTACACCTGCAGATATCTGGAAACATTTTTTTTCATTTGAGAGTTTTCATTAAACTTTTTTTTAACTTTTATAAGTTTGACAACCCTAGAAGCTACTACCAAAACCTTAATTGCTTTAATTACGCAAAGGGCTGATTATGTGATCAAACAACAAGATTTGATAAAATTCTTTCGTACGTGTCAAAAAACAACCACATTATGCTTAATCTTAATTGTCCCTACCTTACATCTTGATAAAAAATTTAGGGCTGTAAATTTGTGATATTTTTAAAACACGCAATTTTTTGCTTACGTAAACTTTATTGTATTAAAAAAGTATAAAAAAATTTTAATACAAAATTAGATGGATTTTATTGCTTCAATTATGGCATTTGCAATGTGTCCAAAAAATTCCTCCGCAACGACCACCTAGTTTTGTCTGTTATAACTGCGCGTCTCCCCAACCATTTAGAACGCGAGGCACCCGATTGAGAACCAAAACGCGATGAAATCGTTTCCTCATATTTAATGATGCTTCCCACATCCAAATTTTCTCATTCTCATTTTTGTCGACCCGAATTAGAAATAATGTGATATTATACTGTTTTTATACATTCAACAAATAAATAATTAGACCTTAACACAATCATCATCATTAAATTTATTGTTGTTAATGGATCATTGACTTTCCTCTCTCTCTTCTTTACTCCGCAATGTATTTGACTTCTTTTTTTGTTACTGCTGCGTGTAAATTATTTATTTATTATCACGAGTATTACACTTATTATTTGAAAGGGGTCAGACGAATGATTGAGAAGTTTGAAAGATAATGGCCTACAAAATATTTTATAAATAATCGATAGTATTCGTCGATGACACACAGTTTCAAGTATTATGACTTTTGAGCCCTAAATTTTAAAATTTAATTTTGGAATTCCGAGAGACTAATGAGATCAATCAGTAATCGAGTCATCTCAAAATGATTCATTGTTTAGGTTCGTAATTGATCGAGGGATGTAACCGATTTTTAGAGGATATGATCATCCGGTCGAAAGGCGTTTTTATTGTAATATAAAAAATGTTTTAACAAATATTTAATTTTGCTTTCTTCAATGGGTGCAAAGACAATGAATTGAGTGTTTCGATAAAATTTTAAGATTACGATAAAAAATTTATAACAAGTTTTGAATTTAACACAAATTAAATATTTATCTTCGTTAAAAAATTATAGCAATTCGTTGAGTTTTGACTCCAAAAATTTCAAATAATTTTTTATTAACGAAATAAATTTTAAATTTAAAAGTTACGTTACTCCCCAATTTCTCCACCCCGGATTTTTGTTTGATTGTTGCGCGACTCTTTTTTTTACTCACAAACTCTCAAGTGAAAATTTCCCAATTTTATCGCAATTTTCGCAACGGCTCATCTTATCGCCGCTCACTTATCAGTTAGTTAACTCACCTCGGTACACAATTCGATGGCGTTCTATCAACTTCCCAAGCAGCAAAATAGCGCGTAGTCGGTGGCTTATTGCCGGAATTGCTGCTCATTCGCTCGAATTTAGACATCTCACTTTTTTTCTCTTAAACTTTCTTGTGATGCGCGAAATTTCAATAAAAAAAATCTTCACTAACTCAAATATATTTGTTTTCTCGCTTATATCATCCAATAATTATTTGATTTTCACTTGGATCTTTTTAAAATTGAGTGTTTTTGTTTGGCGAGGATATTTGAGAAAAAAAATGGGGATTATTATTATTATTTATGGGCGTAGATCACACAAAAAGGAAATTTTCACTTTTCACTCACTTTCACAGCTTTTAATTTGCTCACTCCTTATCGAGGATGGCATAAATGTTTTGATCGTGTGTCTTTCATTGTCATTAAGTTGGCGATTTCACCGAAAAAAATAGATTTTATGAATGAGAAAAGAGTTTGCGAAGTTCAACGAAAATTTAATTTTTATCTCTACAAAACAGTTGCGAATGACTTGGAGTGTGCGGACTACTGAAGCGCTTCTCGTTTGTTTACTTTGTTTTTGGAGAGATTTTGAAAATGTCGGTAGAGAAGAATAATTGATTTGATTTGAAAAATTTAACGTTTTAAAATTTTCTTTTATTTTTTTGTTGCACATGATGATTTTTTAATTTACAAAAAAATAAAAACATTTGCAAATTTTGGCATAGTAGAAAAGTTCTAGCTGGAAGGAGTTTAGTAAAGTGAAAAGATTTATTTTTTTCGTTAAGTGCACAAAATATTTTTATTTTAATAAGTTTTATTCATTTTAAATTGATTTTTTAATGCTTTACAGCAAGTTTTGTATTTTTCTTTTAAATTTAATAACACTTGCAAGTTTGCTTAAACTTTCCAGTGCAGTAACCACCAGTATATTGTGGCTTGCCAGCACAATGACTGTCACATTTATATTGATTTAAAGGGCATCCGAACCATCGGCCTGATCGACCTCCATCATCCTCAGCACTTTCATCATTGTTCCCAGCAGAATCACTATCGGATGGAAGCGCACTGGCAAACACGGCGAATATTATGGTAAAGAGTACGAAAATTGTTAAACGCATTTTTAAAGATTTTCACAGAGTTTTATTTCTTAAGATTTTATTTCCTTTTCTTGATGATTGCACAATAGAATTTGATGCCAATTGAGGATTTGCTTGGGGTTTTTATAATAATACACAAAAGTATTTTTCATTCTTATCAAAAAGTTTCTTATCAAATTATTTTAGTTTTAACATTCTTTACAAGAGGTAAATATTTTGCACATTATTTAGTAACTTCTGGAAACTTTTCAATTTGAGAATTTTCTTGTTGATGATATATTTAAAAGATATGAATTTTTTTCAAAAGTTAATTGTTTAAGTTAGATAAAAAAGAACCATGAAAATATACTTAATACACTGACTTACTCCATAATTCGCTATCGAACAAAGTAAATTTTTTTTGTTTTATTAATTTTGAATACATTTTTTATTGAACTACAGCTTAACTGTTTGGTTCTTTAATCATTTTAAAATTTAATAACATTTGCAAACTTGCCATAAAAATCCAGTGCAGTAACCACCAGTATATTGTGGCTTGCTAGCACAATGAATATCACATGGATAATCATTTGGACATCCATATCCTCTTCCTGATCGTCCTGCATCCTCACCATCTTCGGCATTGTTTCCAGCAGCATTATCAGCATCACCATCCGTTGGGAGCGCACTGGCATACACGATGAAGATCATGGCGAAGAGCAAGAAAATTGATAATAAACGCATTTTAAATTTTTTTACTTTCTTAAGAATTAAATTTTCTTTAAAAAAACTTTTTTCTGTTCTTTATGATTTCACGATAGAATTTGATGCCATTTGAGGATTTGCGTAGGGTTTTTATATCAAGACACTACATTTTTTTCATTCTTATCAAAGAGTCATGCAAATAAATATTAAATTTAACTTTCTTTACAGAACATAAATATTTTTTACACGAGTTACACCTGCAGATATCTGGAAACATTTTTTTTCATTTGAGAGTTTTCATTAAACTTTTTTTTAACTTTTATAAGTTTGACAACCCTAGAAGCTACTACCAAAACCTTAATTGCTTTAATTACGCAAAGGGCTGATTATGTGATCAAACAACAAGATTTGATAAAATTCTTTCGTACGTGTCAAAAAACAACCACATTATGCTTAATCTTAATTGTCCCTACCTTACATCTTGATAAAAAATTTAGGGCTGTAAATTTGTGATATTTTTAAAACACGCAATTTTTTGCTTACGTAAACTTTATTGTATTAAAAAAGTATAAAAAAATTTTAATACAAAATTAGATGGATTTTATTGCTTCAATTATGGCATTTGCAATGTGTCCAAAAAATTCCTCCGCAACGACCACCTAGTTTTGTCTGTTATAACTGCGCGTCTCCCCAACCATTTAGAACGCGAGGCACCCGATTGAGAACCAAAACGCGATGAAATCGTTTCCTCATATTTAATGATGCTTCCCACATCCAAATTTTCTCATTCTCATTTTTGTCGACCCGAATTAGAAATAATGTGATATTATACTGTTTTTATACATTCAACAAATAAATAATTAGACCTTAACACAATCATCATCATTAAATTTATTGTTGTTAATGGATCATTGACTTTCCTCTCTCTCTTCTTTACTCCGCAATGTATTTGACTTCTTTTTTTGTTACTGCTGCGTGTAAATTATTTATTTATTATCACGAGTATTACACTTATTATTTGAAAGGGGTCAGACGAATGATTGAGAAGTTTGAAAGATAATGGCCTACAAAATATTTTATAAATAATCGATAGTATTCGTCGATGACACACAGTTTCAAGTATTATGACTTTTGAGCCCTAAATTTTAAAATTTAATTTTGGAATTCCGAGAGACTAATGAGATCAATCAGTAATCGAGTCATCTCAAAATGATTCATTGTTTAGGTTCGTAATTGATCGAGGGATGTAACCGATTTTTAGAGGATATGATCATCCGGTCGAAAGGCGTTTTTATTGTAATATAAAAAATGTTTTAACAAATATTTAATTTTGCTTTCTTCAATGGGTGCAAAGACAATGAATTGAGTGTTTCGATAAAATTTTAAGATTACGATAAAAAATTTATAACAAGTTTTGAATTTAACACAAATTAAATATTTATCTTCGTTAAAAAATTATAGCAATTCGTTGAGTTTTGACTCCAAAAATTTCAAATAATTTTTTATTAACGAAATAAATTTTAAATTTAAAAGTTACGTTACTCCCCAATTTCTCCACCCCGGATTTTTGTTTGATTGTTGCGCGACTCTTTTTTTTACTCACAAACTCTCAAGTGAAAATTTCCCAATTTTATCGCAATTTTCGCAACGGCTCATCTTATCGCCGCTCACTTATCAGTTAGTTAACTCACCTCGGTACACAATTCGATGGCGTTCTATCAACTTCCCAAGCAGCAAAATAGCGCGTAGTCGGTGGCTTATTGCCGGAATTGCTGCTCATTCGCTCGAATTTAGACATCTCACTTTTTTTCTCTTAAACTTTCTTGTGATGCGCGAAATTTCAATAAAAAAAATCTTCACTAACTCAAATATATTTGTTTTCTCGCTTATATCATCCAATAATTATTTGATTTTCACTTGGATCTTTTTAAAATTGAGTGTTTTTGTTTGGCGAGGATATTTGAGAAAAAAAATGGGGATTATTATTATTACTTATGGGCGTAGATCACACAAAAAGGAAATTTTCACTTTTCACTCACTTTCACAGCTTTTACTTTGCTCACTCCTTATCGAGGATGGCATAAATGTTTTGATCGCGTGTCTTCCATTGTCATTAAGTTGGCGATTTCACCGAAAAAAATAGATTTTATGAATGAGAAAAGAGTTTGCGAAGTTCAACGAAAATTTAATTTTTATCTCTACAAAACAGTTGCGAATGACTTGAAGTGTGCGGACTACTGAAGCGCTTCTCGTTTGTTTACTTTGTTTTTGGAGAGATTTTGTAAATGTCGGTAAAGTAGAATGATTGATTTGATTTGAAAAATTTAACGATAAAAATTTTCTTTTATTTTTTTGTTGCACATGATGATTTTTTAATTTACAAAAAAATAAAAACATGTGCAAATTTTGGCATACTAGAAAAGTTCTAGCTGGAAGGAGCTTAGTAAAGTGAAAAGATTTAGTTTTTTTGTTAAGTGCACAAAATATTTTTATTTTATTAAGTTTTATTCATTTTCAACAGATTTTTTAATGCTTTACAGCAAGTTTTGTATTTTTCTTTTAAATTTAATAACATTTACAAGTTTGCCGAAACTTTCCAGTGCAGTAACCACCAGTATATTGTGGCTTGCTAGCACAATGACTGTCACATTGATATCTATTGAAAGGGCATCCGAATCGGCCTGATCGGCCTCCATCATTCTCAGCACTTTCGTCATTGTTTCCAGCAGAATCACTATCCGATGGAAGCGCACTCGCATACACGGCAAATATTATGGTAAAGAGTACGAAAATTGTTAAACGCATTTTTAAAGATTTTCACTGAGTTTTATTTCTTAATAATTTTTTTCCTTTCCTTGATTATTGCACAATAGAATTTGATGCCAATTGAGGATTTGTTTGGGGTTTTTATAATAAAACACAAAAGTATTTTCCATTCTTATCAGAAAGTCATGCAAATAAATTTAGTTTTAACATTCTTTACAGGAGGTAAATATTTTTCACATTATTTAGTAACTTCTGGAAACTTTTCAATTTGAGAATTTTCTTGTTGATGCAAGATTAATACAAAAGATATGAATTTTTTGCCAAAAGTTAATTGTTTAAGTTAGATAATTAAGAACCAAGAAAACATATTTAATACACTGACTTACTCCATACTTCGCTATCGAACCAAGTAAAATTTTCTTTCCGATTTCGCAAAGTGAAACATTTTTTTTTGTTTTATTAATTTTGAATACATTTTTTTATTGAACTACAGCGTAGCTGTTTGGTTCTTTAATCATTTTAAAATTTAATAACATTTGCAAACTTGCCATAAAAATCCAGTGCAATATCCACCAGTATATTGTGGCTTGCTTGCACAATGAATATCACATGGATAATCATTTGGACATCCATATCCTCTGCCTGATCGACCTCCATCCTCAGCACTTTCGTTATTGTTTCCAGTACCATTATCAGCATCACCATCCGTTGGGAGCGCACTGACATACACGATGAAGATCATGGCGAAGAGCAAGAAAATTGATAATAAACGCATTTTAAAATTTTTTACTTTCTTAAGAATTAAATTTTCTTTAAAAAAAACTTTTTTCTGTTCTTTATGATTTCACGATATAATTTGGTGCCAGTTGATGATTTGCGAAAGGTTTTTATATCAAGACACTACATTTTTTCATTCTTATCAAAGAATTATGCAAATAAATGTAATTTTAACATTCTTTACATAACATAAATATTTTTTACACGAGTTACACCTGCAGATATCTGTAAACTTTTTTTCTTCATTTGAGGATTTTCATTTTTGTTATCAATCATAAAAAAAATATGAACAACTTTTACTTAATTTTTAAAACTTAATCTCTTTTAAGTTTGACAAAATTTATAAACAATCCTCGAAGTTATAACCAAAGCCTTAATTGCTTTAATTACACAAAGGGCTGATTATGTGATCAAATAACAAGATTTGATAAAATTCTTTCGTACGCGTACGTGTCAAAAAAACAACCACATCTTAATCTTAATTGTCCCTACTTTACATCTTGATAAAAAAAATTGAGCTGTAAACTTGTGATAAGTTTAAAAATGCATTTTTTTGTTTACGTAAACTTTGTTGGATTAAAATAAGTATAAAAATTTTTTAATACAAAATTACATGGCTTTTATTGCCTCAATTGTGGCATTTGCAATGTGTCCAAAAAATTCCACCGCAACGACCACCTAGGAAGCCCATACTCGTACAATAATTGTGACATTCAGCATGCTTTGTAGGGCATCCCCAATCAGCTGGTTCAACATCAAGAATGTCAGGCTCCACAACGGTATCAGCTTCTAACTTCAAAACTGTTGCAGAAAAAACGTTGACGAAGATCGCGGTTAGGAACAGGAAAACTATGAAGGAACGCATTTTTGATTATTGATTTCTATTATTTTCAATTTGAAATGTTTTAAAAACTTCTTGGCTACTTTTTCAAATGTTGAATTATATTTGATGTCCAATGAAACTCCTTCTGTGTTTAAATACTAAGTTTTATCATTGTTCTAGAAAAGTAAGTTAACTTAATCATTTTAAACAATGTTGCAAATTAATTAAGAAATTAATCTATTTTTCCAGTGCAGAGGCAATCATGACCCATATTGATAAGATAAAAGGCATTGTTTTTCGTTGTTTGACAAAAAGATTCTGGTTAAGATTTCATTCATTTTACTAATTAATTTTAAAAATTAATTTTTAAAATTTAACGAGAAATTTAAAATTTTCGGTTAAATTTCAAATCGTGGTTTTATTTCAAAAAAATAGGTTCGTTCACCCTATTGCGCAAAAAACACCCTAATTTTTGGAGACTTTTGAATTTTTAAAATCGGTTAAGGGGAAATCGAGCGTTGCGAAACATCAAAGTCAACAAAAAATATTTTTTATTTTTGGTTAAAAACTAATTTTAATAAAATTTAAATTAAAATGCTAGAAAACAAGCTTGAAGTGATGTCAATTGCAACGGAAGATATAATCACTCCATGGAATATTCAAAGCATAAACGAGGCCGGCATCGATTACGATAAAATTGGTGAAAAATTTAAAGTGCAAAAAATTGATGACGAAATTATTAAAAAATTTGAGGCAGCGATAGGACGGGAAGTTCATTACTTTATCAAGCGAGGAATCATTTTTTCTCATAGAGATCTTGAAGTGCTTCTTAAACTGCATGCTGATAAAAAGCCATTCTATATCTATACTGGAAGAAAACCATCTAGTGAAGGATTACATTTAGGTCACTTAATTCCACTAATTATAACTAAGTAAGTTTAACTTGATGTTATTTAGTTTAATTCATTAATATTTAATATTCATTTTTATAAACTTCCAGATGGCTTCAAGACGTGTTTGATGTTCCTGTGATGATCCAGCTAACGGATGACGAAAAAACTTTATTTAGCGACTTGAAAGTGGAGCAGGTTGAAAAATTTACGAAAGATAATGTCAAGGACATCATAGCAGTTGGATTCAATCCACAAAAAACCTTCATATTTTCGAGTCTAACTTATATGGGTCAAACGCCCGAATACTACAGGAACCTCATCAGAATAAGAAAGTGCATCACTTATGGCCAATTAAAAGAACTTTTTGGCTTTACCGATTCTGATTTAGTTGGAAAAATTGGCTTCCCATCCACACAAGTTGCACCGGCACTCTCAACAACCTTTCCACAAATCTTTGGCAATGAAAAAATTCAACCCTTCGTTGTGTGCGCTCTCGACCAAGATCCGTACTTTCAAATGGCACGAGAAGTCTCTCAAAAACTCGATTTTCCATCACCAATTATGCTTCATTCTGTATTTTTGCCATCACTTCAAGGCGTCAAGACAAAAATGTCAACGAGCGATGTCAATTCTGCAATTTTTCTAACTGATACTGCCAAGCAGATCAAAACTAAAGTCAACAAGTATGCATTTTCGGGTGGAAAGGCGACAGTCGAAGAGCATCGTGATCAAGGCGGTGACACAGAAGTCGATGTGTCCTATCATCTCTTGAGATTCTTCCAACCCGATGACGCTGAACTTGAGAAAATTCGATCTAGCTACAGATCTGGCGATCTTTTGAGTGGAGAAATTAAAAAGTTAGCTATCGACTGTCTTCAGCCGATTGTAAGCGTTCATCAAGAGAAAAGAAAATTGGTTACTGATTTTATTGTTGAAAAGTTTATGACAGTTAGAGAGTTAGAGTGAACTAATAAAATATATTAAGCTTTTGCTATGTTGCTTAAAATTTTTTTTATTTTAATCGTTCATTAAACTTCATTTTTGCATACCCTCAAAAGTCAAAATTAATGTGCTACTCATAAGAGGAATCAAGTGATTTGAGTCAAGTGACACATACAAGTGCACTTGATGCCATATGTTGATCCTCTCCATCCTAATTTGCATTTGAATAAAAACGGAAGAAATTTCTTTGCTCCAATTTTCTGTTATTTGCTTCCTTTTATATTAACATTTTTTTTCAATGCACGTCTAATAATTTTCTAAATACAACGAGTATAATAATAGAGCCATGAGTGTATGCTCTCTGCCTGGATCCACTTGTTCAAACATTCCCTCAATAGTGATTAATACACCTTCATATTTTTTTCTCTCGAAATGTCTCATTTTATTTTGAACTTTTGAAGTGACAAGTCGATCATCATGGATGAGCTGACACCATTGAACCTTGAAGTGATTAAATCAGTGGCTGAATTCCAGCATGAGGATAGTGGAAGGGATGATGATGGCGATGAGCCGAGAACTATATTGACCCTTGACGCGCCACTAAATTATGTGATCGAGAATGTGCATGTGATGGATCAAACACATCAGCATCATTCAGTTCTCGAAGAAATTTCACATTTACAATACACGCCCGAGTGGAACCATCGCAGCAGCTTCAACTATCCTTCACCAATCTACTTAACCAATCCTGGAAATGCTTTTTATCCAATCGCAGGTGAGTTTAAAATTGTCTTCATAAATTTCTTAAAATAATTTCTAAAGTTTTTCAAGGCGCAATTCCTCTTCACACCATCAACATCGAGTCGAGTCCAATTTTTGTGAATAATTATGGTCAAAAGAGTCCACCGAAAGAGAACGGCATGTCATTTCAATTTTCACCGACGTCATCAACGGGCTCGACATCGAAGGAAATGAGAAATTGGAAAGAGCGTGCACAAGAAATTGAAAATGCATTCAAAAAGACGGCGTGCGATCGAGAGAGGAACCGAATGAAAGATATGAACAGAGCTTTTGATATGCTTAGAGGTTAGTTTTGAAATATTTAATTTTTGAAAAGGGAAAAATCGTTAAAAATTGAAATTTCAAGGAAATTTATTGGATGCGAAATGTTTCGATTTTTATGAATTTAAAATATTATAAATTTTAACGATTTTTATTTTTAAATTTAATTTGACCGCTCAAAATTTATTAAAATTAATTTTTTCAGCAAAACTTCCCGTTTCGAAGCCAAGTGGAAAGAAATATTCAAAAATCGAGTGCCTGAGGTAGATAAAAAAATTTTAAAAAAAATTAAATTATTTATTAAAATTTTTATTTTCAACAGAATCGCAATCAACTACATCAGATATTTACAAAACAGTTTGCTTACAAATCGCATTGATGAAAATGGATTTATAACAATGTTGACACCACCTCGAAAAACTTTTAAAAATAGTAACTTTAATCATTAATAAAATTGAACATTTTAATACTTTTTATGCGGACTTCTTGTATGAAATTTTTAGGTGGTTTGTTAATGGAGTTTTTGTGGTTGCCATGTCAACTTCCATTTCCAGCTCATTTTCAGAAACAATCTTGATGACTTTCCTCAATTCAGTCACGTGAGGCTCTTTCGCTGTTGAAATTCTCTGAATCTCGGTTGAATTTAATGTTAAACTGTCGCCATCAATTTTTCCCTCATAAACAACAGTAACCTGACAATAAAATTATTATTTAAAAGTGTTAATTGCAAAATTTTAATTCAGTAACTCCAAAATTATGTGCTTCTAGTGATGCAACATCACTCGGTGGCTTCAGCATTCTCAAAAATCCTTGCTCGCAGTGCATAGTCTTCTCACCAATTTTAGTTATCGAGCTATAGTGAAGCAATGGCTGTCCATTTTGCTCAAACTTAATCGTTTCATAGTAATCGAAGTCCTTGATTGTTGGAAAGCTTCCGAAAGCTTTTGTGCTTTCCCAAGTACCGAGTAATTTTTGAAAAAATGAATTCATTTTATTTTTCGAAGAAATAACTTGTTTATGATTATAATAAAAAGTAAACAATACTCAGCCGGTGTTTGAAAGTTTTGCGTATTAAAATGACACAAGTCCAATAAAATATATTTTTAATTTTTTCATATTTCTATAAATTATTCGGAACTTAAAAATTATGAATTGTAAAATTAATTGTAATTTTGGATTTTAATGCATTATAATTAAAGTTTTTTACACACATGCGCATGATAAACTTTTAATTTTAATCAATCTAAAATATTCATCTGTAACGTATTTTTAAAACTTAAATTTGAATACGCTTTTTTGGGATCATTCAAAAAATATGTAACATAAAAATAAAGCTTTATACAATTCACCATCCACTTTTAAGGAGATCGAACAAAAGCTCAAAATACTTTTTTGGTTCCAATGTGTTATATTACTTGCAAATGTTCCTATTTGAATGATTTCAAATAATTCCACAACGAACTCGAGTCTCTTAATTTGTTTTTCAATTTAAGAGCGAATTCGACTTGCGGAAAAATTTAAAAAAATTAAACTTTAATTAAAAATAAAATAAATAAATTTTACCTTTCAACTCAAAAATTGAATAATCAATTGTGACATCTTCAAATTTATCCAATTAATATCGAACGGATGTGACATTTTGATTGTCAGTTGAGAGACATGCGAGAGTTTTGAAGGGAAAAAATAAGAAGAGCGACCTTTTTCTTCATGACAGTGATGCATTGTTTGGAGGGCCTCTCTTCGATTGTCAAGCATTTGATACATCATCAAGAAGTTTTTTTGTTGAAATTTTTTGTCGAGCTATAAAAACTTCAAATTTTGATGATTTCTAAAAAATTTACAGTCAATGGGCAGCTTTAAAAAATCATAAAACAAAAAGTCTTCATCTAATTATTTAATTTTAGTGCTCACCCATTGTAAAGCAGGATTTACACTAATGCATTGCGACATGTCAAAGCCGCGTACATATGAATAATGAACAAGAACATGAGAGCAAAACAGGGAGCAAAAAAAGTTTTTTGTAGGCGCGCCTTTGGGCTAGTCATGTGTTGAATTTTTCATCGGATTGAAAATTTTTCCGAAAAAGTCTGAGAATGTGAAAAAAAACTTCTGCAATATCATGAAATTTTTATCCACCTTGCAGTAAATCTTCTCACTGAAATTTAAAGATTCAAAATCATGTAAGCATCGAGCGATATTGATTGATATATCAGAGTGAAAGGTCATCGAATCGAGAAGGAAAAGATTTTTTTGCAGCATTCTTCACGTTGAGTCATTAGGATTGATTTTCTTCAGCGTTTTACCTTGGGTGAGGTTAAGTGTTGAGAAAATATTTCTTTCTTATTTTCGATCTGCTTGAGTGGTCACGTGACGAAGGATAATGGTCAAGCTATTTGAATCCTTATAGAGTAAAAATTAGCATTCAAGAGTCTCGAAGGATTTCGGAATAAATTTACGCAACACAATTCTTTTTTCGACTATTAATGCGATTTTCTGTGAAAAACTCAAAAGTTATTTCTTAACTGCGTTGTTAAATCCTTGGAATTTCAGAAACATGTGAGAAGTTGAGTTGATGTGATGAACACACGTGTCTTATTTAAATCCAAATCCTCCCCGCGCTGTTGACTCAGGCTTTTGAAAAAGATTGTGGGAATAAATGCATGAAATATACAATGAAAAATTTAAATTAAGCGGAAAGAAATAAATCATACAATTTTGATGTTGAAGTATTGAATTTTTAATTTAAGGGGTAATTTTCAAACTTTTTTGAATAAACATTTTTAATTTTTAGGACTTTTTGTAAAATAAATATTTTGCTTAGAAGAATTTTGACAAAATTTTATAAAATTTAAAAAAAAATTAATAAAAAATTAAAATTTAAATAAAACTAACCCAAAACCTCATTGAAACACTTTTCAAATAAATGTTCTTTATATTTGATAAAAGTCCATTTCAGCTGAGCTTTTTACACAAATTTAATGCTTTCGAGAAGCTCTTTTTTCATCAATTAATTTAAATGACCTGCAATAAATATGAGAGAAACCCTTCATTTATATTCAGTTGAATAAGAGGAAGTTTTGTATGATTTTTAATGAGCATGAAAAGAGGTTGGATTTGATTGCAAATGATGGTCGTTTTAGGACTAAAAAAATAAATGAAAAAGATTTTTTTTAAAAGGGTGTTTTCAAAATTTAATTAACTCTCAAATGGAGCTCCAAATTTTCATTGACATAATTAAAGCTTTAAAAATTGTTTACATCACTGTCATACAACTCCCTTCCATCCCTCCATTCGAGTACTGTGAAGAGCAATGAAATTCACATAGGCAATTTTCAATTATATTTTTTCTTCTTTCTTTTATTGATTTAATTTTTCTTCCTTCATTTCCCATCATTGTGGAAATTGCGAGATCTTTCATCGTCTAGCTGTCTCTCTCGAATTCTTATGTAACTTTGAACAATATTTATTTTTGTGATTGAATTTTAAACATTCAATTGTGTGTACTTAATTAATATTTCAATCTCTCATCTGCTTGCGATTTTCTATTCAGTTTTTAATAAAAAAGTTGAAATAAGAGGTAGCGATTTTATATTAAAAAATTTTGCGTGTGGGGTTGATTAAAAATTAAGTCAACTTTATTAATTAATTCATTTTTATTATTTAATCCCAAAAAATTGCACGTGACTTAATTTTCAAACGAACCCCCTAACTTGAAACTTTACTCAAAAGCTTTTTAATTTTTTTTCTTTATGGAATTGCTGCTTGCTACGAAAAGAGCTATGGAAGAGAGGAAAAGGACATGAAAATGATTAAAATCTTTTGTTTATTAAGGCATGTACTACTATTAAGTGCTAATCGGTCCAAATATGACATAATTTATTTCCCTTGCGGTAATTTTACCTTTCTAAATCCAAGACTTTTTAAACAAAGAATAAATTTCAATTTAAAAACCGATTTTTTTAATTGACTGTTAAAAGTTAAAATCAAATCAAAAAATCACAGCAAGGTTTTCACCTAAATTATTTTCTCTGTATTCATGAATAAAAGACCGTGATTGATTCTAATTTTATTCACCTTTTTTCCTCATTATATGAAAGAGCTTTTTCCGAGAGAGAGCCCGGGTTATACCTTAATAGAGTATGTACATACTTCATACACATCCGAAATAAAAAATATTGAGGGATAAAAGCCGAGGTGTATTTACTTTTCGGTTGAGAGAATGAATCGGCAATTTTTGGTTTCATTTTGCGAGTTAAATTAAAATGAGCTTTGGCATTTGATAAAAGATCAAATGGGATAAAATAAATACAAATTAATTTTGATAAGATTTTCTCATTTGATAATTTTTCTTAAATGCCTCATTTTATTCTCTAATTACTTTTTAATTTAATTAACATGTATACCAAAAAGATCATAAGACGACTTTTCCAATTTTTCGATCTTAAATTTAATTTTTTTCTCTCTCATATTGATAATTTTTTGCTTAGTCTCTAGTATCAGCAGCAATAAATGCGAAAAGAAATTCAATTTAAATTTCAAATTCTTAATTTGTCTACGATTTTTTGTGTGTTTTAATTAGGATTAAATTTTTTGTCATTCTCGACTTGTGTGGGCGATTTGAATGTGGAGGAAGTTGAAAAAGTTTAGACTGAAAGCATTTTTGGGCGATTCAAAAGTTTCGTAGCTTTAAAATAATTTTGGTGTTTTTTAAAAATTTTCAATTATTTTCTTATAATTTTTTTTAAAACTTTGATTAGAAATTAATTTATTGACTCAACATTTACTCTTAAACCCTCAATTAACCCCTAGTAGACATAGCTAAACATTCTGCGCTTGCAATTAGTGTTTAAACAAATTGCATTTAATTTTTCTTGACCATTTTTAAATGAAAATTGTTGCATAATTTTCATTTGCGATTTGTTATGACATTTATGTGCAAAATTTTTACATGAATGAATAGCTAAATAATTCTCAAGGAAATGTTTAGTGAATTTCTATTTGCAATTTCATTTAACATTTTTATGCAAAAGTGATTTACATTTTTATATGCAAGTTCATATGCAGTTCTGCATGCAATTTTTACTTGCATGACTTTCGCAGAACGACCTCGAATTTCATTTGCTTATATGCACTTGTAGATTAGCATGCAAATTTCATGAAACAATTTTAGTTTAATTTAAAATTTTGCAAATTATTTGAAATTTAATGAATATTTTCAAGGTTGAGAATAAAAAATTCATGATCTTATAAACGATGGTGAAAAAAACAAATTATTAAATTCCACAGAACAAGGATTAAAAAGAACTAGAGGATTTATTCTTCATGAGCAAACCGAGGTAAGGAAATTTTAATCTTAATATTAATTTTCAGGTCGTCCCAACACAAGAAGACGAAAAAGGAAAGAACACAAACACACAAAATAAATTTCTATAAATTATTTTATTTTAAAGACAAAACAATAAACATAACCTTTTATAAATTTAAATCCAAAGATTAAAAATTAATCCGAATGAAATTTAAAACTAATAAAATGAATGCAATTTGCTAGTGCAAATTTTATGAAAATCGCAAGTGAAAATTATTACACATTTAGCTCGTTGAAATTATATAAAAATCTCAAATGAGATTTTCTTGCTAAATTCAAATAAAATTGCAAATAAATTTCATGTGAAAATTATAGTGCAGTTTTTCCACATGAAATTTGCATGCTAATCTGTAAGTGCTTATAAGCAAATGCAATAGTGTTCGTTCTGAGAATAAACCGAAAATGAAATTTGCATGCAAAACTGCATTTGCTAGATAAAGTTTTGCATGCGATTGTTTAAACAATTGCTTGATAGCTGTCTACTAGGGAACCTTTTATAAAATGCCAAAAAATCTTTTTCTTCTTCACTTTCTCTCATTATATATTTCAGTGCCAGAATTAAATGCAAAAATTAAAACTTCCCACAACTTTTTCCTTCCGCCAATCTGAGTTGTTTTACTTTTTCAACCTCACAAGAAAAAAAAAGATTAATTTAAAGCAATTTTTTTATATCAAAAATATATTTTTACGGATTATCTTGGAATAGCTTTCACAACATTGCTTTCACTATGCTTAGGTCATCAATTAGATTAGATTCGGTAATATCACCTTAAAATATTTTCATAAATATGAGTTTGTAAATTTTTTACACATCTTTCATGTATCAACACCGGAGTCTAAAAAGCAGAAGATGATTGTTACTTAGCGAGAAAAAGGGAGATTTCTACTCACAACGCTTAAAATTTCATTCTACAAAAAGTTTTGGGCTTAAAATTCTAAAAATCTGATGGAACTTTCACAGTTCACTATCAAGCAAGTAATGGACAACAAGATTTGTTTGTATAATTCTAAAATTGTTTTGCAAAAATCAGCTAAACTTCGAGCTTTAAAAATTTTGAGCTTTTAAATTTTAGCTGATTTTACCAAATTTTTTCTTTCAAGTGGGACTTCACTTATGACTAAACGTGATCCTCACTGTACTGTTTGGGTCATAAAAGTAGACACAATTTCGACTTTTTCTTAGCCACTTTGAGCTGTGGTGCATTTTTATCTGCCGGCGTGCTCGCACTCGAGGACGATGAGTGCTCCTTTGAGTCTATTTTTGTATTGCCATTCTCTGCATTCGCTGCACCACTTTCAAACTTGTCATGATCAAAGGAACTTGCACTCTCACAAACACTACTCGACTTATCCGATTTCGAGAGATTTAATTTACTTCTGATTGCTTTTGACACTGCGCCGCTCTTTTTGAAACTCGAAAATCTCGGTTTGCGCTCATGTGGCGGTGAATTTTGATCTTCATGCTGTGCAGTGTGACAGTTGAGTTCACAAACCGTAAACTCGATATCGCCAATTTCATTCGCATTAGCTAGGTTGTGGAAAAAGTAGCGATAAAGTTACGAGCGAATATTTAAAGGGTAAAGTTGGAGCTGTTTGTGGGTTAGGTAACAATTTTAAAATTGATTAGAATTTATTCAGCACTATAAAAGTTAAAATTTAATTTCACGTCACCTAACTCACAAACGGACCCTAAAAGCTCATAAAAAAGAGGTTAAACCACAGCAAATTGCTCACCAGCTAATTCCTCGATTGGCTGATCAATAGTGTCATGGTCGATCCACGTCAAACCCATTTCCACTTTTTCCGCCAAATCCTGCCAATGATTTCGATTCTCAACCGTCCCCTCAAAAAGCGGCGATATCCATGGAAAAGTCTCGGAAAGCACTCTGTATAGTGGCAAGCAAATGATGTCAATAAAATCGACCTGCATTTTCGGCAGCTCATCTTTTCGCTCTCTATCCATCATCGCAATGGGTTTTGTGTTTAGTTGAAGTTTTTCTAAATCGCCTTGATCAAAGAACTCGTCGGCTACGAGTTTTGCTATGCTATGCTGAACTTCCCAAGGTTTTGCTATTGCGCTCACCTGTGAATTGATTCGATTAAAAAGTAGAAATTGAATTTCATTCATTAACACGTGTGAGCGAACAGAGAAAAGTTGATTGAGTTTTTAACTTTGTCGTCCCTTTTCTAAAAATTTTATTTGAAGGGATGGACACTTGGGTTAAATCCATGAATTAGCTTTTTTATGGAAAAAACTTGGTTAAAACTCATGAATGAAAAAGCTAATTAAATACTCATGTGACCGACCCCTTTTGAGAATCGAAAAAGTTCTCAGTTTACTCACATCACAAGCCGTCATCAGCATTCCAGAAAGTACTACACATTTGTTGAATGGCCGACACAAAATTGCGGTTTCATGGAAAATAAACAAAGAGGATTATGAAATTAATACTCAGCATGTCAAATGCGCCCGAAAGCTCTAATCTATAGAGTGAAGTGTTAGACGTGACGATCATCATCGTACCCTACGCAAGCGGAATAACTTACACTCTTTCTTCTCATCACTCTGCCAATCAAACTCGCCATTATCGATGAGTTCCAAAAATTTATCGCGTTTCTTAAAATACATCGCGAGATCCGTTGACAGAATTGCTTTTTCCACGACATTCATTACGTAGCGATAGTCTTCTGGCGACAATGCCTATGTGATAATCATAAATAATTTCATTTTTATTATACTTTCATTCGAGGGTCAATTTAAGGAAAAAATCAATAGCTCTTGAGGATAAAAAGAGAAGAAAATTACCTGGAAAATATTATTTCCCTCGGAATTCAATATCATCACACACTGATCAAAGTGATGATGCTCCATAGTGCTGGTCGAATATAAAATGGCAAGCGGGCTGTCGGTTTTTAATTGAAATGCATTGTTTGTGCCACGATGGTCTAGGAGAAGAGAAAAAATTGAAATCAATTTGATTATGAATTGAATGATGGTGAAAATTGTTTTGTTATTGACTCTGTGGTTGGTATGTGAGAGAGAGAGAGAACGTTGAGGTGAGGGATGAAAGTTTGTAGACTATAAATGATTTGTTTAATTGGAAATGCGATTGACATAATAATTGACAACATTTCAATTAAGAAAAAGCAGATTATGTAAACAATTTTGGATGATAATTGGAGGCTTGTGGTGAGGGAATGTGAGAAAGTTTTGTCTCACATTAAAAGAATTTATAGAAAAAAGTCGAATTTTATTAAGTTTAAAATTTTATAGCAAAACTTAAAAATTTTTATAGCAAAAAAATGTTTGTTAATTTTTCAATTTTATTCCAAATTAATTTTACCAAATATTAAAAGTTTAGCAGTTTTTACTTTTATAGCAAATGAAATAAATAAATTATAGCAAATTTTTTTACTTAACTTTACAATTTTATAGCAACTAATAAAAATTTAATAAAATCTCAAAATTTTCTAACAAATCAATATTTATTGATTGCAATCCAGCTTTAAATTTTAAAATCACGAATTTTGAAAAGTTTTCAATTTAATTTTTCAAACTCAAGAGAAATTTTGCACCTGGTATTATTTTCATATTGAAATTTAATCTCCATAGCGAATCACAGAATTTTTTATCATGAGAGTCAAGTTGTCATGAAGACAACGCACAATTTTGCGAAAATAAATTTATCATCTTATTTTCTAAAATTAATCACCAGATTTGTCAACAAGACATAGAAATTTCGAGCAATACCTTGTTAAAATTTTATTCAATGTAAAAAGTTTCTATTTTTAACATTCCAAATTTTCGAGCGATGATTGAAAAAGTTCACACCTTCAATTTATTTTTCGCTTAATTCTCGCCGGCAAAAAAAGCACTGAATGGAAAAATGATTGGCGAGTTCTCAAATTACTTGTAAAAGTAAAAGTTCAGCTTGAAGGTGTGGCGTTGAATTGAAATTATGTGAAAAGGATCAATTGAGAAATTTACAGATGTTTTGGTTTAAAATTATTATTCAATGGGGGTGAGTTGCGGTCAAATTCTAACCCGAAATTCTCAAACGTAGAATTTCAAAACCAAGTTAAAAATTTTAATTGGTCTTTCGGTAAATTCCAGAGAACCCAGTGTGGTTCTTTTAATTGCTCAAGAGCTCCTCAGAGAAAATGATCAAAGAATAAAGTTTTCCTTTCATCTCAAGCATAATTTTAGTTTTAGTCAATTTCATGCTCAAAAAAGTTTTGAATTACGTCAAGTGTAATATTTATGTTGAGTTGATGTCAAATTATGGAGATAATAAATAACTTTGTGACATCACAAGCAAATCAACCCCACTATTACCTTCTCCTCTTTCATCATCATCCACATGTCAAAGTATCATAAATCTATAGACTCTCTCTCTCGATCTGCCTTAAACACAAAGTAAGCGACAGATGATCTTACCTAAGTCATGGCAAAGCTGTATGTAAACGGATGAACGGTTTCGATTTTGGATGCGATAAGAGAAAAGCAGCGAGTAAATATATAATAAAGATTATTCAAAAATAATGCTAATAGAATTGGAGAAATAAAAAAGTCAACAGACGGCGGCAACATTGTGTTGAGATGCGAAAATTTCTCTTTTTATGAAAATAAAAATAAATCTGAGATTATTGGTTGATTTGATTTTCAAGAGAATTCTTTTCATCTCATGAATCCTTTTCTTTTCTTCTTCTTACAGCCGTCATATATTGCCATTATGAAGCGACAGATGAGAACTTACACAAGCGACGAGAAGACCGAGTATATCGAGATCCTTCATGAATCGCTCCATTTTTCCCGTCTTCATTACAGCAAACATCGTCTGTGCGACATTGAGTGCGTGCCTCCAATTATGACTAAATTGAAAAAAGTAAGAAGAGAAGAGTGAAGAGAAATTACACGAATCAAGTGCGGAGTTGATGAGGCGATTAAATTGAATAATTTATAGAATTGAGTTTTTTTAGGGAAATGGAGCTTGAAAATTGTTAAATTTTTAACCGTCAATTTTAAAAAATTTAAATTTGAGTTTCAAAACAAATTACAAAAAATTAACTGTCAAATAAATTTAAAAATAAATAGGATCAAAAACTCAAAAAAAATTGAATCAAATTAAAATGATTTAACTTTGAATTGAATTAAAATATATTTAAAAATCAATTATTGAAATTTTATAATTTATTTAAATAAATAATTTAAAAAACGGTTAATTTACCACCCCTTGATAACTTTAATAAAAATATACATTTTTCGCCAAAAAGAGACATAAAAGTAATCTCGCAAAACATCAACACGAGATCTCACTAATTGACTTACTATTTGACTGGTCGATAATTCTTTTTCACACTTAATATCCATCGACAGAGAACCTAATAATGTGAAATGAGAGAAATTTGTACATGAGTATAGTAGAGTTAATTATTCGCAGCATGTGAGCTGCCATGATATTTCTTTCTTTTTGATTGGACGATAATAATTTGCTTGAAATACTCACATGGTAGGGAATTTGAAATTCACTGAGTAGGTTGAAGTCAACAAACATTCTTATCGTTGCACGGCACGTTTCCTCTTCCGATAATTCAAAGTCTGCGGGTTAAAATTTTGCAATGTTTACACTTAATCGATAAATAAATAATAAACAAACATGTTTTAACATACCAATGAACTTAAAGCTGTACAGTTTGTACTCCTCAGCTTTTTTAATCGGATCGGAGACTAATTTCACAGTTTGATCCTGTGTTGCCGTTGCATGATACGAGAGACACTCCAGAGCAACTTTCTGCTTCGCCATAAGCTTACACGCACTGTTTGTAATAACATGAGAATGTTAATGAAAATTTAATTCACATGCATGATGTTAAAGGAAGATTGAATTTATGTGGGTTGAAATTTCATTTTGTAGATTTTTTTAAAAAAATTTAACGGTTTTTATAAATTTCAACCCCACTTTTAAAATCAATTTTCCTTATAAAGTTAATCGATTCTTTAAATTATCGAATGTACTTTTCATGTTCACGATACTCACCTTTCATACCTACAACCGGCAATATCATTTCAAGCCACAAAAATATTCCGATAATAATAATTTTCATCCGACATTAATACACGAAGAAAATTGAATGATGATGTGATATAATCGGTAAAAAGATTGACAAATTTTTTGAGGGGGAGAGAAAGGAAATTTGAGAACATTAAACTTGATTGAAATTAATGAGAAAAATGATTTTGTTCCTTTACATTGTTGTATTGTGAATTCCCAGACCGCAGAAGATTGCGAATGCTTCAAAAATGGAAATTTCACAGTTGGTAAATTGAACGCCGTTCGCATGGACATAGACAAGGCATCCGATAACATTTTTCTGTGAATTCTTGATAGGCATGCAGAGAATACACTTTGTGTCTTGAGTCTCCTTGTCTCCACATATCGCATGCTGATACTCGGGATGCTTTCGAAACCATTCGGCTGTGTCATTGATATTTAAAATTTCTCCAGTCTTCGCAACGTGTTGAGCAATTTGAGCAAGATAAGAACTATTTATATCCTCAATGGATGGACGGCTGATATTGTTGCTGTTCAATGTGCTTTCATCACTTCCCTAAATGTGTACACAATCATTAGATGAGAGAGACTCATATGAGTTAAATATTTAGTTAGAGTAATTTCGTGTTGGGGTTGAAAATAAAAAGAAAGGTACACACATGGGAAAATGCTTTTACAAGGGGTGAAGCACTTGGGTGATTGAAAATCGAGGGTAAGCTTACTCTGGCAATACTTTTTTATTTTTTTAAATAATTTTTACCGGTTTGATAGAAAATTTAAAAAATTCCAAAATGTCCATCAAATGATTATCAAAATTGTTGTTGTAGTTAAAATATCCACGAGAGAGCTTTTGAATTGTTGATGGTGGCTAAATATTTTTAAAATAGTTTATTTTAACCAGAGTAAATTCCCCTTAAAAATCAAATTCATTCTTTGCAGTGCCATGCACAAGAAAACTTTTCAATAATTTCCTCGTTCAATCTGTTTTTGACAAATTTATCCAAATGACCTTCAATATGATATAAAATAAATAGCACGACCCAAAAAGGCGTTCGAGCTTAAATTTATCTGATCACCATAGTGACAATCCCCTCACGCAAAAAAAGAGAAATTTATTCACTTACCATTTCAAATATTCGAGTAAATTTGGGTGGAACATAAATGGCCTTCAATTTTGTTTTTTCAACCGTCAAGTTTTGTTGGTTTGGTGTCGAATTCGATGAAAATGTAATGAAATGGAAAAAATTGAGATCATTATCGTCTTTCGGAAATAAATGTGTCCATGGAGACTCAAGTGGACTATCTGACTCACCTTTTTGGACGCATCATTTTCTGGCTTATTGCTCTCCTCATAATCAATTTGATTAACCGACATAAGCATTCGCTCCAAATGACTCTGGTGAGTGTGCGAGTGAGTGGAAAATTTGTAGATGATGAGGGATGATTTTTCAAAAATAGTAAAACAAAAAGTAAATCTTACCGCTTCACAGCACTCTAAATCAACTAGAAAGACGGCACAACGTTCACATTTCAGCAAATCTCGAGCTTCCTTCATGATTTTCGTCACGAGACACTCGAGATTATTTTGCTCTTCGAAAATACTTCGCGCTAAATTAAGAAGAATCTGATTGCGTCGGTATTCGAGTACGCTGTTTTCGAAAAGTTGAGCATTCTGTATGCCTGAGATGAGATGTGTGGAAATTAAAAAAGTAATTAGTTATCTCTTCTCTTCATGTGCTCCGCTTAAATGAGGAAATTAAGGAAATTTGATAAATGAAAGTTGATGTGGAGAGGAAAGTGGGATAAATCAGTCATTTTAATTAAACTTGAAAAATTAAGGTTAAAGCAGTTTAAAATAATGAGTTTTGAGTCAAAGTTGCCGTGAAAAATGTTTTGCATTTAAAATAATCCAGAGCTTTTATGATAAAGCTCAATCATTTAATTAGAGCTTTTTGAAAAGCTCATACATGAAATTTAAAAAAGCTCATTTTAATTTTTTTGTATAACAAGCTTTCATAGCAATTCAAAAATTTTTTTAAATTTTTACTAAAAGTTTTGAGATTTTCAAAAAAGCTCTCTCTGAAAGCTCCAAACTTAATTCAAAGTTTATCTCATTTCTTTTCGATTCACTTCAATGCTCACCTATTCCACAAAACGTTAGATATCTCTTAAACACTTCCACGTCACGTTCCGTAAACTCTTCCTGACCTGCGTTAAATGTGTTATAATGTTTTGAGTACATGCACGAAATTATTATGCCAAGTCATAACAACAACCGTTTTCTCGACTCACCATTAGTCTTATTAATGATTTGAGCTACACCAATGACTTCACCCTCGTAATTGCATATCGGTAGTGAGAGTATGTGATTCGTTTTATAGCCAGTCTTGAGATCAATTTCGCAATTGAAACGTGGATCGTTGTATGCATCTTTTATGTTCACCATCTCTTTCGTCTCCGCTACATGACCTGCGATTCCAACGCCGAATGGAATGACAATTTCCTCTCTCGCACGCTCAATTGCAACGTCGAATGCTAGAGACGTATGGAAAGAAGAAGATTTTCATTTTAGGATTATGCGAATATAATGTGGGCGAATGTGTGTGTGTGTGTAAGTATGCGGAGGATGTCAAAGTGCTGATTAGATTAATAAATTTTGTCATTTGAACCTCGTGACGTGAAGATAGATGGTTAATGATGTAATTTAGAAACTATGAATGGTCGTGAGGGAATTTTAATTTGAAATATTTTAATCCGACGTTTAAATCCAAGATTTAATTGTAATATTTTATTTAATCTTGGATTTAAAGAGACCCGACTTAAATTCAAATTTATAAATTCCCTCAAAAATCCAAATTCATACTTTTTTAGTAAGAAATAAAATTTGCATCATCACTTCCATAAAAATCTTCTCAGTAGCAGTCGTAACTATTTAATAGCAAGACATCAAAGCTAATGTCCATAAACAGTGGATGTCTTAAAAAATTCGATAATTATCGAATCTAAGTGTAGTGAACTTACACCAAATTACTTTAATTAACATAATGAAAACCTTAATTAGAACGTGGCACGAGAAGCGCGTGTAAAATTGACACAATTTAATGGTGAGAGAAGAAGATGATAAGAGGAATGCTAATTGTGACCGACTCAAAATAACTTCGAAAATAGGTGAGTGGTTGTCAAAATTTAAATGAATTTATGAAGCATGCACTGCCTAATAGAAGATGAAAACCCACAAATTTTCATTTAGAAATTTCCTTCGTTATTTTCATCAAGGAAATATTTTGAGGTAAAAATTTAAGATTTTTGTAGGGAATCACTTTACGATGAAACCGAATCTCAATAAACTTAAAGCAGTCCATAAACATTGGGACACTTGGAAGGTATGAAAAGCCACTTTTTGTTTAACGATCAAAGAAGAAAATTTTATGTGAATATTTTTCGTATCCGATACTAAATTCTCCGAAGGGGTTCAAAGCTCACTGGAGAGTTACTTTGGCATCCGAGCATGATGTGAATTTTTAAGGTAAATTTTCCGGAAAGCTTTTCAAAATTAAAGCTACCAAAAAATCTCTGAAGAATTTCTTAAAATAAATTTCCTCAAAATCTTTTTAAGCTTGAACTTGTTTGAGATTTTCCGCCCACTCAAAAAATTCCACCGTCAATGCCTTCAGAGTGCTTCTAGTTAGTTTGACATCGCCCACACTCAGATTAAATTTCGACGAAAAATCTTCTCGAATCAATGTCTTACCAGTATCCTGAGTAACATCAAAAAGTTTCGCATGAAGGTATCGAGATTGCGGTGAATTTCCCTTTACGAGAAAAAGTGAGCCGCGATCGGCGTGCGTGAGCAGTTGAACATTTACTAAAATTTTGTGACACAGGACGTCGATATCGAGTTCATTTGCGATATCTTTAATGAGCTCCATAAATAATTCTCCTTCATCCAGCTGCGCTAAACTTTTGCGAGTCTCATTTGAGCTCCTCGAGGAAGAAGATGTACTTTGCTGTTGATGGTGAAATTGCGGTGGGAAGAGAGGAAAAATAAATAAAGAGAAATATTAATTTTAAATTTATAAAAGCTGTGAGTGGTGGCGCAAGGGATGGTGATTATTTAAATGCAATTTTTATAATCAAAGATTTAAATTTTTAATTCAACGATTTAATTTTCTGAATGTTAAATTTTCATCCCTTGCAGTCCTGTAGTGCTTTTTTTTCTCGTCTCCATCGTTGCTGTGCGCGCCTTCATCTCATTAGCAAAACATTAAAATTTCATCAAGGAATAAGAGAAGAATAATTTTAATAAATTTGCGGCTTGAGAAAATGCTTTGAAATTTCCATTCGACTGTGTTTCGCTACTTCCTTTGTGACCTTCATGTCAAACTCACATCCCTCACGTCTCTTTTGCACTTTTATCTCTAATTCCTTTTTAATTATACTTTTTTCGTGCCGAGCGGCTGTTTTTTGTTTGACTTCAGTGGTGTTAAAGTAAAATTTAATAGAAAATCCATAAAAAAGTCGAGAAGTCAAAGAAAATTTTATCGTCGCGATTAAAATATTCAATTGAAAATGATTTTTTATTTACAATTTAAATTTTTTATGGCTTTGAGAATTTAAAAAGCCTCTCAAAAACTTTCATGCTTTAAAGCTTTTGAAAACTCTTTAAAAAAATGTTTCAAAACCCACACGTGGGTGTTGCCGTGTAACCCACTTGTAACTGATCAGTATTGGAAATGCTAAGGAAATGTAATTGTGTGGAAGATTTTTTTGGGGAATTTTCTAGAGAATTTTTTTTAAGAGAAACCTTGGACAAGTCTTGCACAAGTTTTTTAGGAGAAGTCTTGGAGAAGCCATTTTCAAAAAGTTTCGGAGAAGTCTTTTTTGGAGTAGTCATTTTGGAGAAGTCTCGGAGAAGCCATTTTGGAGAAGTCTTTTTTGGACTAGCCATTTTGGAGAAGTCATTTTTGGAGCAGCCATTTTGGAGAAGTCTCGGAGAAGTCTTTTTTGGAGCAGCCATTTTGGAGAAGTCTCGGAGAAGCCATTTTGGAGAAGTCTTTTTTGGAGCAGCCATTTTGGAGAAGTCTCGGAGAAGTCTTTTTTGGAGCAGCCATTTTGGAGAAGTCTCGGAGAAGTCTCGGAGAAGCCATTTTGGAGAAGTCTTTTTTGGAGCAGCCATTTTGGAGAAGTCTCGGAGAAGCCATTCTGGAGAAGTCTCGGAGAAGCCATTCTATAGAGAAATTAACATCCAGCTGAGGAACCAACATCCAGCTGAGGAACCAACATCCAGCTGAGGAACCAACATCCAGCGGAGGAACCAACATCCAGCTAAGAACCAACATCCAGCGGAGGAAGCAACATCCAGCTGAGGAAGCAACATCCAGCGGAGGAACCAACATCCAGCTGAGGAACCAACATCCAGCTGAGGAACCAACATCCAGCGGAGGAACCAACATCCAGCTTAGGAACCAACATCCAGCGGAGGAACCAACATCCAGCTGAGGAACCAACATCCAGCGGAGGAACCAACATCCAGCTGAGGAATCAACATCCAGAGGAGGAACCAACATCCAGCTGAGGAACCAACATCCAGCCGAGGAACCAACATCCAGCTATGGAACCAACATCCAGCTATGGAACCAACATCCAGCTATGGAACCAACATTCAGCTGAGGAACCAGCATCCAGCGGAGGAACCAACATCCAGCTGAAGAACCAACATCCAGTGGAGGAACCAACATCCAGCTGAGGAACCAACATCCAGCGGAGGAACCAATATTCAGCTGAGGAACCAACATCCAGCTGAGGAACCAACTTCCAGCGTTGGAACCAATATTCAGCTGAGGAACCAACTTCCAGAGAAAGAACCAACATCCAGCTGAAGAACCAAGATCGAGTTCTGAATCTGACATCGACTTAAAATTTTTCTGCAAGACTTAAAAATTACCCCTTAAATTTATATTGCACGCAACACTCCCCATATTTAATAGTTTTTGTTAATTTAACTAACTTTAAAGTGAGAGAGATGGAAATATTAT
Source organism: Tanytarsus gracilentus (assembly GCA_038502055.1). Classification (NCBI taxonomy): domain Eukaryota; kingdom Metazoa; phylum Arthropoda; class Insecta; order Diptera; family Chironomidae; genus Tanytarsus; species Tanytarsus gracilentus. The sequence continues at coordinate 1,862,817 of JAXRKN010000043.1, read as the reverse complement.
TGATTTGGGCAAAACTAGAGTCTATAAGCTATCATTTGGCGAAAACCCGAAATCTCTAGCTGTCCCAGGGGCCTCGGAATTTCAGGAACGGACGGACGGACGGACGGACGGACGGACGGACGGACGGACGGACGGAAAGCAGGGCATATAAGTGTTACACCACTTCGTGGGTTACACTAAAAACTTTCTCAATTAAAATTAAATTTTCAAAACTGTTTTTGATGAAGTTTTAAACCTTTTTTCCTGGTGCATGTTTGAATCCTATTAAAGCGATTAATTATGGGTTTTTGATCGTGTTTTCGAGCAATTTGAAATTAATTTTTGCACCTACTTTTTCCGTTCAAAGTGAGATAAAACTTTTCGTTCGTGTAATCTCGTAGAAAAAAGCTCAAAGAAGAAGAAATTAATTTGTTTTAATTAACTCATTAAAGATGAAAATTGGAGACGAAAAGTTTCGCTTTTATCATGCGGGGAAAAGATTAATTACAAAAAGGTGAAAATTGAAAATGTTTAAATTCAAAGCTTTTCAAAAGCTGTGAGCGATTTAATTTTTGATTCCATCGAAATTTTGAATTAAAAGTCAAATTAAAATTAAAATGATATTTTGAGTGATTTAATCTTCAAAAAGCTTAATTAATTGAGCTTTAAGCTTTCCTGAGCTTTTTGATAAGCTTTTGAAATTGACATTTTGAATGATTTTTTAAGTTGTGATATAAATTTAAAAGCTTAATTGCTTGAGCTTTATGATAAGCTTTCAAAATTTAAATTAGAAAATGATTTTTTAATTTTTAATTTGAACTAAATCTAAAAGCTCAAAAAAATTCTTCTGAAAGCTCTTTCGGTTTTAGCTTTCTTAACAACCCTTCACTCATGAATACCATAAAATCTCATTTAACTTTTCCATTAACGCCATCACCACCACTCTTGGCAAGAATTTAGTGTCACACGACAACAAAATAAAATCCTTCACCTCACTTACTTTCATTGACGACGACAGCCATTGTTGATAGAGTTCGGAAGTGACTGAAGATCTATGTGCATACTCTTTATTCTCATTTTTATTTTTTGTTATTGAATTTAATCGATTTATCACTTCATCGGATGCTTTTTCCTTCAACCACCGTTCAATGGCACTTGCGTTTGCCTCAAAAAAGTCATTCACTTTCTGAAGCTCATCTGAAGTGCTTGATGACATGGTTGCACTTGTTTGCCCATTATCAGCACTACTCATTTGCACCATTTCAACTGGCGACGATGAACCATTTAAATTCGCCATCATCTCTAAGATTTTCTCGCTTTTCGACACTTAATCACGCGCGCATTAAACTTAGCACAATGCAGTGACTTATTCTTTCACTTTTATCACTGTTGCATGTTTTCGTTCACTTTTTGAATAATTGTTTAAATTCACATTTTCTCTCTATCTCACTTATGTCATCGACACGATATTTCTTCTTTTTATTTCTTTTGATTGTTGTGGAGCTATTTAAAATGCAACATTTGGTGGTTACTGTGATGAGTCAATGGATTATGAACAAATTATTTAAATGATTATTTAAATTTTTCCATTTTTCAAATCAAAATCTAGAATTGAACATTTTGCTCAATTAACCGTGAAAATTGCCATGGAAAATAATTCATTTCACCATGAAAGCTCTGTGACATGAAGTAAATTACATTTCAAAAGCTCTCAGTTTCTTTTGTAGGCAATTCGTCATGGTTTTGTGAGTAAATTAATAAGGAAAGGTTATTTGGGAAAATTAATCAGAGCAAATTTTTAAAGGAGGGATAAAATGCTGTGATTTATTCGCAGAGAAAATCTTATTAAAATATCCAATAAATCCCAAATGCGTTGTTTTATAATTCGGTTACAAAATTTCACAACCACCCCCAAGGATTTTCCACCCCGTCAAATCTCATCATCATCATTCATTTATTCCATAATCTCCCGATAGCTCACAGTAAATACTTAGTTTATGTATTGCAGACGACGTAAAAATTCCACAAAATAAAATAAAAAGTTGACGACGGAATGCGAAATTCACTTTACACTTTTTATTATTTTTTAACTTTTATTTTTTTTGGAACGTGTTACAACTAATTTTTCTCTCTTTTGCTGTAAGTATACACACACATTAACCTTGAAACAATGGCTGAGTGGCATACGAAAAAAGAAAGAACTCAAAAACTGTGTGACTGGTTGAGAGCAATCGATAATTCATGGAACTCCTTTTATTGCTTAAAAATCTTTTCTTCTTTTTCTTTCCTTTGAGGAATTTCTGGCACATAGACAAAATCCAATGTAAGAAGAAGAAATTCTTTTATATGTTTGCCACCAATTTTTTTTAACTATCGATTTCTATCTTTTTAATATCTCTTGTAGCCTTTTTTCACTCGCGTCATTGCACGCGTTTTTATATCAATCGCTAGACGCACAAAAAATTCACTTCAAAGGTGAAAAATTTTCCAATTTATTAAATTTTTTCTATTTAGAAAAAATTTTCCTCGCACTCGTTACGTTTCTTTACATTATGAAGGCAGAAGGAAAACTGAACTCGAGTGCTTTACTACGTGGTATCTCGCCGAAAGTGGGGGCTGTTGGGCGACTAACTGGAAATTGAAGTGGAGGAGAAAAATTTCCCGATTGTGCGCAAAAAGCTCACTCTCACGACTTTTCTCTCTGTTTTGTTCGAACGCAACTTGCTGGCTGACTTCTGTTGTTGTTTTGAATTGAGAGGCGCATAATATTAAAGTTTCACGTGATGTTTCACAAAAAAATGCTATTTCCATTGTGCTTTTGGAAAAAAGGGGTGAAAATCTTAAATAAATAAGTTCGCAGTAAAAAATTTTATTTGCAAACTTTGACTAATGCTTGGAAAAAATCTTGAGAAAAGTTATCTCTAGGGAAAGTTTTTTCACCATAAAAAAATTGCATCATAAATCATGCTTGCTTACAACTTTTAACCGATGCGACTCACCTCAGAGATCCATTAACTGACTGATTGCTCCATAAATAAATAGTTAAAAGAATAACGCAAAGAATAAATCGAAGAGTTCAACACGTTATTTTGAAAGGTGATGTGTGGGATGATTTATTGAAAAGCAATAATTTTGGTTCTTTCTAGATTTTTCATTTCAAAGCCTTATAAATTTGCATATTATTATCTTATATGAAAATCTAGTGAAAACTAAGACACGTGATATTTTTGAAAAAATAACGACAAAATTTGAAATCTTAAAATACGTTATGGATTTTTTTAAAAATCATCTCACAAAATTTTAACATTTATTATCCTAGTTTTTATTTTAACTGCTTTTAAAATTGGGTTAAAACACAACCCACAAAAGAATTTTCAGAGCACATCAAAAATCATGTCACTATTGTCTCCAAATCCTTTGCATCGGAATTTCTATTCATCTCTCACAACCATTCTTTTAATGCTTACAATGCAATGTGTTGTTGTTTGTGCGCCATACGTCGGCATTTATTCAACCGAAAAGAAAGAAAGAACTTTCTACTTTTTGGCTCGAATATTTGAGCTCAGGGGAAGATGAATGTCGACAAGAGAAATATTCCTACAGACTTTTTGTCGTTAAAGATGCATGAGGAAAAAATTTAAATAAACAAAAAAAAGCTTCTCACTTGTTGTTGAGCGAAACTTTTTCATTCTTCTTCGTTCTTGCCACGCAAAAGCAAAAGACAGAAATTAATAAAATTTGAAAGAGTCATTATGCGATGTTCATGCATAATTTAACGTGTCACTCACAAGGAAGGAAAGAACAAAAAAGCAGCAGTGATGTGTGCGTTGAAAGCATTGAGACATGCCGTGATGATGGAAGGAAAGAAACATCTTCATTACTGGAATATTTGAGAGAGAAAATGAAAGCTTTAAAAAATTTATTCTCGAGCTTAAATTGACCAACTTTTTTAAACCCTTAAGCTTAGTTTGAAAATTTCTTCAGTCGCTTAATTTAAAGCTGCAATTAAAATTCTTTAAAAAAATCACAACTTTTATTCAAACCCATAACCTCATTAATGTCAAAATCGTTTTAAATTTCGAACCCCATTTCTCGTGAATAAAAAAGTGTCAGCCGCACAATCAAAGCTTTTCCATTTTATTTTTCCTCTCATTAATGTATTCATTGCATTTAACCTCGACAGTAAAATATTTTTCATGAACTCTCGAACTTTCTCATGTGAGAGTTTAACGAGGGTTTTTTTTGATGAGCATTAAAATTGTTGAATCTGCTAACAACTGCAACTGATTGAGTTTTTCTTTTCGCTGACATTTAAAGGCTTGAAGGAAAATTTATGGTTTGAGGATTCTTTTGAATGTTACGTGATGTTAATAAAGGATTTTCTCATCTAATGATATTGACATGTATTCTCTTGTGTCTTGCCCTTCAGCCGCCAAATTCAATTAATTAATTAATTAGGGATGCAGAAAAAACACACTTCTGCCCTTTATTATCACTAATTTGCTTATTTACAATTAATCATGATGATGATAAGACTCCAGTGCTGACCCAATAAATTGGCCTTCTTGACTTAACTCGTTCGAGCTTTAGTAATGCTCTTATATTTTTTAAAAAGCCTTAAACTCTTCTGAGAAATGAATTTGTTGAATTTTAAGACGGCAAGCAATTAAATGCCTCATGAATTTTAAATTCTCTTCATTACTTGCACGTCACACACAGTTGAAATCTCAAGAAGACTTACAGTGAGATTGATTTTTAAAATAAGCTTGCACGTGATGTGATGTTGAATTAGACGAATGTAAAGAAAAATAAATTAAATTAGAAAAAAAATCTCAAGATTTTAAAAACTTGAAAATTAATTACCTAGTAAAATTCAACAGAAAAATATTCAATAAAATTTTCAAAAATTATTTAAAACTTTCAGAAAATATATTAATTTAAAAAAATATTTTAATAAAAATTTAACGGTTTTTTTAATTTAAAAATTACTCACCAAAATCTAAGTTAGCCTCGAACTATAAAATCTCTGAAAAAATATTTATAAATCTCACTAAATTAGCTTTTAAAAACAGCAAAACTCATCAAAGTTCTGCACGCTGAAAAGTTCACTCAAAAAAATGAGAAGCGCTCGAAGACAGAAGAAAATTCGCAGAAGACATTTTCAGCATGCTGCATAACTTATGAACATTCTCTCCCAAATGAAACATAAAAAGCATCTCATTTTATTTCAATTGAATTTTCTTGTTTTATTTTTATTCAACCTTTAAATTTGAACTGGAATCAAAATGAAGCTTCATGAGATACAAAATTGAACTTTGATCGTTAAATGTTTAGCGACTTTTTATTATTATTATTTTTTGCAGGTTTATCTTGATACATCTACAATTTCATTTTATTCTATTTTATTTTTTTTCTCTTAGGGCTTGATTGTTAATCGTTGACAGTCACAAATATCAAATTGGATGCATTTTTGCTCTAAACTATACGATTATGTTACAGAAGTATTTATGTTTAATTTAACCTTTTTAATATTTAATGCCTACAAACATCAAGTTTACTTTTTGTTTTCTTTTATGAGCTTTTTGTGCTTATTTCGAGGACGAGGATGAGATTGCAGATGAATTTCTGATTCTCTTTTAGAAATTATAAATTTCTTTGACGTCTTTAAAAAATAATTTCTAAGCTTTTTCAGACAATTTTTCGTTCATAGCTGCATAATTTCTCTGACCATGATAGACAGCTCATATCAACGCTCGTAATATATTTTTTATGCGTATGTGTTGCTATTTTTACTTCCCCTCGTACGTCACAGAAAAATCTATTAAATCTTACTATTTTTTCCGGTATAAAAAGGTTTTTTTCTGGTATAAAATTGGTAATTTTCTTCTTTATATTATAATTTTTCTTTTGCGAACTTGGAATGTGTGAAACGTTAAACAAAATAAAAAATTATGCGACAATCAACATTTACTTTCGCAACGGGAGTGACAGAAGGAAGTGAGAAAATTTAGAAGGGAAAAAATTACATGAAAGTGGAGTGAAAATGACTAGAAAATAAAAATGTATGAAAATTAGAGTTTGCACATCAAAAATTTGTTTAAGCTTGAACAAAATGGGATCGTTTAAAAATTACGTGACAAATTTTATTAAACTAAAGTTTGGAATTTTTTGTAATCTAAAATTAAAAATTTAAAAATTTTCAAAAATTTAATCAAATTGGTTTTTGTGACCTAATTTTTAAACCAACCCATCTTTAATAAATTAGCACTGCATAACCCCGACATGCCATTTCTCTCATGTAAACAACACCATATGAAAAATTCCATCTTTTTCTGCGTACATTAATCATTTCTACAAGTAGGCAGAAAATTGCATGTAAATACACATAAAGAATGTGAATAAAAACGAGAGAAAAAAATAATTTACTGAGATGAAGAAAAGCTTTGATTTTCCTCGTATATATATAAAAATGATTACAAAATACATTGAGATTATGCATGCGGAAGAAGGAGAAAATAATTTGGCCATTTTAATGTCATCGCAATATTTTTTTTCTGCCATAATTAAATGCAAGCAATAATGTTTTTTTTTCTAGCTCTCTAGGGATTATCTTTCATTTTCATCTTAAATTAATTTATCATTTTGGTTTCGATGGAGAGACGAAAACGAAGAATTATAATAGGAGTAATAAATGTGATGGGAAATTCATTAGAGAAGACTGAAGTGACTTAAGATGATGATTAGTGAAATAGAAAAGTTTTCTGCTTTAGGTTTGCGAAAAACTTTTGGACACTGCTCGAATTTTCTTAATGTAAGAAAATTTTCATGTTAATTTTTTACATCTTAACTTTGTAAAAACTGTGGTGTAATATTTTTGTCGTTAAAAGTTTGAAAGATGAATCCTGAAACAATTTTTAAAGACTCATCAGAAAATTAATGCTCAACCCAACCCTTTTTATTAAATGCCACTTTAAGTAAAGCTTATTTAATCCCACATAAACCTTTAAATTATTAGACAACCTTTCCTTCTATGAAACTTTTCCACATAGTAAAAAATAATAATAATGATCTACAAAGAAAATATCAAAAACAATAAAGAATAATTTATTCATTCATTCATACATCATCATATCATGATTATCTCGTTAAGATTTAATAAAAAATAATGGAAAAAATATATATAATGGAACTATCAACTAGATTCGCGTCAGATTCTCTCATTTACAAAATCTTTTGTAGGTTGATTTTTTTTTGATATACAAATTTAATACTCTTAGTCTTAGCATCCTTTTCTCTTCTTAAAATGTAGTGACAAAACACATATTTCTGAGTCATATTAAGGTTCATTATAAAAAAATTATAATTATAATATTTAAAATGATCTTTTTCTTCTTCTTATTTTCCATCTTTGTGTAAAATTGAGAATTTCTGTTTCGGGGGCTTTTATGGCTTTTCATATTCAGATTAATTGATTTGACTTGAGTATGATTTCATGTACAATAAAAAGCTTTAGGGGTATTGGAAAGTTTTTAATTGATTTTTTCTTTTGGAATCTAATCTCAGAATATTTAAAGTCATGAGAAAAATTATTGATATTTATTCGAGTTTTGTTGATTTTTAAATTTAGCTAAAACTTTCTTACTAAATTATTCTAATTTGATAACTTTCCTCTCGATCGAGCATTAAATTCCTCACAACTGATAAATACACGACACGTTAAATGCGTCAAATCAACAACTCAAGTATCAGTACCCAGTTCAAGTATTCGACTTACATTATTGCACCATGAAATCACTCATGTCAAATCGAATCATTGTTAAAATTTATTTACTCTAGTAATTTAGATCTACTTGCCGAGTTGTTTCTCTCTTTTTATATCAACTTTCTTCACTTTTTTATTATTTTCTTCTACAATCGTTGTTGCTTTACTTTCATCTCATCATTGACTTGATTCACTTAACTTGTTTGTTCAATCTATCAGCTTTCATTTGCTGCACTTATTGTTACAGTTTGACTAGATGTCAATAAATGTTCCGGTATTGGAATTGGCTTTGTTCTTGGAAGTTGCTTTTTCTATAAAAAAAATGAATAAATTTGTCGTTAGGTTTTAAAATTTTAACAATCGAGTTTTTAGAGTTTGTTCAAAAACTGTTAAAAAAATTTAAATAATCAGATCGCAAAAATTTCAGTTTGCTATTTTATTTTCCTATAATTTTAGACTTCCTATAATTTTTCATATTAAATTATAGGAACTTTTTTAAACCTGATTATTCACATTTTAAATTAACGAGTATTCAATTTAATTAAATTTCTCACCTTTCTTCTAAATGGAAAGCATCCAGGTTTTTCCTCTATAATTGGTGGCTTTAAGACTAAATCTGGCGTCGGATTATCTTCAGGTCCAAAAATGTTTAGTTCTCGCAGGCAATCGGTTTCGATCATCTCATGTTGCCAAGGTATCGACACAGAGCCCGTGTTAAATTTTGTATAGAAATTTTCATCTGTTGCGTCTAAATTAACACCTTTGACTGTGGAAAATTGTTCAATGTCCAAAACGTCTTTTGCATACACCGCATGTGGCTAAAAAGAGAGCAAATAAAATTTTTGAATTGAATTTGAGAATAAAATTTTAAGACAACTCACATCAGGAATAAAAGGAGGCTCGATTAGTCCCGCATCGAGTCGTTTCCAGTTGATTGCGGTAAAAAATGGATGAAGTTTGACTTCCCTCGCGCCATGTCGGCCATTTCGACAGCCGAGACGTTGCTTGGGTGACTTATGCAAAAGCTGTTGACACAGTGACTTGGCATCTTCACTAAATTTCGTTGAATACTTTTCGGCATCCTCTTTCACTCTCCGATCGACCTCCTCACGTTTCACTTTTTCTTTTCGCGCTCTAAATGGCGCTTGACCCTCAATCATCTCGTAAATGAGACAACCGAAACTAAACCAATCGGGCGAGAAGGAATATTTTTCATTGTCAATGACTTCGGGCGCCATGTAGCCTAAAAAATTAACAAAGTTTAAAATCAAATAATTAAAATATTAATTTTCAATCTCACCGACAGTTCCGACTCGACCTCGCACCATTTCACCTTCTGGAATTTCGACTGCCAAGCCTAAATCGGAGATTCTTACATGGCCATGATCGTCGAGGAGAATATTTTCGGGTTTACAATCACGATAGACAATGCCCTGTTGATGGAGGTTCTCCAAGCCACAAACAACCTCCGCCGCATAGAAACGTGCTCTCACCAACTCAAATCCCGGATCTCCGCCCATATTGTAGATATGAAATTTCAGGTCTCCTCCTTAAAATGTAAATTTTTAGTTTTACACGAGTTTCCATAATTCATAAAATAATCTACATACCATTCATGATTGTGAGAACGAGACACAAAGCGTCTTTAGTTTCATAAGCATACGCCAAATTAACGACGAATCTCGAGTTGATCTTCTGCAATATCTGTTTCTCAATGAGCACCATAGATTCACCCTTTCGCTTCTTTATTCTCTTCTTCTCCAACTTCTTACATGCATACATTTTTCCAGTTGCCCGCACCTTAAATGAAACGTCAAACGAAAGAGAGAAAGGGTTAAGTGAAGAATAAATTTGATCCCATTGTGTTTCGAGTTCATTGATAAATTATTAAATTGGTCTAAGTGAGATTCGATGTTGCTCAAATTTTTGATAAATTTAAAAGATAATTTTTATAATAAAATCGTAAAGTTTCTCTAATTTATTTATCGTTCACAGATAAAATTTAAATTTATGTCCATAAACTTTTCGCATATAATACGGCAATAGAATTTTTAATGCAAATTCACTTACTTGACATGCACAAACTTCACCGAAGCCTCCCTTGCCCAGAACACGGTACATGCGGAAAGTTTTGTAGGTAACCGGTTGTGCTTCGAGCCACTTCCACTGCAAATATCTACCATATTGTACAAATTGAAGAGTGAAGGGAAAAAATCAATTTATTTATTTAATAATCTGATTCTGCTGGGAGCATCGTGTCTAACAATTATGTTGGTATATACAGCTACTGATGCTGATGGCGGTTGGAGATGCTAGCAAGGCCATTCATTATCGTCATAATTTATATATTTACGAAGGACTTTTGGATGTCAAATTTTATGGGGAATTTTTTGGCTATTATTCAGAATTTTAAGTCAATAAGCATGTGACAAAATTCTGGGAAGATCTCATAAATGTAATACAGAGAAAGAAAGGTTTTCAAGTCTAACAAAGGTTGGGATCAGAAAATGAAAATTGTAATGGAGTTTACGGCATTTTTGTTTCTTGAATGTTTAATAAGAATTCCGAATCTTAAATCATTTGAAATAAAACTTGAATTACAATTTGAGGGGTCATTTATTCTTATTTCAGGTTGACCATCTCGTTATCATAAAATTTAATTTATTTATTTAAATTGAAAATTAAGATTGTTAAAATTGAAATTCTTAAAAAATTAGATGGGCAGCCTTCATGATCTTAAAGACTTTATAAGAAGGATAAAGATTTGTTAAAGAGAAAAATCAAATTGAACTCGACCAACTGTAATTAACGTTTGACATTTACTTATAATCTCACGATCGTCATCAGCAACAGCAGCGTACACATAATTCACAAACTCCATAGAGCGTAATAAGTAAGAGGCTTCTCGAGAGTGCTCCCTGGAGAACGCCTCAGTTATTGCATAAGTTGCTTACGCATAAAACGAGCTCATACATACCGATGGAAATACATTGAAGTCTCGAACTCTCTAAATGGCTCTCCCGCCAAATACGCTTTGACCGCAACGAAGCTCGGCTCGAAGAGTTCTTTTGGAACGACTACGAGTGGAAAAATGAAAAATTTAAAATTTAGTGCACGAATAAAGAAAATTTCTTCTCTCGCTTACGGTGAATTTTCTGCCTGACTTGTGCAATGAGCTCGTCATTTAGTATGTCAACAACTAGATTTACATCACCATCATGCTCGCCATCTACCTTCTCACTCTCATTATTCGGTGTAATTTGATTATTTTTATTGGGCGACGAGGATACGTTGTTAATGTTATTTGACTCCAACTTTTCACTCTCCTGATCAATTGCCTTAATCTCTTCCTCGATGCCCAAGTACTTTCGACCGATCTCGATGGCATTTATTTGACGAATTTCATCAGATTCTATTTCATATCTGGAAAAATTGTTTTAGATGTGTAAAAATTGAACTAGCTAGATATTAAAAATATTAAGGTTACCTTGCCGCAATTTCTAAGAACGCTATATACTTGTAAAATTCAGGCCGTTTATTTTCACAAAACTGCCGAAATAGTACTCTGCCTATGGGCTGTTGATCAATGACATAATCATAGCTTACATCTGAGAGATAAAAAAATATTTCAACAAATTAGCGATAAACTTACAAAAAAAGTAATCCCTCTGCCAATTAGCTTAAGACAGTTCATTGAGCTTAATGTAATTATTCAATTTACATCATAATTAGCTTAAAGCAGTATCATTTGTTTTCCATTGTGCAATATCTATTTTGACATCATCATACAGTGGTTATAAAGCTTCATTTGGCGAGGGCGTAAATTGAGCTTCAACTACGCATATCAAACATATATTTGCTAATTGTATCAAATATCATTCGCGAGTATTTACCTAGTTTACTTTTGAGATCTATACATTGAGATATGTGTGGAAATTGTAAAATTTTGCGCCACTTTTTGCTCTTTCCTTTGTTGCTGTCAGAGCCACCTAGAAAAAATATAATAAAATTTTAGTCAAATGCGTTACTAATAGGATTAATCAGTTTCATTAATGAAAAGCCTAAACTGCGTCGTAATCTCCCCCGAAAAAAAAAATGTTGATAAATAAAAATAGAGAGGGAAAAAACTCTTTCATCATATTGAGTGACACGACGATGAATGGAGAGGAAAAAATTTCATAAAAGAAGGAAAAATTATGAAGGTAGACGACAATAACGATGTTAATGATGATAGTACACAGTGTGAGATTCTTAAAGAGAGAAATTGCGCTTTGGATTTCACGCAAATGGGGAGATGAAAATTTTAATAACGTCAACTGACTGTGTAAGAGCTTGAATGAAAGCTTTTTTCGTAAAATTGTGAGCAATTAAAAGAGTTGTTAAGGGATGGACACATCAGCTCAGCAAACTAATCTCAAATTGTCATTAATTACCTTCTCTGGCTTTGAGGTAGACCGTATTGGCCACAATATTCTCTAACTCCATCAGTTCCAGGTTGGCGGCCTTTTATTTTTTACACTCGGTCACACCAAACAAAATTAACTTTTTTTATTACTTCTTTTTTTTGCGCCGTGTGTGTTTTGAGATTCAATCTCGCTTCTCTTCCTCTCGTGCTCACCTTCAGAACCACTTTACGCAATGGTTCCACTGCTTTTTTTTTGTTTAAATTAAATTTACTTTTCTCTCGTCTCCGAGCGGTACTTTCAACTCGTAGCGACCCTATGTAGGAAGTAAAATTTCTCTATTAGATTATTTTGACGTATATTGAATGTGTCGTGAGTCATAATGATGTATGTTGAGACTGTTGATGGACATGCGATCAGAAAGCGCTCAGCAGGTGCGATAATTGAGAGTCCACAAAATCCAATCATCTGCTCATGCAAATAATTATTTGTGAAATCGCGTTAAACATTTTGGACATTTCGAATGAATAAATTTGCAAAAATTACTCATAATCCGATAATTTATTTCTTTTTTTGCGTTTTCATATTTTAATCATCTCTCATTTATTTAAACTAATCCCTTGGCTTCCGATAGTGTTTTTTCTCTACATTTCCCTCACCGATGACCCAAAACTGTCAAAAATTATTAAAACTTTTATTATTTTCGAGCATGTAGAAAGTTCCTTTTGATCTTTCGTTGAGGAAAATTTTTTCTCAAATCCAGTCACGAGGAAAATTTATGATGGTGGAAAAATCTCTCAAGGATTCATCATTTTTTAACACTTAATGCACGACAATCAAGATTAATTTAATAAAGGAAAATTTCTGAAGCTTTAAGCTCATTCAATAAACCTTTCAGCTCACATTTCTAAGGAGTATCTTCTCGTGGTGAAAGTCAACAGAAATATTTTCGGTTAGCCATCGAAAATGGAGCGGATGTTTACTTAAAATATTTACAAAGCATTAAAGAGAAGTCATTTCGAGACAGAGCGAGACGAGCCACTGAATATTAAACATTTTTATCGATTTTTTTCTCAAAAGCACCCAAAATATGTTTGCTTACAAAATTTATGATGAAATCCCGCATTCATTTCTCATGAGCTTTGGCAATTTTTTGTGGAAAGATCGTCCATTGCGGAATTTTTTTTTTTCATGAACAAATGCAAACTCGCTTTTGTTTCATTAAACTCAAGAGGCCACTTAGGTAAATTACAATTGAAAATGAAAACCGAGCATGAGGATGAGAATGGGAATAGAGAAATTGTGGCGGTTCTTATGATTTAGTGGATGAAATTGAATTTTATGACGTTGTTGGGATTTGATATTAAATTTTGTCGAGTAAAAGTTTGTGACCGCGATTTTTAATTCGTTTGCAAATGAAAAGTTTGATAAAAAAGTTATTTATGGATATTTTAGCACTTGAATGTTTATTTTTGTGTCACATTGTTAGAAATTATCCGTTTTAATTAATGAGGTAGGTAAAAGGTAAAATGTCACATTAAATAATCTGTTACTTAGAGAACTTTGTCCTTTGTAATATAAAAAGAGCATAAAATTCACGTTGTTCGTAGTTACGTATATTTAAAGAAATGAGTTATTTAAAAATATTAAGATAAGCTATTTCTACGCCCATCAAAAAACTCTAAAAATATTAATTTTTCATTAGGGTTCATGCTCATCATTTTGAAACATTTTCATATTTGTATGATAATTTTTTATTAAAATAAATTGCAGCATTAAACAATGTAATTTAAATTGAAGCATGTGACAACAAAGTATTACAGTTTATGATCTCAAACTCATTAAAGTTTCATGTTTTTCGACGCGAACGATAAACTTAATGAAAAATTATTTCAAAAGAATGAAAAAAGTTGATTATAAAATTAAAGCAACAAAAAAGTTTGGATCGATTACCCTAATTTTATGATCATTAAACCGTCATTTTTTATATCAACGAACATTAATTAAAATTAATTCATCAATTACCAAAAATCATCAATAACTCAATTAAAGTCTTTGCTTTAAGCTTGTCCTTAATTGAAAAATTATTTACCAAATTCTCGGAAGAGTAAAAATTCCTCAACCCCTACAGCACTTAATTATCTTATAATTTAAACAATAATTGAATTTCAAATGCTCAAGAGACAATTAAAACTAAATATTATCAACATGTTGAAGGAATTGCCAACAAATGTGCATAAATAGAAATTCTTAACTGCACATTATTAAAAATAGTTCATTTACCCACACAAGTCACAACTGCTGGAATTTCACTTTTTCATTATTTATCAAATTTGCACAAGAAATGAAAGAAATTCCGACCAGCAATGAATCAACGAGAGAAAAATTTCATTTTTAAACTAGTCCAGCGATGAAATGAGCACGCGAAATTTTTACGCCTCAATTAATCAGAGAAAATAAAAATTAATTCTAATCACTTTCATCACAGCATCGACACATATTTTTTTGCATAACACATTGTCAGAGAGCACAAATAATATCAATTGGCCAATTTATTGCCCCACAATATTAATTGAAAACGAGAATTCAAAATAGCATCACGGAGATTTTTTTTTGATGTGGTTTAAAAAAAGGTTTCTTAGCTCTCGAAAGAGAAAAAATAAATTTTTGATAACTTTTTCATTGACCCCACATTTGACCTTGTCAAAATTGGTTTTTAATAAACACTGCCGATTTTTTTTCCTCCATCTAATTGACACTTATTCGTCTCAATCGCACTCGCTGCAGATGCTCAAATTTTTTAAACATCATCATGACTCAAATGGTTTGAATTTTAATTGTGGATGTTATAGAAATTTGTGTTAATTACATCTTCAAATTTTTTTTGGGATGATTTCTCAAAACTTTTTTCTGCTTTTTTTTGGTGGCGATGGAGGAGAGAAAAATTTCGAGGTGTGGTGGTTGCAATCTTCGCACAACTTTTTTTTCTTAAACTACACCGATACCGTTCACAACACGACACTTATGTGCAAAGGATGTGGGAGAGTTTCACTTCTTTTTTTCAAATGTGAAAATTCTCTTTTGCACTCGTCTTAATTAATCAGATTCGAGAGAAAAATGTTGAAGAGATGCCTAGAAATTTTTATCGCTAATGACCCGATCGAAGTTGAACGGTATCGAGAGAGAAAACTGGAGTGAATCCAATAAGAAATGAAAAATTTGAATTTGAGGAAACCGTTACGAGTTAGAGAGAAATTTTCTTTTCATTTTTATGTTCAAAGGAAAAACAAATAAATGAAGAAGAAATGTTTTCGGGTTCTTTTCATTCGTTTCTAATTTATTATTCATTCTCTTGCTCAGAATACAGTTTTTTTTTATTACATTTTGCCATCTTTACACATGGAATATTACACTGAAAATAACATGATGTATGTATGTAAGCAGATAAATAGTGTAAGGAATAATGGGAAGATGTGAGAGAGATTTGAGTTTATGGGGAGGGAGATGAGTAAGTCGAATTGAGTATGTGTAAACATTAAATATGAGGATAGACGGAAGTTTTATCTAAATACGAGAAAATGTTGAGAGAGATTAAAGTTATGGTAATTTTTGAGATAATTTAATTTATCTTATCAGAATTATTTTTTTTGATTTAAATAAATCAACATAAAATATTTTAATATGCAGGATTAAAATTTTATCATAAACTTTTGTGTTAGATTTAAATAAATGTTTTTAACATTTAATCTAAAGATTTAAGTTTAAAGGATTTATTAAATTTTAATCCATCGCTTTAAAATAATATTGAAAAAATTAAACTTTAAAAGCTTTTAGAAACTTAAAGTGCCTCTCTCACTCTTTATCCGACGAACATAACAACGAGCAATGCATAATTTTAACATGATCTGGAACTCTCATTTTTTAGTAATACTGTTTTAGTTTTTGAACAACAATTTTTTTTCATATATCATTTTCCATCGCACAAAAAGGCAATTAATATTCCCTTAAATATCATTTTTATAATTTTTCTCTTTGCCTTGATCTTAATTGATATGTGTTGCAATATATTACTTCCCCGTTCAATTTTAGCTAAATTAATTCTGTGTTTAATATGCACTTACATCAATAGTCCTTTAAAATTTCTAGTTTTTTTTGTATAATATATTTTTCTTCTCTTTTGTAAATTATTGTCTTCTTCATTATTCGTTTTAATGAGCTTGACTCTCTTTTACTTAATTATATGTTTTACAATTATGAGTTTTTTGAGCACATGGTGTTTTAAACAACCGTGCTGCGTTGTAGTTTTTTTTCTAATCTCAAAAGAGAATTTCTAGAGATTTTGTTGAAATAATAATTAAAAGTTTTAAATCGAGCTTTTATGTAATTTTTGTATAGAAATGAAATTTGTTTTTAAAAGCTCTTGGATTATTTTAAAAGCTTTTATAATACAGATTTAATGATGATGTCATGTCTAAAGATTATATGAAAAATAAAAATTTTAATGAGGTCTGAAATTTTGGCTGTGAAATTAAATTAGAATTTTCTGCAAAATCTTTTCATCTTCGAAATTCCCCAAAGTCTGGCAACATCAAACGATTTTCATATTTTTAATAAAAGCTTTTAGCTCAGAATTCAAAGATTTGATGGCTTCTGTTGCAATTGAAAAAAATAAAAAAATCTACGAAAAGCAAATTAATTTTTTTTGAGAGGCTTCAAAGATTTTCTAAGAAAATTTAAATTTTCACTTAAAAGATTTTAAACTGATTGAAAAAGTTTTTTGTATTTACTTTATGCGTAGGTCGAGATTTTTCTTATGTCTCCAAACATACTTTAGAAAAGCATTATTGTCTGAATGTTAAAGCCAAAAATGAATATTTCACATGTTCAGTCTTTAAAAGTATTTTACAACCTACGCAGGAAACTTTTGTGGCTTGGATTTTCATTTTCAATCAATTTAAAGCTTTTGAAAGAGGGTTGAATGAAAATTACGTCACTTTATATTCGAAATAATTTTTTGTGACCTAATTTTTGCACAATTCAATCTCTATTTTAAATTCATAAGAATGTATGCTGATAAATGCCATAACAGCCTTCTAATTGATGAAAATAAGCCAAAATACAATTTTACACTCAATAATTACGATTTTATGCTCGAAAATATGCGACGAGAGAATAAAACGCATTTGACAGTCGAGCGAGAAAAAAGAATTGATGCTGAAGTCCTGTGACATTCACATGTACGTTTTGTTGTCGGTAGGCAGATGAGGATTTTTGTGAATGTCTAAATTGATATTTTATTTTTTTATTTACGGAAGAAAGATTTTTACACCTGAGCTGGTTTTGCCGACTTGCCAACAACAATCAATAACCTCTGAAGGAATCGTGTCATGCTTACTGAAAATATTATCAAGGGAGAGAAATGAGAATGACGAAAAAAAGTTTAATTTGCAGTCTATGTGTTAATAAAATATTGCTACAGTCATTCATAAATCAATCAATTTTTTATTTTATTTTTTTTGTAGTGTGTGCATTTTAGTGGTGGCAGTGCAATGTGTGCAGAATTTTATTTAGAGGTGACAAAATATATTTTTTAAAAATTCTCTAGAGACGAAATAGGGCGGAACACTTTAATATTAAATTATTTTTGCTGGATTTAAATAAAAATATTTTATTAATTTTCTGGATTATTATAATTATTTTTATTTAAAAACCAGAGTGTCCACCCCTTTTATCAAATAGAGATATTTTCAGTGTCCTTTTGTGCATTGGTGCATAAAGTGAGAAAAAGTGTTGAGATTAAAAACAAAATATTTGGTTGCAAAAAATAATTTAAAAAAGTTAAATTCATAAACAATTTTTTCATGCACTAATTTTGAATTTGTTGAAAAAATTAAAATTTTATTTTCAATATCAAAATAAATACAATTAATACTTGATAATAAAAGAAATTAATTATAGAAAAGAGAAACAGGAAAGTAATAAAAAAACTAAAATAAACTAAACCTGCTGAGATTTTGGACGAACGACCATCATCAATTTTTGCAAAAGGAGGTTAAAAGCGCCTGGAAAATTTTGGGAATTTTGCACAAGTGAAAATTGTGTCGTGAAAATTTTTTGCTGCTCGTTTAAAAAAGCGCAAAATTTTTAAACACTCACCCATTGCCTTTTGGAATGCTTTTGGCTTCTTCTTCCATGCAATGAAAATGAAGTAAACGGGGATGCTGGTGAGGATCATTAGACATCCAATGCCCGTTTCAACTGGACTCGCGAGCATCGGAACAACAGTTACGAAAACTGTCGCAATCAAATAGAGAATTGGCCAGAAGAGATTAACTTTGATGGGACGAACGAGGTTGGGTTGAGTGTAGCGTAATCTAAAAAATATTTTGATTAAAAATTTAAATTTCACTGATATGATTTGTGAACGACATAAATGAAATTAACATATTTCTTAAACGTGTAAATAGACTGATTTAATTGCACCCCTTAAGCTACAAACTATCATCAATTTAACTCATATCACTCCCATTTAATCATCGTGACCATTTCCACGCTCAATAAATTTAACATTATGTCGTTCAGTTATCAGCCAATCGAGAATAAAATTAAAATTAATGATCTTACACTGGGAGGCAGAGAACGGCACCACCGATGCTCAACCATGTTGCAAAACCAACATAATTAATCAATGCATAAATATCCGATACGCACAAATAGAGCATTGACAGCTGCGGGAATATAAAGTGACGATCGTTAGCATGCACAGTCAATTATTTGCATAAAACAAATTAAAAATATTTTACCATGGATATTGCGAGTACGGCGGGAGCCGGTGTCAGCTTCTGAATTTGAATCATGGTGAGAATTTCAGGCATTCTGTAAGAAGCATAAATTTTTTTCAAAAGCCATTATAAACAATGTATGTAAGTGAACTTACTGTCCCTCTATCGCACCTGCATAAAATAATCGTGAGGATGTGAGCAAAATGCCATTGACCGCTCCGAAAGTCGACATGGCAACAAAAACTGAAAGAGATTTTTTTTTGCTTAGACATTTTTTTTTACTTTTATAACATAAATAAGAAAGGGGTCGATAAACCGGTTGAACATAAGAGTTATGAGAAAAACTCACGTGGAATGGTCCAAGCGAACATTCCAAAAGTTCTATTGGCAAATGTTACGGCTACTGCTTCGCTGCCGAGGACCTCTTGGGGTGAAAGGATTGTATAGAATGCTGCAAAAAAGAGACGAAAATTACTTTTTATTGTCTGATTAATATGAAGAAGATACTTACAAACATTTGTAAAGACATAAACGAGCGTGACCAAAATCATTGAGATGGCAATGGCCCGAGGAAGATTCTTGACCGGATCCTTTAACTCTTCGATAATGAAATTCAAATAATTCCTGAATTTTTTTTAAAATTTATTGAGATAATTTATATTAAAAACTTAATAACTTTTTACCATCCATTATAAGCGAACAGTCCCGAGTAAAATGACAATGCCAATGAAGTCACTTCAGTCTTAGTGTTGTCAAATGTGAAATATTGAACGTTTCCTAAATCAAAATTATCATAAAGTTTTCCATCTGATTAGATTTTCAATTAGCTCACCCTTCGCCAAAAGATATCCTCCCACTGCAATGATAATGAATAGCGCCAACAACTTGGCATACGTAAAAATGTCTTGAACTGAAGTTGCCCACTTCACTGAATAGCAGTTGATGAACGTCAGAACCACTATATAAAAAAATCTTTCTTTGAAACTTAATTTAAAAAAGGGATAAAATCTTCGACTCACGTATACAGCACACGGCTAGCATACGAGCGGCGTCATCGGGTGGCTGACAGTCGGGAAAGAACGGCTTCAAGACATCTAATTTAGAGAAAGTTCTTTTAAATTGGCATCCACGAGGGAGTTTCAAAAAAACTACTTACAAACGCTAAACGTCAATGCGACAATTGCTTGCGAGCATGGTCGCACAATCATGCACTCAATCCATAAGCGAACAAATGCCAAAAATGGTCCGAAAGTTGTCATCATGTAAGCGTAATCAGCACCTGATTTTTTTATCATTGTCCCAAGCTCGCTTTAAATTGAATTTTATGAGTTATAAAGAAGAAGTTGAGCGTCAAGTGGATTAAATTCGAGTGAAATATGAGAAGATTCTTTGTGCATAAATTATGTGGGATTTGTGAGCGAGAAAATTTATTTGAGATTTGAATTTTTTGTTCAGACATTTTTTAAGGTTTGCGAAAGAATTTTGAGAATTTATTGAATATTTTTTGAGAAAAAATTTGATATTTATGCTTTAAAGCATTTATGATTTTTTATAGGAAAGTTAGAATTTTTTGATTTTATTTTATAGCAACTTAATTATTTTTATAGCAAGTTTAAAGTTGATAATTTTTGTGTTTAATTTTTTGAAACGATGATTCGTAAAAAGATGATTTTAAATTTCTGATGCAATTCACAATGCACTTAAATCATCATCACACGTTCTGTGCTCTAAATTATGACATTTAGCTACAAAAAAGACTCAATTATTTCTCAAAATAAATTCGTTGACATTTAATTAATTTATATCAAAAATTCCCACACACTTTAAAGAGTACTCATATCATTTTATTGCAAATACCTATAACAATAAGCGCCGACCTGTGAGCATAAAAAGAGGAAATGAACAAATTATTCAATTGAACTTGATGTCTTTCGGCTTTACGCATATTAAAGGGACCAGACTCAAAAGATCAGTCGCAGCGTGAGAGAAAAAATTAATTTAATATTTTTTCGCTTACCATGGAAAAGAGACCCGAAATTATCCACACAATGAGCGCCATATTCACTGAGCCAGTGTATTTTAGAACGCCTTTTGTTGAGAAAGAGAGAGTAAAAATTTATTTAGAGTTTATTAATGAATAAATTCAGATGCAAACAAAAACCAGATGATCAAGCAATAAAAAAATTAAACTTACCGGTTGGCGAGACGAAAATTCCACTGCCTGATTAACATGCGAGATGATAAAAAATAGTTAAATTTACATTCTTGATATGTGCAACAAAAGTTTAGTTTTGTGACAAAAAAATTATGGTGTGTCCATAAATATTTTCATCTTAAAGTACTTTTAAATTTGACCGTTAAATTTTGATTTTATTTTATTAAATATCAAAATTTAAAAAATCTAAATTTCCCCATTTTTTCGGCCATGCCCCGTTTAGTTTTATAGCACACACTTACCGATAATAGATCCAACAATGACCGTACATCCATTAACTAAACTCATTTTAGCTTTCAGCGTTACCTCACCATTATCTTTAATTACATCCTTGCCATCTCCGTTTATCGAAGAAGATTTCCTCGAAATTGGCTGCTTTTCATCACTCATTTTGCTGATCTTTTTATTTCTTATTTGTTCACTGAATCACTCTCTTTGCTTTCTATTTTAAAACAGCTTATCAGTTAATGTTTTGATGCCTTTTTGTAAATTGATCTTTTCCTATTATCTTGAAGATTGGCTGGAATGTAGATCACTGATGATTTCCAGTTGAAACTGAAAAATTACGAATTTTTATCACTAAAAAATTGTCACATTCATCACTAAAGTTTTTCTAGCTCTATTGAGAATTATTCATGAGGTTTTTGTTGCTGTACTTTATGTACAGTTTATTGAAAAGTAAAACGGATTTTGTGTTAGGGTGTTGCTGAAGACTGGAAAATTGTTGTTGTCGTGTCCTTGAGAAAATTATCGAGCGGTTATGAAGGGTTGAATTTGCTTTAAAACTAAATTTAGGGTGGATTTGAAAAATTTTAAATCGTAAAATAAAATTATGCAGACGAGCATAAAAATAATTTCATCGAATCAAATTTCACGACCACGTTCTTGAGGTTATTGATCTAAATCTAACCCAACCTTTAATTACAATTATTCGCCAATTTTTTATAGACTTCTTTCGACCGTGTTTCTGTATCTATTTCAAAAGGTTAATCACCTTTCTTTCGCGAATGTTTGGAGATTTTTGAACTCTTAGCTAAAACACTCACGTTCTACTTTTCAAAAACTATTTTTTATATTAATTTTTGTCTTACATCTAAATTTTTCTTCAGTATTTAAATATTTTTCAATTTTTTTTTTTTTCTGTGTTCAATACACTTAAATCAACAGGTAGTTTTTTTTCTATGTATCACACATAATATCTATCTCACTTAGCACCATCTAAAATTTGTTTAATTAAACAAAACTACTCTCATTCAAGCACCGCGTGTGTTGATATTTCCACTGCCGGATTATTTCTGAGAACTTTAAAGAAACACGAGACTTTAGATTATCAACAGAGAAAACTGATCACATGCAGAACTAGAATGCTCTCTTTTAAATCTTCTCGCAAAATTTAAGAGAGGGAAGAGAAATTCAAGAGCATGAGAGAAAAAATTCTAAGAGAGCGAAAAAAAACTTTTAAGTGAAAGAAGAAAAATTTTGTCTTAATTTTAATTGAGTGCAAAAAGGAAATTGCAATTTTTTGATTTCTTAAATTGCGCTAAATTCAGCAAATTTGCGTTGTTCAGTTCGCCGGAAAGTTCAATAAACTTTCATGAATTTATCGCCTCCCGCTCGAGAGGTTGTGAACTTGCCAATGTCATGATATCGATTTTGATGTTTTTCAAAATGCCAATTACGCTCTAAATTTAGACATATATGATATCACATGGCGTCGCATTGTCTGGATGTTCACCTCTTTTTCTCTCGGACTTTTACTCATAAGGACATTTTAACTTTTTATTACAATTTTTCACCATCCCACAAAACGTTCACTCACATATTTTCAACAGATTTAATCAATTAACTTTGATGACCATCAGAATTTGACTTTCATTCACTTTGGATTTAAATTCAAGTTCAGAACATAAATTCGCAGTTAAATTTCAGTTCGACTTCACAATGCGAGAAATGTTGAATGAAAGAAAAAAGCTTACGATTGAAGAAAATTTGCAAGTGCGCAAGTCAAATGAGAGAAAATGAATTTATTATAGTTTGACGCAGGGATGACGAACATTAAAAATTTTCATACAAAATTTAGAAACCACGTGGCGTCGAAAGGAAGAAAAAATATTTTTTTGGCAACATTTCTTTGAGTGAGGAAAATTTTTCATGATTTTGTTTACTAGCAATTTGATGTGAAAATTATGACGAGGGTTGCGATTATTTAATGCGTGGGATTTTTAATGAGGAAAAAAATATTTTAGGAATGTTTAAAAATTATGTAACAAAAATTATTTAATCCAAAAAAAAATTAGAATTTTTTTAATTATTTTCTGACGGTGTAAAAATTTTCCCCAACTTTCAAATCAACCCCTGCATGTCGCACAAAAAATATTCTTCACTCAAGAGAAAATCATAATCCTTCGTCCTTTTTCACGCTCAGTGAAGGTCAATGCATCGCAACGCAAAAAAATCATCATCGCATTCAGTTGAGAAGCCAAAAAAAAAGTTTTATTCGACGTCACAAGTTTGCGTCACTGAAAAAAAAACATTAAAAAATAATTTTATTAAAAAAAGTTATTTTATTGTCGCAACGTTTTTTTATGATAACATAACATAACAACAAAAAAAATAAATAAAAACTAACAATATGAAAACGAGACTTGAATATGTTTGTTCACATGCGGAGCTTCGCAGGGAGTAAAAAGAGAGAAACTAGACGAAATTGAGTTATAAAAAAATTATTGTTAGGTGACAACAATCGCCTTAGATACACATTCATTATTCTGCAACAATGCGGGCCATAAAAATTGCTGAACAATCGTCGACTTCTGATTCGATTGCGTTGTTCTCACGTGTTTATTTGGATTTATTGTGCTTAGGTTGAAAGCAGTGTCGAGTTGATAGGGTGGGATTTGATTGCTCAACTTCCATCCAAGACGTGCAACCTTTTGAATGTATCCCGTTAGTGCATCGAGGAGTTGATTAATGCAAGAATATCCATGCAATGTCGTATAGATCTATTGCGAAAAATAAATAAAATTTTTATTGCAAAGCAGGCAGTGCAAAATTGAATTTGATGGGTGGAAATAAAATAAATTGATAGCAATTTGTGTTGAGAAATGTAAATAATTTGTTTGACAGAAAAACGGGTGGAGGGTTGGGATTTTTAAATTTTATAGGAAATTTTAAAAGTTTTATAGCAAAGCTTAAAATTTTATAGCAAAATTTAACTTTTCATAAATAAATGAAAATAATTCTTCCCCTCGCCAATTTTAAAATAAAATGAAGATAAAGCTTTTCAAGTGCTCCTGCTCGACTCACCTGTGTGGCAACCGCATTTTCAATTTCATCGAGACAAAATAAATCTGAGGTCGATAATAAATAATTTTTAATTGAATTCTCGAGTGCAACTGATGCTTCTCGTTGCGTTTCCGACACGCCATTATGATTATTGCTGTTATCAAATGCACATAATACACGTTTTGCTTCGGTGAGCTTCCTCTCTCGAAGATTATGGCATGATCTAAACGCGAGCTGTTTGAATGAAAGTATCATGACGATGTTGTGACATAAATAAGAAAGAAAGAAGAGTAAATGAACTTTATAATGTAATCTAATGTAAAATCATAGCTGCTTGCGCTTTTACTTTCTCGACAGTCTCTTTAATGCGCAATCACCATAACTTAAGGCTCTAAATGATAAATTGATTTACTCACGACAACGATGGAGAATAAAATTTTCAATTTAACGGATTCGGCGATATGGAAATGGCTTGAGTCACTTAGCAACTTTAGAGTGTCGAGCCTGAGGCATTTGTACATCTGATTATATTCTTCGATGAGATTCCTAAAGAAAATTAAATTGACAAAATTCTCTTTCGAGTTGAATTTATTAATATTTAAGGGTTGAATTGGAAATTTTGGCACATAATTTTGAATTATTAAAAAAATTAAAGCATTAATAAGAACTTTTAACAAATTTGTGATGACCTAACTGACAAATTTCCCCCTCACATTGTTAGCAATTTCTACATACTTTTGTTCATCGAGCTCTGTCTCCGAATGATAGCCATCGCTCTCTGAATTGTTGTCCGATTTATTTGATGATTCGCTTTCATTGTGACTATAATTGGTAACTGGTAGTTGCATGAGTGAGAGGACAGTTTTTGTGCCTTTCATCGACTCGATAATTATCTTTGCGGCGGAACTGCGACAATGAGTGTGTTTCAATATAATTAGTTAGGATCGGATAACATTTCGGTCATTAATCAAATAGGAATTTTGAGATTTTTTAAAAATTGAAATTCCAGGATTTTTTAAAATCCAGGAAAATATCGTAAAATCGAAAAAACTCACTTCTCCTTAAAATTGACATCCCTGTCATATTTCTTGATGTGATTCAGACAAATCAGTGCCTCTTTGTCCTTTTCCACTCGCTGTCGAAGCTGATCGATAAATTCGTGGAGCCGCTTCAATGAGTGAACTTCCAATTTTGTCAATAGAATTTTATTATTTATCAATCGTTTCTGAATATCATCGTACTTGTACGACAGGAGCCTCTGATGGGATGAATGTTGTGGATCGGAAGTCGAATGACTTTCCGACTCATCAATTATGTTTATGGCATGTTTGTAAGTTTCGATGTGAAGCTGAAGTTCACTTTTAATGGCCAAATGGAGAGAAATGAAATTTCCATGTTCATTTGTCAAATGTGTTAAGCCGTGGAAACCCAGACCTAAAATTTGAGTGATATTTGTGTGTGTATACGGAGTCGATTGCAATCAGTCAACATAAATAATCAAATTAAGGTATGGCAATGAAAATTTATCATAGTGATTGATTTTGAATCGGGCAGGTATTGAGTAATGTTAGGATGGACAAAAATTTGATTTACTTTTTAAAATAATTTGAGAATAAATTTTTTTTAAATTAATTCAAATATTTTTATATTTTTGTACAACCACCAACACTCACTGAACAAATAATCACATCATACTTGACAACTCACCTTGCACGGCACTATCCATCAAACTCCCTTTCTCCCTCAAGTCCGCTTTGATTTGATTCGAATACAATCCAATTAGCATCACGAGTCTCTCACACTTTCTGATTAGCGAATATTCACATGGGCTTCCAAATATCTTCACTAAATGCCAAATAATTCCGTCTACGGTAACGTGTGGCTTTTCACCGGGAATTAATGCATTTAATCTGAAAGCACATGAAGCATGAGAGAGTGGAATTGGGAAAAAAGAGAGAAGAAGAAGAAAATTCAATTAAATGTCGGGATATGCATGAAGATTCATTTAACAAATAATCTCTGCGCTCTATAGAAAGCTTAATTTTTTTAAAGCACACCGGCAGGGAGTGGTCTTCGCTGCTGGTTTAATTAATTGTTTTGATTGTCTTAGAAAGTTCGCAAGAAAGATAATTTTGGAATTTTAACGGTTTTTTAAATTTTGAATTAAACGTAGAACTTCAAAATATTTTGAAACAAAATTTTTTTGAGTTTAAGAAGAGGTTTTTTTAAATAGGCTCTTTTTAGGCTCTTTACAGGCTTTTTATTTTTTTCTTCATAGCACTTGAAAGTCTTTAAAAAAATCACTAATGTCATTTTTAACGTTTTATATCCTCAATTGCAATTGTTATTTTATCTTTTCACAATTTTCTCCATGTTCTTTCCTCTGTACCTGTTAAATAGACACTCCAACAGTTTCGAGCTATATGGTAATGCTTCGGCCAATAAATCTAATGGCATTTCGCATGCTACCAAACATAATGCAGACGGACTAAGGCGATTAATTAAATGAGCTGCCTCAACGTATTGTCTTCCTTCACATAAAACTGTTAGACGTCGCAGGACCTGATGAGCATTTAATGAGCCCCCACGTTCCTGCTTATTACAGATTCTTATTCTCTCTCGACTATTCATTGCTTTAATGGGACTTTTAACACATTATAAGTCGCTGCCTTTTTTACACTTGAATTTATTTTTATTACACTTCTTTAATGTCTCTATTATGCAATGCTGAGATTATGTGTAAGCAATTTACAAGCACTGCTAATTGAGATTATAGAAGTCTCTGTGGGCTCGGCAATTATTCTTTAAAAATTTCTTCACTATTACCGCACTCGTCGACGACCGCACTGAGACTGTTTTGGCAGATATTCAATGTTAAGTTCAGAGCCACCAGTTCTGGACAATGAGACGACGAAAGTGCCGATTTGCACGCGAAACCGGTTAATCATCTTTCTTTCTCTCTCTCAAAAAATATAATAAATATTTCTTTAACAGTCAGTCACTCGTCTATACCACTTTTCTTTTCATTTTGAGCAAAAATTTCTTTATTTTCTTCTCTCCATGAGACATGCTCGAGTCTTTATCACTCATGCGGTATTTTGATGGAGATTTTTACAAAACAACCTGGGTTGGTTGATTTTAAAATTAAAAGTGCGATAGTTGAATTTAATTATCCAAGAAAAAATTAATTTTCCTGGATTATAAAAAATCCTGGCATTTTTAAAAATCTTAAATTATTTTTGTTTTATTATAAAATGAATATTTAGAAATAATTTATCAGAATATCCACACATTCTCGAGTCCACGGTACACCAATTCATCTTTAATGAAAATGTTCATTGGAGTGCTATTAAATGTTTACGTTAAACGATCGAAAAAAGTTATGCCTTTTGCATTTCTTTCATTATCAAGACCGGAGAGTGCCATACAACAACAACATTGCTCTTCTCTCTCTCTCTCTCTTTATCACAACCATATATTTATGACTCAATGTGTCTTCTAAAATACCTCACGTACGATCCGTAAATATACAGTGCACAATGAAGTTAAGAGTCAACTATATGGCTCTAAAAGTGGGTCGTTGTGCGAATGCCAAAAACAAAGTTGAGTGAGAGAGAGAGAATGTTGATATGAAAGTTGAATTCTCGAATGCTTTCATAGGTCATTGATTGCCGATGCTTTTGCACAAATAAAAAAATGTGTACATGCGACAGAGCCATCGAGCATAAAAATGTCCATGCTTTTTTCTTTCAATGCAACGAGCACATAAAGTAAAAGCTAGGCGCGATATGAATGCACACATAATAGTGATTGATGGTGTACGATTAGCAAGTTTGTAACCGCATCGGTATCTAACCGTGAGAGAGCGATAAATTACGTGTTGAAGTGATGACTTTTGATTTCGCAATTAAACGGCTAATGATGGAATCCATAAAAGATTTCAACGTGCAGATCCTTGATATTGAATACGATCACAAGAGAAAACTGCTAGAAAATTTTAAATTTTTTATTACGAATTTTTACCCCCAAAAATTTCGATCAAAACAACCATCAAAAATTTTTAAATTTAATTTTTTTTTAAATTTAACAACTTAAAATTTCAATCCCTTGACTCGACACAATAAATCACATTTTTCATCCTGCAGTCGCAATTGAATTGAGGATTATCGAAATGAATTCTAGCTCAATTCTCTCGATTGGATTAAAGCTTTGGAATTGATAGCAAACCGTATATAAAAAAATTTAATTTAATTAAGAAAATTCTCATTTTTTCAATATAAAATGACCAATCGAGAATTCTCCAAACGACAGTCGATGGATGGTGGTCTCTTTTGGTTGTGCAAAAATTCTTTTAATTCACCTAAAAGAAGTTGTGGCAATTAGAGGACATCATCGAAGCTTGTAGCTGATAATCGAAATTGACGTCGCAATGGATTTTTTCGACAGGAGCAATTTGTCACTGGCGAGAGTGGAAGCGAGGTAAAAATTTCATGTGACACATTTTAAGTGGGTCCGATGATGAAAGAGTAAAAAAATCAATTAAATTTTTTGTCATTAACCAGAATCAGCTCCGGGAGTGGTCCAAAAATGTTGGGTTGGAATGTTGCGGCCGATGAGTTGAAGAATATTCCCGAACATTGGCTGGGCTTTGAGGAACCAGAGGCGTCATTGCATTATCTACTCGGCATTCTTTACATTGCTTTTACAGTCTTCTCACTTGTGGGCAATGGACTCGTTATCTGGATATTTTCTTGGTGAGTAAAAATTTAATGAAGATTAGATTTTTTTACGATAAGCCTAGTGAAATTTTATTAAATATTTGTGTCAATTATTTTCAGGTTTTTCTGTATCTAATTTTTCTCCTTTCTATTTGCATCAATGCAAGAAAAATAAATCTTGAAGCGTTACTTAAGAAAATTTCTCTTATCGAATTTATTTCATTTCAATCTCAAATCGATATTTGCAATCTCGAGCCAAAGTAACTCAAAAAGACGTACATTCCGGGGGTTGTTCCTAAATGATTTAAATCTAAAAATATATTTTCGATAAAATCCACCCCGCACTAAATTTTCCAATTCAACGCCCATAGTAAACTTTACAAATTTTCTCTTTTCTTACAGCTCGAAATCTCTTCGAACACCATCGAATGTCTTCATTGTGAATTTGGCAATCTGTGATTTTGTGATGATGCTAAAAACTCCAATTTTCATCTACAACTCATTCCATCGTGGATTTGCGCTTGGCGTTTGGGGTTGTCGAGTATTTGGGTTGATGGGTGCATTGAGTGGCATTGGAGCGGCATCGACGAATGCTTGCATTGCTTACGATCGGTACAAGACGATTGCGAAACCTCTCGGTGGAAGATTGTCAATGAAAAAGGCATTCTTGATACTCTTAATGATCTGGGGATATGTCATGCCGTTTTCTATTGCGCCTTACTTAGAAGTGTGGGGGAGATTTGTACCTGAGGGATTTTTGACATCATGCACGTTCGACTATCTCACTGACTCGTTTGACATTCGTATGTTTGTTGCTTCTATTTTTACATTCAGTTACTGCATCCCGATGAGCTTGATTTTGTTCTTCTACAGTCGAATTGTATCACAAGTTGTGGCACACGAGAAAGCTTTGAGGTGATTTCAAAAATAATTTATTTTTAATCTCGGATTTAAAATTAATCCTTGAGTAAGAATTTAAATCTTAATCCGCTTGTTCCATCCACTGAAATAATCTTCAAAGTTTTAAATTAATTAATTTTTTTCCCCAGAGAACAAGCGAAGAAAATGAATGTGGAAAGCTTACGATCAAATATCGACCAGCAGAAAGCTTGCGTTGAAATTCGAATAGCGAAGGCAGCAATCACTGTCTGCTTCTTATTTGTATGCTCTTGGACGCCATATGCCGTTCTGGTAATGTCCAACTATAAATTTTTCATTAGCATGATGAATAATTTTTTTATGGATGTTCTTTCAGGCACTCATCGGAGCTTTTGGCGATAAAACACTTTTGACACCAGGTGTGACAATGATTCCTGCGCTGACTTGCAAATTTGTCGCATGTTTAGATCCATGGATCTATGCGATTAGTCATCCTCGATATCGCCTCGAACTACAACATCGAATGCCATGGTAACGCTGAAGTCTGAGTGAAAATTTGTTGAGAATTTTTTTCATAAAAATTTTGAGTAGAAGATAATTTCGGAACCATAAAATTTTCACCCAAACAATTCATCTCGCAACGACGAAAGAGATAAAATTTAATTTTGCTGGAAATGATTTGGAATGATTGAAATTGAATTTTTATCCTCCTTCTTTTTTTTCTTCCTGTCTTCTTCCCTCGCTCACATCCTTTACACAGGTTGGCAATCAACGAGAAGGCTGAAACTACATCGGCAACGACCGAGGTAACTACAATGGCAAATATGGCTACATCTACAACCTAATGAGATAATCGATAATTCATTAAACATTGAATTTAAATTATCGCAAAATGACGACTTTTGCTCGAACACGGAAAACTCTCTCTTGAACATTTCCCATGTGTGTGTGTAATCATTTGGGCATTTATTATTTCATTATATTTATATGTTTTGTTTTTTGAGCATGAACCAAAAAAATACAAAAAAAAAATAAATTAGAGCAGAATTAAAAAAGTTTTTTAAATGAATTTTTTAGCATTTGAGAGAAATGTGAAAATTCTATTACGAGAGTTAAATTGAAAATCCAGAAATAAGTCATTACAATAGCTCAATAAAGTTGAGTTTTTTTAAACTTATGCGAGGTGAACATTGAGAAACAAATTAATTAGTGGGAAGTTAAACTTTTTTGAGAGTTTTGCTTAAATTGTAAAGAGTGAAGAGGACACACAAAGTTCTTGACTGAGTTTGAAATTTAATTTAGACAACAATAAGCTGACATCAGAAACATAAAGAATTAAATTTAAAAAATTTGTTGTTTAAATTTAAATTTAACAGTTAAAAATTTTTCATAAACTAGGTTTAAAATTAATGGTTTAAAAATTTGAATTTTTTAAATTTTTGTGGTTTTAAAATTTTAAATAATGTAAAACTTAACGGTTTTAAAAAATTTAAAAAGTTAAAAATTAAAAAATTGCAAAAAATAAAAATTTAATAAAAGTTACAAAATTCTATTTTCTTAAAACTATTTAGGTTTTCATGTCTTCACAATAAATTAAATTTTCTCAAATATAATTTTTCAACAAACAATATAAAAAAGTTGACGTCAATTTTCGATGGAATTTCCTGGATTTATATCTTTAAATCATATCAAACTCAAGTTACGCAATCTTATCATTATATAAAATTTTTTACGTGTTGAATTTCCCCACAAAATTTGATAAAATTTATTTTTTAGTTTCTTATCAATTGTCAACATAATCTTTTAAAAAATTCAAACGTTTTAAATTTGTCAAGTGTCAAAAAATAATTTTGGACTGCAAAAAAATTCAAGAGTCCTTATTCAAGAAAACGAAAAAAATTAATTTATTCATTTTTAAGAGATCTTAAATTATTGTCCTTAATTTTAAAAGTTTCTGTACAAAAACTTGATTAACTGATTTTAAAATGGTAACACACACACACACAATTTTAGTCTGCACTCTTGTTAAATATTAATTGTAGATTCATTATTTTTTTTATGAAATGAGGAAAAACTGTTAAGATTGTCATAGTTTGGGTTTTACCTTTCCTGCCTATTTGTTAATTATTTTTACCTTCCCGAGTTTATGATAAGATTAACAAATCGGTTTTGATAAAAACTTTTTATATAAAGCACTATTTCATTTTTTCCTCAGTTTATTTTTTGATCGTGAGGAAAATTGTCGTAAAAAATATCAAAGATTAAGAAAATGTCCGATCTTGAAGTTTTAGCAAAATATCCAAACAAAAAAGCGACTCCTGGGTTAGGAGAAATTTTTCATGAAAAACTTCTCGTACGCAACAATAGTTCAGATATTAAAGATCCTCAAGTTCATCCGCCTGCAATTTTCGCGGACATTGAGCGTGTGAAAAATTTCGAAGTGTTCGAAGATGATGTTTTTCTTTGCGGATTTCCTCGCAGTGGAACAACTCTGTCACAACAGATGCTTTGGCTTATCGCGCATGATTTTGACTTTGAAGCTGCTGAAAAAGTTGACGTGTACAATCGAACTCAAGATTTTAGGTGAGGAAAAATTTTAAATT
The DNA here is from genome assembly GCA_038502055.1 of Tanytarsus gracilentus. Lineage (NCBI taxonomy): Eukaryota > Metazoa > Arthropoda > Insecta > Diptera > Chironomidae > Tanytarsus > Tanytarsus gracilentus. The sequence goes on along the minus strand of JAXRKN010000043.1, from coordinate 1,830,191 downwards.
TAAGTTCTTACAGTTTGACGATAATTTTTTTTAATTTAGCTACTTTTCGGTGCTTTACGGACTTCAAGGTGTGGCAAAAGATCACATTGAAAAACTTGAACGTCCACGAGTACTAAAAACTCATTATGGTGTTCAATTTTTGCCGCCACAAGTTTGGACAAAAAATCCAAAAATTGTTTTTATTTCTCGTGATGTCAAAGACGTTGCAGTTTCTTGCTTCTTCATTCGCAATTTGTATTTCCGTGAAGAGTTAGACTCAATGGAGGAACACTACGACGATTTTTTGAATGATAAAATGTGGTTCGCACCATACAGAGAATATTTGAAGAACTTTGAAGCATTGAGGGGAAAACCAAATATTTTATTTTTAACATACGAAGAAGTCACTGCTGACATCAAAACTGCGATTAGAAATGTTGCAAAATTTTTGGGTAAAGAAGCTTCGGATGAAAATGTCGACAAACTTGCAGCTCTCCTTGACTTTAAAGTCATGAAAAGTGAGATTTATTTAAATTTTTAAAATTTATTTAACACTTTTTAAATCTAGAAAATCCGTTGACGAACATGAAAAAATACTGGGATGAGTTTAATCAAGCAAAAGGACGTCCTGAGGACCCAGATAATTTCATTAGAAAAGGTAAAGTTGGTGGTTATAGTGAACACATGTCAGAAGAATTTGCAATGAGATTTAATAAGTGGATGGCTGAAGAACCAAAGAAGGAATAAAAAATTATAAGTTGTTAAAAAATTAAAAATATGCGGGAAAATGTGTATAAAATAAAAATTTAATTAAGATAGCAAAATTTATGTATCACGTAGTTTTCTATTGCGTCTTACTTAGAAGTGTGAGGTAGATTTGTACCTGAGGGATTTTTGACATCATGCACGGATGACTATCTCGTTTGATTTAGCATTGATTTTTAATCTTTTTGGATTTAAAATTAATCCAGAAGTGGAACATGTTCTTTAACTTTTAAAATTTTAAACATGAACTTAAAAAAATAATTAGAGCAAAAATCGCGAGAGTTAAATTGAAAATCCAGAAATAAGTCATTACAATAGCTCTAAACTTTTTTGAGATTTGCTTAAATTGTAAAGAGTGAAGAGGATGGTAAACAAACACAAAGTTCTTGGCTGAGTTTACAATTTAATTTAGACAACAATAAGCTGACATCAGAAACATAAAAAATTTGTTGTTTAAATTTAAATTTAACCGTAAAAAAATTTTTCATAAACTAATGGTTTAAAAATTTGAATATTTTAAATTTTTGTGGTTTTAAAATTTTAAATAATGTAAAACTTAACGGTTTTAAAAAATTTAAATAGTTAAAAATTAAAAAAATTGCAAAAAATAAAAATTTAATAAAAGTAACAAAATTCAGTTTTTCTTAAAACTATTAAGGTTTATTAATTAAAGTTTTCATGTCTTCACAATAAATTAAAATTTTTTCAAATATAATATTTCAACAAAGAAACAAACAATATAAAATAGTTGCCGTCAATCTTCGATGGAATTTACTGGATTTATATCTATAAATCATACTATAGGAGGGAGTTGAATTATAAATTTCTTCAAAAATAACATTTTTTAATCACCTGCTTAAACAAAGCATGATAGCCTAAACATTTATATATTTAATTTTTAGCATTGGACTTTAGCTTTCTAACGGTAGTAAAATTTTTTGGCAACAAGCATGTTCAGGTCTTAAACAGCTGCTTTTACTGAAACCCATACGTTTTTTGACATAGCAAATTCAGTTTTTTCATCAGTTTTCCTTTAAAAGTATCTTGGAAAATTCTGAAAAAATTCTCAAGTGTTGGACTTAAATGTGGCTTCCTTTGAGTGAAGTTTCAAATTTTTTACAATGTCGGTTTCATAAGATCCAGTACCTTTTATAAAAATACAGTTTTGGGGTCCCACTGTACTTCTTGTGCATCATATTTTGAATCTGACTTTAAATTCCAACTCCTTGATTAAATACCTATCCAGCAATATACATATGTCATAAGTTATGCTTAGTTATCAGCCAAATCGAAGCCCATTATTGTCAACTGGATCTTTTTTTCTCTCAGCGGAACCAACAACAAAGTTTGAAAGTAGGAAATCACATCAAATTTCTTCTTTTTCTACTCATTCTCCATACAAATTCTCTGATTGTACGAATGTTCGCTCTCCTTTAAACTTTAGGCTCTGAAAAATCGTATTTCCAGTCATTGAATAAGCATTCATGCAAGGCATCATTTGTTCCTTTGACTTTGCTCAATCAGAATCTGAAAAAAAATTTGAAAAAAATTCATCCAGCTCTGCTGTACAGCTGATTATTGTTGGTTCCGCTGAGAAAAAAAAGATCCAGTAGACAATAATGGGCACCGATTTGGCTGATAACTTAGCAAAACCTATGACATATGTATATTGCTGGATAGGTATTTAATCAAGAAGTTGGAATTTAAAGTCAGATTCAAAATATGATGCACAAGAAGTACATTGGGACCCCAAAACTGTATTTTTATAAAAGGTACTGGATCTTATGGAACCGACATTGTGAAAAATTTGAAACTGCACTCAAAGGAAGCCACATTTAAGTCCAACACTTGAGAATTTTTTCAGAATTTTCCAAGATACTTTTAAAGGAAAACTGATGAAAAAACTGAATTTGCTATGTCAAAAAACGTATGGGTTTCAGTAAAAGCAGCTGTTTAAGACCTGAACATGCTTGTTGCCAAAAAATTTTACTACCGTTAGAAAGCTAAAGTCCAATGCTAAAAATTAAATATATAAATGTTTAGGCTATCATGCTTTGTTTAAGCAGGTGATTAAAAAATGTTATTTTTGAAGAAATTTATAATTCAACTCCCTCCTATAGTATCAAACTCAAGTTACGCAATCTTATCGCTACAAAAATTTTTACGTGTTAAATTACCCAACAAAATTTGATAAAATTTGTTTTTAGAAAACTTCCCCGCTGATATTAGAAAACTATTTTCTTATCAACATTTAAACATTCAAGTACAAAAATAAATTATATAAAAGTCTACAAGAGTATTAAATTTGGCTAGTGTCAAAAAATAATTTTAATTAAATTGTGGACTGCAAAAAAATTTTGAGTCCTTATTTAAGAAAACAAAAACTAAACAATAAAAATAAATTTAAAAATTTTCCATTCATTTTTAAGAGTTCTAAAATCATTGTCCTTAATTTTAAAAGTTTCTGTACAAAACTTGATTAACTGATTTTAAAATGGTAACACACACACAATTTTAGTCTGCACTCTTTTAAATATAATTAATACTTGTACTCATTAACTTTTTTTAAAAATATAAAAATTATTTTATATTTGTTATCTTTCCTCCTATTTTTAACATTTTTACCTTCCATTTATAAATAACCATCTTACTTTACATATTTTTCAGTATTTTTTATCGTAATGACATTAAAAAATGCATCTAATACAAACCACACCCTAAATTTCATTCTACAAATTATCCCCGCAATTTTCGGACATTACTTAAATTTCAAGTTTCAAGATGATGTTTTTCTTTCGATTTCCTTATGAAATCTTCAAAAATTGCTTATCGCATATTTTTTTTTTTATGGTGAAAAATTGTCTTTTTCAATCAACTCATGATTTTATTTGATGAGAAATTTTAAATTTAAGTTTACAGTTTGACGATAATTTTTTTAATTTACACTTTTCGGTGCTTTACGGACTTCAAGGTGTGGCAAAAGATACATTAAAAACTTAACTACAGACAAAAACATATGGTGTAATTTTCGCCACAAGTTTACAAAAAATAAAAATTGTTTTATTCTCGTGATGTCAGACTTACAGTTCTTCTTCTTATTCCAATTTGTATTTCCGTAAGATTAGCCAATGGAGGAACAAAGATTTTTGAATGATAAAATTGTTCGCACATACAGAGAATATTTAAGAACACATTGGAAAACCAAAATTATTTAACAACAAGAAGCACGCGACAAAAACATAGAAATGTCAAAATTTTGAAAAACTGGAGAAATAAAATTGCAGCTCCACTTTAAATATAAAAGTTATTTAAATTTATTATTTAAATAAATATCTTACGAATAAAAAATGAAAAACAAAAGGACGTCCTGAGGACCCAGATAATTTAAGTTATAGTGAACACCTCTCAGAAGAGTTAGTGATGATAAGTGGATGGCTGAAGAACCAATGAAGAAATAAAAAATTAATGTTAAAAAATCAGGCATTTAAATCAGGCGGTTTTTTGCAATCGACTCGATTTTTTTGGTAGGCAATTTTAATCTTCACTCTTTTTTTTTCAAACATTAAAATTCTCAGGTAAAATTTTGAGGGCGTGGTTTAAGATTTACTAAAGATTAAACTAAAGATTAAACATCGTGAAAAAAACTATTTTTTGAAAGTTACGAAGTTAATGTTTTAATATAAAATCGTGAAACTATAAAAATAATAAGCTGAAAACTGATAAACTTATTTTTTTGGATTTTACAAAATACTATTAGGGTGTTTTTTACTAAAAACGGAAATTCAGCACTGAAAATATTATTTGGTATGATTTTAACTTTGATGAATTTTTAAAAACGATATCTTTACATGGTGCAGTTTAACGCATCAATTAAGTCAAAAAAAGTATGGAAACAATTCTCTAATTTGATACCTAACTATGGAAATTTGTGAAACATACTGGGTACGGGGGCTCGCGATGTGATTTTCAAAGAAATTAATAGAATGTGGATATTTCAAAATTTTCATGTTGTTTAAATTTAAATTTAACCGTAAAAAAATTTTCATAAACTAATGGTTTAAAAATTTGAATATTTTAAATTTTTGTGGTTTTAAAATTTTAAATAATGTAAAACTTAACGGTTTTAAAAAATTTAAATAGTTAAAAATTAAAAAAATTGCAAAAAATAAAAATTTAATAAAAGTAACAAAATTCAGTTTTTCTTAAAACTATTTAGGTTTATTAATTAAAGTTTTCATGTCTTCACAATAAATTAAAATTTTTTCAAATATAATATTTCAACAAAGAAACAAACAATATAAAATAGTTGCCGTCAATCTTCGATGGAATTTACTGGATTTATATCTATAAATCATATCAAACTCAAGTTACGCAATCTTATCGCTACAAAAATTTTTACGTGTTAAATTACCCAACAAAATTTGATAAAATTTGTTTTTAGAAAACTTCCCCACTGATATTAGAAAACTATTTTCTTATCAACATTTAAACATTCAAGTACAAAAATAAATTATATAAAAGTCTACAAGAGTATTAAATTTGGCTAGTGTCAAAAAATAATTTTAATTAAATTGTGGACTGCAAAAAAATTTTGAGTCCTTATTTAAGAAAACAAAAACTAAACAATAAAAATAAATTTAAAAATTTTCCATTCATTTTTAAGAGTTCTAAAATCATTGTCCTTAATTTTAAAAGTTTCTGTACAAAACTTGATTAACTGATTTTAAAATGGTAACACACACACAATTTTAGTCTGCACTCTTGTTAAATATAATTAATGATCTTGTAGCTTCATTAACTTTTTTTTATAAAATGATGAAAAAATTGTTAAGTTTGTCATAGTTTGGGTTTTATCTTTCCTGCCTATTTGTTAACTATTTTTACCTTCCCGAGTTTATTATAAGATTAACCAATCGGTTTTGATAAAAACTTTTTATATAAAGCACTATTTCATTTTTTCCTCAGTTTATTTTTTGATCGTGAGGAAAATTGTCGTAAAAAATATCAAAGATTAAGAAAATGTCCGATCTTGAAGTTTTAGCAAAATATCCAAACAAAAAAGCGACTCCTGGGTTAGGAGAAATTTTTCATGAAAAACTTCTCGTACGCAACAATAGTTCAGATATTAAAGATCCTCAAGTTCATCCGCCTGCAATTTTCGCGGACATTGAGCGTGTGAAAAATTTCGAAGTGTTCGAAGATGATGTTTTTCTTTGCGGATTTCCTCGCAGTGGAACAACTCTGTCACAACAGATGCTTTGGCTTATCGCGCATGATTTTGACTTTGAAGCTGCTGAAAAAGTTGACGTGTACAATCGAACTCAAGATTTTAGGTGAGGAAAAATTTTAAATTTAAGTTCTTACAGTTTGACGATAATTTTTTTTAATTTAGCTACTTTTCGGTGCTTTACGGACTTCAAGGTGTGGCAAAAGATCACATTGAAAAACTTGAACGTCCACGAGTACTAAAAACTCATTATGGTGTTCAATTTTTGCCGCCACAAGTTTGGACAAAAAATCCAAAAATTGTTTTTATTTCTCGTGATGTCAAAGACGTTGCAGTTTCTTGCTTCTTCATTCGCAATTTGTATTTCCGTGAAGAGTTAGACTCAATGGAGGAACACTACGACGATTTTTTGAATGATAAAATGTGGTTCGCACCATACAGAGAATATTTGAAGAACTTTGAAGCATTGAGGGGAAAACCAAATATTTTATTTTTAACATACGAAGAAGTCACTGCTGACATCAAAACTGCGATTAGAAATGTTGCAAAATTTTTGGGTAAAGAAGCTTCGGATGAAAATGTCGACAAACTTGCAGCTCTCCTTGACTTTAAAGTCATGAAAAGTGAGATTTATTTAAATTTTTAAAATTTATTTAACACTTTTTAAATCTAGAAAATCCGTTGACGAACATGAAAAAATACTGGGATGAGTTTAATCAAGCAAAAGGACGTCCTGAGGACCCAGATAATTTCATTAGAAAAGGTAAAGTTGGTGGTTATAGTGAACACATGTCAGAAGAATTTGCAATGAGATTTAATAAGTGGATGGCTGAAGAACCAAAGAAGGAATAAAAAATTATAAGTTGTTAAAAAATTAAAAATATGCGGGAAAATGTGTATAAAATAAAAATTTAATTAAAATAGCAAAATTTATGTATCACGTAGTTTTCTATTGCGTCTTACTTAGAAGTGTGAGGTTGATTTGTACATGAAGGATTTTTGACATCATGCACGTTCGACTATCTCACTGATTCGTTTGATTGATTTTTAATCTTGTTGGATTTAAAATAATCCAGAAGTGGAACATGTTCTTAAAATTTTAAAATCTTAACCGTAAACTTAAAAAAATAATTAGAGCAGAACTAAAAAAGTTTTTTAATGAATTTTTAGCATTTGAGAGTAATGTGAAAATTCTATTACGAGAGTTAAATTAAAAATACAGAAATAAGTCATTACAATAGATCAATAAAGTTGAGTTTTTCAAACTTATGCGAGGTGAACATTGAGAAACAAATTAATTAGTGGGAAGTTAAACTTTTTTGAGAGTTTTGCTTAAATTGTAAAGAGTGAAGAGGAAACACAAAGTTCTTGACTGAGTTTGAAATTTAATTTAGACAACAATAAGCTGACATCAGAAACATAAAGAATTAAAATTAAAAAATTTTGTATAAAACTTATATTTGAATTTTTTTAAAACAACCTCAAAAATTTAGTTTCAAACTTTTTCACGCTCTAATTAACAATCTCGAGCTGATTTTTAATTTCCCTCGCTGCACAATGCAGTCAAAGCACCGTCATCGTATGCACAAGCCGGCTTTCATTCTCTAACTTCATCTATACACACATTGAGTTATAACATTTCCTTCCTCGCATTTCTCACGCTGTCTACATGAAAACAATACTGATGCTGTTGTTGGATCTGCAGTCGAAGGCACAAATGGAAAGCATGTTTAAAAGTTTGAACACTTACACAAATGTCAAATGATGTAAAATTTCTCGAGATGCATCGCCAAAATCATTCCAGTGACATGCGCAGTTGTGACCACTGGAAAGTATCCTCACCGACGCCTATGTGCTATGCTGTGTGCCATAACGTACTCGACTCCGTGGAATAATGTACGGAAAAAGTTTTTAAGTAAATTTTCGAGTCAAAAGGTGAGAAAGAGCAAAAAATTTGCCACAATTCGCGAAATAAAAGAGTCTTTTAATAAAGAAAAGTGAAGTTTTAACCCCAATTAAAGTTTTACACAATTAAAAAAATTCGCTCATAAATTCTTAAAGATTTTTCCAATCACATAATCTCGACACACTGCGAGAGGAATTTTTTCCGTGTTCCTTTCCCATGTATACACAATTTCCACACCATTCACTCACTCACTCGCTCGCTAGAAGTTTGCAGATTTGGCAGCCACTCGCTCGCGTCCTGCTCTCGTTATCGCATTTTATTGAAATTCGCAGAGAGAGTCAAGTTGTTCTGTTTAATAATAAAATTTTAATTATGGAGAAATTTTAACAATAACCAAAAAGAAGAATTTCTCTGAGTATACACACGCCTTACAATTGCATGCACGAAGAAAAAGTTCGCTATTGAACAATTCGGAGGGAGTGTGAGAAAATAAAACAACGCGAAGAAAAATGAAATTATGAGTGAAGAAAAAAGTTAAAGTTGCAGAAGTAATAAATATTTTTTTGGACTGTGTGATGGAAGGGTGTGAACGTGAAAAAGTCGATGAGGATTAAATAAAATTCATTCGTTTCAGGAGGTTCGTTATAAAAAGGTGTGTGTTTTGTGAATTGTGTCAGTGAAGGGGAAGAAATGAGTTTAATTAAAAAATATTTGATAGAAAAAATAATTTTTACATCGCAACTGGCGATTCTTACAAGCAAAAAAAAAGATTCAAGATAACGAAGAATAATTCGTGGATTATGTGCAAAAATTACTTGACGCTAAGCTTATGTGAAGCTTTAATCCCCTGGAATAACACACATAAATTGCATGGCGAAATAAAAACGATTTAAGATGAGAATTTTTTGCTTTTTCTTATATTGAGGGAATGAAAAAATGTTTGAGGGTGGATTGCGATATTTTTTAACACACGAAAAAAAATGATTGATTGAATTTTTGAAGTAAAATTTGAAGTCAATCTTGATTATTCACTTTCAATGAAACATTCAAACTTTTTTCTTGATGCCTGCGGGGATTTTGAGATTGTGAAAAAAGAGAGAGAAATTTTTGTTTTTCATCAAAACAAATTTAAAAGGTTCACCGAGGGGTAATAACCCTTGTATTTTAAAATTTTCATCACTTTATATCAGATAAAATCAAAACTTCTAAATTTTCTTGAAATTTTCAAACTTTGAAGATTATTTTCGATAACCCACTGATAATTGGATAAATAAACTAAATTAACAGCTTCGAATGCACGTCAGACGAAGGCTTTAAAACTGTCAAAAGTCAACAGCAGTCTCTCATGGCGCTCGAATACTTTTCTATCTATATACTTGTCAAAGTTTGTAAAAAAGATTGAAAAGTTGAAAGTCCTAAGAAGGAAAGTTTTCTCGAGGGTAAAAGCAAACATTCACAAAAAAGGCTTTGAGGGTCTTTAAATTGAAAATTTTTAAAATTAATTACTTTTACTTTAAAAATTAAATTTAATAAAATTAAAAAAGTGAACCTGAGTAATTGCCCTTTTTAAATACTTTTAAAATTCACAATTTAAACAAAAGTTTTTATTCTGTTAAAGACATAAAAATACAAAAAATCTCTTAACAAAAATGAGAAGAGCCAAAAAAAATTGCGCAAACTACAATTTCAGGAATTTTCTCTCCACCGAACCTTCGGAAACTTCTTAAGAAAATATTTGCACAGGAAAAATAAATCAAAACAATTGAAAAGTTATAAATTTATGTCCTCAGTCCCGGAATTCTTATGTAAACTTATTATTTAGGGGTAAAAATGCTTGTCGAGCATATGAAAAAGCACTTAAAGTTTGAAAAGTTTTCTTAGGACATTTCTCGATAATTTTAACCTCAAATATTCCTCCATAAAACCGAATCGTCTTATAATTCTCAACCCATTGTGTTTGCACGCTTAGAAATTTCTCTTTGCTTCCATTCCGTGGACATTATTCATGCATTTTTCATGCTTTATGGATTTTCCATTTTTCCCATGCGAAATAATTTTGATCCATTTTTTTCCCCCAACAATAACATTATTATTATTGCTGCAATAAACGAATACAATATGTGTGTATTGTGTATACATTTGCTGTGAGCGAGCTTCGAGCTTTTGCGAGAGAACAAAAATTGCATTTTATTTTTTAATTGAATCGACAAGGAGTGTGAATTATTCAGGATATTTTTATATTTTCTCTCTCGATTTTCAGCTTTTATGCACAATTACAAAAGAAAACAAGAAAGAGAAAAAAATCCGCAACGTGCTGTCAATGTTTTCGCTAAAAATTATGAGATGAAAAATGATGAAATAAAAAGTTTTATTTGCGAAAACAAGTGAAAGAAAAACTATGAAAGTTTCAGTGAGTTTACAACGATGAGTATAGCAGCAGCAGCAACATGAAGCTTCGAGAGATGTTTAGCAAAAATAAAAGCCAAAGAATATGTCGTAGAGTAGCGTTAGTGATAGTTTTTCATTTAGTGATTTTATTACATCTATTGGATAATGTGAATTGTCAACTGTCATGGTCACCGATTCAAGTCGATTCTGAAAGTGAGTATTGATGCTTGTAAATATTGTCTCGGATACCACTTGAGGATGTTTATGTATCTCGTTGCGAGGAAAGCTTTCAAGACTTTTTTTCTTGCTTTAACAAAAGGGTTGAAAAATTTATATAAAAAATTTAAGTTGAATAAAATTTTAAATTTACTCTTTAAGTTTTCAAATCATTAAAAAGCTTTTTCGAACAAATATTTCATCATCAAATTTTTTGTCCCTCGAGCACTTTTATGTCAATATCAATAACCCGCCAATTTTCATCAAAATATTTCGTAACTAAGCTAAGGTAAAATGAAATTTTGTTGTCAACATTTCAAAGGATTTACTTCATGCCCATTGGGGGCCTATCTCATTTTTTTTTGTGTGTATGAAATTTGACTCTTCTGCCTTTGATTTGTTTATTTCGCAATCACGTATCGATTTCTCTCTCTTGTGAGCTTTATGTTCTATGAAAAGTAAAATAAATATCGTTTTTCATTAATTAAAATAGAAAACAAAATAAATGGAAAATTTACATATGGACTATGAATTATTCACGATGTGTGCATATTTAAAGAAATAATTTTTGAATTTTATGTGCACACATTTTATTGCATTCATGGTCCGATGAATATTTTTTGTATGACGTGTGATTGCTGGAGGGAAGAAAATTTAGTGATGAAAATTTTTAAGCTTAAAGCTTTGGAGACTTAAAAATAAATCTGAGTTAATAGCTGCGATTACTGTAATTGCAATTGCTAAAAGGGTCTTTTTAGCTTTTTGAGAGGCTTTTCCTGATTAATCTTAGCTGATAGTTTAAGGGTTAAAAATTGTTTAACCCTTTCTTTAAATAATTTTTAAAAAGGGGTAAAATTCTCAGGTTCAAAACAAAAATTTTCATTCTAAGAATCAATAAATAATTTCTAATAGAAATTGAACACACACAAGAAACTTTGCAAACAAAATTTATTTTCAACTTTTCTTTGCTCAAATGAAAAATCTGGGTAAAATCCGCACACATAAAAAACTCAAGAATGATCGAATAACTTTTTGGCCACTGCAACATTTTCCATATTCATTCACCAATATTACTAAACTTTGATAATTTATGACCTTACTTCTACTCACTATACGTGCCGGAGTGTAATTCAATTTCCTCTTGAATTACGCTTGAACTCAAGGCTTGGCTCAAGTCATGAAATTTTAATTATTTGACTTCTGTTAACAATTTTTCTTCTTTTTTGCAACTTCCGAAAAGCCCACGGAGCTCTGAATATTTTAAAGCTCATTTATGGGAGAAAAATTTCCCTCTTCACAGTACGCGACTCGATATTTTTCATCATTCAACTCCCATAGGGAAAAGGTATTAAAATCGTGTGATGAGGAGAAAGAAAAAAATTACACGTTTTCTCTAAACTTCTCACGTAATAAATGTCCTATCGGTCATTCTTCATACCTTATGTATGAGAAGTCAATTGAGACTATTTTCTTCGTCTTTCGCCTCCACTCAAGGGATGATGAAATTAAATTCGCGGCTGATTGTTAAACAATTTTGACCAGAGATTTATTCCCTTAAAATTAACTTAAAAGTTGATCAAAATTCACAAATATTTTTAAAAAGTTAAAAAAGCACTCACACCTTGCGTAGACCAACTTTCCTATTCGCTTAGTTTACGATCGTATTTTTGATCCCTTACTTACTATTACTTTCATCATCCTTGCCTACATACGTATGAGTTTTTTGGTTTTCATGTTCGGCAATCGTAGAAGCATAAAATAGATACATGTGAGAGTCATAAACGAAAGCACCGTCGACCGTGCCTTTCGAGTACATCCTCTCGCTCCTGACATGAACAGCTTTTTATGCTTTTAATTTAATTTTTTCTCTCTCTTGCAGGCCAAGTGGATTTGTGGACGAGAAAGTCGGTTGGTTGCGCATGTTCATGGAAAAATGATAATTATAATGAACATGATCACGCGAGGGAGAGCAATGGCAAGCATGAGATGTCAGATAAAAATTTAACGCTTCACAATGGACAGCACCATAAGCACAATCATCAACTCAGTCTCAACTGTGCATGCTGTGTAAAAGGCGGTTGTCAATGTGGCGAACAATCGCCAAATCGTTGCGCTCAGTGTGGTCTTGAGAATCATTGTTTAAATAGTACGTTATCACATTTTCATGTTGCGTTCACTAATTTTAAATTTTTTTCGCTCGCTGCAGTGTGTAATGTGACCTTAGATTCTAAGCAACTTCAAGCCAGCTCGGGACAAGCGTTCGGTTCGATTCGTTCGCCGACACTGCAAGGACCAGCTTTATGTTATTACGTTTTACGTCCTGCACCTGGACAGAGAGTGGAACTTCAAGTTTATCGACTCATTCAAGTTGGAAAGTTTGATGGAAAAAAGTGAGATCTTTAAATTCTTTGTGATTTTATTATTTGTGTCAGAGTTAAACTTCCCTTTGGTGAAATTCTATCGCAATTCTTTTTGCCTAAGTTTAAGGCGAAATAAATAATTCGAAATTAGTATTTACCTTTTCTCAAAAACATTTGACCTTTTAAATGTTGATGAATCTCAGGAACTGACTTTTAAATACCAAACACAAAAAGGTCTGAAAGTCAATGTCCAATGATTCATCAACAACCTCCTTTTTTGCTCTAATCCTCTCTGATTAACTGAGAGAGATAATTATGCTCATCATAAAAATTAATGTGCACAGATGCGAAGGCGGTCACATTCGATTTGGCGGCCTCGATGATAAGGATTTTAATGGAGCGGAATTGTGTGGAGTTAATGAACGATATTCACCGCCGGCGGTGTTATTTTCCGATGATGGAATCACGACGCTCTTATTTAGGTATGTGTTTTTGGTCCCTTTTCCTTTCTCATTCCAGTACTCCAAAAAAATTTTAACCCACCTCGTGCGAAACCTTAAAAAATAATTTCCATAATTTTTTAATGAAATTTTTTCCCTTCGTCAAAATTCTTATTTTTCTTTGCTACAATATTTAATTTGTGTAGGATTACGGAGAAAACAAGTCGATCGCAGTTTCTTGCATACTTCAGCTTTACATCATTGTCGAATCCAATAACCGGTTTCCATCCTCGTGGAGGTGAGTTTGAAGTTTTTAAACAAGAGGTAGATTCAGTGATCAAGGGGTGGAATTTTTAAATTTAACGATTTATTTAAATTTGAATTTTATATGCATAAAAAATACCAACAAAATCTAATTTTGTTTGTTTTATTCGACTAACGATTTTGTTAAGTGTTTTTATTCAAATTTATTTCCACCCCTTTTATCCAATTTTATGTATGCTCATGTGAAAATCGATTGCCGTAATTTATTGCCATATGCCAGACATACACACGAAATGGGCTTTCACATGCACACAAATTGTGTACAAATTCACTAAAATATATTGTTTCACTCCCCTTACAAAGGTCAGAGGATTACATCAACCGATTGTGACTGGTCGTACAACGATTATTCATGCCGCACACCATCTTCTTGTGCAATCGCCTCGCCAGGCTTCCCTGGCATTTATCCATCTAATCTTATATGTAGATATCACATTACAACATCGAGTGTACATACTAAAGTGAAAATTTCCTTCAATTCTCTCTTACTTCCTCATGAGTAAGTTAATATTTCAGCCTTATACAGTCCTTAAGATTTAATTATGATTCTCGATTATTTATTCATCGAAAAACACAGAAATTGTTCCACACATTTTATTGCCATCTATGAGGGAACTACACCTGGCACTGAAAGACTCGCAACGATTTGTGGACAAGATAAAAAAGAGTAAGTGACCATAAAAGAAGTTAATTATTATGGACTTTTCTTACCACCAATAAATTGTATTTGTAAAAGTTAATCAATAGCAAGTCGCTTTTTAATACTGAGAGTAATTGAAGCAAGTGCTCTAAGAGGCTTAAAGTTTTAAAATATTCTAAAATCAGGAAGAGAAAAACATTAACCTTATGTTGCCATTGAGATAGACATAAATTTTTTATGGACAATTTCTCATCGTTATTTAATGAGATAAGTTTGCTATAATTTTGCTATAAAGATTAAAGTTTTCATTGCGATAGCTCTTAAAAGAAAATTACAAAAATTTTACCTCAAATTTGGTAATTCTTAATTATTCATTTCTGAGTAAGACATTTTGACAAATCGGCTACATAAGTTACGCAATGAATTTACTCTTAAGTAAACCTTATTAAGTATTCAGCTTCGCTTTAATTTTATTCATCAGTAATTAATTATCAAAGTTGTATTTAAAATAAGTTAAGTTAATTCTGCGGAAGAATTGCAAAGGGTTGCGCTTAATTTTCCTTTCTGCATAAATTAGATTCTTATTTACCTTCCCCTCGGACAAGAAAAAGCAGTGAAAAGGAAAAAGTTTTATTTAAACTTTAAAGAAAAGAATGAGAGGAAAAACAATAAAGAATTTTACGTCCTTTTTCATCAATCCTTTTTTCATTGTCTCTTTTTTGAATCTTTTCTTTTTCTCCTCTCCACAGAGAATTAATTTTCTCAGGTCCAAACTTATTGTTGGAATTTAATTCCGGTTATCAAGTTCCTCCCTTTGACTACAACGGTTTCTCGGCAACGCTTTCATTCATCGAAGGCATTACTACAACTCACACACCACCCACGATGTCCTTTGATCTGGAGCCAATTCACGCTGAGGCACCAGCTGACCTTCCGACACCGCCACCCAAGTTCACTCCATGCGATCAAGTGATTTCCGAACAATATGGAGGCCGCTCGGGACACTTCGACTCACGAACGAGAGCTTATGCGAACAGCTGTCGATTAATATTCAAAGGAAAGCCTAATGAGGTCGTGCATATCTCACTTTTCAACTACAGACTCAAGTGAGTGCTTTATTTCGATTATGTTATTTATTTTCTCTATGTCGCTCTTTATATCGCAATTGACACATGTTGCATACTAGACATGATGATAAATTCATGTTGGTGTGTGTTGAGCACATAAAAAAATAATCGCATTTATTCCACAAAATTTTTCTTTGAAAAGTTTTTACGAGCATTTTATTTTAAGGGGTTGAGACACTCTGAAAATGTGACTTTATCGATTATAAAATTTAATCGTCGATTTAACGTAAAACTAAGTTTAGATTTAGTAAGATTTAATTTTAATCTCTCAAAAATCACCTGGATTGTTTTTAAATCTAATCCTGTGAATTTTTAAATCCATGATTTATATTAAATATAAAAAGTTTTAAATTCCAAAAAATGAATTTATTTTGTATTCAACCCCCCAAACTCCAAATGATTTAAATTCAGTTCGTCAATTTTTATGACACATTTTCACATATCAAATTTATTTTTGTTATTCATGACAGGTCTCCATCATGTCGAAGTGTAATTGAGATAATCGATCCACAGGCTCGTAAAAAATTGCTCCTTAAATTATGTTCACCAACCACGCGGAAGGCAAGAAATGAGCAAGGAATTTTTATACCACCACAGACGTTCATTTCGAAGGGTAATCAAATGATTATTGTCCTTCGTCGAGCGGGACCGCCACATGATTTAAACGATATTGAATTTATTGATGGCGCTTTTCTGTTTCATAATGAGGAGCAAAGTGGCACATTACAGCCATATTCGCTATGTGACATGTATCACTATGGCTTATCATCGCCCGAGCTCGGAATGCTCGATGGCCCGGGCACTGAGCATCTTTTTTGGAATATCGAAGGAAGTCTCAATTGTACTCACACCTTTGTTCCGGGCGCCAATCAAAGTGTCACTGTCACCATCGATATGCTCGATCGTCTTGGAACTGATACCGAGTGCCAGACAGCTTGCGGCGATGGCGGATGTCAGTGTCTCACGGGACTTAATGCAATCGAGAATATTGATCACCTAATAATGACGACCGAGGACAACAAGCAAATCAATTGTCTTTGCGGCAACTTCCGACCTGAATGGCTGCCCGTTTCACTGCGAAGTTGGAGTCCTATTAAACTAGTTTACTCAATTGCACGCTACTCGTGGAACACAAAAGGTTTCACTTACAAAGCATCCTACAACTTCATTACGGATGCAGTATGCGGTCAAAAGACATTCACAACGCCGTCAGGCGAATTACATTCACGCAATTTCTCTCAAACATTTTCGCTCAATTCGTTCTATCATCAACAATGCTTGTGGATATTAGACTCGAGCAACGAACGGCAGCTCATGATAGAGGTATGATATTGGAATTTTTATGATGCCATTTATCACTTCTCAACCATTAAAGCGGTGTATTTCGCTAAAATGTGTTCTTATTTGGTGAATTATTCGGATGAAGTTAGATTTTAATTTTTATATTTAAATTTTATAGCAAAGCTTTCTTTTTATAGGAAATTAAAAATTATTTTACTAAATTATCAAAAATTTATAGGAATGTTTTAAATTTATAGCAAGTATTTTATTTTATAGGAAATTTTATTTCTAAGCTAGTTCTAAAAATTCAAGTCAATTTCACATTTATCTTCAACCTCCAAATGGTTTTCCATCTCAATTCACGCCACTCACCTCATAGTAAATTGCCTCTCGTTTTTCCGCTATCATTCACAGCTAATTTCAAATCAAAGCCGAAGTTGCACGGCATGGAACGTAAGCATCCATGAATACACTCCAGTCGAGGATGAGAAGATGCAGCATGCTGGCAATATAATACATCAATTTTGTCCGCGCGACAAGCACAAGCAGTTCACGCTGCCCTGGAATATGAAAACTATTATAATTAAGGTACAAGCAATGACACGACAAGCTCCGCTCTACACAGTGCGATGGAAATCGATCACGGTGAGGCAGAAAACTCAAAGCCTAACACCCGCACCAAATGTCATCTCTTCTTCCGATGGAAGCGTAATTATCTCAACGACATACAAAGTGGCGCGAATATTGATTTTAACTTTATTGCATTTCACGATAATTTGCTTTTTGTGAGCAAATTTTTTCCCTCCTTATTTTTATCGCACATAGAGAAAGATGTCGACAAAGGATGTTGTGCTCATTTATTGAGACATCCGTTCAATTTCTTATATATTTACGTTCTCTCGTTTTGCTCGCACGCAGCAGCTTTCGCAATAGCTAAGTGGAAAGAGATAAAGGAAAGAAATAAGAAGAAATTTATTGAAAGTGTAGAGGGAAAATTGCAGAGTTGGAAATTTTGGAAGTATTAAAATAAAATCTAGTTAGGTTTTAAAGATATTAAAGAATTTAAAAATTTAAACAGTTAAAAATTGGGTTCGAGTCCTAAATTTGTATTAAATTTACTTTCATTAATTTGGTTAAAGCTCAAAATTAAAGAAAATCAAATTAAATTCTGAAATAAATTTTTTAAATCCTTGAAAAAAATAATCCAGGATTTTAAAATAAATTTTCAACTCTGCACTTTTTCAAAATATTATTGCATTAATATTGAACCAGACATGGATTGAAAAAATGTTTCAAAACCCACACGTGGGTGTTGCCGTGTAACCCACTTGTAACAGATCAGTATTGGCTTCCCCTTCTGGCCTCCCCTTTTGGCTTCCCAAAATGGCTTCCCAAAATGGCTTCCCAAAATGGCTTCCCAAAAATGGCTTCTCAAAAATGGCTTCCCAAAATTGCTTCCCAAAATGGCTTCCCAATATGGCTTCCCACTGTGTTTCGACTGTGTTTCAATTTCCATTGTGTTTTATTTTCCATTGTGTTTCATTTTCCACTGTGTTCCATTTTCCATTGTGTTCCATTTTCCATTGTGTTTCATTTTCCATTGTGTTTCATTTTCCATTTGTTTCATTTTCCATTGTGTTTCATTTTCCACTGTGTTCCATTTTCCATTGTGTTTCATTTTCCATTTGTTTCATTTTCCATTTGTTTCGTTTTCCATGTGTTCCATTTTCTATGTGTTCCATTTTCCATTTGTTCCATTTTCCATTTGTTTCATTTTCCATTTGTTCCATTTTCCATTTGTTCCATTTTCCATTCG
The DNA here is from genome assembly GCA_038502055.1 of Tanytarsus gracilentus. Lineage (NCBI taxonomy): Eukaryota > Metazoa > Arthropoda > Insecta > Diptera > Chironomidae > Tanytarsus > Tanytarsus gracilentus. The sequence goes on along the minus strand of JAXRKN010000043.1, from coordinate 1,811,722 downwards.
TTCCTTTTCAATTTCCATTTTCCATTGGTTCCATTTTCAGATCCATGCAATCGATTCCTGGTGCAATTACGAGTTCAATGAGGTACATGAAGCCATACTTCTAAAAATGGACATTAGAGGCATTCCTTGGACACTCCTGGCCGGCCGTGACGGTCATTCTTCAAAATCATCAATGCTAATCAATTCCTGATGCAATTACGAGTTCAACGAGGTACATGAAGCCATACTTATAAAATGTTTCAAAACACACGGTGCCGTGAACCCACTTGAACAATCAGATGCCCCTTGGCTTCCCCTTCTGGCCTCCCTTGGCTCCCAAAAAGCCCCAAAACCCCAAATTCCCAAAATCCCAAATTCCCCATGCCCAACCCAGGCCCCCTGTTCATTCCATTTACTTACTTTTATCACGCACCACCCCACCAACGACACCCCCCCAGTTCCTCAAATATCATCAATGCCTTTCGATTCCTGATACAAATACGAGTTCAACGACATACATGAAGCCATATAACAGGAAATTTGTGTGAAAAATGGCATTTAGGGCTGTCCATGGCACGACCTGTGGTCATGACCCTCATAATTCCTAAAATGGCCGAATCTAAATTCATAGACCTACCATTTGGCGAAAACTAGAAGTCTCTAGCTATCTCAGGAGCCGAGATCTCGATGGAACAGACAGACAGACAGACAGACAGACGGACGGACGGACGGAAATAGGCGCATATAAGTGTTACACCACTTCGTGGGTTACACTAAAAATTGCGCAATTTTTCTTCTCATCTTCTTCTTTTTCGATTTTCCACTTTTTTTATTGGAAATTGAATTAAAGGAGCTCCGAGAGACACAAATACACAGATAGAAAAAAATTGATACACACTAAAGGATAAAAAGAGTCTACATGATGATGATGGAAATATGTCAAATATGAAAAAAATTCACTCTATGCAAAACGAAGAAGAGAATTGAATGATAAAGTTTATACTCATAAATATTGAATTGATAGAGCGATGAGGAAAATCACAAAGCACATAGCAGAAAAATAATGAGTAAAAGTTTTTATTGTCACACGAGTTGCTCTACATTTGAATTGGATTTGTCTTTTGGTTATGTGACAACAAAATGCATAAAAAAATACTGTCGAACATCAAGTGATTTTGGTATTTGGACAGCTGAGAGCTTTTAAGCACTATCAAAGATTGAAAAAGTTATTGTGCGAGCAATTTTGTCGTCTTTGAATTTTCAAAGGAGTTTTTGAAGAAGCACTTAAGGGACTCGATTGAAAATTGTGCTTGAGAAAGAAAAGTTTAAGAAAATTATTAAATTTGTTTTTTTAAAGCATTTATTAAATTTTCCTGCATCAACTCTGCCTTAAAATGAGTGTTTAAGATTCCTCCGTAAAGATCTCCCTCTCGCTTAAAGATATTATTTTTTAATGCATAACTCTCTCTCTGTCTGAGAAATTGAAGCTCTTATCTCAAACCCTCCTTAACGATCTCAATACACCTGATGACAAAACCGCATAAAAAACATGACTAGAATAGGAAAGTAAATTGATTGGAGCTTAAAAAGCGCTTCTACATTGAAAATGTATTTTATGCTATAAATAGAAGGAGCTCGAGATACCTTTTTAAGGTCCTTTTAACGATGAGATCGTCTTATTCAGAGCTTCACAAAAGGAAATTAAAATGGAATTTTCATTTTTATGAACTCGACTGAATTAATATTTGCCGCACAATTTCGTCAAAAGCATGTGGAAAATTTTCTCTCTTTTACTCAATTAAGTTTGTCTCGGAAAATTTTCTGATCAATTAGATGAAGAAATATTTTTTGCTTTGAAAATTAAAATTATATTAAACACTAATTTTCTTCTTCGTCTTTTGGTGTTGCTATAACCACTTGAAAAATTAATTAAACCAGCGTAGCAACAAAAAAAAGTTTTTTTTGATTATAAAAGTTAACAAAAAAAGAGAAAAACTTTTTTAGAGGGGGAAACAAAATTTTCTTCTTTTGAAGTTTTTTCTTTTTGGCTTGAGGATTCAAAAGAAAAAATTCGAGTGGTAGATCGTATGTTAAGTGGGTGAGTTTCTCATAAATCTCAAAGATCAAACAAAAAATTTTGAGCAGATAAAAAATTTAAATTTAAAAATATTTTGTCCTTTAAAAAATTAATTTTAAGAGCCAAAAATTTTAAAATTAATTTTATCATATTCACTTGACATTCAACAGCACTTTCCGCACTCAACTCAACTAAATGACAAAAAAATTGCAAAATAAAATCACAATTTTAACAAAACATAAAGAGCAAAAGTTATAAAATAAACATTAATAGATGATGAAAAATATATATTTAAATTAGGACCAAGGCCTTAACGCAAAAAAATATGAGAAAACTTTTAAAAAAAATCTATTTTCAAATCGCTTACGGGAATAATTAAAAAAGATTCATTTTAAACACTGTGGACATAGAAAATGCATTTAGAGTCTCTCTCTCTCTCCGACATTGAATAGGCTAAATTATGAAATAAATGACATTTTGCTCAACGTTATGTGAAAATCCATTAAGAAATTATAATTGAAGGAAAAGCTTTGTCAGGTCATGAGACAATTCATAAATTATGTCATTTTTAAAGGTCGAAATTGAAATTAATTTAAAAACAATTAAATTAATAATTTTATCAAAAATGTTATGTGACAAAACTCACGATCGACCCCAACAAAAACTTATGTTAGCTTATTCTGAATTATTCACATCTGATTATTGTCATTCATTGAGACGAAAACTATAGAAGCAGAAAAAAAATTCATTTCTTCACATTCAAGCTGCCGCTTCTTAATGTCTTAAGCTCTAACTAAAACTCAAAGCTCTTTAACTCAATTTAAGGAGAAAGAGAGACATGGAAAAACTTTTCCTCCATTTTTTCAATATTAAGCTTTACTTATTATTGCGCGCTGCTTCTTCTTCCTCTCCGCACATAATTTTTTCCTTTTCAAAAAGCTCAAACAATGCGATGAGAGAAATTATGATGATATAATCCATTAATGATGATAGAAACTCTTGCAGAAATACGTCCAACGAGAATGAATGAAATAAAAAATTGTTAGAATAGGAATAAAAAAATGTTCCCTTTTAAAGAAAGATTTGTGTAATTTTTAATGATGAAGTTGTGAAGGAATTTCGAGCACGAATGGATGATCGCAGCTTAATGTACATGTGATTCAATCAACAAGAGGGCGAAAACTTTTCTCTTAACACAGTTAGCATGAATGTGTGTGTGATTTGCGTCTCTCGTGACGGAATTTCTTGCTAGTCTCATAAATCACGTCATGTCATCAGAGTGAAATGTTTAGTGCGGTACCGTCGAACCTGTCATAGGCATGAAAAATTTAATTAAAAAGGGCTAATTTTGCTAATGATTTTAGGACGAAAGATTTCTTTCATGAAAATACGTGGAGGGAGGTGATGCGGAAGTGATTGGTTGAGAGCTTTTTTTGTGGTTTAAGGGACGTAAATTTAATTTGAATTAAAAGTTTCTATTGTTAAATATTTAATCCGAAAATAAATTTAACTAAAAGAAAATTTGGATTAAATTTATGAACTGTTGAATAAAAGTCAGGTTCGGTGGTATTCGTATGATTTTATTATAAAGCCCACATCTGAGGGAAAGCCTGATGAATTTTAAATGTGTAAAATGTGAAAGTAAATTTTCTCTTTATTCACTCACACAACCTCAAAAAAAATTTCAAAAATTAAATTCAAGGATAAAATTACTTAAAGTTTTCTCCCCAAATATTGCATAAAAGAATTTCTAATTCTTTTGAATCTTTCTTTTAGTAATAAAAAATATATATAAAAAATTGTTAGATCCCAAATAATAAAAATAAAAAATGATGTTGATAGACTGAACTCGAAATAAAAATGGAATCGATAAAATTTCCTCTTGATAACAAAATCAATAAAATAATGATGATAGTGGTGTTTGTAAATGTCAATTATACTTAACTACTTCTACTTAAGAAAATAGTCCTGCAATCGAGATTCATTGTCCTATTTCAACACCCAAAGTCGTTATAAGGATCAGGAAAAGAGAACACAAAAAATGCCTCCAACAGCGAGGAGGAATGGACTCATGTGGAGATGGCGAGAAATTTTTCTTAAAGTTTATTCGATTGCAGATTTTATCATATGTTTTTAAAAAATTTACTTTAATTTAAGAAATTTATTTAATTTACTTTAATTTAAAAATGTGTGACCTAATTTACAAAACAACCCTAAAATTAACATTTCCTTAAATCACCGCCATTTCCAACATGAAAATTTCAAGCAACGCTCATAAAATGCTACAATTTAAATAATAAGCAAAAAAAACATCGAGTATGAAATGAAGAAAAATTATATTTGTAATAAATTTTAAGGTCATCATAAAGCCACCACAATATGATTGATGAGTGTAGATTAGCGAATTATTTAGATGAGAAAACAATGAAAAAGACGCATTTACGAGACATTTCCATTATTTCCCTTCACTCGCTTTCATTTTTCTTAACATTTCCCTACAAGACACGTCTGCCATGAAGATGATTATGAGGCGAAAAAATAAGAAAAACATTTTTAAGCAACCAGAAAATTTTATTAAAGGAGAACAAGGAGAATGATGGTTACACTCTTATAAAAAATATACGCACAGAACATACAACAAAAGCTCTTAAACGAAGTGTCGTGTGAAATGAAAATGTTATGAAAGGAAAAAGTGATTAAGGGAGGTTCAAAAAAATGGTGAAATTTTTTCTTTATAAAAATATTTACTTTTTAAATTCCGTTCAATTTAAAAAAATTAAATTAAAATTTTTTTAAAATATTAAATTTTAAATAATTTTTGGACCCTCCCCACTTTTGATGGCACTACTGTGAATAAGAAAAATTAAAAAGAGACAATGCGAGATGTGAATGGAAAGAAGGGAGGATTTTTCGCATGAAGGAGAGTAATTTCGTAATTTACATGTAATGACCTGCAATAAATAACACAAGATAATGAAATATACAGTCTAAAAATCTCTTTCACACCAATCAAACCATTCTTCCTCCTCATATACATACATCGTGAAACATTGCACTGAGAACGAAAGAAGAAAGTGATGAAAAATCCATTAGAATGAAGCAAAATAAATTTTCCTCGGATGAAAACTTAAAACAAATTTCTAATTGTTCTCTCCATTGTCCAGTGACTACCCCGAGCGGCACAGAAATGACATTTTAAAAAGTTATCAATTAATGGAGGATGTAAAAATTAATTTATTCAAGAAACAATTTTTTCTAATAAAAGTTCCTCCCACAACTAAATCATTAACCCCCAACTTTGCCACTCGGGGATATTTTTCCTAACAAAAAAACTTTATTCTGTTATAGATCGTCATGTATAACAATTTAGAATACTCAAAAGTTTATAGACATAAAATGAACACAGGAAAAAGTTTCTATTTCATAATTCATAAACTCACACACAGAGATTCGAAGCACTGTAGATGAGAAAAAACTTTTTTTTGCCCATTAGCACTTTTTCTGTGAGTAAAAAATGTTTGCTAAAAATCACTCGAGTGACGGCGAAAAAGTGCACAAAATGAAAAATTGATTTTCAACTGTATTTTTTTCCATTTCATCTTCCTCGCACTTCTCTTTGTGAGAAAAAAGTATATTAGGAATAATAATAAAGAATTATAATGTGCACAGGTAGAAGGCAGTGTGTCTAATAGATTTTCTTTCTTTCACAAAATAAATTTTTTCCTTCACATTTTTATGTTTTCTGGAAATAAATATTGAAGATGATTAATGTACATACACACAGGGTACTATTAAAAAAAATTGCGATGAGAAAAACACAAAAAATCAGTTTGGAAATAAAAAAAGAATAAAAAACTTCGTGAAAAATTTAAAAGCTGTATTTTATTGCTGATTTTTTTTAGGAGAAAAAATATAAATCTGAAGGTGGGAAGAAACGAAAGCAAAAATCACATGAACTTTATTTTATTAAATTTCAAAATTTACATTTGACATTTCAATATGCGCGAGAAGTACGCGAGAGAAAATCTCAGACCAATCTACAAAAAAACTCTCGTGCATATTTCAATGTTTTATGTTAAATAATATTTTCCAGATTTTGAACGGTAAATTTACAATTTTCATTCTCGGAAAATTGAAATTAACATACATATCTCGACGACGTTGCAACCTAGAAAAATATTTTCACAAGCAACATCACCCACGCCAGTTTTTCTCTCTCGCATTTAAATGGGAGGAATGAAAGTATGTTAATGGAGTAAGATGAGACGCAAACGGGTTCAGACCACAATCCGGAAATTGCTGTTTCTATTAATGCTGCAGAGGGCGGTATACAAAGCAGTGATGAGGTGCAAATTATAATACATCGAAAGTAAAAAGCATCACCATAGCTGGATGATGCCGGAAGACACAAAATTTTTGTGGACTTATAAAAACATCAGCAAACGGGAAGTATTGCGGCAAGTCTGAATTATGTAAATTGTGATGGAAAATCTCTATTTTAGTGTAAATAGTGAATCGAATACGCACACATGATCGAAGTGAGATGTTCACACATCACTAACACTCGCTCTTAAAGTCATCGAGATGTAAATAAAGAAAAGCATTCAAGTTTTGAGGAGAAATGTTTTCCTTTTTGTTGATAAAAATCAATCTTGTTCAATTGAAAAGGGAAAAATATTTTCTTACTTTAGGAAAGTGTTAAAAATTTATATTTTATAAATTCATCGAGAAAGTGTTTTTCTTCTCCACTTTTTTTATTCTTACTGAAAAGTCATCGAATTTTTTTTGTATGACATTCATTATTATAACAATCAAAGACAGGAAGTTCACTCGAACTCTAAATAACCACTGTTAGGCATTTAGACGTAACTGACCGCCGGTTTTGAAATTGCTAGTTAAAATTAAATTTTAATATAACTCACCAAAAAAATAAAGAGGAAAACTTTTAAAAGTTTTTGAACATATTTTGTAAACTTCCAAAGTGTCCATCAAAGTTTTATTCAACCTTCATCATGAACAAATGTTAAACACCCCTCAAAAAAGTGTCTTCGAAGAAAACCATCAAGTATAATGGACAGCTAAGGCTTTAAAATAATTAAGTTTCTTCTTAAGCACGAGACCACAAAAACCGCCGAAACTTTTCCCTCACCATATTTATACAAACAACCGAAATAAAAGCTCACCCTTAAATTTTACGTCTAATCATGCCGAGCACTTCGGGAATTAGAATGGACCGAGAGACGAGTTGAGTCGACGTGCATGTATGTGGGATTCAAATTCGACAGACGTGCCTGGAATAGCTGAAAAAATTTTATTTATTGCTCAAAATAATTGCCAAAAGAAATTTGTTCTCCATTTCAACTCAAATATTTTTTTTTATTTTTCTTCAAACAAACTTTTTTTGAGGGTTTTTTGCTTCTCATCAACTAATTCAATCTTCCTTTTACAATTTTTTTCTCTTTTCCTTCGCATTGATGACTGGAATGATTAGGTTTAAGGTAGAATTAGTAATGTTTTTTAAAGGTAGTTTAATTTCAACTTTTTCCTCTCTTTTATTTATTTTTTGATCGATTACATCACAAATATTTTCTTTCTCCATTTATTTTAAGGCAATGTGAAAATTATCGTCAATTAAAGTTAATTCATTATCGTTATTTGTAATTAATGAGTAATTGTTATCGCAGATTTGCCATCGTGTTTTAATTAATCGCGGAGAGAGAAAAGTATGAAATAAACGGTAAATAAAGTTTGCGAGAAATTTCACAGTGAATTTCGCGGTGAATTTCAAACGGAATTTTTGAGATTTATTAATTTAGATTTTATTAGAGATCAAAAGGAATTATTTTATTCAAAATCTCAAATGTGAATAAAATTTATTTCGAATAAATTTTTCGTATTTTCCTGGATTCCGAATTTCGATAAAATTTCAGAACAAATTTTTTTATATTTTCCTAATTTTGAGTCTTTCTAAATTTTTTGATATCAAATTTTTCTTAACCTAATAAAAATTTATTTAATTTCTAACCTAGTTTTATTTTTTCAAAGCGTTTTAAATTTACAAAAATTTAATTTAATTTCGATATGTTTGTTAAAAGTCATCGGATCTCTTTAAAAATATTCTAATTATACGTTAATTTTCATGTTAGCAAAATTTATTCAAAAATTCCGCTCAAAATCACCACAAAAGCTCATTTGATTCCCACTTACAAATTTTCTTTTCATCATTAATAAGGTAAAAATCACTAACAACGATAAAAGTTATTTTAATCCTCAGTAACAGTCATAGAAAGTCAGTATATTTAATCATTAATTAGGTGCTACCAAAATAAAAATGGAAATGTTAATAATAAGTTAATATTAAGGAAAGAGAGTATGAAGGATGGTCTGAGATTTAATTTCTCATGAGATGTGAAGATATCGAAAGTGCACCGCCGGCGATAAAACGAACGAAGTTGTCGCCAACGAGAGGACCGAGTGCAAAGATTCCGGGCACATGTAAAAATTCATTTGTAAATTTATTGACGGCAATCGGGTTATTTTTACAATCGACCGGTTTCTTTGAGTCTTCACCATATCCGACTCCACTGTCATCACGACTTTGCGCTTCGGGTATGAGAAATTCTTCACATTCACACTGTTGCTCCTTCTTTGCCGTTGCCGTATCCTCAATGAGACTATTAAGCAAATTATTATTATTACGACTCCTATTACCGAAGCATAGATTCAAGTGACGACATTTTTCACAGAAAATTTTCAATCTCCTTAAGCCTCGAATTACGAAATTTTCGGTAACAATTTCATTATTAATTACGTTATTGCTAGCACTAATATTATTCACATGATTGAGGGCCGAATGACAGTCCTTGTTGACGTTTGATAGGAAAGAGAGATCGGGACGTGAACCAATGAGTATGGCACAGTGGGAGACCTCAAATGTAGTCTCCTCATGGTTATTTCGCAGAATTGTCACGAGATGACGATTTCCAACAGTTTTCAACTCCTTCAAGGTGCTCTCCGGCATCGCATGATAAAAGTCAAATTTCTCACGTGCATTACGCATCATCCGATAGACCATGTTGTATTCAGGAAAATATGCCTCGGGTAATCCCATCTGAAGGAATAAGAAAAAGGATGAATGATAAATTGATTGAATAAAGCAAGGCAGCCAACACACTAACTCACTTCACTTCACGCTCTGCAGAGCGTCAACCGAGAGCGGAGAGATAAAGGAAGAAAAAGTGGAGTCAATTGAGGGAAAGGAAAATGTGACAAATTGTTAAACTTAAAGGTTAGTTTGCCATCGAATAATGCAAATTTTTTAGACAGAGATTTTGCGGTCAATGGTGAGGAAATTCTTAATAGGTTGTTGCTTATGATGGATCCCTCGCAACATATGTGTTTGTTTTAGTCATGACTCATGTGACCGCATTTAAAAAATTTGAATTTCTTATTAATAAAAATTGTTGCAGTTTTTTAAAAATTTATTTTAACTGCAATAAATTCAAATGTCTTCACATGGATTGTCAACTGAGGCTTATCCTACCATCACATTCTCAATCCACGTCATTATTCTCGTCTCGCATCATCTCATGTACAACAAAGACAAATTTACTTTGCACTCCATATTTCACTTTTTCTCCCTCGGCTGTCACAAATTGTTGACAATTACATTTGTTTCTAATACTTACAAAGCCAGCAGCAACGCCTCGGAAGACATGAATGACTTCGAGTCCAGCATTACGGCACGCAATGACAGCATCAGCCGCGGACAATCCTGCCCCAACAATCAATATTGGCTTCACCTTTGGCTTCTCATCTTCTTTAATATCATAAATGGCGCTCTCCAGCAATGGAAGCTCATATTTGAGCCAGGGAAGGGATTTACTTTCTCCCTTCACGCCCAATCGATTTACTAAATCACTTCCGCCATTTGCGAGGACAACTTTATTGCACGCTATCAAGAAAGGCTTTTTGCTCACTCTGTCGAATCTTGATAAGAACGAAAGAGTAATTCAAATTAAATTTAATGGTGATTAAAAGTGAAAGAGCAATTAGAATGGACGATGAAGGTGGGTTTTAAAATTTAAGAGGGTGGTGCTGAACTTAAATTATTCTAAAAATTAGAAAGAGTTAAATTTTTTAACGATTAATTTTAAATTTTAAATTAATTTCATTAAAAAATTCGTCATTTTTTGAAAGCAATTCAGGAAACTCTTTATATGTGTTGAACTATAAAAAATATTTGCGAAGTTAGTGAACAAAGAAATTATTAATCATCCACTTTCATAATTCACAGCTCGAATTAATTGCTCGAACGCATGAGAGTAAACTAAAAACTATTTGTTAATTTAATTAATTGCTGAGAAATTAAAAAATAATTTATTTTTTTAATCACTCTCAATTAATCATCGCCGCTCGAAGTAAGCGAAAAAATGTATTTAATGGCCTTGAACTCTCATCAGCCTTCGAACGAGTTGATAAACGTTTAAAATTGTAAATTTATGTCAAAAAGGCACACTTACCCATGCACAATGAATCGAGCATTAAAAAATTTATTCTTTTCACTCTCTTTAACTTGTCGGACGCTCACAACAATTGTGTCATTGCGGAAAAATTTCGTGAGCTTCATAAGACGAACGTAGTCGGCATAATATTCGGCCACATGATGCACAAGTGCCCTAGTTTTCACTTCTTCGCTCACAACGATGCCCTCAGACATGCTGTGCATTTTTCTTCTGCTTCGCTTGCCATTGTCGTCGCCGTCTGTCGTCAAATTGTTATGCGAACTTGAAATATGTTTTTTCGCATCGTCATCGACGTCACATTGGCACGAATTGAGAGCTTCACGCTGCTCTAGCCAATCGTCAAAGTTTAAATTCGGCAATGACATCCATGCGGAGAGACTTAAAGTGCGCAAATTTGGATCCATTCGATGCCATGTTCCACCCGGTTTTCCTCTACCAAGCACAACGTGATCGATCTGCAAAAGTTTGCGTCTAATTTATCTTTTTAATTGGAAAAATTAAAATTAATTAGTTTACCTCCTTATCTTTATGACGTTTATATTTGAGCATACATGGAAGTTTTAAACCTAAATCGGCACCGGGATGTTGCAAATTATCAAACTGTAAATTTGAGGGAGAGAAAATTTTATTGCTGAACAAATAAAAATGTCGTAAAAAGTATTTCAAATTATTTTTTTGGAGTCTTCTAACGAACTTTTTTTATGGCTTACTGAGCTGAGAAGAAAATAATTTTAAATTTCTTCAAAGTCTTTAAAAAATTCTCTCTTCTTTTATAAACTTCCTAATTAGTTTTAATCTTTTCTTTGAGCTAAAAGATTAAGCTGTTAGTCATCATTGAACTCCTCGACACATTCAGTCTGCTAATTAAAATTTACATGTTAATTATCTGACACCTCGAACTTCGCTAATTAATTCTTAAACTCGCAAGCCGGCGCTCGAAAGCAGTTTGTTAAATTTATTATTTATGATTTATTTCTAGACTTGTCAGAGCCTCATTTTGAGATGAAATATTTTGAGTGGACTTTAAATTTATTTACAAAAATGTTTTTTTTTGTTGTCAAAATTTGAAATAAGCTATTTTTAGAAAAATTAAATAGGATTTTAAAAAGTTTCAATTTACAACAAAAATTTGACCTTGATTTCTATTTTTAAATTTAAAATAAATTTAACGGTTTTCGGAAATTTAAAATAAAACTCACCAACAACGAAACCGGATTTGTTGTTCGTCCTTCAAGGCCTTGAGCAAGTGAATGCAGATCATGTTCAATTAAGCTCTTCTCATCGTCTAGAAAATTAAGTCGAGCGCGTAAAAGCTCATCGGGATGTGTTGAAATCTCTTCGCTCTTCCAGTAAGGAAAATTGCCGGCTAAGAAAAATGATAGCGAAATTCCACTCGGGCCATTTCCTGGTTAATCGATGGAAATAAAAAATCTTTGGTTATAATTTTTCTTTTTGAAAGGAAAAAATAAGCAATAAAAAAATATTTTTTCATCTCATCTCTCACGTTCATTCAAAGTATATTAATGGGCGGTTAACGAAATGAGAGCTCATTGTTTATGTTTATGCATGCTAACATCGTTTTCGTTTATTTCGACGTTTTTATTTTGGAGAATCCGAAGCATTCTGTTTATGAAAGGAGAAGGCTTCGAAAATATATACAAAAAAGTGGAATGGGAGGTGAGACAAGGTGAGGTAACTTGAGGTTGAAAAATGTTTAAAAGTTGCTATAAAAAAATTATAGGAACTTTAAAAATTCAAAAATTCAAATTTTATCTTAAAAATTTCAAAAAGCTCTTTTTTTAAACTAAAAGCTCCCTTTTTTCTATTTCCTATAATTTCCCTTCCTCCACTCACATATCACTTCGCTCTCTTTGAGGTCAAATGAACTGAAAAGATATGTTTTTCACGTTTCAATGAATACTCGAAAAATTTCCTTTATTTCTCATTCGTTCTAATGTTTTTGGCACACACATCAACACACATTCATGCGATTTTTACCACCACACCACAAGTTTTATTGTTTGATATCTCGAGATTTACGCTGATAGCTTTATCAAAAACACGTGCCTTCTTATCTCGCTCGACTCATATTTCTCTCCGCTCTCAGTTGAGTTCTCACTCAAGTGCGGCGCTTTAAAAATTTACCAATTCGATTGTGAAAGCTTTTTTGGGGGTAATTTTCCATTGTTAAAAGGGTCAATGTGTAAATTATGGAGTATTAGAAAGAGATCCAAGCAAAAAAAGGAATTTGTTAGGTCGCTCTGAAGGAAATTTAAGACATTTTTGATTACCTTTTAGGTACATTAGCATTTGAGGAGAAAATTTAATAAAATTGAATTTTAGTGAAATTTTGTGGAAAGACTTTAATGGTTTGAATTTGAGAATTGTGTTGAATTTATGAGAGATCAAATTAAATTTCAACCATGAATTTAATTTTTACTAAGAAAAGACAAGACTTAACTCTTTAATACCCCACAATACAACCATAGACTCGATCTAAAGAATTTATGGATAATTTTCTGCCTCTTGAGCTCACAGTTGAGCTATAAACTTTTTTAACTTTATTCTTTATGACAATATCAAGACAAAAAAAATTCCATCCACCCACATAAAAGCTTATCATCTCGGCTCACATGTCTTCACTAATTATTTTACGCCGCTACGAACATTCTCGAATCCAAGTCGAAGTATTGAATTTCTTAGCTTATCTTCATTGACATTGAAATTCTTTTAAGGCCTCTCATTACATAAATTATGAAATGATTACAAGTTGGAGTGTGCGATGGTTTTTCATTAGGGTCACTTCAAGTACCGCCTTAAAAAGTTGTAAAAATATTTTTTTTCAATTATTTAAACAACTCACAATAAAACCTCAAAAATCGTTTTAAATTTTTTTTGTCCACTCAGCAACGAACAAGAGAATAAACAAAAAAGATTGAATATAAATCGCTTAGTCATTTTGATGATGGCGCTGAAGCGGACAATATTTGAGTGGTCATAAATTAATGATGATAAGTTCTCCGAATCATATACAGACAATTATAACAATGACGCAATGGAATATTCCCACACTTGATGAAAGTGATAAGAATGACATTGTGATTTATATGGAGAAAAATGTTGCACAATGAAATTAATTTTATAACGAAAAAAATACCGACCTATACTAATAATTCAATTACATACGAAATTTGAGTGTTTTAAGTGAATGAGTAAATATTGATGACAATGTGAATGAAAAATATACGTTGAAATTCAGAGCAAAAATTTCGCTCGTTTTGTGAATCAGTGACTGGGGGATTGGCCGATAGCAACAACACATCTACATGAATTCTATTTTCTCGCTTATCAAATGTATTGACGAAAAAAGTTTCGACCGATTTATGGGAAAGAATTTCATGGGTCAAAAAGTATTTGCAAAATGTTTTAAAAATAAACTTTTGTGCTTAGGGAATGTGCCGGTCGTGCCGGTAGCGAGAGAGAGATAACATGTTGTTTTCTGTATAAGGTCAGAAATTATCAGCAAATGTTTTATCAATTTTTTTAATCCGGTTTCAAGGATCGAAAATTGATTTTATGTAATTACTTATTAAATTGTTATGATTTCCTATAAATTGTTGCTATAAAAGTTTTGAAAGCTTTTTATTTTTGTCTATAAAACTAGAATTTTTTTATTAAATAAATAAATTTTTATTTAATATTAGCAACAGTCGCCAAAACAATTTCGAGCTATAAAAATCATTCGCCACCAATAAAAAAATTTCATCATAGATTCGCAACACATGGCAATAATATCACATTCCATCGTGTGTGCCCTCTTGCTGTCATAAATTATCACAATTTTAAAAACACGCGATCAACTTCATCTTGAACAATTTATTTTGCATCGAGCTTTTCACTGAATTATTCATGAGCTTTCGATGTGATAAATGTTTAGCAATAAAAAAATATTGAAATGAATTAGCAGCACACGTCTAAAAAGGTGAAAGATGAGATGGGGAGGAAGAAAGAAAATTGGTGTGTGAATGTTCAATTGAATGCAATTGAGATTTATGGCGTCGTCCGAACTCTGCAGGAGAAAAAATATAAGGAGGTAAAAAATCATCTCAGAGGGTAACTTTTGGATTATTATATAACATCTTTTTAAGGGTAGAAGAGGTGAAATATGGAGAGATCATAAACTTTAGATTGGTCAGCTTGACTTCAAAGAAAAAGTTGGGTTTTTTGTATGAGATGATAAATTAGAATATGAGTCGAGAATAGATAAATAAGGTTGAGATAAAATTTATGAGGAAGTGAAAGGAAAATGATAAAATTGACGAAGAGACAAATCTCTAAAATATTTTGAGTTAATTTATTTAATAAAAAATTTTGCTGTCAAAAATTTTAATTGAAACACGCGAGACAGATTTACGACGCTTTTATAACAATAAAAACTATTAAAAAAACTAGAAATTTAATTTCATCATCCCCCGAAAATATTTTTCGCAACCACCGTAAAAACCAATAATAATGATGCGGCAGATGATTATAATGAGCTCCCATAAAAATAATCATCGTCGCATCCTTGAATGCCGTTAACCACTTGTTTATGCCTCTTTCTCACATTCACACAGTATTAAATTATTTAATTATACTTCATAAAGTAGTTCTCTATAAGTTAAACGAGCGTACAAAAGTCTACCGCATCCAGCAACTAATAAATTATTTATATTTTTCCGGCTAATGTTAGAGAGAGATTTTGACGTCATTTGTTTCGATAAACAATTTTTTTCTTTCATTAATTAAAGTTAATTTACTCACCAACTATAACGACTTCCTTAAAGCTCAGATCCTTTATTTGACCATCCTTGTTGCAAGTCACATTAATATTTTTCATAATAATTTTTAAGACGAGAGAATTGTCACAAGAAATTTTGGCCGCGCTTCTAATTGTCTCTCGAATCACTTTTTATTTTTCTTGAGTTTCGCAACTTTGTGTCTAAGCGTCACTCTCTCTCGTCGGCGAAATGTTATTTTTATTTATATTCTTTTTTGTAAATCAAAAATTGCACTTTTTTCTGCACCTAAATTATTTCGTCGTGACACGGATTTGCATTATAAAATTAGCATGTAGTCACACAAAATTAAATTAACTTGATACTTTTTTTTCGACTATTTTTTGTGAGTCACATAACTTCATACTAGAATAGAAAAAAAATATTTTTTTTCCTCTTATTAAGCGACTTAACTTCACCGCTCACAAATCGCTACTGAAAAGCATTGAGAATTTTATTCTCTAGTTTCACTGCATTTTCTTCTCACGCCGTGTGTACACGGATTGAGCTTAAATAATTATTTGATAATGATGTGACGCGGAGAATTAATTTTTTTCCTCAACTTAGACCGAATAATTTTTAAGGAATATGCAAAGGTTGCGTTTTAATCCTCAGCCTAGACGGCAAACTATAGAGAGGAGACAAAATGTCTTTCTTTATTAAATACAGCGGCTACCTCTTAGCAATTATTCAATCGTTCTCAACTTAGACCGATATCGAAATCGAATGATCATTGTTTGGTGATGAAATTAACAAATGTATTGCGTTATTAGAATGTTTTTCATGGGAGATTCTTTTGCAATGTGTTTGCGATGGTTTTGGTCTTTGTTTTAAACACAATTTAAAAATAATTGATTTTTTTGATTAATTTTCTTTTTTTATATAAATTTTTTTTTTAAATTAAGAAAATTAGTCAAAATTTTCCTGGATTTTTTTTATTCAAAATTAAGTTTACGGGATTCTCATAATCCATTCTTAACCATTTCCATGCTTGCACACAATGTTTCACACACAAATGTCCAATGTTTTTTTTTCTCGCAATGCTTTAAGTATTTTTTTTTATTTATCACAGCGAGTTCAATTATATTTTTTTTGTATTAATACAAATCGAGTAAAAAACCCAACATTCAACATCAAAAACTTGTTCTTGCTAATGTGTCTATGAACTCCTTTAATGTTCACCACTTAACCCTGATTTTTTTTCAATAATTCCATATAGTTACCATGACTTTTGCAATTTTGTATACAATTTTAAAACAAAATTACCGATAATGACATTGAAAATTTATTATTCCGCGTAGTTACGCAATTTAATCGGTTGAGTTTTTTATTCTCACGAGACTTTTTTCACGTTAAACAAAAAAGTCTTTTTATGAGTCACATCGTGCAGCGTACCGTGTGTGAAGAAATTGAAAAATTAGTTTTCTCTTCCAAAAATAAATTTCTCGACACGAAAAATTCTTGAATTACGGTTATCTCAGGTGAACTCGAAAGTATTGCACTAATTTTGATAACACAATTAAGCACTCGAGCTTCTTTAAGTTATCTCACTTAATTCATGTCATTCTAAAGTTCAATCAAGTCTTTAAAAAAATAATGATTTAGAGAGCGAGTTGTCACAACTAAAACACCCAACGAAGAATGCCCAAAGTTCGTACAATGTGTTTGAGAATCGAGACAGCAACATTGTTTAAAAATCATGATTTTAAAATTTCTCTTGTGACGCACCCCAATTGATATCTTATCGGATTTTTTCTAGACATGTTTTTTGAGGGCTGATTAATCCAGTTGGGGATTTTGTAATCTTATCAGATATTAATTGAATTCCGGGTTGGACTTTTTTATTGCAACGTATTTTTTCAAATATCCCGCTTAAAAATAAAAAATTAAAAAATCCTTGAATCTAAATTAAAGAAATTTTAATTAAATTTTTCACATATTTGCTTTTAGTTTTCAAAATTAAACATTCGTTGAAAAAAAATTAATTAATAAATGAAGTATACAGTTAAACTCAACTCTGTAAGAAGAACATTTTTTACCTACGAATGAAATTTTCTTCTTCTAAATTTTAACTTAATAAAAAATTTGTTTTAAACACTTAAAAAAATTATTTTCAATCAAGTTCTTTTTATTCAATTTTTTGTAACGTACAAATTCAAAAAAATACTGTCAAACTTCGATTCACAAAGTTGAAGCCCCTCGCGACTGATGCGAAAAGTTTTGCGTCTTTTAAAAAAAATAATTTTTCAGAAGTAAAGCCAAGATTAAAATTTAATTTCTACAATTTCCACTAATTTTAAGTGCATAAACAATTAAGAAATGGAGACATCGGACAGTAAAGACAAAGATGTGAATAAAAGGAGCTACGGAAAAATCATTTTAACGCTTGAAAATGCAATTTTAAGTTCGGACAAGCTCGAAGGTACGACAGTGAGCCAAGAAGATGGCTTGACACGAGAAACGGAATTAGATTTACGTATATTAGGATGTGAACTTATACAGACAGCAGGAATATTATTAAAACTACCCCAGGTGAGTGATTTCTCACGACTTTTAATGTTTTTAACTTTCCATGCGCGCCATATTGCAAAAAATATCGACACATGACGTAAAAAAACAATTGAAAATGATTTCAATCGTTTTAGAAAATTTAATGTATTATTTTCCATAAAAATGGCGTTTTAAGTGAAGATGTCAATTTTCATGGTAAATCCCACTACTTTCAACATGAATAGTGTTTTGTCTATAGATAAGTTGCTAAATTATTAAAAGTAGAAGGATTTACACGACTTTTGACATTGTGAACCTTTCACTCTAGAACAAGTTCATGAAATTTTAATTTAAAAAAAATCAATCAAACTTAAAAATTCATTTTTCCTTTTATAGGTTGCCATGGCATCAGGACAGGTTCTCTTTCAGCGATTCTTCTACTCAAAGTCCTTCGTTCGTCACGACATGGAAGCAATTGCGATGGGCTGCATATGCTTAGCATCAAAAATTGAGGAAGCGCCGAGACGTATTCGCGATGTTTTGAATGTTTTCAATCACATTAAGCAAATGCGAGCACAAAAGTAAGTAGACCATCACAATAGAATTTCATTAAGTGACTTTTTTATTAATTCAATTTCATTAATTCAGTTTTGTAGGTAAGATAAAGTTAAAAATGGAAAAAGTGAGTGAGTTGAAAGTTGATTAAAGTTGGAGTGGGGAAAATAGTGACGCACTTTAGAGTTTTAGTTTAATTTTATCCTCGCAAAAAGGAGATTGATCAAGCAAGGATAGTCAAGAGCGTCTACGTAATGCCCACCCATAAAAAACAACCCACAACAATAAGCTTACTTTACATAGTGCTTCGAATAAATCTAATGCGGGAAATGGTTTGGTGATTGCATGCGGTGAACTGTCAAAGAACTCGCATACAGTCGCCAAATTAATTGTTTTCTTTTAAATATTTTTTTAATTTACTCTCTGTACATTTTTTTCTCTTCTTCAACCCTACAAAATCGACTGAGGTGATGAGATGAAATTGAATTAGTCCTGAAAAGGCCACTCACAATGTCTCTCTCCACAAAATGTGCACAATGTGACTCAACTCAACTCTCCCCCGAAGTCCTCTGAGGAATTTTTAAAAACCGAATTTAAAGCAAAATTTTCACCAAAACTTTCTTTCTTCCCATTTTTAAATATAATTTTAGAACAATTGTCCCGATGCTCCTCGATCAGAATTATGTGAATCTTAAGAATCAGGTGATAAAAGCCGAGCGACGAGTGCTAAAGGAATTGGGCTTTTGCGTTCACGTTAAGCATCCACACAAGTTGATTGTCGTCTATCTAAAATATTTGGGATTCGATGAGGAGAAAAATCGGGAGTTGCTTCAGACCGCCTGGAATTACATGAACGACTCATTCAGAACTGATGTGTTTGTCCGTTATCAACCCGAGACAATAGCGTGTGCATGTATCGCCCTGTCAGCGAGAAAACTGAACATCAATTTGACCACTACTCCGCCATGGTGAGATTTTTAATCCGATTTGATTAAACTTTAAAACTAAATAAATCTTTTCTTTAGGTATGTGATATTTAGAGTTAATGAAGAATCCCTCATTGACTCATGTTTTCGTATCATGGAATTGTACCACCGACCAAAACCAAACATTGATGAACTTGACACGGCAGTTGATGAACTTAAAAAAAAGTATCAAGATAAACGTAAAAAGGATTACAACTCATCACCAGCGATAACAATTGTTGATCGATCAAATGGCGCTCAACACAATGCACTCGGGAGTTTTATATCACGGCAATTGCCAGCAAATCCTTCGACTGATGGCTCGAACGATGGAAAGCACAAGTCTGAGGGTAAAACGACCAATAGTTCAAACAACAACAACAATGAAAAGGTGAGGTCAAGAACGAGGAGCAGAAGTAGATCACGGAGTAGATCGAGATCGGGCGATGGCAAATATGGAAGCAGTAAGAAGAAGGATCGCGCACGAAAGAGAACTCGATCAAGGTCACTTTCCGATGACTATGACTCTGAGTATGATGAGAGAAGAAAAGATAGCAAAAAGAGCAGGTAAAAGTCATAAAAATATATAACTATATCAATTTTTATATTATAATTTCTCTCATTTTCCAGTCGAGACAAAAAGTACAGTAAGAAATCACCAAAACGTGACTACCGCGACAGATCCCGATCACGTGATAAATATTTAAATAATGGCCGCAAGGGCGATCGATTTGATAGAGATAAGGACTATTATCATTACTCATCAAAGTCCAAATACAATGACGACAAGTATAGCAAACATTCATCGTCACGTAATGGCGATCGACATGCTCACCGATCGAGAAGATAGAATCAGCATTAAAAATTTATTTTCTGCTGCCATTTGTCTCAATAAAGTTTTAAAAACCTTCATGGAAATGATAATCATCGAAAATGACACAAATAAAAATTGTTTCTATTTTGCAAAAATTAAATCCAAGCAATTCTTTGAAACGTTCTTTCAGGTTTACAAAGTTGAATGCAATTTGTATATTTATTATTTCTCATTGCATTGACATTAAGATAATAAATGAAAAAATGCCTTTATATGACTCTCGATGTGATGGAAATTTATTTTCTCAACAATATCAATTGCATATTTACATTTTGATTTATGTTACATTGGTCATGTTGTGAGAGAGAGAGGCTTAATGCGAGTAATTCAAAATAATTCATGAGTTTCGATGTCCCTGTCTTTTATCGCTGACTACTCGCGCAATAAATTATGAGAGGTCGCGTGGTTGGTGATCCAGTCATGTCTTTGTCTAAGATCGCCTACGCATGATAATAAAATTATTCATGGAATTCTAAAAACATGTGAATACGCATCCTCATCTCCTTTTCCGTGTACATAAGACCCAACACGAGCTTACTTATCTATAAATAATTTATCCTTCAAGTTCGTTGCCTCTCTCTCTCATGCATCATCAATTTCGTTCATATCGAAAGGAAAATGAATGGAATGGGTCAGCGGAGATGATAAAAGCTTCTCGACAAATTTGACATGCCAATAAAAAATTATTCACTTAATTGAGATAAAGTAGCGATTTTTCACTTCAAACTTCCAGATTGTTCGCGATTTCTTTGACCTCCACCATCGGTGAAATATATTAACACTTTTTTTAATGCAGTATAGCGTGGCATGTTTGTTAAAAGCTGCTAAGGTAAAACTTAAATATCGCATCTGATAGAGCAGCGGCGATGCCCACATCATGTCGAAACTTGAGAGAAATATGAAATTTTTCACTTCAGAACCTCAATCGAGATTTTCATAAATTTCTTTGCAGTTGAGTGCTGAGAATTTCACTCGGAGATGGGCAATTACCAAAATGTAATTTAATATTGGGAAATTCCATGATTTTTTATGAAAATACTGTAAATGTAACTTTTCTCAATTTCAATGTAATTACCCAACTCTGACTTCAAGCTTCTGCAACTCGCCCACGTGTTTGGCTAAAGTTATGAGAAAAGAAAAAGAATTGCAAAAAATAAATTACTGAAAATTTCATATAAGAAATTATTTATTTCAAACAATCCAAGAAATCTATAAAAAATTGGACAATATGCAAAAAAATCACGACTTTCAAATTTTGAATAAAAACTAATCTCTATTGTTAATAAACAATTTCAAATTTGAGTCGGACACAACATAAAAGAGATATCACTCCAGTGACATTGGACAACTGGCATACACAAACACACTCGGTGCCAGGTGATATTTGAGATATTTTCTTAGGAGTCGTAAAAATATTATAAATTAATTTTTTTGGCATCACATGTAGGCGAAAAATAAAGATTTAAAAATTATGTGAAAGGTGCAAAAATATTTTTCTGTGTGATTTTTCTTCCTCTCGGCTGCGCTCAAATAATGATGATGATTTCGATGCAAAACACGACAGAACAATATGATTGAGCCGATTTTCTGTAACATTGTTGTCGAGGTATAAACATTTCGAAAGATTCTCGTGAAATTGTTTTATTACAATTTTTATAGCTTTAACGATGACTTCGAATACATTTTTAAAAATTTTATTTTTTAAGTTTCATTTCATTATAAGCACACCGAAGAAGCTCAAAACTATAAAATCAGCAAGAGATATAAAGCAATGATTTTGTTGTTTATTGATGTCCAGCAACGATCATGCCATAAAAAGTTGAATCACTTAATCGAGGGAGTTTAAATTTGAGCGGAACTCGAGAAAGTTTTGTTGAATTTAAAGTTTTGCCTTGAAAATACTAAAATATGAGAATTTGAAGAATTTAAAAATCTAAAATTTAAGGTTCGAATCCTAATATTAAAAAAAATAGATTCAATATGCTTTCGTAAATTTTTTACCTTGAAAAATAAAATTTAAATTTTTTTTAAATTTGTTACTTTTTTTGAAAAATTTATCATCAACTTTTCTTAATGCAAGCTCCACCCCGGCAATTTGAAATCTCTCCTAAATTATTTTTAACTTCCATCAAAATGCAAATGATTCTCTTAAAGTGACCACATCGGCAGCACATCGAGTGATATATGGACACATTCGTATTAAATTGAATTTGACACTTTCATTGCAACACCAATAAAATAAATTCTGCTTAATGCGATTAAGATAATGCAATTTTTATTTCTTCTCGATATTATCTCTTTCGCATTTCTTTATTGAAGTCAATTTTTCTTCACATTTACTTATATTATTCGCACATCTTAAATTAACATTATAAAAGACGATAAAGAGATGAGAGTGTTTCTCGTGAATTGTTTGAGGGTGAATTTTTAACTTTGCTTAAAAGATGAAAGCTGTCGCAGAAATATTTAAAATGTGAATTTAATTTTTTGAGCCACCTTAAAAATTTATTTGTCAAAACTTTTATTTTATTTCTTTATTCTATTTTTTCTAAAATCTCATTGACTTAAAAAGTTATAAAAATTTTAATCCTCGAGAGTTCGACAAACAAATTTGTTCAAATTGTGATACAAAGAAATTAAAAATTTTGAACCCATAACCACGTGGAAATTAATTATTTAAACTCAACTTATTAAAAATTTCTTCATCAAAAACAAAAAACTCGAAACAAATTTTATTAACTTTCTTTTTACAGCGAAAACCCTCATGATATCTGCGGTGTCATTTGAAAATTGTAGCAAAACATTTTCAAGAGACATTCATGTAAATTTTTATCCCCTCGAAAGCGAGTGAGAAAGCAAGAGTGTGATAGAGAAAGAGATAGAAAATATCCTTCATGTTCAAGGTACACGAGCACTTTTCAATGTCAATGTCCTGATAAATGGAAAAGCATGAGAGAGTGGGTGGGAGCGGGAGATGAAAATGGCTCATGAGGGTTGATCAAAATTGAAAAAGAAGCCAAATTTTAAATTGATTTTCGTGGGATTTAATGACTTCAACACCGAAAGAGTTTTTCGTGTACTTTTCTCTGACATAATCTGAATAGAAATCCTTATTTAAGTTTGTTGAGTTCTAAAAAGTACTAAAAGTCAGAGCGTGGCAACGGCGCAATTTGTCGAGGCCATAGAAGCGGCTTTTTACAAATTTTTGCGAGAGCAAAGGAACAGCAAGAAACAGAACTCAGTTGTTTATGATCCGGCATTGGAATATAATAGCGAAAAAGAACTTTAAAGCGGAAAGAAAATTTAATTTTGTAATTGTAGATTGTGTAATTAACTGAAAAGTTCAAAAACTTACAAAATGCGTCGCATAATTTCACAACTAAATCTCTAAAGTGTGGATGCTATCGTGAATTTCACATTAATTTACGAGAGAAATTAGTTTTCTCCTCTTGCGAAAAAAAAATGCGAGAGAGAATGAAGTTTATGTAGTAAAGTGTCCAAATCAATAAAAATAAATTCAGACTTCATATTGTTCGAAAAAAAAGAGAGAAATAAAAGCAAAATTCTGTGTACAAACAAATTCGCGAGTTGTGTGGAGTGAAAACTTTAATGGAAATTTGAGAAATGAGGAAATCGCACTTATGGCTATACGAGTTAGGATTCTGTTTACTTTAGGATTACTTTTATTAAATGGATCGATTTTATCAGGTGAGCAAATACGGGACTTCGAAAGCAAACTTTATAATTATTTAAAGTTTATTTTTTTATTTTCTCTCGCTGTTTGCAATTCGATAAGAAGCGCAACTGAATTGTTATCAGTCATTGATACCTGAAGAAATTTGTGTACCAATGATTCAATATTTATCTTAAAAAACCGTTATTCAAGGGGTTTTCAAATTCGTTTTAGGGGTGTCGAAAAAAATTAATTCAAGTTCTCTGGGGGTCTTTAATTATTTAAGGGTGTCAGAAAAAAAAATATCTTGATTGATGATGGACATTTTCGGACCCACCTAAAGACTATCTCAGATACTTCCAAATTATTAATTGTTTCAACAAAATTCCCCCCAATTTTTAAAGTGAAATTGACACCGACACTTTAGACTCCAGAAATGAAGTTAAAAAATTATTATTGTGCCAAGAATTTATTGCCATAAACGTCAACGTTTTGGAAAATAATATAAGAATAAGGCAAGCGCACATATTAAAAAACAAAAATAAATTAAGAACGCTTTCGAAAGGATTTACTGCCTGCTCTACAATTTTAAAAAAGTGATTCACATTATATTAGGCGAAAAAAAAAGGTTTTTCGAGTTCAACAACAGCATGACCTTGAATATAAAGAATATTCTTTCCCAAATATAAATATCGCATTTTCAGTCCGAAATGTAAAGCGGCAAAATAAAATTTCTTGATTCTTTTGGCAATTAATTTTTTTTAAGAATTGTTCTTTGAGTAGTTAAAAAAATTATTGTGCAATTTTTTCCCCTCATTCTTTCAAGTTAAAAATCAGGAAACAGTTATTAAAAATTTCCTTTTCACTTTTTCTTTTCGTGAGAGATGATGTAATATAAAATGAATCGATAGAGCAGCAATATGTGTGTATTACAAACACACTAAGGAGGGAAATAAAAGGCGAAAGAATGAAGGAGAAAAGAGTAGAACGAAGCAGCGGATCAATATTAATCTATTCGAGAAAAATAGCAGACTCTCTTTGTGTCGCGCGCGCTCTAAAGAAGGAATAAATCAGGAATTACTTGCGTCGTTCTCATAATGCAATCCATTGGTCAATTTTTGTTGTAAAATAAATATACATTTTTTGGCCTTGGTTCGCTGTTGATGCCATTATGCTCCGATGTTACTGTGTAATGGTTAAGTGGAGAGAAATATAATAAATTTTATTACTTATGCTGTGAGTGAGCGAAAGAGAAAGCGTTGAAATCTGTTCCTTATTCTTTCCGCCCACCAACAACTCTTTCCTCATTTTTAAGCGAGCATCTGAATTTTTTTTTTTGGAATTTAAATTTATTTCAAAAGTGAGTCGAGATTAAATAAATTTTTATTTTTTAAATATAAATTTTTTTAAGATCTGAACTATGAATTTTTGAACCCATTCTTCTCAGCTCAAAATCTTAAATATTTTTAATTTAACATCAATAAATTCATCACGGAACAAATGCAACAATAATTTTTAAAAACTGACAAAACCACGCGGAACTGCCTCTTAGAAACTTTCAATCCCAAAACAAAACAATATATGATTTCATCTTCAATCTCCATGCTCTCGGAAATGTGAAGAAGTTTATATATGAAATAAATAGTGCGCAATTTCTGCATCACCATTCTCTATTTCATAACACACTTCACGAGCAAGAGAGAGAGTGCCAGTTATACACATAATAATGATGTGTATATACAAATACCAAAAAAAGCATTGCTAAAGTGTACAAGGAAGAAGAGTGAATAGGAACACAAAACAAAAGAAGAATTTTTTCCTCGCTCACTGCCGACTTTGGGATATGCAAGCGAAAAATGTCTTATGACAGATTTAATAATATTTTATCTTCAAAGCTCTATCTGAAGACATTTCGGCACTTTAAATAAATATTAATAGCGAATCTATCAAAATATATAAATGTGTGTATGAAAAAACTTCATTTTTTTCGGGAGGGTAAGCAGAAAGAAGAAGAAAATCTTGGCCTTGTTATTAAGTGAGAAAGAGAGAGATATTTATGGATGTATTTGTGTTAAAAGAGCCTTCTTTTGAGAATGATTTTATTCATATACATATCGGTGGTTAATGTTAATGCTCACATATATTTTTTTTGTGAAGAGAGCGTGTTAAAGAAGTGAGAATAGAAAACGCTCAACGCTGCTTTCTTGCCCTCTTCTTACTTACTCCTTTTTTTCTGTGTTGCTTGGCTTATATATGCTTCGCTTTTTTTGGCAATATTTACTGACAGTGTGTGTCTCAGTATTGGTTACAAATTAAGGGATAGAATTCGTATTTTCTCTTCGGAAAGAAGGAAGGCAAACATGTGTTTGGATGAGCATACATTTCAATAAAGAATTCTCGCTTTATGTACACTCTTATGCTGCTGAACTCGATTTCATGGATTTTTTTCATTAATATATTATTTGTGAGCCTCCTCTTCACTTTTTATTATTTTCTCCTGTGTATGCTCACATTGGCAAAAATGAAAGGCGTTTTGTAATGTAATGTCGGATAGACTTTTGTTTTGAATTTATTGAGAAAAATAAATCAAAAACTTAATTTAATTAAAAGTTTTACATATTCATCACAACTTTTAATGACAGTTTCATTTCAATCTGTGCAACATCTCCAGCATACACAAACATATCATAACTTTTCACAGGTGGCAACATATTTTTCATTTTTCTTTCAAAAATAATGAAATTTTATGCTGCGTTTGTTGCTCATGAAGATTAAATTCATGTCATCGCCAGATGATGTTAAAGTGTGAAAAATAAAAATAAACAAATGCTTTTTTTTCTCCATCAGTAAAAAATCTCGCGCTCATTTAAATAAATCATAGAGAATGAAACAATGTCTTTGAATTGAGCAGGACGGAAGATTTGAATTTAATGGCTGAAAATTTTAGAAATTAAATTTTTTTCATGACAATAAAAAAAATTTGAGGAACTGCCAAAAACTTTCTAAAATTTTAAATCAAAAAATTAAATATTTTCCTCACAAACCTTCAAAAAGTTTCTCCAAAAAATTTCCGCCGATAAATTTTTATTTCCACTCTGCAAAGACTTAAAATTTGCTCTCATTTGATATTCGCAAATTTATATATAAAAAATATCAAAGCGAATTGGAAATTCAAAGTCAATGTGATCATTTCATTTGCAGCATCGTGTAGATGATATAAATTTTTGTTAGAGAGCGTCCATCGACCAATTAGAAAAAAATTTATATATGAGGAAAAAGAAAATAAAAGAATCTTTTACTTCCACGAATGATGCTCCATGGGGTGGAGGAATGAATAGAATTTTTCTCTCGTTTGATTGAACCAAATTTGGGTGCTCTGCGAATTTAAATTTTATATATATATTTTTGCCTCACTGTCCTTGAGAGTTTTTGACAAAACTATAAATATTTTCAGCATGTATATTAAATTATTCTAGCCCCAGAAAAAGACGAATGAATAAAATGTCAAATTCATATATGTAGCAAAAGAGGCGGCAGTCAATTTAGAGCGATTGATTTAGCAACTTTTCTTCTACTTCTTTTCAGTATGGCGAAAAAATTTTAATTGCAAAATAAAGTTTTTTTTTGTGCGGACAACTTTTAATCCCTTCAAAAACAATAATTGACATCCATGAGGATTTATTTTGCGTGCTGTCGTGATCGAGTTTGTTCAAATCTCACAATCTTATATTTTTTTTATGATTCGTGATCTAAACAACAGTTTAAGAAAAATATTTTTGCGATTGACATATCAAATTACCGCTTATGTACACACACAAAAAACATATTTTTTAATACAACATTTTATCTACAATTCAGTGAACGCAAAATGAAGCTAAAGAGACCTTTTTTCTTCATCAACACTTTGTTTTCGAGATTTGTAGGTATACACAAAAATATATATGCATGTCACTGTCGTGAGATTATTTGTGAATTTCATGAGAAATTAAAGAGCGGAAAATTCCGAAGAATTAATTTAGACATTGATTGCAACTTAGTGATGATATATTTGGTAAATTATTACTATTTAATGATTGCCCTCAATCATATCGAGATTACTAAAATCTAAATCAATAGAAAATAAATAATTTATGTTTCAACATCATCGTGACCCGCCACAGTAACACGTTTCATAGTCGAATAAAAAATTTCCTCTCACGTCTTGTTTGAAAAAGAGTTTTTTTTGGAAGCAGTATGTCATATGTTTGAATATTTTCATGGATGGGCCATAAGGAAAAAAATAATTTAATTAAAATTTACCACGCGAAAGCAAACAACTTTATGGGAGGGAAAGAAAGTTATGCAAAGCTTTCATGTTTAATTTTGTGGTGATTTTGGGATGTTGAAAACTTTTTTACATGAAAATTTTAAAAATCATTGAGGAAATTTTTTTAAGCGTGTTCAAATTTAATTAACAGCTAATGACCATCTTAGTTTTTAAATTAATTAAAAATTGTCTTTTAAAAATAAAAATAATTTAAAAATGTCTCAATTAATTATCAGCGCTAAATAAATCTATCAAAAATTTTAAACCTCCTCAAGAAAAAAGCAGCAGGATAAAAAATTTCTTATTGATTTCCAAATCATTAACTTGATGTTCACGATGTTCCTTTTATCATCAAGCCCACTTTACATAATTGACACTCGAAGCTAATTTTCATCTGAGAGCTGAAGTGAAATTTGATTAAAAGCTTTGAATGTGGGCTTATTAAATTTATTATGTGTACAGGCCCTGCGTTTACTTGCGATTGTGATGGTAATTAGATTGTAATGTAAATAATTAAATAATTAATTGACACTGAAAAAATAACAAAAAAGTTCATTCATCTGGTGATGTTTTGAACTTTTTTCCATCTAATTTTCTTAACTCTCGAATGTCATCACGTGGGTGAGATTGAATTGAATATTCTGCTCCGGCACGCCACTAAAAAAACTTGTTGAATAAAAATATGATAAAGAGCATGAATAGAATCAGAAATTAAAAGAGAAGTTAGGCGGAATGACGCAGTTTGCGAAATATTTTTGTCACTTCCGCCAATTCTTTTCTTCTACACCATGAAACGAGGCTCTCTTTCGCAATGAGAGATCGCATTCAGTGAAATTTGTATATGTTCTCGTGTTCGCTTTTTTTTAATTCCTAACCCTCCTTTTTGCCAAACTGCGCGATTTTAGAGGTTCTTAGTTGCTTTGTAATAAACAGTTTTTTTTGGGATATATGAAGAGAATATTTTCAAGGTCAGCATATCCGCAAACACTTTGTGTATGTGCTTTTAATAATAGCGTACAAATGAGCCATGCTTCTAGATAGCTTAGAAATTAAATAATAAAAAATAATTTCAGGTAAAAAACTCGAAAATTTTCCGCCATTAAAGTTTTTAAATATGGTGGAATTAAGAGGAAAATGATTTATGAATTGTGATCTAATTTTGTATAAAAATATTTTTGGAAATTATGTTCTTTAGAAATGAGCATGTACAAATTTTTTTAAAAAGATTTATTTGAATTGATTTTGAACCTTTGATTTTTTTTTCATCATAATATGAAAAATATGAGATTTATTTTTAAATTTTTAACTAAACAATTAATCCTAAGATTAAAAATTAAAATTTATCATTCTAGAAAAATTTAAATCAGCTAAAGATGAAAACCATTAAATTTAAAATGTATGACATTAATTTTGTCGCAAGATATCTTTAATTTGCATTCCAAATCCCTCATCAAGTTTCCATATAAACATACATCAAAACCGATTGATGGAAAGGAATGCCTCGCGAGCTGTAATTTGTTACAGTTATGATGAATACAAAATGAAAAGTTCATTTCATAAATTATACATAAACTTTAGCTCGTATAAACTATAAAAACATTACAAACTCTCCTTTAACTTAGTAAAGAAAAAGTTTCATAAAATAGTTAACGATTTAATTAACATTCTCAGTGACAGTTCCATTACTTGCTCCGCAAACAACTCGCGACAATAATACGAAGAGACCTCTCATAATTTCTTTTGATTAACGCTGGAATGTTTGAATGATTAATTTATGGCATGCCCTGCATCGCACTAATGATCAATAATTTATGATTCGTGGCCTTTTCTTAATTGAGCCACAGCAACTTACTTATATGCACATCGAGAATCTGACAAGAATTTCTGCCTGAATCCACAAATTAATTAACATTCCTCATAGAACTGCACAACTTGTCAATTTTAAAAGGCGAAGCTCGAATGATGGTGATGAGTGCTTAGTGCAAGAAATTAATAATTTATGCGCATAATAAATTGCAAGCGAGAATTTAATACAAAAATTGTAATTTGAGTTACATCTCACATGCCAGATCCGTGATAAAATCATCGCCATTGCTTGTGTGAAAAGCAGAAAAGAATTTTCATGCGTAAAGCTTAAGAAGTCTTTAGCTCAAATCAGATTTACAATGCGATATGAATGTAAAACCATGAGCTCGTCTTTGCGAGAGGGAGTTTCGCGTGCTGTGCGAGATAACAAGATTTTTTAGCGCCAGAACTTTATCATTGTGGAAACACATATACAAATGTAAATAAAGAGTGAGAATCGTCTTGCAAAAAAAGAAAACCCTCGAACTCATAAATTCAAAAATAAAACTTGAGTTTATTGGAATTTAATTAAATTACTAAAATTTCGTTACTCAATTTATTAAAAATTCAATAATTGAGATAATTTTTGATGCAACCGATTTTCAAAGATTTAAAATCAAAATTTTTTGTAACGGAATTAAAATAAATTTATCAAAATTTCTTGCAAAATTCTCTTCAGAAATCTTGATAGGATCTCCCATTTTCGCCACACCAACATCGCATAAAAATCAGAGAACAAAATCCATTCAAGGGTCTTAGAGCAAAAACGTGGGTGATGATGGATCGTAGCAATATTTGTGCACTGTGATACGGGTACACTAACTAACACCCCTACATCAAGTACACCCCAGAAGTCGAATATTTTAAGCAAATTATTATGAATCAGTTTCTTCCTCCCTCAAAGACTTCCGAAATGGAGGATTACGAATTCTTCTTGATAACATCCAACTAGTGGATGGAAAAGCTTCTGTGCTATGTAAAAATATTTTCCTATCGAAAAATTATGAAAATTTATTCAATCCCCTTAGCGGATAAGTTCCAGTGCGGCGCTTTCTTTCTTGATGCAATCTTTGCGATAATTTGTTGGGGTAGCTT
Organism: Tanytarsus gracilentus; assembly: GCA_038502055.1. NCBI lineage: Eukaryota > Metazoa > Arthropoda > Insecta > Diptera > Chironomidae > Tanytarsus > Tanytarsus gracilentus. The sequence continues at coordinate 1,780,521 of JAXRKN010000043.1, read as the reverse complement.
GGCATCGCACCGAAAATAAAGTTCTCAAAATTTAATTTTTATGATGGCGGCTTCAACTTTATGAGTTTAAAGGTGGCCACAGGAAAATTTAATTTAAAATTACACAAAATGTTTAATTTTATTAACACCCACTTTTATATTTTTCAAAAGACACCATCGACTGCGATATAATTTAAACAAATCTTTGAGCGAGCGAGTGAATTTAAAAAACGGCGATATTGCATCAAAATAAATTCAATTCAATGGCAATCTGCTTGATATTCATCACAATGTCTTTATTTGAAAAACAATTCATAGACATAAAAACGCCAGGCGCTTTGTTTTAATTTTTAATTTACAGAAAATCTGTGAAAATATCTCGAGGATGTTTATTAAGGATTCAAGAGCCTTACAAAAACCTTTTCAAGTATTTTTAATAACCATCAAGACTAATTTAATAAGTATGATCAAAATGAACACTTTGTTTAAATCTTTCCGAGCTCATAACAGTTTTTTTTGCAATCCCATAAATGCTAAATCGACCATTCATGTACGATGACGTTCAGGTAGAGGTTTTAGTCCCTCCAAAAAAAACATTTTTTTCCTCTCCTTTTTCATCGCAAAAAAAAAATCTTCACGACACATACAGACATGAGTATTTCTAAGAACTGATCGCATTGCTGTTGTTGTGTGGAAAGAGGTTGAGATGTGAAATAGGTAGAAAAATATTTTGTTATGATGATGATGAAATTTAAGATTTGCTTGACTTCATTGCGAAACATTTAATTTTTTTGTTTAATAAACTAATCCATAAAAAGAAGTATTTTTATTACCTTTTACAAAGCTGCAAACTTAAAGTGTTTAAAATATTTTATTATTTCCCCGTAAATAAGAACGCAAGGCAATAAAATAATTACAAGGAATTAGAATCTGATGATGATGACTAAATTCGATGCCACACACCGAAAATAGTATAATTAAAATTCAGTTTCGCATACAAAACGCCGAAAAGGTTCATCTTTTTTTTGCAATATGATTGATTTTTAAATTTCTTTTGAAAATGGTCAGAATGTTTGTGACTAAAAAGGGAAGAATAAGAAGAATGGGATGGAGAAGGATGGACATGGGATTATATTGGAATTTACCGTTGCAAAAAATTTCTTGCCTTTATTCAAGAGAGCTTAAGAAAATATTATTGTTAAGTTCATAGATGAATTAAGAAGAATTAGGATTTAAAATTTTAAAATCCGTTAGGACAAAATTTCTACATTTTAATTGAAATGTATCTAAAATTATTTTAATCATGATCAAACACATCATGAAAGTCACAACAAAAGTCCTTCCTCAATTATTCACTGCAAAAATTACATTCTAAATTGACAAAAGGGTAAAATAACTTCAGATTAACATCGAATGATATCCAAAGGCATGCATTTAACTTTTATGTGCTAGGTTTTCAATCTCTTCTGCACACACCCCACAAGTATAATTTATTTCCACTCTTTTTTATGTCTTGCAAATGTGTCATTGACTTTAAAAATGAATATTTTCTCTTCTAGTTTATAATATGTGACAATGCAAAAGTAATTGATAACCCTTTTCACTCGTTTCCCTACCCATGTCTACAAGACAAATTCCTTTGAGCGGCAACCTGATTTTCACGTTTAAAGCGCGGGATTTCAATTGCATGAAGAGTGAATCTAATTTAATTGTGAAGATTCTTTTTTTTCGGTGATTTTTTGTTGTTTTTCTATTTTATTGTTAAAAAAAGTTGTTAATTATATCTCTTTCATAACATTAACTCAATTATCTTTTAATTAATTTTAATTACGCTCGCAAGGATATTAAAGACAAAATTCTACCTCCAAAAGTCTTAATTTTAGAATAAATTTATCGTTACACTTGAAGAATTTGTTTTAATTATGGGTTTTATCTAAATTAGCAATTCCATAAGCCTCCAGTAGAGAGCAAATGACTTAATTTATGCTAATAAGGCTTTTTTAACCTCAAAATGAAATTAAGAGAAACTCTTAAACTTTTTATAGCAAGGCCATTTTTGTGGATCTCTTAAAATTCATTGACTTTTTCTTGTGATTCTAAAAAATATCAAAATTAATTTCTCAGTTTTTTTGAAAATAATATTAACCGATTTATGACACCATAAAAAGCTAAAATTCTCTTGAAAAATCGGAAGATCATTTCTCCTCCATTTAATATTATCCAAGCACTAATCATAATACTCAATGTTTGTGCTTTAAAAGCACATTCGACATAAAAAATAACTTTATCGCTCGCTCCTTCTCACTCTGAAGGAGCATTAAGATGTGTTTTCAAGAAAAAAAGCTGAACATCATATATGCGATGTGTCTCATAATTTTGACGACAATGTCGATTGAGGCAGCAAACTTTCGTCTTACAAGGCGATCCATAAAAAAAAGAATTTATGTGCTGGAGAAAGAGCAAAACTTTTACTTTTATTGAAACTTTCAACGATGCGCCTTCGCAAGGAATGTAATGCGAATACTTTTTATTCCTCGTTCTCTCATTTCATTCAAATTACTCTTTTTATCAATATGAAAATTGTCTTTTTATGTTCATGCTTTCCCAATTGCCAATTGCCTTCACTCTGGCGCTATCAAAAAACCACAAATTTACATTCGAAATGGCAAAAATGTCGTGTGATTTAGTGCGATTTAATGCAGTCGGGGCGAGAAGAGAATTTCACATAATAAAGACATCAGCAATTAAATTACGCGTGACTAATGTCAATTTTGTGCTACCGCACTCACGTGCTTTAAATGCAATTGATCGAATTTAATTTACAACTTGAAGTGTTCAATCATTAATTTGCTTCCTGTCGCATTTCTTAGTCAGGCGTTACTTTTATTCACGTTTAATGCAACAATTAGTTGGAAAATTTTTTAAAAATCATTTAAAACTAAATTTGTAAATTATTTGATATAAATTATTTTTTTAATACCATTTTATTTAAAATTGTCGAGTTTAAAAATCAGTTGCTATAAAATTTGAAAATTCTAAACAGTTGCTATAATTTTTCAATTATTTTGCTATAAATTTAAATATTCTCATTATTTTTGCTATAAAATTTGAGATTCTCAACATATTTGCTATAAATCTAAAAACATTTTCATTTTTATCTCATAGCCAAAAAAAATTAGATAAGATTTAAATTTCTCATTTAAAATTCGCACTTGGTTCACGCTTGGCAATTGACGCACAGCACATTTACCATACAGTCAGATCATCAAAAAAGTCTGTCGTGAATACATAAGCGAGTCTAAATTCCTCTCCTGCTATCAGAATTGCAAATCATGATTGCCAAATAAAAATTTGTTGTGTAAACTAATCAGTTTGGTTTTAAGGTGAACCTCCAATCTAGTTCACCGATAAAAAAAGTCTCGTAAAAACTTCTCTATAAAGGATCCACGTGAAAATTGTATATTTTTGTGTTCACCCTCAAACTCTCGTCACGGTTAATGAGAAATTGAGTCACCAAATAGACCATTTCGTTATGCTGTGTCGACTTAGTTATGAGATGTTTGCTTACTTATTTCAATCGCCTTTTTTTTGCTGCTGCCTTATGACGAACAATTTAATGTCGTCTAATCTCGGCAAATGACTTGAAGCGAACAGCATAAAAATGTCCTTAATTGTATGTTTATAGAAGTCGAAATTGCCCTGTTTTATGTATTTGCGTCAATAAAAAGCTTCAAATTTGTGCGATAAATAGAGCACAACTGAATCCATTTCCATGAACGACACAGCACAAAATGAAATAATGTCAAAGCATATAACAATGCCGAACAGCCACAGAAAGCATGTTGACAATGATCAACGGTGAATTATAAGCCTCTTAAGGATGATAAATATGCAACAGCGCTTTCTCTCCCAATTATTTGAGGATTGCGGAGGATTTCGTGATGTTAATTTAAATTCAGCGAAAAACGTTAAATATTAAATTCTTTGAAAGCTTTTTGATGTAAAAAATTTAAAATCACTGATGATAAAATTTCACTCAAAATTCTTACAATTTTAGCGGAAGTTCTTCTTGAACTCTCTCATATATATTTTTCCACGAGACATAAGCCAACAATGCATTTTTTCTCTTCATGATAAACAACAATAAATTTCATCCCGAAGACAATTAAATTCTTTCTCAATGATTTATTTTTGATTCCCATTAAGAATATTCGCGTTTGATATTTGCGTCTCATCATAAATTTCGGAGAAGTTGAGTCACAGTGAAAAAAATTAAATTCACAAAAGCGCAAATAGCTAGAAAAATTTTAGTGATAGCACAAATTGAATTAAGGCTGAAATTGTTATTAAGAGTATAATAAAATTTATTATTTGATTGAATCAAATATGATTTATAGTGTTTGCATGTGTGGCATAGAAAATTACCAAATTTTATACTTTTTAAAGCGTTCATTTGTTGCGGCACTTAAAGGAAATTATTTTTGCATGACACGAGTGTCAATTTAACAATTGATTTAATTTCTTTTTTATGCGTTTCTGTCGGTCTTTTGAATTGCACATGTTAAAGGAGTTTGATTAGTTTTGATTGGATGTTCTCGACGTTCATTAAAAGAAATAAGTTAGACATTAAAATTTATCGAAAGGTCAATTTTAAGAAATTAGTCGAGGGCAAAAATATCGAATGCCTTAATTAAGAAAGTTTTTGGAGAATAAATTTGGATTAATTTAATCAATTAATTATTTTTATGTAATGTCATTCTTTGTAGCTTCAGCGGCTCAGCGCACCTATTAGTCATCATTTAATCAATCAATCAATTATTGAATTTTGATTTAAAATTTCTAAAATTTAACGTTCATAAATAATTCAAAAAAAATCTCATTTAATTTCACTCAAAAACTCTTTAAACTTCGAAAAGCACTCAAGCGTCTTCATCAAATCCTAAATTAATTAGAATCTCGTTAAGCGATGTAAATTAATGCAAAGCTGTTGCTTAACTACTCATAATTTGTTGCAAAACTTTTTTTCGAGTGTCATCACGTAAATTTTCCCAGAACAGATTATTCATGAAAATTCTTGTCTGCATGTCAGCCGTCATTTATCTTGAGTGACATAGTTTCAAGTACATTTCATTCGACATATACGAATAATGCAATTCTTATCTATTAAACCATCGCATTGATCGATGTGTGCCATTGTTCCATTTATAAAGTGCAATTATTTACGTCGCAAATTACACTCCCGATAACAAATAATCTCAATTATCAGTCCGGACAACTCTTTTTTTGTTGAAAAATCGAACAAAGAAATTTTGCGTTGCGCTAGGTTATGGACGGACGGAGGCTCATGTATGCACTCTCCACTCGCATATGCATTTCATTCATAACTTTCAATTAAAGTTGACAGTTATGTCAGATTTTATTAACTCTTTCTCGCCAAGCGCACTCAAAAAAATATAATTTTCCTTCTTTTTTTTCTTTTCATAGTACAAACATATGTGAACAATGTTGTTTCGGAGACCCCCTTAAAATTCAGCAACCTCACACTCAACAATCCTCGCAATGTGCTTGCAGCGGATGACACACCCATTTACCTCCACTGTCAAGTTTTCACGAGCATTTCCGACGACATAAAATATGATTTTCAAACGCAGAAAGACTTTTATTCACTGACTCAAGATGACACTGAGAGGGACGATGAGAATGATCTTTCCTATACGAATGATTATGTGAAGCAATTTTATGATGCCCAATCTAAGAGATTAGATAAGAAAACTATATTGAAAACTTTCAACGTCACTTACTCAACGCCATCGCTAAAATCGAATGACATTAAAACCAACGAGAATAACGACGATGATGAGGATTATGATGGAGATGATCAAGGAAAACCACGATCAAAGAGAGACACTCATGACTATTTCTCGTACGAGTGGATGAAAAACGATAAAATTGTTTTATCATTCAATTACTCGAGCGGTGATGAACCAATTACAAGGGACGGTTACACACTCTTTTCCAATGGCACTTTTAAATTTGTGCCGTCAACTTTAAAAATTGGAGTTTATAGGTGTAAAGTGAAATTCACTTATTTAGATGAGTACGTTAAGAAAAAAGTTCAAAACTCAAATAGGGAATTCGAAATCGGACCAATTTTGTCGCAAGCAACAGTCGTTGAGTCAAGTGGTAAGTTTAATTAAAACCATCATATGGAGTTTAAAAATTTCCTTTTGATGTCAAACTAGAAGAAACGCGCTCGATCTTGATGTCAGCACCAGTCATGTCACGTAGTCGTGATGACAGTAATGAGGAAGAAAAAGCATCATTGACAAAAGTTCACAAAATTAAATCAGGAACGACGATTGAGCTTTCTTGTGTGAGCAATTGGCGAGGAGAGAAAGTAAGGAATCATAAAAAAAGTTACTGACGATGTTAAAATTAATAATTTTTTTTGTACTCGTCAGATTTCATGGACATTCATGCCACGTAGAGGCAATCGAAGCATTTACCTTCCTGAATCGAGTAATGAATTGAAAATTGTGAGTGCTTCGCTCGAGAAGCACGATGGATTTTATAATTGCTCAATTGGAAGTAATCAGGTGAGATTTGATACAAAAGAAAGTTTTACTTTTTCAGGGGTGGAACACTTTTTTAAAATTGTACAAATGAAAAATCTCTTCTCAGACTTTGGAGCTGATTGTGATGACACTTCCGACTATGCTCAATGTGCAGCATTCAATGGTGACGGAGGTATCTGCGACTATGAAATTAAATTGTAACACAACTGGAAATCCGATGCCGACTCTTCACTGGTAAGCACTTGATTGATGATTTTACGATTGAATGCGTTTTAAAATAAATTTTCCATCATCCATGAAAAATAAAATTAAGGTATCGCAATGGAGAACCAATCGTCGACAGTCCCATTAAGTACGCGTCTTTTCCGTCTCTCCGGATTTTATCCGTGGAGCCATTTGATGATGGTTTTTATCAGTGCTTTGCACGCAATGATTATGGAGAGGCGAGCACGACTTTTTTTCTGCACGTTCGCCCACGAAATCTGCTTAATTATCCACCTTTCGAGCCGAAGTGTCACTCAACCGATGATGGCAATCTAAAGGTGACATTTAATCGTCAATCCGACGATAAATTCAGTTCCATCTCTTACCTCGCATCGTACGATAAATTTGACTTCGATAGTGGTTTTAGCATCATTTTTGAAAACGAGAATAATTTCACTATAACTCGATCAGTTTTGAGGGGAGCGAAGATGCTAAAGCCATTTTATCTCTACATGCGTTTTATGTTGAGCGCCGGAAAAAGTATCACACTATCTCTCCTTTCGAACCCAGTAACGTGTGCTTTTCAGCAAATTGAACCCAGGTTCATTAAGGCAAGTAATGGATCGTTTTTAGGCTGGAATCTTAATGTGCCTCGAGAAGAGTTGAGTAAAACCATTATTACAATTCAATTCCTTAAAAATACAAGCACGGATGCACTTTCATTTACTAATGAAGTCGTTGGGTCTTATGAGAAAATTAACGAGTCAACGACGTGGACCGATGTCGAGCGTTCACTTCAGAAAATTGCTGTAAATAGTTCGGACCATGGCAATTTCACCGAGATAAAAGTGGCGGGCAATGTAACTGGAATTCTCATTATAAAGGTAGAAGAGATTTCAGTGAGAGTTTTCGGTTCAATTGAGGAGAATGGAACGCACATTCGACAAGACTATGAGCATGGCAAGTGGAATGTCCTTAAATCGCCTTACGAGGCCCTCACCGTCAGTGACATTCAAGCGCGTTCGATCTCAATTAGCTGGAATGGATTGGAATCGTTTCAGTGTCTCCTAGCGTGCACATACCTCAATTCACCAATATTTATAAGAGAAAAATCTACGAAACTCAACTGTGAGAAAATGTGAGTGACATAAGTCGGTATCGTGTTGACGATTTTCAGCTTTTTATTAGCTTCACCTCGCCAAAAACTTTGACCATAATAATTTTTCTTTTCCACCCTCTTTTTTTTCAGAAACAATCCGAGTGCCAAAAGTTTTTACATTAACAAATTAAGTCCAACGAGTGATTATGATGTTTTCATCACCGACTGCGAACGCAACAATGAATTGAGCACGAGAGTGAATATACAGACGATGAGAGATGGTAAAAAAAAATTTATATCTTTTATGAAAAACATTTCTTTGTTGCAAAACTCACTGAAGCCATTTTGAGAATACTAATTTACAATTTCTCAGAAAGTTTATTTTAAATGTTGACAAACATCAAAATTTATCCAAAAATAGAGCTCTCGAATTTTTGGAAATCATTAAAATATTTAACCTCAAAGCTCTGGAAATCATAAAAGATTTTAAATAAAAAATATTTTTTCTTCTAGTTCCTGGCCCTATATTAGAACCAAGTATGTCTTGGGATCGAGGATTTGTATTGAAGTGGAATGAGCCGAAAAATCCCAACGGCATCATCTTTTATTATACGATTGAATGGACATTACATGATATTACGCATAGCTCCAACGTCACGGAGCGTTACTTTAAATTTCCAAATACCATAACCACGGACCGATTAAATATTACGGTACGGGCGATTGGAGAGGGAGGTGTAGGCAACCCTTTGCACGTATATCCCGACCGATGGAAAAATGTTGCTTCAAAAAATGCACAAAGCACAAAATTTGATCCCTTTATGATTTTCGGTATTATCGTCATATCCATAGTGTTAGTGTTGTGTGTTGTTGGTCTCATATTATGCAAACAGAATAGATATTGCAAGAATAACAGCAACGCAATTATCAACAGCGAACAATCGTCCTTTTCGCCAACCTCGCCATGTATGGAGAATAATATGATACGTAATGATGAAATTTTCGAGATGCAAACCCTCATACCGTCAAACAACATAGCAAATGGTAAAGACAATCCAATCAAGACCGAAATGCCATCGATAAATGGCGTCTGCATTGACCGAATTTTGCGTACGTCAACGCCAACGGACGACTTAATTTCGGCAGTGCCAATCCAATTGCCGCCAGTAAAGTGTGATAAAATTACATCAAATCAGATTGATGGAACTATCAAGAAGTCATTGGATATTGTTCCATTGAGTCACATCTTGATCACACCAGTGCCAAACAAAACATTACAGCTCTCGGTGACATTGAAGAATCCCCTGAAGGTCAATGGAAATTCGAGTCCTTACAAGAGTCTCCAGGTAAGTGTCGACATGTGTGAAGCTCTTTATGTACTAATGACACACTTTTATTCTCTTCTTATTTAATTAAAGTCATCTGGCAATGATCAAAATACCTCTTCATCGACATCCTCAACATCTTCGTTCAGTAGCGGCCATTACATTGATATAAGCATGCCAGTAAGCGTGTGCAACAACAACAATCATCACCATGGAAAGGCGGTCGGTAAGTCGAGTAGCATCGAAACGGACAATGATGAGGACGACTCGGAACTCATGCACGAGTACGGTTTAAATGATAGTAATTTAAGTACAAAGCCATTACATTCGCATTCTTGGAACTTTCGGCCGACCCTTGTTGGTCCAAACGGATAAATTTTAACCCACTCAATTTTCTTTGTTATCAAACTCTCTGCTGTGTAAATTAGAATTCTTCTGTTAACTTTTACATTCTTTTTAATGATCCCTTCTTATTATTTGTTTTATCGTCGCTCGATGGCGAAATGACAAAAGTTAAAAAACATAAATCCTCTTTATATTTTTCCGTGCTCTTTTTTTTTGATCAAATGGAGGCTATTATGAATTATTTATATATGCTTTTATGATAAGAAATTTTCTTTGCTAAAATGTTTTTCTTTTGATCGATATGTGTGACAATTATGATGAAGAATGTGGGACAATGAACAAGGGATGGAAAATTATTTTAACGCATGAAATTTAAGATACAAATTTATAATTTAAGAAAATATTTCGCGAAATCCAGAGCTTAAAAATTAAATGCTTTTAGCATCATCTATGAAAATTTTTGAACAAAAAAGCTCGTTAGAAACTTTTTATAAGCTTTTTCATTTAAAAAAGCTTAAATTTCCATATAACTGATTTTCTATCGATATCAAATCTCTCTAAATTTTATATCACATGTAAAAAGATTAATTTTAATTGCCATGTTGAGATTTACTGAAAATGTTTTTCTCAAATTTTCTTTAATTATGAAATGTATGAAAAAAAAATATTATTATGTAATTCTATCTTATAAGCGCATTTAATTCTTATAAAACTCTATATCCGTGATAAGCTACAACATTTCTAATTGAGTATACAAATGTAAAAAAAAATATATCATTTAAATTTTTTTCTCATTATTGTTGCAAACTCTCTTTTTTTATATCATATGATTATTACGGGTTTGATATTGATTTCAATATTGAAAAAAGTTTTCTTATTAACATTTTACAACCAAAGAAAAACTTCGCTACAGATACATAATTTTTTATTACCCAACCAACAATAGTTTTTTTTGTTAAATGTCTCCGATTGTTTTATTTATGAGTTTTAAATTCATGCAACAGTACATAAGAAATATATATGCATTTATAAAAAAAAGTGTTTGAAAAGCAAAAGAAGATTAAACAGATAACAAAGTACCTAAAAATGAATTTAGTAAAGAAGAAAAATAGTTTCTACTATGGTACTTGGAATATTTAAAAGTTTTATGCTTTTCACTTCCATTGAATATTTTTTTTTGCCCGACACCGTGAAATCTTTAAAGCTTTTATTCTCAGAAGCTTTTAAATAATTCGTGAATAAAAGCTGAAAGTTTTCATCTCGATATAAACTTTTTACTAACAAGAGAAAATAATGCGAAAAAAAATTAAAACGTACCTGACTACCTGGTTTCATCCAATTTGAAAATAAACATTTAAGAGAATATTAAAAAGATATTGCATCAGATTTTTATAAGCATAAAAACTTAAATGTAAAAGAGACAAAAAAATATTTGTGAATTTAACGGTCTTTTTGTCACGCAAAACATTGTCAACTCAACAATATTGATTTTTCGATTTAAAAAAACGTTTAACGTATTTAACGTGCCTTTGATGTACAAAAACACAGAAATGTACGAACAAAAAATTCACTTACATGAAATTGATATTTTAAGAAGCAGAAAAAATATGAGATGAAAAATTATGCTTCATGTTCCATGGCTTTCAAAGTCCTTTCCATGTCACTCTTCTATCTCTCTTGCTATTACTTAATTATTAGCCATTTTCATATCTCTGAAGGGAATTTTGTAAAAGTTTACTGAGTGATTTTTTTTTAAATTTTATTAATCTTAAAAGAATTAAAATTTATTTGGATTAGAAAAGTTAATTAACCTCATTTGCAAAACGCCCTTCACCTTATCATCATCATCCGTTTATGTACGTGTTGTTTTGCTGAATATGAATGGCACCGAAGACATGGCAGCTCTATTATGTCTCTCTTATTATTTTAACTCACTCACACACACACAGAATATAGTCATTGTGCAATAAACCTAACATGACCCGTCATCCCTCCCTCCACCCACTAGAACAATAGTCGCATCTCACTCTCAACAGACTCAACCCAAATGATTTTATCTTCTTAATATATTTATGAAAATTTACCTCGCATCAAATGAAACTAGAGCAACCCTTTTATTACTTAACATGACAGTATGACACATTTGTTTACACTTACAAACGCATGATGATGTGAGTCGTGACTCATTTCTCGCTCCTTAGTTCTAATTCAATACTTTTTCCTTGAATCTCACACGATGATGATAGCATTTCCTTTTTTTCATACCTCTCAATTCACATTCCATCTCTGTTAAAAGTTTTGCAACCAAAATTCGCTTTTCCTTTCATAATTTATCAGGATACCTCAAAATAATTTTTTTGACCGTGACCAATATTACCATCGCGTGATTCTTTTTATAAACTGTAAATAATTTAAATTGATTTTTCGCATGTGTCGAAATTTTATGTCAAATTAGTTTATCGCTGCTAATTTCCTATGTATACATGCATACGCAAACCCAATAGAAGGCCGTAAAATTTTATGATTAAATGAAAATCTACCTCATATTTATTATTGAATTAGTCGAGTCTTTTTTTCTCTGTAAACATAAATAAAAATTAGTTCTTTTTCCATTAAAAATTATTATTAAATTTAAGAAATGTTTTTTTACTTTTATTATCATTAAAGATTTCTTAAAAATTTTGTACTGTATAAAAATTACTTTTTATAAATTGTGAGAGAAGAATAATATTGAATAAAAATGTAAAATTTATAAAAAAATATTTTTTGAATTTCAGAGATTGAAAAAATTTCGATAGAATTCTTAAAAAGTTTGAAGATAATTGAGAGTTTCGACCCTTGTGGCACATATCAGAAATGTTGAATTTTTAATCCCACTCAAATTTTTTATTTTCTCTCGCACTTTACCACGAATTTACCATATTTTCTATAAAAAAAAAATTCAGCGCCACCGGGGATGAAAAAATTTGTCAATAAAATTGCAATAAATTAACTCAAAAGCACCCCTAGATATTTTCTTTACAAAGTATAAAAAAAATTCGATACTAAACACGAGCTTTCTTTTGCTTCTAATTTGAGACAAAAGTGGAGGTTCAAATAAATAAATGATTGAAAGTCCCACTTACAAATTTTTACTGAAATTAAATGCCAAAATTTCACATTGAAAGTTATTCATAAGAATATTTTTAAAGCGATTCAAAATGAAACACTTTTAGTTCGAATTTGATAGCTTTAAGGTGTAAAGTTTCTAGAAGACTTGAGAACTTCCTTTGTGCGGCTTGAGAAATGCCAACCGAATATTAAAATCTCTAATATCCAGTGCTAAAGTAATAATTTTCTCGAAATTCGAGTAAGCTCATAGAAACAAATTAGCAAGGTCGTTTGCCAAAATTTAATGAAGATCAAACACGCAAGATTACCGAAACGAAAGCAACTCAATATTTCTTTGCTAAAATAAAGCTTTATTAATTACCATTCGCATGCTTTTTCAATCTTTTGACATCAAACTCTAAGCATTCAATTTTCGCCTCATTTGCTGTCGCTTCCATCTCGAGTTTTCGAATTTTCTGCTTAGATTTTTCCTCACCCTCCTCGAGTCGAATACAAGCGGATTTAAAATCACTCATAAGCTTCTCCTTAATATCTTCAATTTTCTTAATTTTTTCAACATTTTGTCTCGCTTGATCTTCGCTCTCTTGATTTACGTCATGATGATGATGAGTCTTTGGCAAAAGTTTATCAAGCTCACGCAACTCGTCGATCAAATTTCGATAGTCATTGACCCAAAAATTCAATTCATTTTCAATCTTTATTAATGTATTTTGCAGCTCAATGCTTTTCACTCTCTTGGGATTAATAATCTCCTCATCTAATTTATTTTCACTTTCGTTTGCACGCTCGGGATGTCGATAAGTTATTGGCATGGGATGATTTCTCCTTATTTGCTCCAACTCATTTTCCAGTCGCTTTAATCGCAAGTCAGCTGGTGTCTTTTCGACTTTACGATAAATTTGGAGTGTTTGAAGGGTGTTTGCTCTAATCACTTGCTCCATTTTTTATTTATTTGAGTTTCTTTGTTGACGATAAGACGATTAAAATTAAACTGATCGAATTTCGGATTGATGAGAGAAAAGCTTATTGTGAGAAATTTCTAAAGCGTCATTTCAATTGCGAAAGTTTAAAGAAAAGTTAGTTGGAGGATTTAAAGCGCATTTTTGTGCATTTAAACTTTGAGGTTTGTAAAATTCAAAATTTTTCCTGGAATTTCAAATTTTCACTGGATTTAAATTTTTCTATGATTTCAACTTAAAGAACTTAAAAATTCTTGTTTTTTTAAAAAAGTTCTAAAATTTTACATTTTTCAATGGAATTCATATCCTGGATTTTTAGTTTTTTAATTTCTTGAACAGACATTTGAGACAAATCACCTCAATTGATTTTCTTCTTTCTCAAATTTATCGCTAATTTCAGTCGTTGCCAAGATTTTTCTCTCTTACATCGCAAGGACGACGCAAAATTTCAACGGCTACATTTATAAATTGCGTAAAACTAAAAGCTCAAAAATTAATGTGCACATATGTGAGAATTTGACAACTCAATAAATTACTCCCTTAAGAGCGCTCCAACTTTATATTACGCAAACTATTAATATTTCATTATTAACGCACCTTGAGGAGCAATTAAGGTGTATTTTTTTGGATCGTTAACGACCTTCTGAAAAATTGCGTGGTTATAAAATTCTTTAATTTTCAAATATTTTAATTTTTATTGTTCCTTGCAAATATTCGATATAAAATTAGACTTTTGCTGCATCTTCCTTCAGCGAGACAGTTCTATTGAAGACTAACTTGCTAGGCGATGAATCATAGTCAACAGAGAAGAAGCCAATTCGCTCGAATTGGAATTTATCAAGGACTTTTGCAACTGAAATTGATTTATCGGCGAACGATCTCAAACTCTTGAGGGAATCCATGTTACAATCGCTTATAAAACCTTTAGGCACTTCGTTTGAGTCTTCCGGATTTTTGTGCTTGAATAATCGCTCATAGAGACGAACTTCAATCTCAATTGGATTTGAAACCCAATGAATAAAGGCCTTTGGCTTCTCTGCCGTTTCGACCTTCTCGCATGTACATTTCACCTCAACAACTGTTCCATTTGTATCTTTTACAACTTCCGTTACTTTTAGCACCACACCAGCATGACGAAGACCAACCGTTTGAGTTGGCGAGAGACGTCGATAGCCTTTTTCTGGATTTTCTTTGAAATCAGTTTGTTCAATGTACACGACACGATCAAATGAGATGTCGTGGCTGGTCTTGCAGCTTGGCTGACCAGGAAAATCAGGCACATTAAAGACAATTGGAGACTCACTTGGGAAGTTTGTGATTGTAACTTTGAGAGGTTCTAATACGACTAAACGACGTGGTGCTGTAATATTGAGAACATCACGAACGCAAGCCTCGAGCATGGCTGGATCAACAGCACCTTGAGCACCAGTAACACCCATTCGAGCACAGAAATTATTAATCGCTTCCGAGGGAAATCCACGACGTCTTAAAGCAGTTAATGTAAATAATCGAGGATCATCCCAATCGGCGACAATTTTCTCAGTTATAAGCTTGGCAATTTTTCTCTTCGACACGACCGTGTAGTTGACATTTAATCTTCCATATTCCCACTGAACAGGGCAATAAATATCGACAGCATTGCAAAGCCAATAGTAACTTGATCGACGTGATTGAAATTCTTTAGTGCAAAGTGAGTGCGTGATGTGTTCAATACTGTCGCAGAGACAATGAGTGTAGTCATAAGTTGGATAAATGCACCACTGATTGCCGGTACGATGATGAGCGATAAATTTAATACGATATGCAACGGGATCAATTTTTCCTTCTTCTAATGTGATTTTCATGCGAAGTGTCGCTGCACCTTCGTCGATTTTTCCATTTTTCATGTCCTCGAAAAGTAGCAAATTTTCCTCAATGGGACGATCACGCCATGGACTCATTTCGGTATTGAAACCTTTCATTTGTTCGGCCGTTTGATGGCAAACGTAAGCCAAGCCTTTTTTAATGAGCAACACAGCCCACTCGTAAAGTTGCTGGAAATTATCTGACGAGTGAGTTATGGCATATGGCTTATATCCCAACCACTCAACCATGTCCTTGATACCGATGAAAAACTTTTCTTCCTCCTTCTCAGGATTAGTGTCGTCATATCGAAGAAAACAAACGCCATTGTGAGCAGCGGCATAGCCAAAATTAATGTTAATCGCCTTCGCATGTCCAATATGAAGAATTCCATTAGGTTCGGGTGGAAAACGAGTTCTCACTTGACCGCCAGTAATTTTCAAATGTTCTTGGAGGAGTTTTTCAGTGAGAGGTGTCGTGACATAGCCGTCAGTCTTAAAATTCTCACCCGGAGCATGAAAGTGCACTTTAGTTTTCATCAACTCCATGATTGTCATTGCCGAGTCATCGCTTTCCTTATTCTCCTTTTCAGCAACAGCGACTGGCGCTTTTGTGGGCTTTGATTTGCCCTTCACTGGAGGTGGCGCAAGATCAGCTTCAGTTTTAGCACCGAGAAGATAGAAAATTTGAGCATCAACTTCACTTTTGACAGCCTTACCATCGGCCCACGGAAGTTTACTGCGAACATCAGCGAGAATTTTGCCAACATTAAAGCGATAACGTTGCTCAATTAGTTCACTCTTATGTTTTGCAATCAATTCCTCAACAACTTTCTCGATTTCTTCCGGTGTAACGACCACATTCACACCGCAGAACTTCTCGAGTTCATTTACATTGATTGAAGTGCCTTTGACACCATGATTAAGTACAAATTCTAGTGCAAATTCAACTCGCACCGTCGTATCGAGTTTATTGTCGGCAATGAGTCCAATGAGAAGATCCAAGTGCTGCATTGATTGTGCCTTAATTTTCGAACAAAGATGATAAATCAAATTGCCGGCTGTTTTAGAAATATCCTTCTTATTTTGTTTCTCTAACGATGTAAGTGCTAGCGAAATTATTTTCGTAAGCGATGCATTCTTGACGGTTTCTTTAGCTTTCTGTTCACTCAGTCCCAGGATCGAGATTAATTTTTGTAAAATTGCATCAGAATCAGTCATGATGGAAATTGACCTAAAATATAATTTAATTTGGTTTAAATCTTGCTTGCGATGTGATTGTCTATAATTGACTATAATTTACAAACTATTTAATGATGAATTTAATAATTAAATTTGATGAAAATAATTTTGTAAACGTGATGATTTTCGCCCTTTCTGCACTGTAAGTTTCACTTTCCATTCCGTTCCATTGATATTTTTGCAAGGGCTGAAAATTGTATGCGTCCAAAAATAATATTGAGTGCGTTCAGAAGTATCACTAGAAACGGTCATCGAATTCACGCACGAAACAATTTTGTAAATTTACGGGAAACAACGCAAATTAAACATTAAAAGTTACATAATCATAAATATAAGACAACTGAGTGCCTTATCAGAATAAAGTGCGATTGTTTTTGGTGATTTTTAAGTGTAAAAAATTCGAAAATTGAATGTTGTTTTGTGATGTTAAGTTGTTGAGGTAAAAAAATTGATGGTTTTCTTAATTCCTTTATTAGTGTGTGTTAGGTTAAGTTGTTTTATGTATGGTTGCTGCTCGAGACCACACTATTGCAATTATACTTTTTTTAGTTCGACTTCAGTTGAATTCGAGCTTCAGTGATGATCAGTCGCTTGCGTTAATTTTTTGTTTTGCTCTTGATCGCGGGGTGTATACACCAATAATGGATAATTTGATAAGCCAAAGATAAATAAGTAGACATAAAAAAATATATATCATCCTGTGATATAAAAAAATAATAAAAAGTGATCACGCGCGAAGCAATGATTAATTAATTAAGGCATAAATTGTGAAAAGAAGAAAAGTGAAAATTGTCACTCGAATTTGGATTACAAATTAAAAAGAAATTATTTCAAGAGAGATTTCCATCATTAAAGTTTTTTGTTTGTCTTTTTTGCTGATTTTTAAAGAGCGAGAGAAAAAAAAAGATTTTGCTTTGAAATCAGGTAAATTTAAAATTCCACAATGAAATTCCATCGCACAAATACACATATTATTGTGTCAAGTCTTCGTCTCCAGCGATGTGAGAGAGAGAGAGAGAGAGAGAAGAGAACTATGTGCGCCGCGCGTTGAATTCAAATATATATGTGAATATTTGGATAAGTTTTTTTTATTCGATCAACAGGTTGTAAAACTTCGTTGTCGTCGGCAAAGGAAA
Source organism: Tanytarsus gracilentus (assembly GCA_038502055.1). Classification (NCBI taxonomy): domain Eukaryota; kingdom Metazoa; phylum Arthropoda; class Insecta; order Diptera; family Chironomidae; genus Tanytarsus; species Tanytarsus gracilentus. The sequence continues at coordinate 1,762,705 of JAXRKN010000043.1, read as the reverse complement.
TATTTAGATATATTTTTTATATGTGCGCGCATTCGTCATTGCTCCGATGCTTATTGAACTTTGGCAAACGAGAGTCAAAGCGAATTCCATCTTCGAGTCGAGACCTTGAATCATCAACGATGAATTCAAGTTAAACAGCAGTTTTTAGTTTACCGCTTCATTATCAAGTGTCCATCATCGATTGTAAAAAAAATTATCAAGTAACATAAGTTATATGCTTTTGTAATTCCCCCCGTTGCATACCTCTAATGTGACTTTAATAATAGAACATAATTGCTATTAAATTGAGAGACAAAAAATTATAAAATTTGACCCCAAATGTTCATTTTGTTGTCGAAAAATTGAACATTAAAATGCACAGCAAACGATACGACACGATAGAAGAGAATAGTGAGTGAATAGGAATGGAACCCCGAAAAAAATACTCTCATATCTCGTTCACAACCCATTAATTTAATTTATTAATCTAAAAAACCCTTAAAAATATCGTGCTCGAGATGTAGATGAGAAGGAAAAACAGGTTTTAAAATTTTATATTTCGGCATGTAGTGATTTTGAAGATTTTTTTTATTGTGATTTGATCTCCATGTGTAAAATTGTTTTCATAAGAAATAAAAATTAGTGTTTAATCTCCGTCAATTTTTTTTGCGCCATGCAATGGCAATACGAGAGGTCAGTCTGAGATAATTTAGATCCATTTTTTTTGCAGTTTAATAATGTTCTCATTATAATAATGAAATATTTTATTCTTTGTGCTATCACAAAATGGCCAAGGAGATTTTTTTCGGTCAATGACGATGATAATAATGATGATGGGGTTTAGATCGCGAACATAAAACGGGTTTGAGAGTTTCTTGAGAGATTTCGCGAATTTGTTTACCGTCAACGACTTTGTTGACATGTCTGATAGACCTTACATATTATATATTTTATTCATGTTGCTGTCATCAATGCCTTGTTTAATGTTGCGAAAATATAAACAAATGGTTCCATCCTCCAAAAATAAATACATAAAATAGGCAATTCAGCTCACATCGTTCTGCAATTAAATATTCATTATGATTCAAGTATGTTGCTGTTTGTTTGCGTACACGATCATCATCATCTTCTTTATTTGATTTAATAAAAGGGTTCTTTTTATTTTGGCAAATTATTCAAGAGGATTTTTTGGGCAGAAAAAAATTATTTTCTCACGACCAAATTTTAAATTTACATAAAAATCTTTTTCCCTCCAATTTTGCACATTGCCATGGTCAAATTTAAAGCAGTGTTTATGAAAAAGTTTTTCAATGTCAACTGTCGTAAAAAAAATTCTAGACTTCATTATGTGCAAGCGAATGAGTGAGAGGAATGTTCTAGTCAGGATAATGCGATTACTTCGAGACATTCCAACTTGTCCTCACGATCGTAAAAATTCTTGAGTTATAAAAATTTATGAATTTTCGACAGGTAGAAAAAAATCTCATGGCTTCTCACTAAGACCCACTGACGACTATAAGAAAGCTTCTTTTTGTCCTCTTTTTTCTCTTTCAATCGCTTTGTAACAACTAATCACGTCATCATTTTTATATGACGAAATGAGCGCACTACACGGCGTGTCTTCGAATGGACAAAAAAAAATGTGCTTCGAGTTACAAAAAAAATGCCTTACGATAAAATGAGAAAAAAAACGTGGAATGGAAACAAGAAATTGCTCCATGTACAGTTACACACATGTGTTTGCATTTTTAATTGGGAAACATTTTCTTTTCACTCTTTCTGATGGTCAACGATGATTTTTTTGGTGAGAAATTTCTTAACCACTAAAATTCCACCAAGTTGACGCCTTCATCAACCGCTGAAAATATAAAATTATGAGAACTATTTTTTTAAACGAAGGGAAATGAACCATTAGCATCACGAAAAGAGTGTACAGGTTCACCATCACCTTACCCTAGCCCATAATTCATAATTTTATTCTTCGCCGCCTCATAAAGACTTTTAATTGTTTGATGAGGTCTCATTTTAAGTTAAAGTTATACAAAGATAAGAAATTGTTGTCGTTTATTTACGATAAGAAGAATAGCTCGTAAAATACGAAAAATGAGCATTTTTAGTAAGTGCTCGCGTTGCTTTCCAAAGAAAAGAAAAAAATATTCACATGAGAACTTTTTTGAAATGCCACAAAAAAACGATAAATAGTAATTTTGCCATTCTCTCTCGAACATTGGCTATAACGCAATTCAGAGATTAATGAAAAAAATTTGTCGCTGTTGGGAAATAATAATCGTAGACATAATCTATTTGGAAATCGGCGTACGAAATGAATTCGCGTAAGAAATGAGAAGTGAGAAAAAGATTTTGTGTATGAATCATATGCGCGTATATAAGTAATTACGGCCGTGCACACACAACAATAATAATTATTCGAGTCTCAATAGAGAGCGAGAGGGAGAGACGGAAGGTGAACAATGTTTCTGCGCTCTTTGTGTGTACCTTTAATTTCGCCAAAGAAGCCATTCAACTTCTCTTTCTTGCCTTTCTTTCCATTTCGATATCAGCCAACAACATTCACATACACGGGTGGATTAAAAAAATATATATGTTTTATAAAGAAGGAGGAAAATGTGGCAACAGGGCGTTCTCGCTCTTGAAAGGAGTTTAATTTCTCAAAACTAGAGAAAATTAGAACTTCTGTTTGTGTAAACTGAACTAGTTTGAGATAAGATAAGATAAAAATTTTATGGGTGTTCATGAGTTGATGAAAAATGATCACAGACTCGGTGGAGTTTATAAAAATATATCAAATTTTATGGGATATTAAAATTTATGTTTATGATTTTATAAATATTTATAATTTGAGTTTAATTTAAAATAACATTTTTAATTCTATTAATTAGGATTAAAGGCCCCAATTTCGATCACTAAATTCAACACCCCAATTTCGATCACTTTTGTTTTATTTATTTTTTCACGTTTCCTTAACTCCAAAAATTCTGAAAAAATTCTGAGATATAGTCAAACCTTTGCAGTATCAAAAAATATTTTTTTTAAAATTTTTCAAGCATGTCTCATGCTTATAATAACCCAAACAAATTTACCCATACAAATGTAACCATCACATTAATGATGTTCAAAATGACTCTAAGGCTTTTCTTGTCGTGCTGATGTAATTTTTAACGTGAACTAGAGACTCTAATGCATCTTTCAAGCATCAAAGAATTTCAAATTTCAATTCCTTTGTAGTCTAAAAATGCTCTTAAACTCACAACTTTTGTCCGATCACTTTCTGTCTCAAATTCGATCAAGAGAATGAAGAAAGTAGTCTTTGAAAATTTTAGAATTAATTTTTTTCCCACTCTTCATGAATTCTTCAAAAAATGAACTTTTAATGAGAAATATTCTTTAAAAAGTTTAAAAATGTCAAGAGTCAGCCTAAGACATGCTTAAAACAGCGAAAAAATTATGAAGTGGTGTAACACTTATATGCTCGTGATTCCGTTGGTCTGTCTATGGCTTCGAGATCTCGGCCCCTGGACCAGCTAGAGACTTCGGGTTTTCGCCAGATGGTAGCTCTGAGGCTCTAGTTTCAGCCATTTTAGGAGTTTTTTGGGCAGTGACCATAGGTTAATGTTCATTTTTCATACAAATTTTCTCTTATATGACTTCATGGGTATCGTTGAACTCATAATTGGACCAGGAGCCGATTGACATAGATGTTGGTGCTTGAACTGGATTTTTGTTCCTCAGCTGGATTTTTGTTCCTCAGCTAAATGTTGGTTCCTCCACTGGATGTTGGTTCCTCCACTGGATGTTGGTTCCTCCACTGGATGTTGGTTCTTCCGCTGGATGTTGGTTCCTTCGCTGGATGTTGGTTCCTCCACTGAAAGTTGGTTCCTCCGCTGGATGTTGGTTCCTCCGCAGGATGTTGGTTCCTCCGCAGGATGTTGGTTCCTCCACTGAAAGTTGGTTCCTCGGCTGGATGTTGGTTCCTCCGCAGGATGTTGGTTCCTCCGCTGGATGTTGGTTCCTCCGCTAAAAGTTGAATGACTTCCCCAAGTCTTCTCCAAAATGACTTCCCCAAAAAATCTGCCCTATAATTACATTTCCAATACTTCAATACTGATCAGTTACAAGTGGGTTACACTGTAATACCCACGTGAGGATTTTGAAACATTTTTTAAAAAGGTTTAAAAGCGATATTGTTTGTCTCTCCAGAGTGTATATAAATAATTAACTCTCCTGTATATATATAAATAATTTTTCATTTAGGCTGGATATAAGCATGTCCATTAGCTTTCAAGTTTTTGTAAAAATAATTTTCTTCAATGAATTATCAATAACTTAAAACTTTGGATTTTAATAAGCATGTTTAGTCATTTAAATTAATTTAATTATTTTAAATGAGAAAAGGCATGACCATTGACCGTGGATACGCTAAAATATTTTTTAATCATGTTTTGTGACCAGACTGTTTCGTTTTTTATCCAATTGCATTTAAATTTCCATTTATTTTACTAAATTTACATTCATATAAAGTGATCGAATTTAAGCGATAAAGTGATCGAACTTAGGAATCTTGTGATCGAGATTAGGTCGGAAACATTTTAATGATTTTAGCTATGAAAGGGTTGCTCAAAAATTAAATAAAATATCTCAAATTAAAGAAAAGAACAAAATGTTCAAATTTCAACCTTAATTATTCCTTCCAAAAAAGGCAAAATATAATTTCATTGAATTTTCAAAAATGATCGAAATTGGGGCCTTTAATTACTAAATTAATTAATCAAAAATTCAAAATCTTACAAATAATTACTCAATTTTATTTAAATTATTTCTCAAAAAATTCATTCATTTTTAATTCTCATCGGCTTAAAATAGTCAGCAGTTATATTTTATGTTCATCCGATTCTTAAGTGGCGTTAATTATAAATGCATTAAAGAAGAAGAACCATTCCATCATAGAACAGAAATAATTTAAAAGCGGCCTACAAATTTATTCTAATTTTTCACTTTATGATTTCCGCTGAAAAAAATGCGGAATGGTAATCGGATATATTCAAGCTTGCTTTAATCTTTATTGATTATGCTATGACACAAATTTTACACTCTTCTTATTCTTCCGCCATCCGTCAAAAATTTGAATTAGTATTTTAATTCGATTAGAAATTTTTAGAGAGAGAAATTTCAAGGTGCAGAACTGATTGATCAAAAAAAAAGTAAAAATTATTGTCGATTGCGAGAGAGAGAAAATTGACGAGAAATTCATTAGTACGAAATGAAAGTGGGAAATCAATTGCTATTTTTTTAAGCGAAAATGAAAAGTTTCAAAAGTCATTATCTCCCATTATCATTTACCATGCTGCGGCGGTGCGATGTGTGAGAGAGTTTTTTTAAACTTGAACTTGCTGCATTTGGCCATTCGAGAGCGTGTGTTGCACATATAGGAAAAGAGTAACTATTTTTCGAGCATGGAGTTTAACAATAGCAACACTGTTCTCACAGTTATTTCCAGTCTGTTTTATTTATTGTACAATTCATTTAATTTCATTTTTATGCTTCACTTCTTTCCGATGTCAACATTTTTCTACCTCATGACATGATCATGCTCATGTCTCTTCCGTGAAATTCATTTTAATAATTTTACTCACGGTTCGCTATTGGTTATGACTTTTGCATGTGATGAATTCGCAACAAATTATTAAATAATTGCTCTCGTTTCGTCTTAAAAAAATTTTCAGCTCGCATTTCCCTCTTAATTTGTCACGATGTTATATGGCTGAAATACAATATCCAACGGAAATTGTTTTAACTGATTTTTTTGGAAATTTAATTAACAGTCATTCTCTGTCACCACACCACAATTAACACTTGTCGTTAAGTCGATACATTTTACTCATTTTATCAGATCCAAAAATTTGTTTGATCTTGATAATAAATTTATGGTGAAATAATTTTCATTTAAAAAGGGGTTGAAGGTAAAAAAATGAAGGGGAAACTCATAAAGTGTAACACACAACTTCCTTCGGCAAATTAAAATGTTTTTTTTTCGGCAATCTTAAATAGCTAAAATTAAATTTGCGAAAAGTCTCAAGTACGAACATCACAAAAAAAATGTTTTTTTATTGAGTGAGAGGGAAAAGTAATTAAAGTAGATGGTTTGCAGTGTATGTCAGAGGAAATCAAATAGAAAACGGTCGTGAATGAGTAAGAGAAACGAAATAAAAGCATATGAAGGTGCGGCGTTACGGATCATGAATGATACAACGGAAATCGAGCTAAAATTATAACAATGGGGAAGATACTAAGTTAAAGTTCTTTTTTTAATATAAATAGCATTTTTTTCTGGATTTTAAACAATTGGCTTTGTCGAGTTGAGAGAGATCGAGCATAAGAAATAAAACAAATTTAACATGAAAGATATTTCATAAACTGAAATCTTGACGCGTTGCTGCTGTCAATTGAATTGTTTTAGAAAAAATAAACAATTAAAGATTATTTTGGGAGATTTTTTTGACACTTGCCTAATGGAACGCTGTGAGGGAATTGTTTGCCCCTGTGACATTTTGCCCTCACCCAAAATCCGTGGGCAAGGGCAAAAAAAATACTAGGGTCAATTTGTCCGGGGAAATTTGCCCACAGATTTGACCATGCCCACATATTTTGCAAATTTTGCCCTCATTTGACCATGTACAAATTGACCATATATTTTTTGCCCTTGCCCACAGATTTTGGGTGTGGGCAAAATGTCACAGGGGCAAAATGTCACAGAGTCAATATTTTACTTGAACGGCTTTTTTAAATTTAAATTCAAAACTTTCTCAATGTTGAAATCTTAACGAGATCAATTTGACTCAAAGAACTCCCTCTAAAAAATTTCAATTGCATTAAAATGCAACAAAAGAACTCTCGTAAAAGTGGGTGAGTTGCAGAACGTTTTTTTCGAGCATTCGCCATTGTGTGCAGCTACGGTAGGCAGTTGCAAAAAAAATTATAATGACTTGCGACAACATGGGTAAGATTGATTGATTGATTGATTGATTGATAACATAGTGGTGGCCGCTGGGAAAACCAGGATAGACGCGCCCGTTTTTGTTTCCTTTCCATAGCTTGCGGGCTAGGCTGAGGATTAAAACGTAACCTTTGCATATTAACTTAAAAGTATAATTAACTTTCAAGAGAATATATATTCCCCTAGTGGCAGACGTCCCCTCAGGAATCGTCCACCGAGGAATTGCACATAACTCAAGTGAGAAATGCCGGCGATCGAATAACCCCACTAAGAAGTTTAGTGTTAGTCATCATGGAACGTCAAGCGGAACACCCAATCAAGACGCCGTAATCCATGATGTTAAAATTTTCATTGTGAATTCACAATTGTGGGTTAGTTAACTGAACCTTACGGTTGCAGTTTTAAAATAAATAAATCAAAGGTGGTTTCGACGGCATTTTATAAAAGTTACCGCCACTACAACCTTCCTCAGCCCTGACAAGCTGTTAGGAACTGGCCCACCCACATTACAAAACAAACAAACATAAAACATAAATTTATAAAGTATTAAGTCAAACCAATTGTATAAAAGTTTGGTTTATCATCTACCTTCCTCCATCTAATCTAGTTGATTAGCATGGGTAGTACAGGTCATTCAAGTTTCGTCCGTAAGTACTCACTACTTCCTTCCTCAACTGGTCACTAAGATTAACAGTGGTTTTGTTGGATACCAACGATTACAAAATCAAAATTAAAATGCATAACTTATTATAATTAAATATAAAAAAAAAAATTACATTTATATGTAAACTCCATATTTCCCCTTATTTAAGTTAATTAATTTTACTGTATCAAGTCCCTGACTGATTCCATGCTTCCTCTTTTTAAATTAACTAAAAAAGTACTTTTTATAAAAAACCATCCAAATGCGCTTATTTCCCCCTGGTTAAGTTAATTAAGTTAAATTGATTAAATTTCTGAATGAATTTTAGCTTCCACTATTCAAAACATCTAAAAAAGTAATTTTTGTGAAAAACCATCTAAATGCGCTTATTTCCCCCGCATAAAAATAAATTTGAATGTTAAAAAAAAATTTTTAGAGGTCACAGATGACAAAGATCCAGAAGAGATCCAGTAAAAAAGAAAATAATTTTTTTGGGATTTTTGACGTTTCAAAGTGAAACAATGATAAAGAAGTGCTTAATTAAACACTTCTAAGCAAGAATGAGTGTACCTTGTGAAACGCATAAGAAAAAAAACTTATAATAATAAAAAAAAATTGAAAAAAGTTTTCCACTCATTCTAGCTTTTTACCTGATTTTAATTGATGAACTCGATGATGAACTCGATGATGAGCCGATGAACTGACAACTTTTAAACACATTAAAAGTAAATTTAAAACTAATACACACACTTAAACACTGAAATAATGAAATTAATTAAAATTTTAAATGTTTACAATTCGAGGGTCACTTGCGACAACATGGGTAAGAAGAGGAAAAAAGCAACTGTAGAGTGCCCTCAAAAAGCATAAGAAATTGCTGATCATCATCTCAGATGTTCTTTTCGTGTGTGGAAAATGTGTATCACTTGCACTTTCAACCTCATCCATGTACTTCAGGAAGATCTTCTTTTTCTTAAATAAACTTCTCTTATTTTTTTCGAGTACTCACAAGCACACACAAACACGCGCGTCTCATGCATCCCAGTCGTCATCTCACTTTTTTCTGTATTTCGCTTTTGCTCTTCATTCGTCTTTTTCTGATTTCTTGTAATACACAGAGAGAAACAGTTACGATTCTTCTACCGCGCCAAAGAAAAAGAATATTTGTCGTGTGTAAGAGTGTGAAATGTGGCAACACCGCTGGTTTTTTTGTTTCTCTCGCTTCAGTACCATCTAATCCAAATTCTGACTCCACCAACATTCCACGATGATTTTTTTTACGTTTTCAACATTCTGGGCTCACGCTTCATTTGCATAAAGAGACAGAGCTCATTTACTTAACGATGACTTAATTTTCGGAGCGCTTACTCGAGTGAAGGAATTTTTATCACCTTCTTTTTACTAAAAAATAATGAAGAAACATACATAAGGCATATAAAAAATAATCAGTGATACATTTTTGTGTTCCGCACAGAACGGAAGTGACTTGACTACTTGAGTAATAAAACTAATTCGCTCCTTCGCACTCAATTTAAACTCATGACATCATTTGTGCGAATTAAATAAGAAAAAGCTCGTGATTTTTATTTTATTGTGAGAGACACTTCCATTGTGATCTGGTACCGATTGATAAAACAATATATTAACTCAATATCCGGCGCAATGAAAATTTAATTAATTTACAAATAAAATTCCGAGTGATTCATAAAAGAGCGAACCACGCGATTGATGTCAATGCAGTTCTCTTTTTTGCCATATTCGCTTACGAGTGGGCGTATTTTATATTTTGTTGTTGAGTCGATAAAGAAAGTAGCAACTTGATTCTAAAGCTTATCATTATATTAAAGTGAAAGCACAAAAAAATTCACAATGAACATATATAGTAATTCTTTATGGCGTTGTTGGTGCTTGATTTATTGAATTTAAAAATCATTCACACGCTTTTCGGTCACTCGAGTTCATTCATAAAAAAAACACATCAGTGATCAATGATCTTAGGGGTCATTAATATAGTTTGTAATGCGATATGTGGAAGGGGAAATTTAAAATTTTATTGTGGCAGTAAAAAGTTTTATTTTTGATAATTTTAAATTTTTTGGATCTAAAAGTTCCTTAATTTAAAATTGATACATTTTTAAACTTAAGTTTACTAATTTTTAATCTCAATTTGTCTCAACAAAATTTTTTTCATTCAAATGCCTCAAAGTTCATTGCTGTCACTATTAACGTAAAGCATTTTCCCGCCTTCAATTGCAATTAGCCATACAATCTTTCCAGACGAGCACATATCACAATACACACACTCGAAAGAATGTCGTTGCATCGTATGCTCGATGAATTTGTGTCGAGCCGCTCCCCGAAAAAAAAACAAAAAAATTTCAATTGTGATCCGTGAATCTCATTACTAACAATTTTAATGCGCTCTCGGAATTGTTTATTCATAACTACTTGGAATTTCTTCTTTAAAATTGCGAACATGTGAGAGAATGTACAATAAACTAAAAAATAATTCTGAGGTGCATCATCGACCCCCTTAATGCTTCCAATATTATTATTATTTTTTGCCAAATACATAAAAAATGTTTATTTATAATCGAGCATGGCATTTTCCATAGAAAACAAGAACATTAATCTTAATGCCTCGAAAAAATAACATGCAAGTCTCAATCACATAGTTAGAGTGAACATAAATAAACAACACGCGCTAACCGATTTCTTTTCTCCAGATTTATCGATGCGGTTTATTGGAGACGTCGTTTGATAATTATACAAGCACAATTTTCCACCAAAAATAAAAACCGCATGGAAATTCTATTCGATCGCATTTTGAGGGGTAAAAGTAGCACAACCGTCTCAGAGCACGTCAAACTCATGCCCGAACCGTCAACAACATTTTTTCCGATTAACTTACTTAAGTTACTTGAGTTATTGTGAAAATATTTCTTTGAATCGAATGAGGTTTGGGCAACGCTCTGCTTATTGATCAAACGATTATATTTTTTTTTTCACTCGAAAAGAAAAATGAAAAATCTTTTCTTCGTTGACTACCGACATTTGATATTTAATACACGTTTAATGGTTTTTGTTCTGTTGTTTTATCAAAAAAAAACATACACACAGGGCTTCTCTCCTCTATTTCTTACATTAGAATAAAATAGTTAAAAAAAATTTTAAAACCCACTTCTATTTAGTACATTCCGCACGGAAAAGTATAAAATAAAATAAAATCAGTATAAAGACTGATATTTTGATATATTTTGTTTACCCATTGAGTACATCAAACAAAATTTTGATATTATTTGCTGTATCGTGAGATATTTTAAACATGCGAGTGCATGTAATACTTGAATGGAATGAAAACTGGAATTAAAGAACAAAATAAAGAAGTGGGGGCGGTATATTTTTGATGTGCATGTTGCTAAGTGTTTATTTTTTTAAGATATATTTTTTAATTGTTAATTTGTTGTGTTTAATTATTTAAACCGCCCCCACTTCTTTATTTTGATCTTTAATTCCAGTTTTCATTCCATTCAAGTATTACATGCACTCGCATGTTTAAAATATCTCACGATACAGCAAATAATATCAAAATTTTGTTTGATGTACTCAATGGGTAAACAAAATATATCAAAATATCAGTCTTTATACTGATTTTATTTTATTTTATACTTTTCCGTGCGGAATGTACTAAATAGAAGTGGGTTTTAAAATTTTTTTTAACTATTTTATTTAATACTTTTTCCTGTTCAAACTTTTAACATATAAATGGTTTAAATTTTCTTTAGTTTGTTTGGTCCATTTAATTTTCTGATTTTTAATTGTTTACATTTTATTAATTTTTATAAGTCCCCCGATCAAGATTCGAATTCTAATATGCCGTTATGAACTTTTTATTGACCGTTTATGTTTGCTATATTTTATTAACTTTAAACTATGAACTATTTGTCTTTTTCAGTAAATCTATTATCTATTTTATTTTCATTTTATACATGTTTTTATTTATTTATCCAAGGTGAAGATGGACGTGTTTTTGTTTTTGTCCCGAATTGAAAGCGATCTCGTTTATTGCCATGTCCTTGTCTTCGTCCACGTATTCCTTTTCCTTCTCGTCAACGAACTGATTCCTCTCGATTTCCGTCTCATTTGTTTTCTTGTTGTTTCTCTGTCTTGTCATTTCCGTGCTAGAAATTAAATGTGCAAAAGATCTTTTTTTTTTCGTTCAACTTTTACCTCACCTTTCGATTGAGTTCATCAATCGCCATCTCCATGTCAAGGAATTTGTGGAGTTCTCTTGTTGCGTTCTATGTTAGAATTGCGTATTGCATTGTCCAAATCTTTGCTGTGAGTTTACTTTGATTCACTCGTCGTGCCATTCTGTGTTTTTGATTATTGTCTTGCCTTCGTCTTCGAGCTTGTTGATCGTTATTTTCTGTAAATTTCCTTGTTCCTCAATGAATTTAAATTCATTTCCATCAGCTTCTGAATAGTGTCCGTTTGCTTGTTTTAATATCTGAAATTTTAAAATATTCTGACTTTAATTTAACAAATTTTATGTTTAATTTAATTTTGTTTCTTACCTGTGATATTTGTGATTACACTTAAATGTGGTTTATGATGAATTGAAGAATTTTAAATATTTGTTTTTTTTCTCCAAATGTTATTGTATTTTCGAAGGGTTTTTATCGAAACTGAGTAATTAATTTAAAGTTTAAAAATTTTTCTACCGTTACTTTTTACACAGCTGATCTCGCTCCGCTTCGCTACGCGACATCAGCTGTGCGTGACGCACAGCGGTAAACTCTTCAATGCTCGAGATGAAATTAGTTTTAGGGTATATTATAGAAGTGGGAAGAAGTGGGAACAAAAAGCCTTTTATTCTTAATGTGCCACCGATGCGATGATGGAAGAAAATTCCTTCACAAAAAAATGAAATAAATCTGAGTTGAATTAAATATGAAGTGTTTGTTGATTCATAAAGAGTTCTTTTTATGCGTTAGTTACGTGTGGAATATAATGAAAAGTAATTTTAATTTAATTGTTGACGAAGCATAAAAGAGAATAGAAATTTGATATCGCTCGAGAACATTGTGCGATGCTTGTTGCATTTTAAGTTTAATTTGCATTCTTTTAAGCATGATCTTTATCAGAGGATGCACATTTGAGGTTTTTAAAATTTCTTTGTTCATTATTTTTGGGCTGAGATTTAAAATTTCTAGGGGTGGTAAATTTCCAATAAGTTCTTAAGAACTTTACTGTAAAAATCATATTTAACTTTTCTTATAATTATTCCACCACATTTACCAATTTTAAACATTTCTTGAAATTCCTCGAAACACCTCATTAAGCATTAATTACCCGATAATCTTAAAATAATTACATTTCACCCCATAATCGTCACTTAAAACTATTTCAGGCGTCGGTGTAATAATCACTTTAAAATAACTGCATATAATTAAGTAAAAATGTGTCGACTGTCTTATTTAAATAAACTTCTCTGATTCATTCATTTGGCACTTACGAAAAATTACTAATAAGCCGTTTAATTTATAATTTGCATTTATTTCACATAGAGCGATGCATGAAATTTGAATTTTAAATTCGCAAGAAAATTAGTTTTTAATTTTCTTCTCTCTCTGCAAACGATCATCAATTTTATGCTCAATGACAACCGCAGAAAATTCTTTCATATAAGTGATAAAAAAAAACTTGCTTGCACTCTAACTCGTTCAGCTTGATTTGAAAAAAATCTCTATAGAGCAAAAAAAAGTTAATTGAATTTCATTCTTTGATGAGATCGCTGTTAGTCGTACAAAAGATCGAGTTTTGATGAATTTGAATTTAATTGCAATTCGCTTTTATAATTTGTACTTGAAAACGAGGGAAAGACCATGCAAGAGCATGTGTTGAACATAAATTTAACATAGAAATTCGCGAAAAGAAGGCAACATATGCAGAGGATATATTAAAATTAGGGGAAAATGATGGAAAAGTTCGTTAAAACTACACCGCAGTGTATATTCGGAATATTATTAGCCAGAAAAAATTCTAAACAGATTTGAGATATTCTCTAACCATAACTCAGCACATAATATAAAGGAATTATCGCATTATGATTGAGGGCTTATGATGCATAAATTTTTCCTTTCTTATTACTTCTGAATAGTTATTTTTATGCACCAGTGAATTCCAATACTTGCAAGAATTTATGAAAAAAATTGAAAGACATTTTTGTGCAGTCAATCCATGTTGCGTTGCGTAAGAGGATTTTAGAATTTTTTCTCGGGGGATCAACTTATATTTTGTAACGTTTAAAAAACATTTGAAATATTCCTGGAATTTTTAAATTTTCTATCGTTAATTATTTTAATTATTAAATTTTCACTAATTATATCTTCTGAAAAAAGATCAAAATATTTCTAAATTTTTCATGGTTCAAAAATAATTTTTTATGACATTCTTAAATCAAAAATTTACACAATCTGAATTGCGTGTTTTTGTCAGTTGAAAAGTATCTTCCGGGCGGCTTCATCCTCATCCCCCAGTAGCAGTTATACGGAAAGAAAGCAATACTTGATTGACATGTTATTGCAATTTCCTCGAAATAGGAAAGAGAAAAAAAGTGAGGAGGGCGAAGAATTATAGAGAGAAGGAACATTGTCATGATGATGTTCATGGCAACAAAAGATGAATCTCAATCTATTGTGCACGGGACCCTAACTTTCTTCACATGCGAGTACATAAATTTTGATCTGATTTTTATGTTATGTTGTTGTTTGCTGCACTTAGGTACTTTCTTTTTATTGAATTGCAATTGATGGAACGAATGACTCAAGAAGTGAAAGTGAAGAGAATTCTCTCACTCACTATCACTAGCTGAGGTAATAAATATTAAATTGAAACCGTCAATAATTTGCAGATCGTTCTCAATTTCATTGACAATTCGTGATCGAAGGGATGCGAAGGCAGTCAAATGGAAAATTTTTAGAATTTCGTGAGAAATTACGCAATTCAATTATGAGTTATTGACCATAGAAAAATTCCTTTATGACGTTTCGAGTTAAAAATATTTTTCTCAGATAAATTTATTTGCCAGATTGCTCTTGTTTGTGTATTTTTAGGTTGAAAAAATATTTAAAAAGTTTTGAGGGCATAAAAAAGTTCTCTCTCTCGCATTTATGTTTTTTTTTGCGGAAACAACCCTTTTATGAATAACATGCAACATGACCTTGAGGGCATGAAGAAGATGCGACAAAAGATTTTTTCTCGATGATAAATCGAGCGACAGTTGGTCTCGTCAACATCCTATTAAAAAAAGATTTGATTGATTAAATTTTATTTTAATTTCTTTTCAGATTAAATTGACGATCAGTTATAAATGACAATGTCATTGAACGAAAAGCGAATGCTGGATCGCGAAGCTCTGCGTTCGGTGATACAGCAATGGAATGCAAATCGCTTAGATTTATTTGAGCTTTCGGAGCCGAGCGAGCATCTTGAGTTTCATGGCGTTATGAGATTTTATTTCCAAGATGTGGGTCAGAAAGTGGCAACAAAATGCATTCGCGTACAGTCGGATGCAACAGTTGCTGATGTGATTGAAACGCTGATTGAGAAATTCCGTCCTGATATGCGCATGCTATCCGTCCCAAACTATGCACTTTATGAGGTGCACGCAAATGGCGAGGAGAGAAAATTGAATCCCGATGAGAAGCCACTGCTCGTGCAGCTAAATTGGCATGTCGATGATCGCGAGGGAAGATTTCTATTGAAAGATTTAGATCAGAAACCAACTGTAAGATTTTCTTTTCTATTATACTTTCATGATTTGTTATGACATTCATTTTTTATAGCAGACGCTAGACAATACAGATACGAATTTCAAGAGGAAATTATCGAAACGTGAAAAGAAGGAGCAGAAGAAGAAGGAAAAATTGCAAAAACTCAACTCGAATGCTGACGAGTCGGAAAATCATGTGGCAGAAAAATTATATACCGGTAAAGAGTCGCACGATGATGATTTAATGTGACATATTCATGTTTTCTTTATAAATTTTTGTAGAGCTTCCAGAGACTTCATTCACCCGTTCAATCTCCAATCCTGAAGCTGTCATGCGTCGTCGACGACAGCAGAAACTCGAAAAGAAATTGCAACAATTTCGATCGCGAGATGGCGGACCAGATACGGGTGGAACGCTGAAAATTTACGGTGAAAGTCTGTGTCGTGAAGTGCCTTATAAAACACTGCTCTTATCAATACGTGATTGTGCGCAAGCCGTTGTTAGAGAAATGCTCGCAAAATATGGAATGGACAAAGTCGATCCGCTTCATTATTGCCTTGTTCAGGTACCATTTAAAGCTCTTTAGCAGCTTTCACAAAAATATTAATCAAAATTACGAAATCGTAGGTTAACAGCGACAGCACTGAATACATTCTTGATGATGATGAATGCCCGCTCTCTATTCTCATGAATCATCCAACAACGAGAGGTGAGTTTTAACGGTTATTTGAAATTAGAATCCTACAACAGCAAAAATTTATCGCTTTTGTAGGGTTTCAAAAATTTAAATATATTAAATACGTTGCGACTTAGACACTTTAAAATTACAACTTAATTAAATCAAACTTTTTAATTGATGAAATTTTAAATTATTTTTTTTCAAATTTTATTAAACGCAAAAAAAAATTAAAAAATTAAAAAAATTATTTGAAAAAATAAATAAATTTCTATCAGTGCAGTGCAAAGATATAAAATTTTAATTCACCATTGATTTTTCGAAGAAACTCACATTCATTACATGAATCACGCGTTTTTATGTCAGAATATTAAATTTAATAATTTACTTTCTAAGAAAAATATTCGACACACACGCAGTGAGCATTTCCTTTAAATTATTTAAATTTTGAGTGATATTGACATTTGGCGGATTTTCGCATGTTTTTCAGATTTGAAAGATTAAATTCAATAAAAATCTTCTTTAAACTCTCTCTCAAGAGAAAAAGATTTATTCGCGAAATAGAAAAGAATACATTTCAGGTTGTATTAAATTTTTCATCTATCTATGTATCTCGATGTTGTCGAAGGTCGGATATTGATTTTTATTAAAGCTTAATGCATATCATGTTTCTCAATTTCCTCGCAAACCCTCCACGAGGATCTTCAGCATAATTATGCTTTATTTCCTACATCGTTTAATTACAACCCACAAATTAATGAACATACGTCGACAATTATTTATGCTGCACAATTCTCTAATACAAATTTATTTCTCTTCTCTCTCGTGAGGTGACCGAGAAATGAAATGTGTAAACAATTTTTTTTCATGCCGTCGTCTGCTTTTCCTCAAACAACGATAAAGTTGTAAAAGCATTTTCCGACCGCCAACACTCTCCGAAAAATTCTCATTTTCTCTCGTGCACTCTCACACACGAGACTCCAACTCTAAACATTTCGTTCGTTCACTCCTCGAGAAAATCATCTGGCAAACACGAATTGTAAATACTCAGTTACAGTGATTATGTTGAAGTCGATGGATGTGCGGTGGTAATCGTTAGATTTACGCGCCATCAGAGTTTTAGTTAACAAGCATGTTCGAGTGAAAAGTAAAATAGAGTAAAGAAAATTACTTTTGAGTGTTTCTTCTTCATTGCTTCCTTAATCAATTTTTGCGATTGTCCATTAAAAAATAAACATTTCATCTCATGATTAGTTTCTTGGTGGCAGAACGAGATTGTAAACAGATTCTAGATTCGATGTGGGAGAGAGAAGAAACTTGGAAGATGAAAAACATATTAAAAAAATGAAAACGACAGAAGAAAAATCAAGTGGCGCTTGAAGTCCATGCGGATGATAAAACTTTTATTATAAAAGTCATCTCGATGAAGATATAAAAAGCTATCGAGTGCTTTCCACTTCATATATGGGAAAATGTGGGATGAAAAAGTTATTTTCTAAAATTTAAATTAAGTTCTAAAGTTCAAACCTAAATTTTTAATTTACCAAAACTTCTTTAAAAGCTTTTTTTATGTCAAGATTTCAAAATTTAAAGTTCAAACTAAATTAGCTCGACAAAATTCAAGTCAACATTTTGCAAGATTATTTTAAAAGTGAATTCATAAAGGAAAATTTCCTCACAAGTTCATTCTCCATCAGCACTTGACATCGTTGTCATGATGAACATCACATACATCGCATCTATTGTAGTTGCAGCGATTGCAAGCTCGTAAAGAGCAATTGAGTAAAGAAGAAAGAAAATTTTGTGTATAAACATTTAATGAATAAAGTGCACAACAATTGAAGTGTGCTATTGAACGCTTACCGAGAGAGGTAGCCCTCAAACCACCCTTTTCTCTCTTCCATAGTTATTGTTTTGTCGTTCGTCGTTCTGGTCGCATACAAATCAATAAAATAGATCGCTCCCGTTGCCTACATTTTTCTTCTTCTATCGTTAAAATTATTTTCACGCCAGAGTTGTAAGAAAATTTTTAACGTGAAGCGAGTGATAATTGCTAAATTGAACATAAAAGCTTTTCCATTCAATTTTCTGTCATGATACACAGGAGAAAATTCAATAAATTATTAACTCAATTTAATTAATTTTCACTCTTGCATATATTTTTTTTTATCATTTCAATCATGAACTCTATTAAAGTTTGCTCGATATTGAATTTTTTGTTGCCTCTCTCTCTTACTTAGATCCGGCTTAGAGAGCATGGCATGAAAGTTTCTGGAATGGAAAAACGATGTCGCTCTTGTTATAGAGAAAATTGTTAATTCAATCAAGAAAAACTTTTTCATTAAATAAGTTCGTGTCGCACTATTGACAGCAACAAAAAAAATCGAGTAACGAAGATTTTGAAGCGTGTCGTCCTCAGTGACTCATTTTAAATGCAAAATGAATATTTATAAGTAAAGTGAACTCAAAAATAATTGTTTAACTTAATGTTTCTCGCGAATGTAACAAATTATTCAAAAGTGTGCAGGAGAGCGAACAGAAAAAGTTTCAAAGTTCTCGAAGAGATTTTCATGCATAAAAGTTTTTTAAGGAAGTAAATTCGCATTCATCCCTTTTTTCCCTCGGTGAGCTCAACAAAGTTATTTTTCTATTTATGCACACAGTTCATTACATATTCCTCAACTTATGGAGAAATTTTAATGGAATTCTCGATATAAAAAAAAATTCATATGTGAATTTCATGTGGACTCAAAAATCAAATTATAGAAGCGAAAATTTCATTTCATCAACGATAAAATTTATCATAATCGAAAAATGCTCGATTGGGGACTAAGAAGTGAGTACTTTAATACCTGAATGTTCAACTCCTAAAAATAATTTTCTTCTTTTTTTCGTAAAAGTAATTTTAACTTTTTTTCAAGTTGATCGGAAAGTTAATCAATAACATAAAAGTTAGGTTGAAGCTTAACTGTCGATTTTGCGGAAGTTTTGAGAGCATTTAAAAAAATAATTGAACTTTGCACAATGGCTGTCTGTAACAGATTTACATCAATTTAGTCAAGTGAAAAACTGCGCTCAATGTTTCATTCTCCTAATTGCCTTCACTTTTTTTGTTCACCCCACTCCATTCACTTTTAGAAAGTTTGATTTTTTCTCCTGATCTCCCCTAACAATTTAATATTAGAGCAACTTCTCACATTTCCTTTCTTCATCAATCTAATGATCCCATAAAGTGTGCAAAATTATTCGTGAAAAAAAAGGTCACGGACGCAGTCGAGTGGTGAAAAGTTAATCATCAGAGGACATTGGGATATTTTTGTTAGTTAGGTGACGATTATTTTAAAAAAAAATAAGTTTAGGTTTTATAAAATATTAGCTGAAGTGAGCTTTTACATGATTAAATTTTGAAAAAAAATCCTACAAAATTTTTATTGTAAAAATTAAAAAACCAATTTTCAAAAAATCTCCGATTAAAGCTTTGAAAAAAATATTTTTATAAAAGCTCTAAAATTTCACAACATTTTAAATTTCTCTCACTGATTAAAGTAAAACTTACAAAACCTTCAATTAAATCCCACCACTGCTCTGCCTTTTAACAAGCTTAAATTTCCCTCGATGCGGTTAAATTAATTAAATAATTTCTGTTCCTTCCCACCGACTGACCTTCATTCAATTTTTTTTGACGCTAAGCAAATGTTATCAATAAAGAAATTTCGTATAGCGACTCAATTAAGTGACAATGGAGACACGATTCTCACAGCCAAAAACCAATTAATCAAATTATTGAAAATTAATCAATAAATTTTTCTTCATCACACATCTTCCAGCTGTCCAATGTCATTATTGAGAGTAAAGTAAAGAACTGAAAAGTCAATGGAGGGATGAACTTGTACGTATGCTACTGATTCTCTCTATTTTACTCACTATATAATGGCGAAAGAAATTATTGTTATGAGTACATTCGTTATTGTGATATTCAAGTGAGGAGGGGTGAGGGTTGGAACGAGTTTAAGTGAGAATTCCTCGGCTGCTTCGTGCTTTTTCTCACATTTTCCCGCCGTACATGAAAAAAGGAGCTATGTGGGAGCTTTTTAGTTAGTAACAACAGGCAGAATGTGAGAGAACCCGAGTGAGAGAATGTATTTGTGGCGCTAAAAGCACTTTTTTGATGAAAACGTCACCGCTTTGTTAATTTATGTTTAGTGCATGAAGAGTGGCGGTGCTTGCGGTTTCTCTGCTCTCAATTTCAGTGCATTTATTTTGTGAAAGGTCAGCAGACACTAATTAGCATGTGCTACTCAATTAGGAAACTTTTTTTTTGTGTGATAGTAAAAAAGTTTCGAGAGACTTGAAAAGGTTACACAAAGCTGGTACACAAACATGCGGTGTATTAAAAGAGAACAGGAAGCTAATTTACATAGAAAATAAATACATTATTTGCCCAAGGTACCTTTAACATTGCAAAGGAGGCTTTACCTTAATGTGTTTGTGTGTGAATGATGGAGGAAATTTCATGTCTTCAGTGAAGGTTGCAGAAAAAAAAGCAAAAAATTAGATAAACAACTTTTCCTTTATGTTCTTCATTTAAGACTAATTTAGAGCCTCAATGATGAAAATTTATGGAGCAATTGAATTAACATGCGAAAGTGATTTTAACTTCTATTTTATGCTTGCCATTCTTCAGTGTGTGCATAACATTTCAACGCTAAATTATCTCTCTAAGCTAAATTAATTGTCTAAGACGTTCATTCAAGCTTTCAAAGGTACACACCGTGGGTTTCATTTCAATCAATAACAATTTGTGCGAGTATTAATTAATTAATTTGAGTTTAATGAAAAATATTCGCCAAAATATAGGCCAGGAGGGTTTGCCTTTGTAATCATCAACACCAATTACCTACCTTGAGGGTAAACACTTTCCTTCTTTACTTTGGATGTATTAAAGTTTTAGACGGAAATTTGCTAATGGCTCAGAATTAATTGAATTTCCCTGTGGTGTGAATTTCTTTGAAAGCATTTAATGGTTTTAGTTTTTGAACTTTTGTGAAAATAATCCTGAGAGCTTTTGAGACATTTAAAAAAAATTAAGATGAAGATTGAAGTTGAAGACAAACTAGGAACTTTTAACCACTAGTATTTACTTTTTAAAAAGCCCAAAATCCAGGATTTTTTATAAATAAAATTCTAGAAATTTTTAAAAGGTTTTAAAAAAATAATTTTATTTTTTTTTGTTAAAAGTAGAAAAAAAATCCAGTTTAAATTTCACAACTGCATGTCCGTTCGCATTTCAAAAAAAGTCATCATCAGAGAGACTTAAATTATTCAAACACACTTTCACATTTCACCGCCTTTTCATTTTAAAATAACAGATGGCTCGAGTGATTATTTTTCTTGCTTTCTGATGCTCATATCTTCATTTCCGCGTCAAAATGAGTTACATAATGTAAGAATTTTTGGTTCAGTGAATGAATTTAACGAGAACTGCGTTATTCGCAACCCCCGACGAATTTTTCATTTTAATTTTTCTCATCAACTTTTTGACATGAAAATTTGTTGAGATTACTCATTTTTCTTCTTTATTGTCGCACACACAAAATAAAATTATTAACTTTTTCACATGTGAAAATTATTAAATGCCTTTTACTCGCTCGCGGCTGTGTTGAATGTCGCAATTTATCGATTTTCCATTGCGACTTTTTAAAAAGTAAAATTGATTTTCGTCATCAATTATTAAAGACGCAAAGTCTCTAGGTCGAACGACAGAGTCATTAATTTTCAACTTTTCAATCAACTTTAATTTACTTTTCTAGGATCTATCATGTTTCACGTTCGTCGACGTCCAGCTGAAAATCTGCAGCCAAGACGCCGAAAGAAAAAGCCTCTTGGCGCTAGCAATGGCGGCAATGGAATGTCATCGGCTGAACGTGAGGGTCCGATGTTAATTGAGATCACACATGCCGGTGACGGAGGTCGTCGAGTAAAGTTAACAAGTGAACCCATTGAAGTCGGCTCGGCAAACACAAATGCCCTTCAGCTATTCGGGCCCTCGATTCAACCCCGTCATTGTCTCATATCGCTGCACGAAGGCGTTTGCACGGTGACGCCATTACACGCCGACGGCTTGACATTCGTTAATGGACACCACATAACGCAACCTACCATTCTACACGTAAGTTGATACCAATTTCGAGTGGAAAGAAAAACAAATCGAATTTCATTGTTTTTCGGGGAAAAATTGCTTTGTAAAAATCTCATCAAAAGATTCACAATTTCGCGGAATATAAAAAAATTTAATCCTGCAAAAAAATTTAAAGAATTTTTTATTTTTTATTTTTTTAAAATCAAAAAGTTTAAAAAATATTTAGCTCAGGAAAAAGTAAAAATTTGTGGATCCCTAGATAAAAAACTGTAAAGGTTAACCAAATTTGCTTATTTGCTTCTAAAACTTTCCACTCATATCATGGAGAAAATTTCTCTTTTCTCTTGTATTCAAATCTGTTTACATTTAAAATCTCTTTAATGTAAATTTCTTGCTTATTTATTTATAGAATGGTTCCGTTGTGATGTTTGGTCGTGCGGCATCATATCGCTTCGTTGATATTCCATCAGATGGCCGGTACAATTTGGCGCTATCGCAATCGCAACTCGACTCTGCCTATCTCTATGAAAAGTGAGTATTGACAAGCTTTTTTTTATTCGGTGTCACCCCAATAATAACATTTACTCAATGATCACATCTTCCTTACGATGAGTCGCCTCGATTCAATCATAAAAATTACTTTTTATTGATTTATTATCTCCCGACGGAGTTTTTCTCGAGAAATAAAAGAATTCAATAATATTTTTAACATTTTCCATTTGCCTTTTTATCTCTCCATGATAAAATATTTGAAGAGTGTCTAAGCGCACACACATATGGCGCAAAGTGTGTATATTTTTCGAGGATAGAAAAGAGAATGTAAATAGATATAAGCTGAAAAAGATATTTGATAAACATTTAGCATGAGTGACGAGCGCGAGTGTGTACACAAATTTAATTCAGCTCTCTTTGTTCCATTTCACTGAATGAGATGGAAAATTTATGGGCTTAAGAGAAAATTAGAAAACTCTTATTTGAGGACTTTTTGGAAATCATTTAATTAAATTACGTTTTATGTGCATAACTTAATTTAATTAATTTTTAAAAGTTCGAATAAAAATAATTTAGGATAAATTTAATCAAATGAATAAAAGAAAAATTTTAATCATAACCCAACTTTTGACCACCGTCAAGATCAAATAAAAATCATAAATCTTTAATGAGCTTTGAAATAATAAACTTAGCTTTATAAAAATTCAAATGTTTGACATGCATTAATGGTCGTCATAAGATAAATCAATTAAATTGAATCATGATAGGCATTCTCGTATGATTAAAATATGACGAACAACAGTCATTAACATTAATCACATCGTAATGAGACACTAAAGCTCTCTTTGTTGTACATTCTTGATAATAATCGTAAGGATATTGTGTGAAATGTGTAATATAAAAGTCATCGTTTATTCACTGTTCGC
This sequence comes from Tanytarsus gracilentus, assembly GCA_038502055.1. Taxonomy (NCBI): domain Eukaryota; kingdom Metazoa; phylum Arthropoda; class Insecta; order Diptera; family Chironomidae; genus Tanytarsus; species Tanytarsus gracilentus. Next base: position 1,739,060 of record JAXRKN010000043.1, on the reverse strand, counting down.
TTTAAATGTGTTTTTTGTCTTGCCTGCATCATCAGCACGCTACAAACATTTTTATTATAATTTATTTTTAAAGCTTTTCTTTATTATTTTATGTTTTGTTCATTTTCCACTCTCTCTTTCACTAAAATATAAACCACACGCTGTGAATGAATCATCTTCCATACAAAAAATAAATAAATACACAAAAACATAAAAAAACGCTCATCAGTCGTTCATCCGCGAATCCATCGTCGTGGAATGAGGAGGAAGAGGCGAGCATTACGAGCTCAAGCTACTCGAAGAAACAGCAAGCAATTCCACAAAAGCCAATGACATCGTCACAACAGCAATCATCATCGCAGCAGCAGCAGCAGCAACAACACAGTCCGGGAAGTAATGAGATGAAATTGACCGCACAGCAATCGACCGACGATAAGTCACTTTTTGAAAATGACGCAAGTAATGCGGAAAATGAAACGAAATCGGTTTCGAGTATGAGGAGTCAGGACAGGTTTGCAATTCATGCTTTTATTATTCACATCCTTGATGTCTTGATGTTTTTTGTCATTTGTGGCTTAAATAAATTCCAAATAAATTAAATTTATGCTAAATTATTTTCTTCTCTCTTTTTCATTTTTCACAGTCGTTCGCAATCATTTGCAAAACCACCAACTGGAATGTCGGCGACGCCCACGATAGAGGCGCAAGGTCAAGAAGCAATTTTGCCAGCTGTCCTCGAATTTCCAGAGCACAGTCAGGAGCAATTTTTGAAGGCTGTCATTACCGATTTGGATGTAAATGCGCCGAATTTTAAGCTAGCGCCAGTCTATACGCTATATTTGTGTGCTCGATATCGAGCATCGACGCATTATCGTCCAGATTTACAACCCACTGAACGCGCTCACAAACTCACGGTTTTCCTGCATCATGTCGCCAATCTCATACACAACATAATCCAGGAGAAATACAATGATCCAAAAATTTTATCTTTTTGGATGGCGAACAGCAGTGAATTCCTTCATTTCTTGAAATCCGATCGTCACATATCTGCGTTTAGTGTGCAAGCACAGGAGGTACTCGCCGAGTGTGTGCAGGCAGCCTTTCAAAATCTCGTATCGATTTTTCACTCGGAATTGTCGCAAACACTAAATCAATTCTTATCGGAGAATATTGATCACGACTCGGCAGCTGGTCTCGTCCTTTCTGTTCTCGGCTCTGCAATGGCCCTCTTGAGAAGGTGTCGTGTCAATGCGGCACTCACAATACAACTCTTCTCTCAATTATTCCACTACATAAATGTTGTTTGTTTCAACAAGGTAAGCATGAACATCACAATGAAACGAGTGGAATGTGACAGGATACTGTCAACCCACATTTTTTTGTGTTTATCTCACTCGCTTCTGATATCCTGCCGTCTATTGTTGTTAAGAGGGAAGAAGAGAAAAAATTTATTACATCTTGACGTGTTCATTCGTGAGCGTGATAGAATGATGGGCATTATTCAATAAGGACTAGAGAAATTTTTACTTATAAGCTGCTTAATAAAAAGCTTTAAAGATAAGATTTGAAATGCTTTAAGTAATTTCGATAAAATTAAGGATATTTCTTAATTTTTATTTAAAAGCTCTATTCGGTTTTGAAAGCTCGTCTAAAAAATAAGCTTTAATTAATAAGCTTTTTTAAAATTCATCAAAAAGCTTTCTAAAATTTATTGTAAAAAATTGAAATTCAATTAAAGCTTTTTAAATGTTGATTTGGAAGGTTTTATTATTGGATTCAAAAGCTTTCATAAAAGCTTCCAATTTGAAAATCTCGAAAATCTAATCTTTTTGAATAAACATTCTTGATTTGGTTACACAACAATATGAATCGGAAATGAAGCCTAAATTTTCTCCAAACGCGCAAATTTTCACAGAATTTCCTCAATTTATTTTCTTAAAAATTGAAACACTTTTGAAGAGCTTCTGAAGTAATATCTGTGTCAAATTTTTTTTAACCCAATTTTTATTTTTTTTCTTCTCCTTCACAAGTTTGTAACAACATCTCACATGTGCACAGGTATGTGGGGTAAAGCCCTTAGTGATCGATTGGCGCTACTAGAGTTATGGGCTGAGAAGCAAGGATTAGAATTGGCAGCTGATTGTCATTTGGCAAAAATTAATCAATGCGCTGAATTTTTGCAAGCATCAAAGACATCTGTGACAGAAGTTCAACAGCTTGCCTGTTCATGTTTCCGATTAAATTCACTGCAAATGTCTGCATTGCTGTCGCAAGAGACAATTCCGAGGAGTTTAATTGACGCTACTGTTCGTATGGCGGAATCTGTCGCCGATGAATTAACTCGAGCTGACGGACGAGAAATTCGTCTCGATGAATCGCCGGAATTGCCGTTGGCATTGCTTCTTCCCGTCGACGGCTTCAGTTGTGATGTTGTTCGTGGAATTCCAGCAGGACTCGTTGATTTTCTCAGTCCATTTCAATCGGCCGGATGGTGTCGTCTTGCATCGCAACCAACGAGCATCGGTCTCTGGACCGTCTATATGCATCAATTTAATGTAATTTTTATGAAATATCCATTCATCAATGTTTCATTACACATATTGTCCATTTAATATTTTTTTATAGGGTCGTTCGCCAAGTGTAATGTCATCAAAAATGCCCCAGCCAGAAGTGCAAACGATTAAACTTCATAAAAATTCCAATGGCATGGGCTTATCTATTGTCGCTGCTAAGGGTGCAGGTCAAGTGAGTGACAATCACATATTTATCGCATGCTGCTTTTATGACACAAACACATAATTTTTATCTACTCTCTCACTCTCTCTAGGAGCGGCTTGGCATTTATATTAAGTCAGTTGTGGCTGGCGGAGCGGCCGATGCCGATGGTAGACTTCAAGCCGGTGATCAATTATTGAGAGTTGATGGCCAAAGCTTAATTGGGATTACACAGGAGAGAGCTGCAGATTACTTAGTCAGAACTGGTCCGATTGTCACTTTAGAGGTCGCTAAACAAGGTGCCATTTTTCATGGTTTAGCAACTTTGCTTCAACAACCATCGCCGGTCATTCAAAGAGGTGAGTTGAATTAACATTTTATTGCTAAAAAGTTTTTTTGGTGGTTTTGGTAAACTAACAGCTACAATTTATTTAACTTTTCTCATGCTGCTAATGATAATTTGTAAGAAGACGATATTGCTATGTATCATTCTGACTCTGACGAAAGCATTAGACGCTATAACGTAGACCAGCAAGTTTTAACCCAACAATTTGTTCCCCAAAGTTCTTTGTCTCTTAATCAAATGCCAAATTATGGCCGTCGTCTTTCGAATCCTGACGCATATCCAGGCGCGAGACGTTTTAGTACTTCATATTCAGATGAAGACATTCTCTCAAACGATCAACTCGATCAAATACATTTTGATCCACGTTATCGTGATTATCGTTCGTCGTCGAATGTCACGACCTGTAATTATCGAATTCGAAGCAATAGTTTACACTCGATGGGCAGTGGAACAACTGGAGGTTGTGTAACGCCTCAATATCAACCTTATCGTCGTGTTTCGAGTGTCTCGCCTCTCTTAAATCCTCTAACCATTCCCGTTCCACTCGCACCACAGAGACGATGGAACACGAACCCATCAATTTTCATCGAAGAGTATCGAGATGATGAAAATCCAAAATCATCATCGGAAATTAAAAGCGAGAAGAATAATTCACGTGAATCCCTCTGTAATACCAGCAATGACTCTCTCCAGCCGGCTCTTAGCGAGAATGACATAAAATCGTTTGGCGACTTGAGCGAAATTCCCTTCATAGACGAGGACTCAAATGAATCGGCGCCGTGTCGGATGTTCGAAGACAATGAGAAGATTGAAGCGATCCGGCCATGCCGTAAAACAGTTAGCTTTGATGTCATCCAAAAATCCGGTAACAATTTCCCCCCAAAATCCTTCAAACCGAACTTTTTTTCCTCCCATAAGAATCCAACATTGTTTCATGCCGCTCTACCTCACACTTGCAGAACAATGATGAGAAATGACGTGAGAACGACACGCGATGGCTACGTAGCTAGATCAAAATCACAACCACCTAACGCCCACCATCCATTTTCTACGTCTTCATCATCCGATCATTGTAGTTTAGTTGATAAGCTCATTAAATTTCGAATGGAGGAAGAAGTGAAGAGCGAAAATTGCCCCCGACGTCATCAACATCATCATTGTCACCAATGTAGTAAAGTGAAATGTAGCGAAAATAAAGTCTTAGATGAGAATGACAACGATAGTTCGAGAGCGTTTCGCTCGGGTAAAGTGAAAGCACTAACAACGTACTTTAACACGCTACCTTATATGAGTGAAGAGTGTAATTGCATTAAAAAACATCAATCAACGCCCAATTTAATTTCATCGACACGACACAATGGGCTGAGTTGTGAGGAACTGGCAGAGGTTAAGGAACAACTCGAAGAGTGGAGTGAATTTGGATTGAGTGAGAAGAACGAAGACAATAATTCCGTTTGCTCAGTTTTAAAGCGTGCGGAATCGGCGCCAATTTTATGTTTCGATAATGAAATTTATGATGACTTTAAAGAATATCGAGAGACTTTAAATCGTTTGGATAAAGTAAGAATGAAGAGATTAAATGAGACTCACTGTCCCCATAAATGTGTGCATTCGTGCCACAAATCACCATCGCCTTCTCCTCCTCAACCGCAAACGAGATTAAGTCCACTTAAATCTGAAAAGCATCGATGTCGATCGGCTTGCTTCAATCCCAAGCGAAAGCTCAAAAAAAATTCAAAATTAAAAATCACCAAGGAGGACGACAACGAGAGTCTTGTAATTTGACAACGATATTGTACGATGTCTATTAATTATCTCGTTGTTACTTTTTCACAAGCTTTGAGTGCTGTTTCTTAGAATAAAATCAAAAAACTTTATGGAAAAATTTAAAATTTAATTTAATTTTTTGATATAATTTTAAATTTTTTTCTAACTTTTTTTAACTTTCTTAAATTTTCAAAAAATCAGCACTCAGTCTTTGTGTTGATTTATTACACAGCAATTTTATTTCATTAATGCACGTTCACGAACTAACATAAATTGTATGCAATTTATCTTTTTCAGTTCGGTTCCTTTGAATACATAAATCCGATTTTGCCATAATTGGAAAATCTCTCATGCATTGCTGGTCCTTTAAGCTATGTTCACTCGCTGCTTTAGTTCAGTCTAAATGTTTTATGTCAATTTTAATTAATTTTTGGTATTCGTGTGAGAGCACTTTAAATTAACCCTTAAAAGCTTGTTCATGCACGTGGGTATTTCTTTTTATCTTATGTCACTCACGTTATTTGTCACATTTAGATTGAAAATTTTGATAAATGTCAAAAATGTCGATGTGAGCTTTCTGTTGCTCGACCCACTTTTCATTGGTTTCTCATGAAATATCAATTTCATTTTCAATTATTAAAATTTTTTATTGAAAATTCTCGAAATCGATAGAACGCATTAAACATGTGTCAGCACTCGAAAACTAAAATATTTCTCTAATTTCTGTTTAACCAAATTAAATTCAATGTCTGTACACGATTTAAAATCCCTGCAGACAGTTATGAAAATGAAAACTTTAATCGATTTAGTTTTGTCACATGAGTGCAATCAAATGAACACGCAGCAACAGGGTTTTTCGCATGAGATATTTGTCAGACATTCATAAAATTTTAATGTGACATGTGCTGGAAAAAAAGTTTTTCATTTAGATTTTGCATGATGTAGAAAATTTTTGTGTCAGCTTTCAGCTAAATATAATAAAATTTACCTTTTTTATTTCTCCCAGGTGGAAGAAGAATGTCAGAAAGAGATATGACACGAGTTGGAGCCGAGTCAAAGCCACCCTCAGCTGGGCCGCAATTGTTGAACAGTAAATCCGTGCCCACATTACATCATATCGGTAATTAATTAAATAATTTCAATTAAGTTAATCTCTCACGTCAATAATTTTACAGGTAATACTGGCGGCAAATCTAAAAGTACCCAAAATTTAATTGGAGGACCGCCACAAAACAGCAGCAGTGCTGGAAACATTAATACCGCTGCCGATCAGGGATTTTATCAAAATCTCAGCGTTTATCGTCAACAAAATCAAAGCCAGCCTAATCTCGGTGAAAAGTGAGTGATTTTTTAATTCACAGCATGAAAAATAAATGTCACTAAATTAATAATGTCATTTAAAATAGTCGTTCGATGAATCCGCAACAAATGCCTCCGAATCTTCCGCAAGGAAATGCAGCCGCATCTATGGCCAACGTCATGAACCGTCCGGCTTCTGCCTACTTTATTAATAGCAATAGTAGTAATGTAATGAATCTTTCATCTCCATCGACACCTAACATTCCCAATAGCACCTCAACACAACAGCAACCGCAAAGCACTAGTAGCATGGGTAATTTGATGCAGCAGCAGCAAGCGCAAGCATCAATGATGCCCTATAACGCACACATTTCACATCCTAACTTGAGTGGAATGTCGAATGCATCATCATCAATTACCAATTCCCCAATAACCGCTCATCGCCCGCCTATGATAACCAACAAGCAACAGCAGCAGCAGCAGCAACAACAACAAGTGCGAATGGGGCAACAGCAGCAAATGATGGCACCATCGATGCCTAATATTGCTCATGCGAGTGGATATGCTAGCAATATTCCGGCCAGTCAGAGCATGCAAAATGTCAATGTTAATTTTCCAATGTATCAGCAACACGACATGCCACCTCAACAAATATCGCCCAATCAACAGGCATCGCTGCTTCGTGGCAACGCAAAAATGGCCGAAATGAGTGAAATGTTGAAGCGACAACAAAATCAGCGTCCTAGCAACGGACCAATTCACTTTGCAAACTCTATGGATAATATTCACATTCCACCGCCGATGTTATCGCCCGGCGCTCATCCACGCTCGTCTGCGGCACAAGTGTTTCATCCTCAAAGTCCACAAAAATCACATGCACCACCTAGTACGGCACCAAAGCCACAGGTTGATTGCACACAAAATATTTTCTAATTCATTTTTGATATTAAAATTTTCGTATATTTCAGCGAATGGAGGATCAACCGCCGTTGCCTCCTGTTGCCACACATCCATTATTTAAAAATGCAACACCTTCATCAACACCTATGGGAAATGCGCAGGTTACACCGATTCAAAGTTATAGTTCATCCGATGCACCTAAGACAGCACATTATCCACAACAAAGCATGAACAAGCAGCAGCCAGTCGCACCAAATCCATGGGACAGAGAAGAACGCGAAAAAGAGCTGGAAATAAGGAGAGAACACATTCGACAATGGCGTGATCAACAAATTGTTGAACTGTCACTTTTGCCCTCGAGATCATCTCAGCAGGAAGAACAATTAAAGACTCTCGTGCTCGAGAGAGATTTCGAGCGTCGAGCTATGGAGGAAGAAAATGAAGAAGAAAACGATGTGCAGTATCAAAAGGGTTTGAGTGGAGTGCAAGAGGTCTTGCGTCTTCAGCCAAACTCGAGCAATACTAGTCAAATTACGGCACCTACGACGCGTCTAAAGCAAGTCGATATTAAGGTCACACCAACCAACATCTCGCCCTCGAGCTCTTCCGATCTTCCATCGCCAAATGAGATGCAAGCACACCATCACTCGCAGCCACCTCCCGTTCAGCCGAAAAGCATTTTAAAGTCAACAAATAACTACAACAGTAATCCATCATCGCCCTCGAAGCATGGTAAAGTTACGAGTTTTGCGCCTAAAATCGATACGAAGACCCACAACCTGACGGAAATTACCATGAATAATACAAATGCCAATCAAATGCTCTCGCAATTGAGCAAGGAAATGGGTGAATTATCTCTGGAGTACGGTAAAGGTGAAGAGGGTGGCAGTGCGCCTCCTCCACCGCCCGAGCGAGGTAATAAAAAAGTTTAAAAAATTCCTCTCTATTTTTTATCTTGATTTGTACGCGCGCTAGCAATTTTTTTCGCTTACTTTGATAATTTCTTTTTTGGTGGCATATTTTTGAATTTAAAAAGTACGTTATTAAATTCATAGAAAATAACAACGTCAAAATCATAACGTAATTTTTAAATTCAAAAATTAGGTATCAAAAAAGTAATTATCAAAGGAAGTGAAAAATCTTGAAGGCACCTGACTTTATTTTAAATTTAAATTTTTTTCCATCATTCTCAAAAAATATCAGACTAATAATTTTTTAGAAAGTGTAAGAAAAGAGAGGAAAAAAATATAAATTCATCACTGACTCGATCGAGATTCAATTTCCGCTCAATTATTTATAGGTTCTTCGTTTGCCGTCATGCATCAGCAGAAATTGCGCAACAGTGGCACATTCCAAAAGCTCTCCTTCAACGAACACCCCATCATTAGCAATACGAACAATAAATTTGTAAACGATATCGCATCTCCATTGCTATCGCCAACTTCTGCTTCACACCATCCGACAACGGCCGCCATCGCAGCTCATCAATTGCAGCAACAAATGAATCTCATAAATAACAATGTCACGCAGCAATTCACGCGAGACAACAAACGTGTCTCATTTCACGATCACGAGAATAATAATGTCGAGATGGTTGGTGAAATGTCACACGATTTATCGATGATACGTGAAGATCCGAATGTGAGTTGAGAAAACACATCTTAAAATTTCTTTAATTAATTTTTTAAATTTCTCCAGAGATTCATTGATGAGACGACCGCAATGCTACAATCACCAACGACACCCGAGGGTGTTGACACAAATTGGGGCATTCAGGTGCAATCAACGCCTGGCGTAATTGGTCTTCAGGAAGTTTATCGGTAAGAAATTTCTTAAAAAAGTAATTCGCAATTTTTTTAAATTTATAAATTTATCTTACAGTGATCCACGAACACGTCGCCTAGCGGAACAGCAAAAAAATAAGCCAACTGAAACGGCTGTACCGGAAAAGTTGACATTTAAAGAGAAAATGAAGATGTTTGCACTTGAATCGGGCGAGGACAATACGCCGAAAGATAAATTGAAGATTTCACGTGCTCAACGAGACATTGACGCAGTTCATTAGGGATGAAATTTTTTTAACTCGCGGTGCGATGAACTAAGAAGCAATCTTTTATTTTGTCACAAAAGTGCTGCTTAAATTTAACCTTAATATACTTTTTCAACTTCTCTCTCTCTCTCTCTCTCTCTCTCTACTTGAAAAAGGAAAAGTTTTTCGTGTATTTTATGATGAAAAAAATTGTTTTTATTTTTGTAGTAATATTTAAGAGATTTAACTATGTAAAGTCGGGCACCAATCTAATGACACATATCCGAATATATTTTGGAAGAAATAATTTTCTAATAAAACTTTTTCAATTATTTTCGAGGACCAAATCGAACGAAGGACGAAATGATACAATAAAAAAAAGTAATTAAAAGCTCAACTTTCCAAACGAGCTTAGCATTGATGGAGCAAATAATAGTTTAGTGTATGTCAGAATAATTAATTAAGATGATAAAAAAATTGTTAAATGAAAATATTCGAAATCTATAAGAAGTTTTTTGTTATTTTAAATTAAATTTTAGTACTCATTCATTGAACAAAAATTAGGCGAGAGATAAAATTGATGCAGAATCAAACACATTCTAATAATTTCTTAAATATATAGCGTTTAAAAAAAATAACATTTAAATATTTTCTTTTCATGATTAGAATTTGAAAATTTGAACATTTCTGAAGGAAAAAACTTTTCCTTCACTAAACATTTTTAGCTTAAATCAATTTTGAAATTAGATAGACCATTAATGCTGTAAAAATTTAAAAATACTACATTCAAATAAAGAGAAAAATGATTTTTGTGTATCATAGGAAAAAATTTGGTTTTTTAAGGAATTTAATTTATTTTTCAGAAATACCTATAAATTTGTGAAAACTAAAAAAAATCGTCAAAAAATAATAAAAATTTGTCTTTTAGAAAAAAATCAATTTTTGAAATTTAAAAAAGTTTAAATGTTTTTTAGCACTAAAGTTTTGACATAATTTCAATTGAAGCTCACACCATGCATTAAATTATGCAAATTTACTCGAGCAGTGGGATTTTTATCAAACTTCGAGAAACTTCAAATTGAAAATTTCCCACACAACCCTCAAGAGAGTGGAAAAATTCGTTGTGAAATCTGATACTGAAGGATTTTTTATCTCGATCAATTTGCTGACAAAATGTCACATTAAATTTTTTATCAACATGTTGAAGAATTTTTTTGCAATGCTTTATTTGTCGCTTTCAGCAATTTTTAAAGGAGAAATGATAAATTTATTGTGCAGCTTTGTGTCACCAGTTTTATATATTATTCGATCAAGAAAGGAAATTTAAATCTTGAGAGAATTTTTTTTGACACGTGTAAGCGGAAATTTCATGATGTGCTTGGGGTGATTTTGGATGACTAAAAAATAGCTTTAAACGTCTCACGTTAAAATTACAGAGGTGCTAAAATTTCACAAAACGCTTTAAAATTAGAGACTTAAAAAACTCTTTGAAAGCTTTTTTTGAATTTTCCTTCATGCATAAGAAGAATTTGACACTTCAAAGAAAATTCAAAAGAAAAGAAGTCAAAAGCACATAAAATCTTATTCTCTCTTTTTACTTGGATGAACAGGAAAAATAAAAAATTATTCAAGATGATTTTTTGAAGAATTTATGAGACGACATTGATGCGTCGTTTACATGCAAGTTTTGCTTTGAAGAATTTTTATCTACATCTGATGTAAGTTTATACGAGCAATCATCAATTTTATAAAATGTAGAGGTCTTGTTTCACTTAGCATTAATTACCATTTTATTAAGTTGTCTTCAAGATGTGGTTTGAGTGGAACATTTCAAATGGATACTGACAAGTTAAAGGATCAAGTTAGAAGGAATTTGGAAAAAGCTTGAGAATAATTTTTTTAAAAATTGACTTTTTATATTTTTAAAAAAGCTTTCAAGTTATAATTTCATTAAAATATAAAAATATTAAAAATAAATGATTTTTTTTTAAAATATGAAATTCCATAGCTTGTCAGTAAATCTCTGAAAAAATTCTTCAACCTCAAATCTCCGCATCTAATTGACTCCACAAAAAAAATTCTAAATAATGCCGAAAAAAAAATCTATTTCTCGGCTGATGATCACATTAGGAATGCGAAAAATTAACCGCGCGAAGTGAAAGAATTTCACGAATTAAAAGCATCTTAATGTGGTTAATTTGCAGTGCTTAATAGCTTCCTGTGTAAAGTACAATGAACATGGCCATAAAGAATCTCTTCAACAGCCCACAAAGAGAGAGAAAATGATAACACAACACAAACACACTCGCATGCTAACCGCAAAAGTTTCATGTTGTGAATGAAGTATGAGAAAGAAAAGCAAAGAAATTACAAGCGAACAAGATCGTCTTCTCATGATCCGTTAAAAATGAGCAAAAAAAAAGAGAGAAAAAGTTCTGGATAGAAACTTCATATAAGAATCGTTGCAGGTTCTCGGTGAAAATTTATTTACTATTTTGATCTCGTGCCGTGAACATCGGAGGAAAAAAAAGTTCTTCAAGTCGTGTGAAAATCTTCAACTATGAAATTAACATATTTATCGTAAGAATTACATAAATTTCTCTCAACAAACATCCCCGGCGCGATTAAAGCAATATCCAGTGGGTGTTAATTGCCATTTCATGGCGTTTTTCTGATCTCGCATTCTTAAGTTACACACTTTTTAATTAATGTAACGTTCGTTAAGCGAGATAAAAGTGTCAATTCGCACAGTGGTGTAGAAATGTGAATTAATGAATGTCCTGGCGGATGTAATTTGAGTGAGGGGAGGAGATGAAAGGCGATTTTTAATGAAAGTAGGAGGGTGATCGTAAATTAAAATGTGTAAAAGTGAAAATGAGGCTGGAAATATTTTTTTTAATTAAAGGATTTTTTTTGAAAAGTGCTAAAAAAATTATTTTAATAAAGTGTTGATGTAAAAAGTTCAAAGTTGAAATTTATTTTAAAAATTTTAAATTAATTGATGGTTTGAATTCAATTCATTTAAATCCACCGAAAACAAAATTTATTAGGGGTGTGAGACTAGGATATAAATATTGTATACTCTTGTATATAGCATAAGTTGTGTAATTTAACATATAAACCATTAACTTAATTTTTAAATTCAAAAAATAAATTTTTCCATCTCAAGCGTCTTAGAGCTATGTATTATCTCCATAATCCGCTTTCGTACATAAGAACTTTCAATTTTCAAACCAAGTCAGACTCGGTTCATGATCTTTCTCGTAAAAAAGTTTTCTATTTCTTCTCATCTCCATTCTTCGCGCTATGTTGCATGCTCCTTTTGCCGATAACAATTGAATGTTAGAAGCGATGCTTGTCATTGACTCGCTTCTCTTTGTCTAGGTCAATAACGCGAGCGAGCATGCACATAAAATGATCAGTGCGACTAATAATTTGCAATTATCCTTTGTCTCACCAGCATCATTTATTAACCACAAGATTCAATTGTGCAGATATCTTTGGATGCTTAATATTTATGATAGAACTAAGAACCGTCGAGTCGTGAACAAGGCAAAGAAAAGTGATTTAATGCCAAAAGTGTGCAATTTTAGCTCAACAACAACAAGAGATGGTATTTAAAGCAGTTGAGGATGCAATTACCATTGATTGAAGATGAGTCTCATGCGAAAAAATGATTGAGAGAGAGATGCTTAAGAAGTAGACACGGAGAGGCTCCATAAATGTACTTATAACCCGTAGCTGTTCTTTTGCTATTTCATGCTTCTTATGCGAGCACAACTAAATTAAGCGCAGAGAAAATTAAAAGCGATGTGCTCGAGGAAAAAACGGGAGAGAATGTTCAATGAACCCATCAATTTAACTAATTACTATCTACAACTTGAATAATTTTTTTAGTGTGGAATTTAGTTAATTTTAATTGCTAAAATCTTTTTAAGATGCTTTTAATGGATTTTTTGTGAAGGTGGATAGTAAAACTTTATGAAAAGGATAAAATGTTCTTAGGATGCTTTAATTGGTTATGTTTTGCTTTATACTTCACTATGATTTTAAAAATAATTCATGGATATGAATCAAATTTAAAAGCTTCGAGGAAAGAAATTAAACTTGGAGTTTTAAAATTTTACTGGATTTAATTTAATCCTGGATTTAAGAAATAAAAAGATTTAAACATTTTCTTACATTTTAATCCAGGTTTAATTAAATCCAAGATTAAACAAAAATCGAAATTAGGCTAGATTTAAATTTCCTGGATTCAATTTTATCCAAGATTTAAATCGAAATTAAAAAATTTCTTACATTTTATTAAATCATCAAAAATTTCAACAAGTCAATTTCTCAAACTAAACTTTAAATTAAGAGATTCCATAAAGTATGTTTAAATAGAAATTTCAACCATCCTTAGGCACAACGAAAATTGTTTATTAATAACGATATTAAGCCACTCCTTAATTGCCTCCATTAAAATATATCCACAAATATTGCGCGCCTTACAATCTACGTGGAAATTATCGCTAATAAAAATTATTTTTCTCTCTTTTTCCCAATGATTCAATTTCAATTGATACGCATTTCGTGATTGCTGCTGATGGATGATTGATTTCACTCCAATGAAAAAAATTCTCCTCACGTACAAATCAAAGCATAACAATTTTATTTATTGCGAGCGGAATCGATGAAATTTTCGCACAGTTCAAAGTGATCAGGATGGAATCTTTAAATGACGAGTCAATGCATGAGCAACAACAACAGCGAAAGCAAGGAAAGGGAAAGCAATTGCGTGACAGTAATGTTACGGTAATACAAGTTTTTCCAAGTGAGCGTGCGAATCGAAGAATTGACAAAGTGGTGAGGAGAATGGATTCAATGCAGCCGGTGGCTTCAGAGACATCAAACTTGGAAGTTCTTACTCTCACACCATTCACAAGGGACTCGCAAACATCAGATGGTCAATTTATGAAACTTCACATCATAAATGTGCGAACAGGAAAAATTCAAGACGCAATCATGCTGACGACAAGCGGCAATCATCATGATGATGAGTTTGCATTGAAGCCAAAAGCCTTCCATCGAAAGCAAACACCGTCAAAGTCTGGTGAGAGATTTGTGGGATGATAAAAAAATCTTTTTATATAATTTCTTTCTTCCTTCATCCATGCAGAGATATCACGCTTAGGCACAAACAGCGGTACGAAGGAAATTATACGCGTACAGCCTCTGCATTCACATCGACCAGAAACAACCTGGAATGAGATTAACAACAATAATAAAAAACTCAAGCCTTACAAACTCCGCAACAAGTTCTTGAGCAAGTGTAAATGTGAGGATAATTCACTGCTCTGGAGCTGCAAGAAAATTCAAATTTCAATTGCACAATGCAAGAGCAGTCAATTCATGTGCTGTTCTTTCTGAAAATCATTTTTGATTGTAAAATATTTTAGCTGTAAGTCCGCAATAGCATTTGGGATTAAAGAACAAAATATGGCCAATAAAAAAAATTTAGGGGTTTTAATAAAAAATATTTTCAGAGAAATTTTCAACCACTGCACGTTGTAAAATTGAAAATTGAAAGCTTTAAAAGAAAAAAATTTAACGATTTTAAAAAAATCTTAAATTTTTAAAAAGTTTTCATCTTCTGGCTCTCTCACATTTTTTTACTCTCTCGCGCTCTCTCAAAATTTTCTCTTCTCGGCAAAAATTTCTTATTGGAAAAAAGTTCAATTCAATTTTTAATTAGAATTTATCTGTGCTGTACTTCATTTTAATTGTTAAAATTGTTATAAATTTGAGTATAAAAGATTAAAGTTGAGGAATAAGAAGAAGTTGAGCTGATATTTGATGAAATAATTGCAAATTTAAAGATATTTACGGTGCAATTTTCATATGGCAATAATTAGCATTTAATTGAGGATAAAGTCATTAAATTAAGGTAAGTTATGAACTGTAATTACTAATTAATCATGAAAACCAACATCCAGTTACAATTACCAAGATATTTTTCCAAAAATTTATCATCAAAACATCCCATTAAAAGTTTATCGACTTCCCAGCACATGTTTCTTATTTTTCTCGCATATGCTCTCTCATTTTAAAGCTTGCCGGCTATAAAAACTTATATACAAAGCTAAAGTAGAAAAAATTCTTCTCTTTACTCGGCTTGCTCAGTTTTTTTATTCAGTTTTGTTCCGGCCGCCGATCGATACGGTTTTAAAAAAATTTCGCGGAAGAAAACTTTCGAGCTATCTCTCGTGTGTCATCCCTAATTTTTTTTATAATCTCGACACGTTTATATATTTTTTTTGGAGTGTGTGGAAAGTAAATATAAAATTTTTCAATTCCATATCAAGCCACCATAAATTAAAGTCAAATGGGCTGTGATTACTTAATAAAAATTCTAACAGAATATTTTTCAAGCATCGTTTTGTGCTAAAGGTCGAGTCGGGGATTTTATGCAATGTCAAAACGAAATATCTGTTAAAACAGAAATCGAAAGCAACTTTTCGTTATCACTTGATCGAGTGTGAAATTTAAACGTGCGACAAGCGTGATATAAAAATGTTTTTTTAAAAAAATCCCATAAAAAAACTAAATTGCGTAATCGTAAACATTTTCTTACACTTTTAATCTTCTTCATTCATCGACTCGTGTGCATGCTGTAATGAAAAAATAGTAAACAAAAAATTGTCTAGGACAAACTTTAAATTACTTCATCGGTTTATTACGTAATTTTTTGAACAACTTGTTGACATTTTGCGTTCTATTTTTAAAAAAATTTAAACCGACTCGCTCTACATCACCGGCTGTTTATGCACTGCCAGAACGTCAATTATCTTGTGCAATTTTTTGTTTCGTCTGCGAGTGGAAAAACGCCGCATAATTAACGAAAATTGCTTGAGAAAATAGTTGTTGAAGTGATCTTGTTTATATTTTTACCGTTAAATTTTTAAAAAAACATTTTCTTAACTCCTTTAATTAATAAAAAATGTTTTACAACTTTTGTGAATCATAATTAAATTTTTACACCATAACCACACAGACCCCAAGAAAACTAATTAAATTTGCTTCCTTCTTTCTTTGGACTTTTTCTTAAATATTTACTCTTCTCATTCACAAAAGCTTGCGAACGAAAAAACGAGTTTTCTGTTAAAAGACGTAAAAAAATTAATGGCTCATAATTTTTTGAGTTATCAAAATAATTTCCAATAAATGTTCGATAATATTTGACACTAAAATTATCCAGGGATGAGAAACTCTCATTTCTCAATTAAATAAGATCAAATTAAATAAGTGAAACGTGCAAAAAATTTTTTTATCAAAACGACCTTGAAGCAATCGCGTGAAAAGAAAATAAAAAAAAATTTCGTTTGTCAGCCGAGTTAGAATTTTTGAATAACAAGACGTCAATTCCAAAGGTTGATAAATATTTATTTCGCGTGTGGCTCGACCACAATCATTAAATAATACTCAATTTAGCACATATTTACGTCTATTTGACTTCAAATGCAAATCAACGTCAATTCGATAATCAATTCTTACTACAGTAACGAATGTGTGAAGTTCGTCAATCGAGAGCGTTGACCAGTCGATGGCTGTTATCAGTTATCGCTGCCGACAAATAATAATTTTTCTTCTTCTTGCTCGCGCTTATCATCGCACACGCCTCTCTTATTAGATGAAAACAACAAAAAACAAGTTTTTGCCGTTCAAAAAGAATTTAAGTCTTTCTTATTCCCTTCAAATTTTTTTCATCGGCGTCGCTTTGTCGCGACAAAATGCCTTTTTAATGTGCATCGAGCACAGTGATTACATGCTGCAATATCAATTCCATATAATTTTTTTGATATGCTAAAATTAACTCTTTTTTTTCTCTCCTATTCAAAAGGTGCTGATAAAAGAAGAAACACAAAAGTCAATTCAAGATGACAATTTTCACAGCTGGCAACGGATTTCGAGTGATGCGTAATGCATCGAGACTCAAAATTTTCAATGTCAACAAGAACAAATATTCGACACATGTATGATAAGAAAATAATTAATTATCTCTCTTTTATTTGACAATAACATTATTATTATATTATTTAAGGTCGAATACAAACCAATTCGATCGGTGCTGGTCGCGAATCGTGGCGAAATTGCTATTCGAGTTTTTCGCGCTTGCAATGAAATGGGAATTCGATCGGTTGCAATTTATTCGGAACAAGATAAAATGCATATGCATAGACAGAAGGCTGATGAGTCATATTTGGTTGGCAAGGGATTGCCTCCAGTTGAAGCCTACCTCAGCATTCCTGAAATTATTCGAGTCTGTAAGGAGAACGATGTCGATGCCGTTCATCCTGGCTATGGATTTCTCTCAGAGCGACATGATTTTGCTCAAGCCGTAATTGATGCAGGCATTCGATTTATTGGACCGTCACCGAAGGTCGTGCAGCAAATGGGTGATAAAGTGGCGGCGAGAAAAGCAGCTATCGAGGCCAAAGTACCAATCGTGCCAGGAACTGATGGTCCGGTGCACACGAAAGAAGAAGCTGTTGAATTTTGTCGTCAACATGGATTGCCGGTGATCTTTAAAGCGGCCTATGGTGGCGGTGGTCGCGGCATGAGAGTCGTTAAGAAAATGGAAGAAGTCGAAGAGAATTTTATGCGTGCAAGTTCAGAAGCGAAAGCGGCTTTCGGCAATGGTGCGATGTTTATTGAGAAATTTATCGAACGTCCACGTCACATTGAGGTTCAATTGTTGGGAGATAAAGCTGGAAATGTCGTTCATCTCTATGAGCGTGATTGTAGTGTTCAAAGGCGACATCAGAAAGTTGTGGAAATTGCACCAGCTCCTCGATTACCCACTGAAGTACGCGATCGTATGACTGAATATGCCGTAAGACTCGCCAAATATGTTGGCTACGAGAATGCTGGAACTGTTGAATTCTTGTGCGATGAAAGTGGCAATTTCTACTTTATTGAAGTCAATGCACGTCTTCAAGTTGAGCATACAGTGACTGAGGAAGTCACTCACATCGATTTAGTTCAATCACAAATTCGTGTTGCTGAAGGAATGACACTTCCCGAAATGGGTCTCACTCAGGATAAAATCTCAACTCAGGGCTATGCGATTCAGTGTCGTGTCACAACTGAAGATCCAGCGAATGACTTCCAGCCGAGTGTCGGTCGCTTGGAGGTGTTTAGAAGTGGTGAAGGTATGGGAATTCGTCTCGACTCGGCATCCGCTTATGCTGGCGCTATAATTTCACCATACTACGACTCGCTTTTGGTGAAAATTATTTCGCATGCTAATGATTTACAATCGTCTGCCGCTAAAATGACTCGTGCATTGAGAGAATTCAGAATTCGTGGAGTTAAAACAAATATTCCATTCTTATTGAATGTTTTGGATAATCAAAAGTTCTTGAATGGCGTTTTGGACACATACTTCATCGATGAACATCCTCAGCTCTTTAAATTCCAACGATCACAAAATCGCGCGGGAAAATTACTCAACTATCTCGGTCAAGTGCTGGTCAATGGCCCTCAAACTCCTCTCGCCACTAAACTTAAACCTGCTGAAGTTCATGCTCACATCCCAGACACTCCGTTGGGTGAGCTTTATTAAATTTTATTTCTATTTAATTTGGTATTTATTGGCTTGTTTAACTCTAAAATCTCTCTTTTATAGTTTAGTTAGTGATTAATTTAGTAAATTGATCGAGGAATGGAAAAATTAGTATTCACGTCAAATTAACAACTTTCCATAACTTGATCAATTTTTTTTATAATTTCTTACTCGTTCTTTTGATTCAAGGCGAATTTCATCCAGTTCTTTATCACTGGTTTAGTAAGTTGAAAAGCTTTCCAACTCTCTTTTTTTTCTATTTCATTGTTGAATGTGCTATGAAAATGAATAGAGCACAATAAAATTCCTGCAAATGGTTTGGAATCCGCTTTGAAAATCAAGATGGAGACTAATTTTCCCTCTCTCATAAAATTAGCTTTTAGTTTAAGTTTAATTTGTCGTACTAATTTATTTATTATTTGATGTTCATTCACATCCACACAAACATCAGACTTGTCACCAGAGGCTCTGGAACAAGAAAGAAAAGGACGTAAAGGTATTTATGAGGTTTCGTTCGTGGATTTTAAAAATCTTCGAGCGAGCTCTTATATTTATTGTTTTGTAACCCTTTAAATGTGACTTTCGTATGATTTGCATTTGTCTAAATTTTTGTGATGTCCTTCGATAATTTTTTTTACATTTTTAATTAATTTGATTTATTTTTAGTCAACGCTCCACCTCCTGGTCTTCGAGATATTTTAAAAGCTGACGGACCTGAAGCATTCGCAAAAGCTGTGCGTAACAATAAAGGCTTGCTGTTGATGGATACAACTTTCAGGGATGCTCATCAATCACTTCTCGCTACACGAGTTCGCACTCACGATTTGCTTAAAATTTCACCATTTGTCGCTCACAAATTCAACAATTTGTATTCGCTCGAGAATTGGGGTGGCGCAACTTTCGACGTGAGTTTGAGATTCCTTCATGAGTGTCCGTGGGAGAGATTAGAGGAGATGAGAAATTTAATACCAAATATTCCCTTCCAAATGTTGTTGCGTGGTGCAAATGCCGTTGGATATACAAATTATCCGGACAATGTCGTCTATAAATTCTGCGAGCTAGCAGTTCAAACTGGCATGGACATCTTTAGAGTTTTCGATAGCTTGAATTACTTGCCAAATTTAATTCTCGGCATGGAAGCGGCAGGAAAGGCGGGTGGTGTTGTTGAGGCTGCCATCAGCTACACGGGTGATGTTAGCGATCCAAAGAAGAGCAAATATGACTTGAAATATTACGTAAATCTTGCTGATGAGTTGATTAAGGCTGGAACTCATGTACTTGCAATTAAAGATATGGCTGGTCTCTTGAAACCACAAGCAGCAGCAATACTTATCGATGCTCTTCGTCAAAGACATCCAGATATTCCGATTCATATTCATACTCACGACACAAGCGGTGCTGGTGTAGCAAGCATGCTCGAATGTGCAAAGGCAGGTGCTGATGTTGTTGATGTTGCTGTAGACTCAATGAGTGGAATGACATCGCAGCCAAGCATGGGTGCTGTCGTTGCCTCATTACATGACACCGCATTAGACACCGGATATGATCTTTCGGATGTGTCTGAATATTCAGCATATTGGGAGACAACGAGAACTCTCTACGCTCCATTTGAATGCACAACAACGATGAAGAGTGGCAATGCCGATGTGTACATGAATGAAATTCCCGGTGGACAATATACAAATCTTCAATTCCAAGCGTTTTCACTTGGTCTTGGTGACTTCTTTGAGGATGTTAAAAAAGCGTAAGAATTTAATTGCTTTAAATTTCTTCAAAAATTTATGAAATTAATTTTTAGATACCGCGAAGCAAATCTTCTTTTGGGCGACATAATTAAAGTCACGCCATCGTCGAAAGTTGTCGGTGATTTGGCTCAATTTATGGTTCAAAATCACTTGACCGCTCAACAAGTCTACGATCGTGCTGAAGAGCTTTCATTCCCAAAATCAGTCGTTGAATTTCTTCAGGGCGCAATTGGCATTCCACACGGTGGTTTCCCCGAGCCCTTCCGATCACGCGTATTAAAGGACATGCCACGAGTTGATGGAAGACCCGGAGAGACACTTCCACCGCTCGATTTTGAGAAATTAAAGAGGGAAATTCTCGAAAATCATCCACACGCAAATGATCGCGATGTTATGTCGGCCGCTTTGTATCCACAAGTCACGGATGACTTTTTAACTTTCCGCGAAGAATATGGACCGGTTGATAAGCTCGATACAAGAATCTTCCTCACAGGACCGAAAGTTGGTGAAGACTTTGAGGTGACAATTGAAAAGGGAAAAACTCTCAACATTAAGACACTCGCCATGTCCGAAGATCTAACATCAAATGGAGAGAAGGAAGTTTTCTTTGAACTCAACGGACAATTGCGATCGGTTTTGATTCGTGATAAGGAAGCTGTTAAGGAGCTGCACATTCATCCGAAAGCAACGAAAGGAAATAAGAGTGAGTTAGGTGCACCAATGCCGGGATCTGTCATCGATATTCGAGTTAAGGTTGGCGAACATGTTGAAAAGGGGCAACCGCTCGTTGTGCTTTCAGGTGAGAGAATTATTTTAATTTTTAATATTAATTTAATTAAATCTAATTTAATTGCAGCAATGAAAATGGAAATGGTCGTTCAATCGCCACGTGCGGGCACAATTAAAACTTTGAGCATTCAGCCAGGAATGAAATTAGAGGGCGGCGATTTGATCGTAACCTTCGAATGAATTGCGTCGTAATCTTTTTTTTTGTGTTAAGATCTTTTTAATTAATTTTTAATTTTTTTTGCATTTTTATTGATTTTTAGATTGCTTTTTATACAAAATATATAATATATTAGAAGTTATAAAATCTATTTGCACATCACAATCGAAGAATATATAAAAGCTGTTAAGAATTTGCAGAAATACATTTGCGAGGCTCTTCCAAGAAATTTTATTGAATCAAAATGTGTAGCGCGATAGAAGCGAACTTAATTTTGTGTCTGTAACGCGATTGTACTGAGAATAATAAAAATTTAATATTTGTATCAAAAAATTACTGTTGATGAGAGTTCTTTAATTAATTTGAATATTTTCTGAACAAAATGCGTATTTTTCAAAATATTGAATAGCTCATTGAATCGCTTCCAATTCCGGTCACAGAACCAACAACTTTCCCAAGGGTTCCAGTGGTGAGATCTACAGTGTTAATAACTCCAACAGCAGGAACAGCTAAAACTTTTAAACCGACGTTCGCATCTGAATTATGAATAGCTAAAGCATCATTTTGAATATTATGAATCGTTTTATCGTACTCTCCCTTAATATCGCCCGATAAACCTAAATAAAATTGAATTTAATGTTGATGTCTTATTTTTATGCTTTATTTAACTCACTTGGTTCTCTCGAAGGAAAACAATTAATGCTGCTTTGAAAAATAACGAGAATTACAAAAATTACGACAGCAACTTTCATCTTAACTTTAATTAAATTATTGTTTTATGTGTTTAATGAGTGACGATTGTTGAGTGAATGAATTCTATTTTTTGTGCGAGATCCTTTTTATTTAAAAAGTTTTAAACATCTCCCTCGAATATTCTAAATCTTTAGCATAAATTAAAAAATTAATGGCTTCTAGTTATCTAATTAACTAATCAATAATAGGACGGCCATCTGGATTTAGTGGTGATTTTTTAAAAATTTGTCTAAAAAAATTATTTTATTTTTGCAAATCGAATAAAAATTTAATTTTCTTGAGAAAAAAATTTCACTTGTCAGCCGAATTAGAACAACAAAAAGTAAATTCCAAAAGTTGATAAATATTATTTTCACGTGTGGATCGATCATTTAGTTTTGGCCATTTTAGTTTTAAGCCTATTTACATTTTGTTGTGCAAAAATAATTTTGTGTCTGTAGCGCGATTGTTCTAAAAGTAAGAAAATTTAATATTCGAATCAAAAAATTACTTTTGTTAAGAGTTTTCTTACTGAACAATTTTAAAAATTTAGTCTTCAAATTCAGGTTACAATTTTTTCTAAAAATATTAATTTTCATCCGAAAAGTGAACTTCCAATTTTTCCAAGTGCATTAGCGGTGTGATCTAAAGTGCTTAAAATTCCTGCACCAACAGCAGTCAAAGCTTTCCCAATGTCATGATCCGAATCTTCAATTGCTTGAGTCTCACTTTCAACATCATGAACCTCTTTTTTCACCTCCTCTTCAGAAATTTCACACTTCATTAGGCCTAAATAAAATTAATTTCACTTTGATGTCTTTTTTTAATGCTGATTGACTCACTAGATTCTCTTTGGGGGTAGCCATTCGAACATTTTTGAAAAATGACAAGAATAACAAAAATTCCGACAGCAACTTTCATCTTAACTTTAATAAAATAATTTTTTTATGTGTTTAAAGACGTTTGCTGAGTGAATGCACTCAATTTTTTCTGTGCGACATCTTTTTATCATCACTTTAAATAAATTCGAATATTCTAAACCATAAATTGAAGACAATTGAAAAATTGACATGATGTTTTTCGAAAGACAAATCAGAGTATTATATTTTTGTGAAAAGAACAAAAACAGAGTGTGTCTGTCACTTGTGACAAGCGTGCCGTTGATTTGAATTTTAACAGCCTACTCAGATAAAAATTAAAAATTGCTTGCAGTTAATTTTTATTGATCAATAATATTTTAATAAAATAAACTCAAATCGTCACAAATTTTTGAAGATTGAGATTTCAAAGTTAATTTTAATTTATCACTTGCATTTGCTTTGGTTTTAAATATCACTCGATCACAAAAGTCTTGGTACTTTCGGCGGTGGACTTTCATCATCATCTTGAGTTTCTTCAGAAAGAGCTTGATTGCATTCCGCAACCTCTTTCATTTCCTGCGTCGAAAATTGTTGATTGACCTTCGACTGATCTGATCGCAACGGATTTAGATCAGTGTCACAATCTGAAAGCTCTTTCCACTTTTCGCACTCTTTCATTTCATCGGCTGTTAAATTAAGTTCATTAGAATGCGATGAACTGTGATCAGTATTTTCAATCTCTGAGTTAGAACTTTCGACGTCGCTTATCATGCTCATTATATCTTGAACTTCATTCAATTCCTCGCTTGACAGTTTAGGACGAGATTTAATTTCATTTTTAACCCAAAAGAACTCAACATTGACTTTCTTCTTCATCAAAAGCAATAATTCGGGAGTTGGTCTGTAAAATGCGGTTTGTGTCTTGTTGCGAATGAAACTCTTTCCTTTTTTCGAGACAGATTGAGATCCATAGAAATCCATACGAGACAAAATTCTGACCAATAATTCCCACCATTCCTTTTGCTTGTCTCTGCCCGTACCGAAAAATCGAAGATCGATGTTCTTTCCTCCGACTGGAATTTCTCCAATCAAGATTGAAATCGTTTCAAGATCATTGTTTCGATTAAGACACTCCAAGAGTATTCTATAGTCATGAGTAAAGTCATACTTAGAGTCTTCATTGATGTCTTCAAAAATCAAATTTAAATTGACCAAGTTACTTGAACCGTTTAAGACATTTCGACAGTTATCACAGCATTTCTCGTTGATTGGAAGTTTATCATATTCCGACGGCTCAGCACCAAGATACTCGAGCATGCCAATTCGACGGCATTTTCTTGAATGAACAAAACCTTCCATTTTATTCAATAAAACCTTTTGCTCTCGCTTAAATTCTTCGGACACTTCAGGTGCTGGACGGCCACGTTTATGATCGCGATTTGCACATTCAATCAAGCTGATATGAAGTTGATAGTCGAATCTATTGAAAAACATTATGCACTTTGAGGCATTGCCATCTCTTCCAGCTCTTCCCGACTCCTGATAGTAGCCTTCAATAGTTCTTGGCATACCATAATGGATTACAGCACGCACATCCTTTCGATCGATTCCCATTCCAAATGCAATCGTGCATACTACAACTTTTAATCCACCCGTTCTGAATTCATTAAGTGTTTGTGATCTTTCCGGCTCTTTAACTTCGCCATGATATGCTTTGCAATTAATTCCGTGACTTCTCACATCACTGGCATATTGTTCAGCGTCTGCTTTCGTGATGACATAAATAATTGAACTGCCTTCTGTTTCCTCTTTCAGATAGTCAAGAAAATCGTAGATGCTGTCATTCTTGTACTTGATTTCATAGTACAAGTTGGGTCGATTCAGTGTCGTTCTTAGTGAAAATGGCTTGTGTAATCTCAACGTTGAGTTAATCACTCTCTCAACGTATAATGGACATGTTGCTGTTAGAGTTACAATGGGAATGTTTGCATACTTTTCACGTAGTTTATAGAGTTGCTTAAACACAGGTCTAAAGTCACTCCACGAACTCACCACGTGAGCCTCGTCGATCGCAAACAAGCAAATTTGATTTTTGATTCTAGCCACGTTTGCTTCTACTCCTGAATTGTTCAGCAATGACTCTGGAGTGATGTAGACTAAGTTAAATTGATGAAATCTATTTTGAACGGACTTGTCTGGTTGAACTGAGCAGTAATAAGTTGAATTTATTCGTTTTTCACTCAAACTCGCGACTTGATCTTGCATTAGAGCGATTAAAGGTGAAACAACGACAGCCACTTTGTTGAGAAAGACTGGAGGGAATTGATATATCAAGCTTTTTCCGAAGCCGGTGCTTGCGACAATGCTCGTGTCTTTTTTATCGTACATGATCTAATAACAATATTGTGATTAATTATAGTTAAGTCATGTAAGATAGATGAACTCACTGATCGGATGGCAGCCCATTGATGCGGCTTAAAATTATAGCAATTAAATCTTTCGCGAAGAACCTGAAGAAAAAAAATATTGCGAAATTAATTTCTTAAAATTCTCAATAAAATTGATGACGATTTAAGTCAAACTCATGTTAGAATCTTACTTTGAGATGCTCCTCAGATGGTTCAGAGAATTGCATGTTGCTTAAGCTCTAATTAAGTGACTTAAATTAAATTAAAACAAATTTACCAAACGTAAAATATTTTGTAAACAAAACTTTTTGTCAGGGTTTGCTGAGTTTAATTTTGAATTTTTAAAATGCGTTACAATTCAAGCAACAACTAAAGATTAAAGTTTTTTTCACAAACAAATTTATTTTCAAACCAATTTTATAATTTTTGGTAATTTTTGCGAATGACAGATTTTTATCATCCAAGCGCTCTGTGAAAATAAATTTTAAATCTCTTAATTTTTTTTTATAAAAACTGATTGACGTCACTTTGTTCAGTTCAATTTATTCCACATGTGGGTTGAACGTCAATTTAGATTACATAATTAATTGAACATCTAAATGACTTGGCTAGAAATAATTCTTCAAATTAAATAAAAATTAATTCGGATTAAAATTTTTCAGATCAATCAAATTTACAGCATGATTTTTATTCACTAATTTAAACAATTTGTTTGTTCAAAATTTTAATGTGTTTAAATTCTTTAACTAACTTGGAGTTCAAATTTATATTTTTTCCTGATTGACGTCATGAAATTCATCCATTCAAAATTAACTAATTTTGATACTTTCTAAATCATGCACTGTAGAAAAAGGGGAAGGTCTAATGCAATAAGACGGAGGAAAGGAAAATAATGAGAGAGTCTCCAGTCCTGAGTAGAAAAGCTTGCGCGAATGACGCAAGACCAAAGTAAACGGACACCCAAGAAGAATTTCACAATCTGAGTAAGGGAATTTCACAATCAGGTGAAATCATCGTCTAAGAGTTTAGAGCCCAAAATCCAAGAAAAAACTTAAATCTTAATTTTTTACAAGTCAAATTTTATTTTTCTCTCAAGTTTAAAAAACATTTTCTTAAATTTTTCAAACTTTTTAAGATTCTTTGAGATAGCTCAAACAAAATCTTCGTTTCTATTGAGGTGAGTACTTTTCAAGATCTGATCAAAATCGTACAATTTTGTGGACTTGACTGGATTTCCAGTGACATCGATCGTCTTCAACTTTGTGCAGTTTCTTAATGAAGTTTCAGCAATGTTCGTGATCTCATTAAAGCTCGCGTCGAGAAATTCCAAATTTCCACAATTGTTAAAGTTTGTTTCATTAATGAAACTCAACGAGCAATTTCGAATGTAAAGATAATTCAAGTTGATGAATTTGGTGAAGAGAATATTTGGAACTTGATTCAATTTGCTGTCAACGAAATAAACTCTTGTGACATTTTTATCGCTAAAATTGTTAACGTGATCGCCTGAAATTGATCTAACAGTCCATTCAGCTCCTTTAATGACGCAAGTATACTGATCGAATGGGTCGAGATAATAGCGACAGACTTTGTGTAATGGATCATTTAAATCACATGTTGAGTTAAAATTGTCCAAAGCTGCCGTGTAGTTGTTAAAGCATGGCAAGCACGCGTCACTAAAAGTCATATAATTAGCTCGCGATATTTCATATTCCTGATTCGGATTGCTTGCATTGTACAATCCACATTGAGGGTTTTTCCAAGTTCCTGCAACTACTTTAGTGTTTGCTAACGATGAGAAAAAGCTGGTGAAGAATGAAGGATGAATCGCTTGCACGGGATTGTCAGTAATGTAAAGACTGCCTACTGAGACATTAAAAGATGGAATATAAGTTATAAGATTTCGATTAAATCCTAAATAAATCATTTTTGGAAGATCCACAAACGCATCGACATTGAGGCGAGTCAATTGATTCAATGAAAGACCAATGTAATAAAGTTTTCTGCTGCCGGCAAATAAATTTGATGGAACACATTTGATTTTGTTTAATGACAAATTTATCAATGCTAACTCGGTCAGGCCTTGCAATGCGTCAGGTTGAACAATTTCAATTCCATTTCCATAAAAATCGAGACTTGTGATATTTGTGCATGACTGAGCGAATCGTGAAGGAAGTTCTCTAAGCAATGGATTGTAGCCAATTTTGATTTCTTTTAAACTTGAACAAAACATGAAGGCATCAGGAACTAAAGTCGTAACTGAAGCATTTATGATTGACACAAGTGTAACTTTTGGAAAATATTTGAACAAATTTGTGGGAATAAAATTTGTTGCTGATTTTTTGTTGATGTTGATTGACAGGCGAAGAGGATCCGTGAAAGTTGAAGACTGTCCGTTAATGACAACTTCTTCATTCGGAACAGTGACGGGTGTGATAAGAATGTCATATTTAGACGTCGAACTTTCCGTAATCAATGCACCAGAATAAGTCACATTTGCCAGAGAAACGACAAGGGGCAAATTTACAAGAAATGCCAAGATGATGCAGGAAGTAAAATTTCTAGGAATTAAAAATGTTTTTGTATTTAAATTTTTTTTAGTTAAAATTAATTTCTCACTTTTTAATTAACTTCATTTTGAACCTTCTTGATTGGAAGATAAAACTGAACTGATAAATTGATATAAAAAAACTTTTTATATGTAAAACACTTGAGAGCTTTTAAAAGTTTTCAAAAGCTCGATTGATCTTTTCAATTAAAAATTGCTCTGAAATTATACGAAATAAAAAATCAATGTAACTTTCAAAAGGATTTAATACCAAATTATTTTATTCACTTAATTTTTAAAATTCTTAATCAAGATGAGAATCGTCAAAGCATGAAGAGCAGAACCACGGCCCCTGTAAAAAGTGAGCATTATTTTTTATTTTACTTGAAGTTTAAATTTTTTCTATCCCTGATTGACGTCATAAAGATGAATTCATTAGAAACATTTCGAAAAAATGTTTAAACAAGTGGAATAGTTTTAAATTTTAGAGATCGTGCAACAACAACAACCGGATCTAATTGAAGTTTTTTTAGTTTGAAAAAAATATAAAAACTATTTTTAATCATGAAGCATCGTGACCCATTTTAAAGGTTTTGATCTGAATTTAAATTTAAAGTTTTTTTAATTCACTTTCGTGGGTTGATAGCAAAAAACTTAGCTTGTTAATTTTTAAGATTGACATTTAATTCCTTACCTTCGGACAGCTCGGACAGTAAGTGAAAATTTTATCTAGTTTCTTCTTATAGTCAAAAGAACTTCCCAATTTTTTGATGCACTTCACGCAATAACCTCTGACTCGTTTTCTTCTTAAATGACAAAGTGCATGTCCATTACTGAGCTGCTTGATAATTTCTACATCACCGTTTGTGTTTAGTTGCTTTCCATCGTAAGTTACAATCTGTTTGATGTCAGCTTTGACGGGATAAATTTTCAGAACTGCGAGGGGAGAGAAAAAAAAATTTTGTAAAATTTATTCGTTAAAAATTTAAATTTTAAATGCATTAAAAAATATTTTTTATTTGAACATGAGAATCAGTAGGAATTTATTCAGTTTTAATTTATTTCTAGATTTCCTTTTCGCTTCTCTTCTCTCTTTTATTAAAAATTGCATGATTATGTTGATGCTACAAATCATTTTTTTGATTTCTTGAATTTTTGCGATGATTTCTTTCGATATTCGGCACTTAAGCCATATTTGACGCGTTCAGTTTTTAAAGCTCCAACTGTTCTTCTCGGAATGGATGGCGGATGATTGTGAATCAAATCTCGATTGAAAGTGATTTTATTTGTGGTGTGGTCTAAAAGTAGACGAGCTTTGCAGCTATAAAAAAATAAAAATAAATTTAAATCATGAATTTATAAAAGATTAAAAAAATTACTTGAGAGCTGATTTTTGTCGACACACCCAGGAGACTTTTGATTGATTTAATCCAAAAGTTTTCT
Source organism: Tanytarsus gracilentus (assembly GCA_038502055.1). Lineage (NCBI taxonomy): Eukaryota > Metazoa > Arthropoda > Insecta > Diptera > Chironomidae > Tanytarsus > Tanytarsus gracilentus. The sequence continues at coordinate 1,709,736 of JAXRKN010000043.1, read as the reverse complement.
CTTTTAGAAACGGATATTCGTGGAAAATTAAAATCAAGCCGCCTCGTTCAGATGTTGTGTAGGAAACTTCGTAGCCTGCGAATTAAAGAGATTTAAAGTAAAAAGGAATTTAAAAAAAAATTATTTAAAATTAAAAGCCATAATTTTTTTTGCATCTTTAAAATTTTTCTTTAATATAGGTTTTGAGAAATAAATTTAATATGCGAAATTTTCGAGTTGGTTTCTTTTCAAGCTAACTGGAGGTAAGTGATTGTGTTGAGACCGTGATTTTGCTGACAATCCGTCAATGCTTACTACAATTTTTGCTTTGCATCTGAAAAAGTTATTAAATTAAAAAATTATTTAAATTAATTCGAAAACATACTTTTTTGGGCGTCTCTGTGTACATTCCCAAGAGACTGAATTTTTATTTTGGACCTGCTTAATGTAGGTGTGCTCGTCATAAATTAACATCGGATGTCCTCTCACTGTTACGCCATAAATTATTTTGGAGGGAAACACTAGAATTAAAAATTTAAAAGATTTTATTAAGTAAAGGTTGAAAAATTCAAAAAAATAAAGTAAGATTGTTAAAATTTTCTAACAAAAAAAAATATTTTGGTGATTTTTAGTAATTAAACTTTATTTCATTGCATAAGTTTATGGGTCTTATTTTCATCAAATTGAATAAATAAGAACGCGTGTGTCTTTTCTAATAACTCCAATGTGCTACCATTTTGTCGTTTTCACGCAGATCAAAAATATTTAACGATTTATTAATCAAAACTTTTTTGATTTTGTCGACTTTGATTTTTCACTTTTCTCTGGACTCGAAATTTCAGCATCTGGTGGTTTAATTTGATTGCTCTTCCTTTTCTTTCTCTCAAGTTTTGCATTGATTTCGTGATTGTGAGGCTGACCCAAAACTCTAAATTTATTTTCATTTAAGTTGTGAGTCAAAAAAGCTTTGCATCTGTTAAAGAAAATTTTATTTATTAAAAAATAAATTAAGGTTATAAAAATTTACCGGAAAGGTTTTTCTTTCGAGCATGTCCAGTAAACTAAATCACCCTTTTTAGTCTTTCGTGTGTCACGCTTGTAAAATGTGAATCCATTGTGAATTAGAACCAAAGTATTTTTCTTTGACAGCGAGTAGCTGAAGTTGCCTAAAAATAAAAAAAAAAAATTTTTAGATTTAATTTTTTGATAAATTTTTTTATCAGCTTTTAAAATTTTGAAAAATATTTTGTAATTTGTTTATTTTAAATTTTATTTCTGTTTATTTTTGGGTTTTACATAATTCGCTCTTTTCTTCATTGCGTCCTTCCACGTGTACTCTTTACGTTTTCGAACCGATTCGAGTTCATGATTATGCGGTGATCCATGGACTCTAATTTTGTTATTATTCGTATACTGCGTCACGAGTGCTTTGCAGCTGCAAAAAATTTATTAATTTTTTTAAGAACAAATTTATTTAAATTTAAAAAAGTTCATCTCACCCAAGTGTTTTTCGCTTTGAGCAGTTCCAGATGATTGTGCCCTCTCGGCGAGTGTCTCGCTTGTAGAAAATGAAGCCATTGCAAACGAGAAGCAAAGTGTTGCAATTTGAAAGCGTGTAGCTGATTTTGTGTTGTCCGCTGCCTTAAAAAGATAAAAAATTATTTTTAGGTTAAAAATTAATTTTTATTTTACAAATTTAGGAAAAATGCATAAATAATTTTTGAAATTAATTTATTAGGAGCAAAGAAATTTTTAAATTTCATGGATTTTTTTTATTTTAACAAGAAGAGAAAAACTCAGATTAATTTTTTTCATCACTTAATTTTTTTTTTGCTTCGATTCCCAATAATGCTGAAATTTTGCCTTATTTTTATTTGCATTTTTCCAAGTGTACTCTTTTCGTTTAATTTCTGGGTTCGGCTCATGATTGTGAGCCTTTCCATTGGTTTTAATTTTGTCAGTCCCATATTGAGTCAATGTTGCCTGACAGCTATAAAATTTAAATTTTAGCTTTAAGTATAAAAAATAAATAAAGTCAAAACTCACCCAGTCCTGCGGCGCTTAGCGCAACTCCAAACGGAACAATTTGGACGATTGCTGTGTCGATGATAAGGATAGTCTTCATAAACAAGCAGCAAAGTTTTGTTTTTTGAAAGGGTGTAGCTGAGTTTTTCCGATCCTCGGTTAGCTTCAAAGAAAATAAATTTAATAATTAATTTAGTGAAATAAAAGTTAATAAAATTTATTGTCATGTTCAACATAGTATAGTGTTTAAAACGTTAAATTTTGGGATGTAAAAATTTATTTATTAATCTTTCCGTCAGGTTGAACATTTTGTTTAAAATTTAAATCATCTTTTCAAGCTTTTATGACTTTTTTGATCGAGGCTTAAAGTAATCTGAATTTAATCCACGAGCAATTTTCTCCTTCTTAAGTTCGAGTGGTTTTCGCCTCTCTCGAACAATTCCATGATTGTGTTTTCCTTTCATCATGGCCTTATTAAGTTTTGTGTCAATGATAATTTTAACTCGACAATTAATTGTCGATTTTTGTGCACATTTCCATACGATTGAATTTGTGTTATGATATTGCTTGTTGAAAGTTTGTTCCTCATACATTAATTTTACAAATCCTCTGGAAGTAAGGCCGTACGTGATTTTGTCCAAACTTATTGCTATATAAAAATATAATGCGAATTAGTTTAATTTAATAAAGTTTTGTTAAAAAAATCAAAATCAAAGCTTTAAAGTTTTTTGTCTTTATTTTAGTTAATTTAAAAAATTGAAGATTTTAATTATTCTTGCGTCTTAATTCTTTCAATCGTTTTAGATTAATTAATTTTGGATGTGTGTGCTTATTGACGACCACGACTCTGCTTCCTCTCTTGAAGATTTTAATACGAACTCGGCATCTATAATAAAAATGTATAAGATTTAAAAAATGTGTAGTTCAGAGGTTAGCAACTCAAATATAAAATCTGAATATTTTAGAATAATCCAGTAACATCCAACAATCATATCGCAAATTTCTTTAATCATAATTTTAAAAATTTACCTAAATTGCTTTCTTTGAGAGCAAACCCATGTCACGTATTTTTTGTAGTCGAATTCCTTATAGAATCTCTCTCCTTGATATAAAACTGTCTTCGATCCTGACTTTGTTAGCGAATAACTTATTTCGGAGGCTAAAAAATAAAAAAGATAATTTATTTAACTTAATTTAAATTATTTCTTCTTGACATTAAAATTTTGACAAATTTTCTTGTTAACTTTATTTTTTATTTAATTTTCAAAGCAGGAAAATTCAGTCTAACGTTAAAATATTTAAGTTTGTCAAATTTTTGAAAGATTTTTCTCCATCAATGCTTTATATTCGCCGGGTTTGCGTCGTTCAGTGATGATGGGATGGCCATGATCGGGTCCAGTTATTTTAAACCTATTTGAGCTCGTGACTTGGGTTATTCCGGCTCTGTTGAGAAATTTTTATTCATTTTTTTTGCATTATAATATAAAAATATAATTTACCTGCAATTTAGCGGTTTTGAATGCTGACATTTCCAATATTGACGATCACCCGCAGAACTTTTCTTTATATAAGCATATCCTTGATAGTAAAGGACCATGCCACCCTTTTGGTTTATCGAGAAGGTAATTCCGCCGTCATCTGCGAAGTAGAAAAAAATTATTAGTTACTTGAAAGTTTAAATATAAATTTAAATGAATTATCTTAATTCAATAAATTAAGCTTTGAAATCTTTATTTAGTTTAAATCAAATTAACAAGATGTTTTCATTCAAATTTTTGTTGTTTTTCAATTTGACTCTTTCGAGCACTCATGAGAGCTTTTAAATCGCCAGGTTTTCGTCGTGTCGTGATCACAGGATGAGTGTGTTCTGCTCGCATTATTTTAAAGGTATTTTTATCAGTGATGTGCGCTATGGATGCTCGACAATTTAATGCCTTGCTGTGGACGCATCTAAAAAGTCATAAAATTAATTAAAATTATTTAAAACCTCAAATGTTTTATTACCTATAGTAACTTCGGCTGACTGATGTGCTTTTCTTTGTAAATGCATAGCCCTGATAAAATAACGAGAGTCCACCCTTTTGATTCATCGTGAAGGACACACCTGAGTCCGGATCGAAGTCTCTGATTTCTATAATCAAAAATAAAAATATTTATTTAATAACTTGAAGACAAAATTTTAAAATTTTAGACTAAAAACTTTTGACAATTTTTAATTTACAACATTTTAAAATTTATTAGATTTTTTTATTCGTTTTCGTCTTTTAAATCAAATGTGGTGAGCTTCTTGATGATTCTGTTCGTTTGCTCGTGATTGTGAACAGGCTGTGTGACATTAATACGATAGAGACCATTCGCCTTGAGTGTTGTGGTGATGCGTGCTCGACAAGCTTTTTCTTCGCGTGTCTTTGTCCGACAACACCAATAGATTGTGTCGGATGTTTTGTTATTTTGAGCGAAGAGAAATCCATCCCATGATAAAAGTGGCTTCCCCCGCTGTCCACGAACAAGATTCAATTTCTGATCCTCGAGAACCAAATTCTTTGTATTTTTGGACATTTTCTTTTCCTCATAGTAGAAAACAACTGTTGAAAGAAAAGAGAAAAAATTAGTTTAAAAAAAGTAGGAATTTTAAAAGGTTAAATTTTGCACGTCATTAAAAGTCAATTTTGGTAAATTTATAATTTTTTTATTTAAAAATATTTTTCTAACAATTTGAGAACTTTTCGAACTTAACTGAAGTTTTGAGATCATCTGAAAAAGAATGAACAAAATTAATTGTTTTAATTATTTTTAAAAATTCTAAAATCACTCACATTTCAATCTCCTCTATATTTTCCAAATCGACGAACATTAACGGCTGATTTGAGGGCGTGATGATAAGTTTGAGGATCACATTCATGATTATGTCCAATTTCATTCTTACTCGCCGTTTCATTTTCACGATTGAAGATAATTTTAGATTTACATTGTTTCATGTAGTTGGAACAGCGATACTGAAACGATAATCTACTCTCACCGGATTTGAGGTACTTGAAGCCTTCATAAAAAATCACAGAGCGTCCAGAGCTATTAGTAACAAGCTCAAATTCATCGCTGATGTCGATTCCGACAAAAACTGAGAAAATAAAAGTTTTAATTATAAAAAAATAATAATTTTAAATTAAGAACTTACGACTTGCGTCCACAGCCGATTTTTGATCATGATTGTGATCTCTGATGAGTATTGCAATATTCTTACGAGCATCCATTTTTATTCGAGCATGACATCTAAATTAATAAAAAATTAATATTTTTTTATTTCAAAACTTTTCAACTGACTTTCGCTTTTTGTGTTCCGCGCATCTAAAGAATGACAATTGATCATTGTTGGTGTTGTGAAGATTAAATTTGAAATTATTGTATAGCAAACAAATTCCTCCTTTGCCCGATGGAATTTTCTGTATTTCATCGGTGATGTTGTATTGCGGTAAATCTATATAGAAATAAAATCAGTTAGTAAATTTGTAAAAAAATTATTTCACTAATTTAAATTAAAAAAATTTTCCAATAACTGTTCTAATATTTTATTGTAATTCATGATTGTGATTGCCCATCATAAAAGCTCGACCATCTTTAAGTGTAACTCGACAGTGACAATTTTTCGAAGATTTGCTATATCGATGACATCTAAAGCGATGTTTATGAGCCCCTTTGGAATCGCAGAAAAATTTAAAGCCGTCGACATAAACGCATGGTGCACCACGGTTGGTCTTGGACATTATGATTTTCTTTGTGACTTCAACACCTGGCAAAATTTCTTCCTCGGTGACATTTACGGACGTGTATTCTTCCTGATGACTATGAGTACCAATCACAAAGCATTTTCCAGTGGCAACGACTATTTCCACTTCAGCAGGGCATCTGAATGCGAGAAAGTTAATTGAGAGATTAATAAAAATGTTTTCTTACAGATTAACTGATTGTTGCGAGCAAATATATTTGTGAATTTTTCCCTCTGGAACACCACTCTGGATGTTGTACGAACAATTATCTACCAAAATTGTTTCTTTGTTGGCGCCGAAAGCAACCTTTGACACGTCAATTATTCTTTCAGTCTTTCGAAATTCTAAAAATAAATTTTAACAAATTAAAATAAGTTAAAATAAATTTAAATTTTTTTTCTAATCAAATTAAAGAGTCTCAAAAAATTAAATTTTTTCCTCTTTATTCTCGCTCATGATTGTGAAAATTATTCATGTATGCTCGGCTGTCTTTGACGAAAATTCGAGCTGGACAATTGCTTGTTTTTAAAGTATAGCGATTGCATCGGAAACGCGTGACTGTTGTCAGCTTAGAATGTGAATGCATCAAAAATTTGTAGCCATTCATGTAGAGGCAGCTCGCACCACGTCTTGTCGTTGACATTTTAATATCCTTAGTGACTTCAAAACCATCCAAAAGTGATTCATCTGCCAGGTGTGTAATCATCGACTCTTCAAAATGATTATGAATTCCAATTAGATAACATTTTCCCTTGTTTCCGAAGATTTTGGCCTGAGCTTGACACCTAAATAATGAAAAATTAGTTATATTTCTAATTAAATTAAATTTCTTACTCCGTCACATCACGTTGAGAGCAGAAATAGCTTTTAATTCCTCCACTTGAACTTCCATGTAATTTAAACGTTTGACTTTCGACAAAGATTGATGCATTGTTCTCACCATAAGCCACCTGACATGGTTCAATAATTTTGTGAAGTTTTTGAGACACTAAAAATAAATTTAAATGTTAATTTCAATTTTTAAAACTTATTTAAATAATTAAATTGACAAATAAATTTTTTTATAGATTTGAGATCAAGTTTTAATTATGATTATGGACATTAGATAACATAACTTTTCCATCATAGACTAACAAGCGAGATTTACAGTGCTCAGTGTATCGAGTGCATCGAAACCTCAATGTGACGCCTCTCTGTGCACATTTTATAAATTTATGACCATCTAAAATGTAATAAATTCCACCACGATTTGTCTCGTTAAGTTCAATTCGATCGGTTACTTCAACAGTGTCAGTCATGCCAATTTCAAGCATCGGTAAGTGATTATGAATCTCGAGGAGCTCACAAATTTGCTTCTTTGCATCAACTTTCATTCGAGCGTGACATCTAGAAAGAAAAATATTTTAATGTAAATTAGAAATTAAATTTTTTAAAACTCACTTTAGATCTTTGTGGAACGAGCATCGATAGTGAGTGACTTCGGTGCTTTCATTTTTCTTGTGCTGTACAAATTTGTAGTTGCTGTGCATTAGGAAAAATCCTCCTTTGAACGTTGGAGTGAACTCAATGTCCTTAAAAATATTTGGTCTCTCATCTAAAAGTATAAAATATTGATTAATAAAAAATTTAAAGAATTAATTTTAAAATTGATGAAATTCATTCAAATTTTGCTTTAAATTTCTCTCTTTTTATTGCTTAAAAATTTTAAATTGTTCAGTGATTGTGCTTAAAGTGCAAATTATGTGGATAAGTCAATCCTTCCTTAACAAAAATGACCGCAGAACATTTTGATTTATCGAACGCGGCACATCGATAGCGAGCAACTCGATTTCTCGAGTAATGATAGACAAAATGATATTTCTTAAAAAGCACTTTCATGGCTCCGTGAATTGTTGGAACAAATTCTGTTTTAGAGCCTTTTTGTTCGAAAATTTCCTCGAGATTCTCCTTCAGCCTTGAGTTTGAACCTTTTTGGGGTTGCTTCGACAGAACTTTGAGTTGAAATTGAATTTTGCCTGTTAAGGAATAAAAGAAAATTTGTTAATAAATTAAAGTTTCAATAATTTTAAGGTAAAAGAAATTAAAAGAACTCAAAGGATGCATAAAATTTTTAAATTAATTTATTTTCTCACTAAAATAATTTTTTCAACGTTTTAATCTTGCTTTATTGAGCCTGACGAGGTTAATTTTTCGAGTCGTTCAAGAGCTTCGGGCGGATGATTGTGATAGAGATTTTTTGATATTTCCAAGACACCTTGACGATTCATAATGAGACGCGCTTTGCAGTTTCGACTTCGCTGCTTCCCGCAAACCCACTAGATAGAAAATTGTAAGATAAAAATTTACTAAAATCATAAAGTATCCACTCACATATCTTCTTTCGTTCGAGACTTTAGCGCAAATGTAAGTGAATCCATCGTAGACAATTTTAGGCTTGCCTATGGGAAAGATATAAATTTTATATCAATTTTGTATGGAAGATATAAATGATATAAAAGAGATAAAAGATATAAATTTATATCTTTGATATCTGATATAAAATTTATATCGCCGTGCTACGCCCCCGGCTTGCCTCTCTGTCCAGTGATGGTTGTATATTGAGGATTATCGATGCCCGGTGCAAGAACTGCCCAAAACACATCTGTTGGCTTTTCATCGTTATAACGTCCTATTGAATTTAAAGAAAAAGTACATTAGTAACAAGAAATTTAAATTTATAAAAACTTTTCATAAAACATTTTCTAATAATTTTTTTTTTCACAAATTTATTTTATTTCATCCAACATCGGGTGTGTGATTATGATTTGGCATCGTGAGTGAACAAAAGCCTCCAGTGTCTGTCATGGCTTTGGCCGGACATTTAAGTCGGCGAAAACTTGCACAACGCCAGTAACTAGCTTTTTCGTTGCCCTTATTTCTAACGAATGAATATCCTTCAATGACTAGTTTAGGATTTCCTCGAAGTCCCGAGATGTAAATGAGTTTGCTCTGAGGGTAGAGACCAGCTTCAGCTCCCGAAAACTTTGCTCGTCTTATTTTCTTCTTTTCTAAAAAGAAAAATTATAAAAGATTATTAGAAAATATTTTTAAAAATTGTCAAAAAGGATTTTTAAATAAATTTGACAACTTTATGATTAAACATTTTTTTGAACGTTTTATTCAACAATTTTAACTCTTTTAAAAATCTGATTTGTTTTCTCGTTTAATCGGTGATTCGTGCACGCTTGTTGTAAAATCATCCATTAGCGGCGGATGATTGTGATTTAACTTTCGTGTCTTGATATTCTCGTAGTTTGGCGATGTTATAATTCGGGCACTGCATTTTAGCTTTCGATTTGCACTACACAGCCAATCTGTAAAAATTCTTATTAGTCAAATTTTTGTACTCGCATAAATAATTTAGAACTCACAAATTCTATTACGAACCACGCAGTTCTGGAAGTATGTATATCCATTGTAGACCATTTTCGGCTTGCCTTTTGATGTCTGCTCTACTTTTATGAGAACACCTAAATACAGAGAAAGAAAATTATTAGCAAAAGTTTATAAGAATTTAATTTTTTATAATAAATTTCAAAAAGAATTTTTTTAATTAAATTTTTTTATTTCTATCGAAAGTTTAAAAGATTGTGGATTTCTTGCTGAGTTTGATACATTTTCGAATGTGAATGTGTTGCAGAAATTTTAAGGAGTGATTGACCCTTTCGTAATGTTGTTATTAGTCGAGCTTTGCAATTTTGCTTATAATACTGAGTGCACTTCCACGTTTTCCGTCCATGATAAGGCCATTCTCCCTTTTCATTGGGTGTGTAAGTGTTTCCATCATAAAATACCTGAGTCGTTCCACGCTTGCTCACCACAAATCTGAATTGTGGCTGATCTAAAAGTAATGAGAAAAAATTTATTTTTACAAACTGTCATCACATTTTAAAGTATTTTTTAAATTTCACAACTCGCGAAGTTTTTTTTCTTGATTTATTTTTATTTTTTTCTAAGCACTTTTTAATCATACTCGATCATATCCGAGATCATTTCAATCTTTAATCTATTTTTTTTACACTCAATGTCAGGCGGATGTGAGTGCTCGGGTTTAGATAATTTAACAAAGTCAACATCACCGACAACTTTTGTGACGATGCGTGCGTGACATTTAAATTGCTTATATTTTGTGCATTTCCACGACACAACGCCACCCTTGAATTTTCTATTTGTCGTGAATGAAAATCCACGCCAGAGTAATTTTTTTCCTCCTCGATTTGTCTTGATATACTCGGCCTGCTCCATAACTCTTTCATCCATAACGTCTGCTTCATCTAAAAGTTAAGTAAAGAAAAAAAATGTTAATAATTTGAAAATTAAATTTAAAATTGTTGAAAAGAATTTCTAACGAATTTTTTAAATTAATTTTTATTAACAATAACCTGAATGTTTCCATTCTTAACATATTAAAATCTCTCAGTCTTATCTATTGTAGCTTTCGTAGATTTTCGATACATCCTTCATCAATGTAAATCGATCATTTTGAGTGTTGTCCTCTTCATCGTGGTTATGTTCAACTTTTTGAATACTGGCTCTAAATGGAGAGGTTGGTGATGTTGCAATAGAAGCGCGGCACTTTGTTAGGTAGCGTCGTGAGCAACTCCAATGGACTCTCGTTGCAGCCTTCGAATTAAGTCGATAATAGTACCCGTTAAAGAAAATTCGTGGAACTCCTTTGGTGTTTTGATAGTAGAGAACTAAAATAAAAAATAAAGCTATCAATTAAGAAGTTTAAAATAATTCAAATTTTATGAAACAATTAAAAATTTAATAACTTTTTACGTCTCAATTTTTATTTATTCTAGCATGGGATTATTGCAATCTTTCATGTTACTCCAAGCGAGTGTTTTTTTAAAAAGTTTTTGTCTTCGAATATTTTTCTGTTCTTCAGGACCGTGCGTGTGATGAGCAATGCCTAATATTGCCACTCCCGCTTTTCGCATGTCAACTTTAGCTCTCGCTTTGCACTTTTGGCTACGATAGCATGAACATCGCCATGAAATTGTATTTTGACTCACGGAATTTCGGAGGAAGAAATAATTATTAACGAGAAGATAATTGCCACGTTCGCTTTGATAGAATGTCGCTGGATAGGATGTTCCATCTATTTGTTCCTCGAACTTGACTGAAGTGTCTTTGAAGTCCATTTGAATGTCTAAAGAAAAGAATTAAATTTTATTAGTATGAGGAATTTTAGAGCGGCTTAATTTGAACAATAATTTTTGGGCACTCAGTAACATTTTAAAATAATTTTTTATTGCAATATTAGAGCTTCATTTTGGGTTATATTCATGGAAAAATACTTTCGGATTTTTCATCTCTGAAATCCGCAGTCTTGACGATATTTTCTTTTCTGACTACAGAATTTGCAAGATTCGAACGAGATCGACTCAGCCGGAGATAGTCTGCGAGATTATGATTATGTCCCTTGCCCTTAAATCGAATCGAGTACGGTTTATCCTTTTCGGCTATGACTCGTTGCTTGCATTTTAGCTTACTAGCGAGCGTGCAAATCCAATAGATGGATGTACCGGTCTCATAGTGACGTTTGTAGGTGTAATCGTTGATTCTCAGACCTTGATTACCTCGACCCGTTTGGAAGTATTCCACAAGCACTTCTATGGGGGAGAAATAAAAATATTATTAATATTTTGAATTTTTTAAACATTTAAAAATATGGTTTATAAAATAATTTCAACATTTTTTTTCAAATTAATTAATAATTTATTCAAGCAAAGTCAATTTTGACAGTTTCGTTAGGGACTCTTCTATAATGTTCGAGCCCATGATTGTGTAAAGTGTTTGTGATTTGAATCTGAAGAGGATCATCGATCTTGGAAATTGCTCGAGCTTTGCATCGAAATCTGGAATAATAAAAATTGTTCATATTTTAAATACAATTTAATTACGAATAATTTACCTCCGCGACAGTGTACAGACCCAGTAATTAACGTTGCTTGATTTAGATGTATAATGTTTTTTAAACACATAATTGTTGATCAAGAGTCCTTTTCCTCCTGCTTTCGTATCAAAGTAAGATGCTTCGTAATGGCCTTAAATAATTTAATTACATTAAAATTTAAATGCTAGATGTCTTTATGGATTACAAAATAATTTTTAATTGATAACACTTTTAAGTAATTTTTCGATAATTAACTTTTCATTGAATTCTTTATAAAGATATTTATTATTTAAATAAGTCAGTTATTGGAATAATGTGCAATTCCTTTCGCTCCACTTGATGATTGTGCTTTTTTCCAGTTATTTTCATAACCATAGGATTGGCAAAGGTTGTGACGCCTCGAGCTTTGCATCCATACTTCTTTTTCAACGAACAAGTCCTGTAAAATTTAAAATTAATATCTTTAAAATATTTAAAATTTTTTATTAACTCACCAGTTGATGGTTCTCCCAAAAGCCTTTTCCTTTACAAAACTGAATCCATCATGTAAGACTCCTCTTGCTCCTCTTGGCGTTTCAAAATATTTTATCGGAGCTTCTAAAGAATAAAAAAATTTATTATTAGAAAATGTTCAATATGTTTTTAAATCTTTAACTTTAAAAAAACATAAAAAAATTTATTGTTCAAACTTTATTGAATTGAATTTCTTTTATTCGAGCTTTTTGAACGCTCTTCTATAAGATTCATAAGCACTTTTATCGTGTAAGTGAACATTATTACGAGTTTCCACAACTCTTAACATTTTGTTTGTCGAAACAATCGCCGAGCACGTGTCCAATGCACATTTCCACATTATACGATCATTTTTCAATTCTCTAAGACGATTGTAGATAAATCCTCTGTTCATGAACACATTGAGCTTCACACCACTCGAGCTTTGGAGTCTTTTACCTAAAATTATTTACAAAAAAAAATTAGTTAAAGTCATTTTAAGATAAAATTAAAATAATTAAATTTTAAATCATTAAAAAATCTTTTAAATCTTGGTCTTTAATATTAATTTTTAATTAGAAAAGTCTTTACAATCTTTTTTAAGACTTTTCAATTTTTAGAATGCGTTTAAGAAAATAATGGTTCAAAATTTATTGCGCATTATTCTTCACTTTCACAACTCTCACGGGAAAAGTCTCACGTGGATGATTGTGTGTGCGTATAGCTTCAAAATTAAGTCCTTCTGTTTTTGCACCAGCTCTGCATCCGAATTTAGTTGCTGAGTTGCATCGCCATCTCTTCACTCCTCTGCGGTCGGTGTTGATTAGAACATACTTGTGACCTTTATAAAGCAGCATATCACGTCCTTTTGGCGATTGTGCGAATACTAATTCTTCAGCTCTAATGTTGCGACTTTCTATCACTTCTTCGAGGAGTTTTGCTATTGATGAAAAAGAAAAAATTATTAGTGATGTTGAATTTTTTTGGAAATTTTTTTACAGATGAAATTTTTCTAATCTAATTTTTTCTTAAATTTTTGTTTATTCACATGAAAAAGCCACAAAACTTTTTAGGAATCTTGTATGGAACGATCAAGAATCGTTTGCTCGAGTTCATTAAATTTTTGTAATTCAAAATATTCATCGGGCTTGTAGGAATAATCGAGTTCATTCTGGAGTTTTTCTTTCGGATGTGAATGTACGTGAGTGAGTCGAATTGTCTGATCTTTATCATCGCCTTTTGAAGTGACCGCTCCAGCGCGACATCCATATTTCACGTATCGATTACATCTCCAAAAAGTATTTTTCTGACTCTGTCTATTGACGACATATTTAAATCCATCATAAACCAGCATTGTCCGTCCTCGCTGAGTCTTTGTGAAGCAGAGTTGAGCTGACATGACTAGTACTGTTGAAGAAAGATTAAAATATAAAGTTAGTAAGGGAATTTTTAAGCATATTTTTTAAGTTCATAGAAATTCTTATTTTGTTTTGAATTTTTTATATTGACTTATTTTATTAGATCTTAGAATGTCGATGAGAATATGGTTTGTGAGTGTGTGGAGTTTCTTTTACAATTCGCTCGTGACCGAAAGTGTGAACTCTTCCCTTGCACTTGTATTTTGGTGATGTATACAGACAGCATCTGATATAAAAAAATATGTTTTTAATTTTTTAAATAAATAAAACTCGACTCACCTGTAGTAAAATTTATTATCTCGTTTCTTCTCTTCAACATAAACGTATCCTTTATGCTCAAGTTGAAATTTCCCCTTTTGACTAAGGACGAATTTAAGCTTTTGATCTAGATTATGAGAGTAAAAAATTAATTAATATCTTGGTCATTAATACTTACAATTATTTTTTTTTTGTAAAAACTTCCAGATCGTTAAATTTTTTCAAATTTTATTATTATTTTTTCATAAATTATTTCAAAACAGAGTCTTTGGATTTCAATAAAAGTTAATTGTTCGATTGGCTATCGGTCTTCACGAAATAATCTGGCTTGACTTCATCCAGACTGATTGAAATTGTTTGTGATTTGTAGCTGCCTGAAAGACGCATATTTATAGAGTAATATAAAATTTTAATATCCACTAAACTCACCTCGAACAAGCTGCATGTGGTCATGCTTACACTGATCCATTATAAATTGAGGCGGATTTCCCTTAATCATTGTAACCCGAGCGGGACATTTTCTCGTCTTTGTAGTCATCAGTGAACATCTCCATAAAACTCTTTTCGAGTTTTCATTCATGACAATAAATCGATAGTCATCGACTGTGAAAGAAATTAATTAAGATTTTATTTTAAATAATTTTTTTATCTTACCCATAATAGCTGGTTTTCCTCGAATTGATACACTAAAGTGAATTACATGCTCTCGTGTTTTATTATTATCAGTCACGACAAAATATTCGCCAACACTCTCGTCAACTAATGAGAAAGAAATATTAGAAAATTATTAGAAATTTAATCGCAAACTTTAAACAAATTTAAAGTAAAAGAGTCGCAAAGTTTTTATGTTTAAAATTTTAATTCCGTCTTTGTTAAAATAATTTGTTTTGTTTGTATTTAGTCAGCTTGTATTTTGATGCTGGTCATGGCTCTATCAGGTTTTGGGGGTGCGAGCGCTGGGTCGTGCTGATGTTGATGCTGCGACTCAAAACACTCGCTAATCTCATCAACAATGACTATTGATGGACATTTTGTCTTGTAGTACCAAGAACCTAGAATTAATTTAAATTAGCTTTTATTAATTAGTCAATTTTATAATTAAGCATCTCACATTTCCAATATTGTTTATTTCCCCTCTTTCGGTTCCTAAAGTATTTGATCCCATTAAAAACCAACAGATGCTGTCCACTCCTCCGAGACGTCTCGTAATAAGCTCCTAAGATTGGGATGATAGAATGGTTTATTAAAATTTTGTCTATTTTACTTAAATTTTGCATATTTATCCAATACATAACATTTCCTGACAAAATTAATCGCAAAACTTTTTTTTATTGAATTTGCCTTAAGAAATAAAAAAATTAAGTTTTAATTCATTCACAAGTAACAACAGGATTAATTTCTGATTCCTCTTTCACATCAGAATGATTATGTTCATTTCGCCTTATGATGCAATCTGGCTGCGATAACAGGGTAATGGCTCTAGCTTTGCATCCTGAATGCCAATTGCTGAAAGTTAAAAGTTACTTAGCAAAATTTTGAAGAATTTGCAATTAAAATTTTACCTGCACTTGTAGTAAATTTTGTCTCCATATTTATTGTTTTGAATGTACTTTCGTCCTTCGCAAATCAAAACCTGATTCCTCCGGCCAGAGTCGGCAAAATAAAAAGGAACAGAGTAAGAAGTTTGAAGCGGTAGAATTGTCCTTTCCTTCTTAATTAAGCGATCTTTTTGAAAAGATTCCTTCAATACGTAGCTTGAGTCAGTCTTCGCTTCCTGATACATAATTATCTCCGTGTATTCAGCTATAAATATATTAAAATTTTATTAGTAAGAGAATTGATAAAATTTCTCAACTATCTAAAGAAATTTTCAGTTTCGAGTTTTGTTTTTTGGTTTATTAAATTTACAATAATTTTATTAAAAAGTCTCAAGTCATTCGACATGTTCGGCCTTCTCATCTTTAAGTGTATGAGCAGCTTTTGGATCTTTAACGTGGGTATGTACACCGCACTTAGAAAGAACTGAAATGTAAAGTGTTCGATCGTCAGGTGAAACTTTTGTTATCTCAGTGATGACACGCGCATTGCATTTTGCGCTATATTTCCGGCAACAAATCCAATAAAGTTTTTCGGGTGTCACTCGATTTTTGACATAATTATAGCCATCAATACTGAGCAATTTGCTTCCACGCTGCCCGGTAACGAATGAAAGCTCACTCGAATCGAACATAAATTCGGTGTTTGTGTCGACAATTCTGCAAGAGATAAAATTTCATTAATATTTTTTAGAGAACATTAAATTTATTTTTACCTCTCATTGAATTTTTCCACCATGGCAGCTTCACGAACCTCATAAATCTCAACTAAAAGAAAAATTAATATAATTAGTATTTTGCCATTTTTCTTATTTTTACTCTAGATTAAAATTTCATTACAAATTTCTTTATTTTAATGACGATTTTATTACGGCTATACTTTTTTATTTTTATTCATACGAGAAAAGTATGTGATACGAAAGAATAGAAAATTGCATGAGAAAAAGAAATAAATTTTTATCTTATAATTTAAACTAAAAATCATATCTTAAAATGGCTCGTGGTTATGGGTCGCATTTTTTACAATTAGATGCTGTTCGCCATCAACATCCGTTGTTACAACTCGAGCTTTACATTTGTGAACCGCTGCCCTGTAAAAACATAAAATTAAGAGAGTGTCAGTCAATGCGTTTAATATCAACTTTCAATTCAACTTACCTAGCACATGACCAGTACATTTTATATCCAGACACCTTATTTTTCGTAAACGAAAAGTCGCCGACTTTCAATTTTCTTGATCCTCGAAAACCAGTTACATATCGTACGTATTCTAAGTAAAAAAGAAGAGAAAATCAATAGTTAGTATGGGGATGAGAAAATGAAATCTTAACATCTAAAAAATAGTCAGGAAGATGCAACTGACATAGTCAGTCGACTTTTTTGTTCAAATTCATTGTTCCAATTGTTTATTAGCTCAATATAGTTTCAATTAAGTAATTTCTAAGCATAAAATTTCTAAATTCACAGATTAAATAGTATCGTTCATTTTTAATATATCCATAGGGTCGACACAGACAGTGTTCATATTCGAAGGATTGATAGGAATCGAAACGATGGGATTTTCCTTTGCATCGCCACTATTTAAACTCAAATTTGGGGTTGTATTATTAAGATTTGCAATAACTGGCTTTGTATCGCCAGAATTGGAGCTGAGATTTGAATTGTTAAGAGTCGAAATACTATGTTTGACATCGAGTGGATGAGTGTGCAATAAGAAAGGCTTTTGAATTTTGTCGCCTTTTGTCTGGAAGCGTGCTTTGCAGTCGTAGAGTCTCGCGTGATAGCACCTAAAAAAATATTTAAATTATTAGATTTAATTAGGCAATGTAAATAATTATTTTACCTCCAATAGACGGTGTCCTTGTAAACGGAACTTCGGAAGAAACAAACTCCTTGATATAACACTTGTGTCTGGTTGCGACCACAGCGGATGAGTTGAGGATTCAATGTGCTTATGGCTAAATTTGGAAAAGGAGAAAAGAAGAAAATTTTATTAGTAAGAGCAGTGTTAAGAATGTCCAAGATTTGTTTAATAAAAAAGGACATTTTTTATATTAAAAATTCAAACGCAATTTTTTCATGGGCTTTATTGAACATTTTTTAATACAACTTAAATTTTTGAATGAGTTGACCCTTGATTTTTGCAATATGGCTTATGTTCGCGGATAATTTTCAGATAACCTCCTTTCAAGTCTTTGATGATAACTTCTGCTTGGCAGTTTTTTTCAACGCACATGTAATGACTCTGATAGCATCGTCCTTTGATTTTCTTGTAGAGCTTTCCATTGATTTCGCACAAGTTATCTCCTCTCCGCGATGTTATAAAAGTCGCTGAAGAAACAAAAAATTTTGTGTTAATTTTCAGTTAAAATTTTGCAGAAATTATTTTGTGAGTGAAATTATTCGTCTTTTCTGCACTTTTACAATTTATTCATAAAACATCATTCATGTGACACGTATTCGATGTACAGATTACTAAATTTTTCTGCTTTGAAGCGCTTTGGCTTCTCTTCAGGAAAGTCAATTTGATCGTGATTATGTTCAGGTTTTGAAAGCATTAACCCATGTGGCGTTCCAATTATTCGCGCCGAACACTTTAATTTAGCATTCATTACACATCGCCTGTAGTAGGAAGATTTTGTTATTCAAACTTTAATTTCATTAATTGTTTGCTTACCAATAAGTCTTCTGGACATTGCACATATTTCTGTTGTACAAAAAGCCATTGTAGTAAAGTTGATATCGCCCATGAGGCGTCTTTATGTATTTGATATTTTTGTCGGCACTCTCGAGTGGATAAAATGTTCCTTTCACCATTGAATCCATTACTTTGATATCTAAAGTTGGAATAAAAAAAAATATTAGCGACATTATAAAATTAAATTAATTTACAATAAAGAAAGAACATTTGAGTTAGGTTAAATTTTTATTTTCCGTTTCTCTGAATAGTTTTCAATTAATTTTTCTGAGGTTTGTTAGTTTCGATATTTGTTGAGTAAAGTCCTAATGAAGCCTTTAACTTGAGCTCGAGATATGCTCTTATTTTGTTGAACGAAAACCTGGACAACGTGCGCTGGAAGTAAAAAATATAGTTAGAATATGATTTTTAAAAATTTTATGGACATCTCACTTATAATTGAATTCAAAAATTCATCATCCAAAGGTGTTAAAGCTCCATCACCACATTCATCGGGCATGCATGAATGTTGCAAGACTTTTTTACCAAAAATCAATTCCGTAAGTCTAACGGTGTAAAGTGCAGGCTTAGGGCAGAAGATTTTCACAATGTCAGCTCTTCTCACAAACACTCGACTTCCACTGTACAAAGCCATAAGATTTGGATCGTCTTTCAATTTTTCATTGACACCTAACTGAACGGATTTCTCTTTTTTAAAGATATTTTTGACTTCATAAACTGCAAAGAGAGATCAAAAAATTATTAGTTAAAATTTATTAAAATTTAAATTTAACAATTTAAAAATTCAAAATTTAAAGATGGGATTAAAATTTATTAGAACACTGTCGAATCGAGTTCATTACAATTGTCAACGTTTAATCATATTTTACAGATTCATTCGCATCGGTTGATCTTTTTTTGGAAACGCGAGGTTTACGATTGATAACATGTGAGTGAGTATGAAATTTATTTAAAGGCGTTATTCTGTCAGCGATGGTGTAAACGCGAGCACGACATTTCTCGTTCCACCACTGATTACATCTCCAAATTTTTCTTTCGACCACATTATTGTGTCCTTTGACATCTTTCTCAAACACAAAAGGCTGACCAAGGTACAAAAGTTGAGTTTTTCCGCGAGTTGTTTGCGAGTAGCGCGCTAAACTGTCATCTTCATAGTCTAGTGTGGATGATAAAGAAATTGATTAGTAAATTGTTTAAATTTTTTTTAAAACTTAAAATTTACAGTCATAAAAATATTTTAATATAAAATTTACCAATTACTTTTATTAATCTTACATTGAGCTTAAACTAATTTTTTTATTCACTTTCATTACAAATTAAATATTTCATGTCGTTCGAAATTAAATATTCAGGTCCGTCAATGGCTTTATCTGGTTCCTCTGGATCATGCGAGTGCACACGATTTGTTTCGTTAATAATTTTGTCCTCGATTGTAATCAATCGTGCTCCACATTTTCCGTTACGGAATCTTCTGCATCGCCTGATTTAAAATTTTGACTATTAATTTTTGTTTTCAAATTTCTTTAATCACATACCAGTAAACTCTCGGACCTCGATTGCTATCACGACAATACACATATCCATTGTAGACTAGTTGAAGATTCTTTTGCCGACTCTGCTTATATTGAGGAACGACATAATCACCGCCAGTGTAGTCTACCTCCTCGAGATAAGTTGGCTCTTCCTTTGAAATAAGTTTCTTCAAAGGCCTTTTGGATATACAGAATGTGTATGCTGCATGAAGAGAAAAGAATAAAATAGTTAGTTAACCTCT
Organism: Tanytarsus gracilentus; assembly: GCA_038502055.1. Lineage (NCBI taxonomy): Eukaryota > Metazoa > Arthropoda > Insecta > Diptera > Chironomidae > Tanytarsus > Tanytarsus gracilentus. Next base: position 1,689,792 of record JAXRKN010000043.1, on the reverse strand, counting down.
TGATAATTTTTGATTGCATTTTTTATGAGAAAAAATCAACCGTTTAAATTTCAAAAAGAATTTATTAAGGCTCATGGTTATGTTTGGCTTTTGAAAGCTTAATTTTTTGTTCGTTATTAACCGACGCTCGAGCTGTGCAGCGATTTATTTTCTTCGAATTATGAATGCACTTCCAATCGACTTGATTTCGAAATTTGGCTTCCTTGCAGAACAAGTGTCCATTGGCTAGCTTAAGAAGTTCATTGCCGTCATCATTTGAGATGTATTTAAAATTTATGCATGTCCAAACACCTATTGGATAATCTAAAATGATAAAATCATCAATTAGTTTTGTTTTTACTCTAAAGTTGCCCAAATTTCTACAGAAAATTTAAAACTTTGAATTTTAGCTTCTTTTAAATTTTTATTCTCGTTTTTTATGTCGACGGTTGCGTGGATGATTGTGTTTTCTCTTGCCAAATTTTAAAGCATTCGCATTTGTAATTGCTCGAGCCGGACATTTACTTATGATACAAACCCAATTTGATGAGTTTGAGTATTCTTTTTTCTTTCGATAGACATAGCCGTCGTGTGATAGATTGAAGCCACCTCGACGATTCAACACAAGATCGTATTCTAAAAAAATTTAAAAAATTCGTTATGAATTTCTTCACAGTTTAAATTTAACGAGTTTAAATTTTAAAAATCGATCTCAATAATTTTTCTCAATACTTTTTTTATCTTTATTCTAAAGCACTGCGAATTAAAATTAGTCAGAGGATTCTAAATGTTCAATTTTAAAATAATCATCTTTTTCTTTCTTAATGCGAGGTTGGGGTGGTGATAAAAGGGTTGGATTGAAGGGCATTAATCCACATTTTTTGAGCTTTTCAGTTTCAGGACCGTGTGTATGCTCGGTTATGCAGAGGGTATATGAGTCCTCATTTAAAATTAAACTAGCGCGACATTTTTGAGATGAGCAGCGAATGCATCGCCAATAGTTATCGCGATTTCGTCGATAGAGAAAGTCTTCTATCACGACAAGTGGCTTTTTCCTTTGACTCACCACGCACATCAGACCTTTAATTGAAAAAGATCGAAAGAGATTTAATTAGTAAAAATTAGAAAGATAATTTGTAAAAGTAAGGAATTTAAACGATTCATTAATTTTAATATTTTATTTTATTTTTAAATAAAGTGCTTTGGTTACATTCTTTTAACTCGACTGACGAAGCCATTCAATTATGTCATCGTCATCCAAACTTTTATACTCAATTTCATGTTCATCGTTGAGATCAAGAATCGGCTCGTGATTATGAGGAGTCTCCTTCGTCAATATGTTTCCAGCGAAAGATAAACGAGCTTTACAATTCACTTTATGACCACCCAAACAACGCCACCCTAAGTATTTTTTGGTCTTATTAAGGTTCTTACTAAGGTTATCGCAACGAAAAATGTGGCCGAAATGATATAGAGAAGGATTTCCCCGACTGTTTCTAACAAAAGTCCATTCGTGATTGATTTTAGACCGACGAAATTTCGAATGAACACGAGCTGAAGGCAACGATTGAACAAATTCTAGAATGAGAAAACGAGCAGAATTAAATTACTTTAAAATTAAATTCGTTCACATTTAACAACTAAAGTTTTATTTAGACAATTTTAGCCATTCATTTATGTCGTCATCTTCAAAACTTTTATATTCAATATCACAATCCGCTTGATAGGTCGGCGGATGACTATGATAAGTCTCATTAACTAATTTATTTCCATTGAATGTTAAACGTCCTCTACACTCAATTTTTTCGCTCGTTATACATCGCCATCGGAAAAACTGTTGTTGTTTATTTTTAAGTTCACCGAACTTATCGCAACGATAAACATATCCGAAATAATATAAAACAGGATTTCCACGACTATTTCTTATGAAACTCCATTCATTATTTCTTATCGACAAGTGCTTAGTGTTCATTGGTATTGAGGGCAAATAGTTTATGATTTCTAGAAAGAAAAAAGGAAAATTAAAGTTAGCCAGCTTAAAATTCCTTTCTTCCATTTAAAAAATGTTAACAGAGACCTTTTTTTATTGAACATTCGCATTACTATGGCCTTTAAGCCATTCATAAATGTTATCATCTTCAAGACTTTTATATTCTACATCTGTCTCAGCGTCGATATCGAATTTAGGATGATCACTGTGTGGCGACTCTTTAACTAATCTATTTCCCTTGAATGCCAATCGACCTTTGCATTCACTCTTTCGAGCAGCGACACATCGCCATGAAAAATATTTTTTACTAATGGTCTTCACACTTCCGTCGCATCGGAATAAGTGTCCGAAATAGTATAAATTTGGTGTTCCTCGATTGTTACGTATGAATGTCCACTCGGGTCGTGTTTTCGACACAAATTTTGGACTTGATATTGATGGGACATATTTAACAAATTCTAAAATGAGAAGAAGGAAAATCATATTAGAATTCCTTTTCTCGGTCAATTTTAAGCATGTAGTGAAAAGATTATTTTTTAAATTAAAATTAATTTATTTGGCATTTGATCTCATCCACTCATCGATATCATAATCCTCTAAATTTTTAAGTTCAATTTTCTTAATCTCAATCGCTCGTCGATCGGCCTCATGATTATGCGATGTAATTTTACAAATGGAGTTTCCATCGAGAATAATGCGAGCAGTACATTTTGACTTTTTATATCCCAAGCACAACCAATAGAATCGCTTATTAACCTTTCGTTCGCATCGATACAAGAAGTTTGTGTGAATTAGTAAGGGAGCACCACGTTGACTCCTAATAAAGGGCCACGAATCTTTTTGCGTTTCAACTTGATAAGCTACATATTTCAGATCGTTCATTTCTAAAACGAGAGGAGAGTGAAATGATTGTAGCTTTTTTTACCAAAACTTAAATTAAAGTGAAAGAAAATAATTTGATTTTTTATAATTTATTTAAACTCCTCGTGCACTTTTTTACATCGTAGATTTCGGTATACTCGATGATCTTTCTCTCTCTTTCTTCGCAATTTTATCAATTTTTTCAGTATGAGGCGGATGATTATGTTTCCCACCGGTAAACGAGATAATTTTTCCATTCGACACTAAGCAACGTGCTCGACATCGCTCTTCCTTAACTTTTCGACTATAATTGTGACATCTAATGAAAGGATGAATTTATTTAAAAAATATTTAATCTCAATTCAAAGCTTGTCCTATTCACCTCCAATATGTCTTATTTGCATGAGAACTGTGACAATTGTAAAGATAATTATTCGCGACGAGACATTTCGTGGACCATGGACTCGTAATAAAAGTTAACTCTGATCCCTCTTCACCATCACCACTTTCTTGGATTTCTTGAGTCTCAAAGGGATTCGGATCTTGTTCATGATAATCAACGTATGAAACCGTAAATGCATCGACATTCTTCTTAAGCAATGCTTTGGTAACTGTTTGAATTTCAATCGGCTCACCAAGACTATACTGATATTCTGCTGTTGACAGAAAAATGAGAAAATTTTCGAATTAGTAATTTTGAAAAATGGGATGCTCAATAACGGATGTTGAAAAGGGGAAAACTTTTTTTTTGTTGAAATTTCTGAATTAAAATATAAACTTTTTTTTATTGCTCAACTATTTTTGAAATACATTCTAAGCTCGAGATTTTTCTATTTTCGCAGGCGGATGATTATGTTCAGCCGAAGATATTTTTACTAATTCACCGTTACGTACAATGCATCGTGCATGACAAGGATTCTTTTTACGCTTAGAACAAAATGTGCATCGATAGTATGTTACGCCCTTACTATCACGTTTATTCGAGGAATATTGATAGCCATTTAATACGAGCAACTTGCCACCCCAACGAGATTTGATATAACGCAATTTTCCGAGAGATTTTGCTGCATACAATGAAAAAAAGAAGATAAAAGGCAGCTGATTAAAATTGACAATTTATTTTTCAGACAAACAAGCAACTACTCAAAAACAACTTCTTTATATTCAAGTTCTTCAATTTTTTCAACATTAATATTGGCTCGATCATCGTATCCTTTCGACGCATCGGAAAGCGTCTTCATAAATATTGCGCCTTTCTTTCTCGAATCTTTTATTCGATCAAATTCGGCATCATGATTATGTGGTTCTGCAAGCAATTTCTATTTAGAAAATGGCCATTATTTTTAAGCGAGAGCTTACCATTACTATTGGCAATAAACAATTGATCACCAACTGTCTTAAGGCGTCCGCGACAATGTGATTTACGATTATGAACGCACTCCCAGTAGTACACATTACGCTCGACGCCTTGTCGACGGAAGTTAGAACGATAAACGAAATTCTCATGAACTAAATGATATCCGCCTTTACGACCTTTCAAGAACGGATAAACTCTCTCAGACTCGTAGAATGAAGCTTTAAATAGAGAATTGAGAAAAAGACGGATTCGATTAGAGATTATTGGAGAAGGAGAGAGAATGTGTTGCGCGTTAAGATTTTCTAATCCGATTTATGGAAATTTTTGCGATGTATTGAAAAGTTCAAAAGCAAGTTAGTAATTTTTTTTGAGACCCTACTAGCATAACTTACAATTCAATGACTTTTTCGTTGATGATTTCGGACGAATAAAACTTCAATGCCAATTTATATTTTTTTTTTCAAATACTTTTTATTGTGGCTCTGGTTTCTGAACAACAGTTGTACATCCTGAAAATAAATTTTCCAATTCCCATTCAGACAGAAAAACATCCTTCTTACGAAATGTTGCCTTACGAGACTCATGGCTGTGATTTGTACGAGCTCGAATGAGTTTAGTGCCATTCACGATGCAACTTGCAAGACACTTAAACTTCATCATATCAGCACAACGCCACGCTACATTACCATTTTGATATGAAGTTTTCTTATTGTACACGAAACCGCGATACAGTAACTGGGGCTTATTCTTTTGACTTCGAATGAATTTTATCTCATCATCTGAGTGCGATATAAAAGTATAAAAGGGAGGAAAGGAAATGATCACTAAAAAAGTTTTTCTCTCTTGTGCGACACTAGCGCACTCTAATTTTGAAAACATGACGAGACATTCGATTTATGGAATGGAGAAGAAAATGAAAATTGTAAACGCTCATGTGTCAGTTTCATAAGCGTTCACAGGGAAAATAGTACCGAATTCACTTTGTTTCACACGATATAATTTTTTTTCACTTTCAAATATTTAACTCGCGAGTGTACGTTAAGAAACGCTAAAAGGGAAAAAAAGTTTTGTTAGCACATAAATTTTCAAATTACCTCAACAGATGCGAGCCTCATCTACCTGGCTCTATTTTTAGTTTTTACCTTTTCACTTTTTAATTGACTGAATTTAAATAAATTATAAAATGTTAAAGGAGAATATTTTAGCTCTTTTTTTAAACTTGAGAGTACTAAAATATTTTCCTTTTTAAAAAATATTTGGAATGCGATACAAGTTATGATACAAACCTTTGCATAAAATTATGCTTTAAACCAATTTGAAATTTAAATCACAACACTTTTAAAATTTACTGATTTACGTCGTTGCATTTTTAAAATTATTAAATGAGATCAAACTGAATTTATTTTCCACTTAGTTTGCAGAAAATCAGCTCAATTTTTGTCTCTCAAATCATAAAATTCTATAAATCGAATGTGGCGCGAAAATATTTTTGGAGTTGTCTATAAAACTTTGTATTTTTCTATCAAGGAGACATTTGTTTACTTCCAATATTGAAAATAAAGTTTTCAGGGACAGAAACTTTGTTTCTTTTCAGCTATAAAAATATAGTCAGCACTCATGTGGCAAGCAAACAAGAAATTTCCACACCTTTAAGGTAAACAATCAAAATAAAACTAGAAACTGCGCGGGATCTTCATTAAGAGCGTTTAATTGCACACTCCTCAGCCTAATGACACAGCTGTTTAAATTTAAATGAGATGTTTTATTCTATGAGTGCTTCACGATATTTCTTTAGCCGCTATGCACAAACTCAAAATGCCAACATACATTTTTTCGAGAAAATCGCAATGTTATAAAGTTTCAATCACCGACCACATTTTAACCTTTGCCTTTCAATCCTACCTTTTTTCGGTTCCCTCGACGAAATTCTTCAATTTTCCATTTTCATCAGATTTTGGATTTCATTTCATCACATATTCACTTTTACTTTCATCACTCGCGACTTTAGTTTAATTTTACGCGTACTTTAAGTTTTTCGTGACAGCATTCGATTGCAAAGCGTTCACTGTATTCACACATTAGGCGCCAAAAATAAAAAATTTAGGGAAAAAAGGAGCAAATTATTTTTAAATTCAAAGCAAAATTGCTTTTCAACGGCAATTTTCTCAGCTTTCACATTCACTAATCACTTTTAGGAGCATCTCGAACGAAGCAAAGGTTAAAATTTCTCGAAAACAGTTTGTAACTTTTGGCATTTTGACATGCATTTCATATAAAAAATTGAGGTAAAGGATTTTGAGACTAACCTTGTGCTTCTGTTGCCGATTGATCGCCTTCCGTCGCATATGTCTCGCTAAATCCAGATACGCCAGCCTTGTCCGCATCGCCCTCAGTGAAATATGACTCTTCGTATTTCTCTTCGCCATAAGTCACATCCTCAACATATTGGTGGTCATCATCTTGCTCAGTCTCAATCTCTTGCGTGTCCTCAACGTATTCCGGTTCAGTTTTTGGGTTCAGAGTTGTCGTTTCAATTGGCAAATCGATAAACTCAGTTCCGCTTTCCTTTAGTGATTCTTGTTCATCGAGTGGGTCGGGCGTGTCTTGGCTTATGCTAATTTGAGTCTTCTGTCGCTTGGGCGCTACTGTTGGAAGTGAGGATCGAACAGCGGCACGTTTTACGGGTTGAGAGCCAGTTTGTACTAAGGTAATGGTCTGCTTTTCGTCGCTGCTGCCTTCGGATTCGACTTTGAATGCTTGAGGGCGAGCGGCAATGACGCGAGGTGTTGAGCGCGTGCGAAGTGATGAGGTGTCAGGAAGGGGAGTTGATGTAATGTGAGCTTCTTTGGTTGGTGATGACGCTGCTGCTGATACTGTTGCTTCGCTCTGTTTATTAAAATATTTCTTTAGTTTTTATTCGAAAATTTACTAAAAAATTTGCAACTTACAGATTCAGTTAGTCCCTTGATTTGAAGTGCTTCTGCGGTGCTGATGAATGCAGGCAATGCTTCCTGTTTAACATTGACCTCTCCACAGTACATGAATTGAATCAAGTCTTTGAGTGCCGATGAGCTCACATCTTTGAGGAAAACAAATGCATGTTGATTGGCCGGCATTTGAGTGAACATTTTGCGAAAATATGGTGAGCATACTGAGAGAACGAGTCGGTGCGCTTTAACAAGTTGGCCTTCAGCAGCGAGAGTAACATCAACGAGATCGCCACGACATAACGACTCGTGAAAGCCGGCCGAGAGGTTTGTGTTGAAATTATTCCAACACAATGAGAATTGTTCTTCGTCCGCCATTTTCGGGGGACGCTTTGATGCTTGATTATGCTTTAATGTTCTAGATATGAGAAAATAAATGAAAGCATGAGTGAATGATGTTCTACTTTTTTATCGATTTTTTATAGCAACTTTTTTTTCATATATGAATCATTTTGCAAATTTCCCGCTTTAATATTTAATGATTAAAGTCATAAACTAGATCACGAATGGAAGCAGAAAAATATAAGTTTGACTTCACAAACACAAAGCCAAGCCGAAAAAAATATCGCGTAACGGAATTTTTTCTCTCCCTAGCGTCTGTCAGTGTGTAAATATATATGATTTCAACATAAATTCGAAAATGAACCAACACATACTCACACTCACATATATACGCAAGCGTAGATGTGTGCGCGTCAGTTTTCACCAAAAAAATTTATGGGAAAATTTGAAAAAATTAAAAATTGATAAAAAATGCTAGCTGGATGTTGTTTAATTTATTTCTAATGTACTCAAGTTCACTTTTGATATTTAATTAAATATAGTTTTTCACCATAAGATAATGAAAATTGATTTTTTCGTAAAACCGACGCTCAATTCGGACGCCATGTTCGAAATCGAAAAGTGCAAAGTGAAAAAGTGCTATAAAATTGTCAACTTTGGGAATTTCGCAATAAATTTAGCATTAAAATGCTCAACTCACCTTTGTCTACAACTTGAAGGTTGTTAAAATAATTAAACACTGCTTTTTAGCCACTAATTAAATTTTCACTTGGACGAGCTAAATTTTTTACGTCTGCACTTCTCGAAATCTAGTAAAGTTCTGACCTCTTCGCTCAAGATTTCTCGCTGCATTGCCCCAAATTTTTATTTGCTGTTATTTCCCCCTAAAAATTTTGAAATTTACAAAACCGTTATTTTTATCATATGAATTATTTGTAGTTTAAGTTTAATTAGCGATTTCATTGCAATTGAAAAATTAACATCAAGCATTTAAAATTAGTCGCAATAAAATATTGAAAATAAATATTTTAATCAGTCCGCACATGAGCTTCATAATAATAATGACTCACCTTAATCTCAAATCAGCACATTTCTTTATTTATAAATTTTTCCATTTAAAATATTGACGGTCCTCTTATCTCTGTGGGGGACAGCGATGCTGTATACGTGAAATTTTTGAAGGAAGAAATGTCACGACCTCAGACGAATACGTCACATATTATTACAGCAGCATCGTCACACTCCCATTGTGCGTTTAAAAAATATCTCTCGATGTTCGCTAAGGATTTCGATCAATTATTTTGCTGGCACTACTCTAGTGATTTTTAATCCCAATCACTATATTTAAAATCAATTCCTTATCATCAATGCATCCTTGCATAAAAAAAATTATAAAAGATCCTGTGGAAAAATATTTCTTTCAGTCATTAAGCGCTGCTTTTGTATTGATTATTGATTATTGACTTAAAGATGAAATTCGCAATTATTTTTCTTGCAATTTTTATCATCACTCAAAGTGTGGTGTTTTGTTACCCTGAAAGACAGCCAGGTAGACAATTTAGATAGAACTTAGTTTTTATCAAAAAAATTGTAATGCATGCTTTTTGCTAAAAAAATTAAATATTCTCGACAATAAATAGGCTTTACAGATGGAATTGTTAACGAGTTCAATAAAGTAGTAAATAATATTAAACATGATGGAGATGAAATTGCCAACTCTGGAGATCATGATGCTTTGAAAGCTTTAAATGTTGTCGGTGCTGGAGTTCGAAATGGCGTAGATTTTGTTGCTGGTGTCGTTGGTTCTATTGGCGGATCTATTTTGGGCTTGTTTGGATGATTTTTCTGCCTAAATCTTGTCAAATTGCCTGAAAATAAATACATTTGAAATTATTGGTTTTTAAACTTTTGCATTTGTGATAAGAAAATTTGCTTAATCATTCCATCAAAAAAAATATTGTTGTAATTTAATTACAGAACAATCTAAAGTTTTTTTTTCATAAAAGGAAGCTGAACACAAAACATTTTTCTTATTAATTTAAAACGTGACGATTCAAAATAAAAATAAGCATTCAAGGATTTATCATTAAGGATTTTAAATAAGGATTTAATGAGGAAGTATTGTTTTGCCTTAAACTTAACCTGGTTGCTCTATGTGTTTTTTTGATTTTTAATAATATTACATCCTTTAACGATAAATGTAATATAATAATTTCTAGAACAACTAGAATTAAACTAAATCTCTCAATTCAGTGCTTAAATTTTTACAATCTTCACAAAAACTTCCAATAAAGTTCAAAGTACAAAATATTTTAATCAAAATTTTAGATTAGACGACCATGAAAATGCGATCACGTGCGTCTTAAATTTTAAAATTAAAATCACCAACTTTTAAATTTAATTTATATTTTTAAATGCAGTTTTAATAATTTTAGAGTAATTAATCAAAATTACTTTTTTTAGTGCAGCTTTAATAATTCTATAATAATTCATCAAAATTAATATTTAACATCCACCTGGGTCAGCTATTTAACTAAACGTGTGTACATTAAAAAAATCGGTCAATGCTATCACGCTGACTGAGCCAAACAAGACAAGATTGAAGGTCCCTCCTGAATTATAATCGTTAAATTTATTATAACACTCATCATCATCGATGTGTTGACGAATTAAAAAATTATTAAAATTGATAAGAAAATCAGTTTTTACTTTAGTCTTCTCTCATTTGTCGCTCATTTTGCATTGAAATTTCGTAAGAGAAGCATCTCATCTCCGCGAGTGCGTTTTTATTTTACTGACATAGAATTTAATCCAGTTTTTGTGAAATATCAAATTATCAGTCGCGAAAGTAAGTTAAAAGAGGAGAAAAATAAATTTTCTGTTGAGTGAAAATTGCTAAAAGTTCAAAACTCAATCACCTTTAACTTTTGTTTTATAAAAAGTGCTTATGACGTGAATTTTTATAAAATTCAATTTAACGACATTTTTTCGGTTGCAGTGTATGGCGTGTTTTTTACTTTTTAATTCTTTACGATTGTTGTAATCTGTAGAATTATAAGTTTAATAAGTCAAAATTATTGTAAGAAGAACATTTGATTAAACAAGCGCGTGTCATTAAAAAATATCAAAAGTAAAATTTTCATGAAAAATTCAAACATGAACAAATTTTTAGTGCTCAAAAAAGTAAATAATGCATGTTTGTGAAATTTCGTGCTTAATAACTCCAAAAAATTTACGAGCCTTCTTTGATATTTTTATCTGATTTTTTTGCATAAAGTAAAAAAGAACACAAAAAAATTATTGAAAGCCAATCTTAATTAGCCTTTTGTTTGTCTCAAGACATGAACTTTGATTTTAAATTCTTGAAAAATCTATTAAACTAAAATATTATTACAAATTTCGCACATATAAATATTTATTATAAAAGCTGATCAGTTCTCGAGTAATTTTCAAATAATTAAAGCAAAATTAACAATAGAATAAATTTAAAAGGGGTTATCACACTTCATCTCATAACGTCATTTGTAAGATTTGAATTGAACAAAAAAAACAGAGGGTCGAGGGGTGGGCAAAAAGGTATAAATAGCCGTTCACGCTTCTCGAAAAGTTGCTCTTTTCTTACACTCTCAACATAAGCACATCGCGATCTTGAAAAATTTAATTTAAATCGGAGAGATTGAGTTTAAATTACCATTAACTCATCGGAAAATCATTCACAAAGCTCCAGTGCATTGAACGGACAAGGAAAAATATTCAATAATCGTGTTTTTAACAGGAAAATTTCAAGTGAAAAAGATCCCGAAAAAAAAGTAGAGGAAAAAAAATTAAAAATGCCCGAAACAACAACGAATGGTTACTCAAATGGCAGTCACATCCACAATGGCTACGAGATGGAGAATAATTCGACATTTCTATTCACATCCGAATCGGTTGGCGAAGGTCATCCAGGTAAGTGAAAAAATCAATTATGAAATCCTTCGCGAAGACATTAAAGACACTAATTTTTCATCTAAATAAAACAAGACGTAATTTGACGGCAATCGCAGCCTGATAAAGAATGACCTCTCCTTGCTATCAATCAAGTTTCATTCAATTCATTTGCTGCGCAGTCATTGTCAAATTCGTGACCCTCAAAAAAGTTCTAAAATTCTTATAAGAAAAAAATATTTTATTGATCCAGACAGCGGTGCTTTATAATAAAATTTTGTATAGCGCAAACATGTGCTTTTTCACATAAAATCCACATGGTTAGTACTCGCTCGAAATGGCGCGATAGAAACATATTGCGATAAGACTTCTCGACTATTGTTCTATGGAAACATTTTTCGTGAAAACTGACTTTTCCTCAACCGTTAACTAATACTATCCCTTAATTACTTGACTATTTTTAAATGTAAAAAAATCATATAGTACGTCAAAAAAAAGAGTTATTGAGATCATGAAAAATTATTTAGGGTAACATAAAGGCATCTAAAAATATCCTCAAAACAGCCATTGCGAAAAATCATCGCAGGAAAAGAAAAAGATGTTTTTTAAAAGATGCAAGTTCGATTGAGAGGTAAAAATAAAAATAGCGGCGATTCGGTGCAATGATTTCACGGCTTTTATTATGTGATCTCTAAACATGACCCAACACATGCGAGATAATGATATAAAATTAGGCGAAAAAAAATTATTTCATGATAATTTTAAGATATTACTTTTGAAATTGCTTCGAGAATAATTTATCTTTTTTCACGGACTCGTGAGGTTCATTGCTCCCCTAAGACATTTTATCATGATTACCTTTTTCATAAATTGTAACAGCGTCAAATAAATTTCGCTAATTTTCTCCTCAAACATTCATCAGAGTTGTCATGCGATGTGTCAATATTTTGTAAATCTATCACAAGACGCTCATGTTAATTTTATTTAATTTCTCTCCTTAGACAAAATGTGCGATCAGATTTCCGATGCAATTCTAGATGCGCATTTGAGACAGGACCCAAACGCTAAAGTCGCATGTGGTGAGTTTTATAATCTTATCATTTCGAAGTAAAAAAAATTTATTCTAATTCGTAGAAACTGTCAGCAAAACTGGAATGATCTTGTTGTGCGGTGAAATTACAAGCAAGGCTAATGTTGATTATCAAAAGGTCGTTCGCGACACCGTCAAGCACATCGGATACGATGACTCTTCAAAAGGTGAGCAAATTTTTTAATCTCTTAAGCTCTATACAAAAAAATTAGCAAAGTTCTAATTGCGAAAAATAAGCTAATGATTACATCACAATACTATAAGCCTCTTCAAGTAAAAAAAAATCTTAAAACAAGAAGAAGACAATTTTAAAAACAAAAACATTTATAGCGTCGAGACAAAAAAATATTAATAATCACTAAAAAAAATACTCGAATGAAAATACAGGCTTTGATTGGTGTACATTGAATTTACTCGTCGCAATCGAACAACAGTCTCCAGACATAGCAAAGGGAGTTCACATTGATCGCGATGAACATGATGTCGGAGCTGGAGATCAGGTTAGCAAAAGAGGATCATTTTTCAAAATTAATTGCTCGAAGTTTTTTTTTTCGGAAGAAACAAATTTGATAGTTTTGTGACGTTCTTGTACTAATTTCACATATTTACTTCATCATTATTTTACAAATAACTAGATAATCTAACACAAGTCGGAAATTTATTTGATTACTGCCTGAATTTTCCAGAATAATAATAATATATATTATGAAAGTCACATCTGGGGTTATCGTTTATTACTTTATTTATAAGACTTCTATGCGCCATCATCAAAAATTTCGTCACTCATATACAATAAAAAAAAATGGGCAATGTCTCGAGAGAAAAAACCTAATGTGTATGCACGAGAGACAATATGTTCGTCTTCATTCATTGCTTCATTTATAAATTCTCTCATTTCATTTCTCCTTAATCAAAAAGCAGCTCATTCTTTTATCAACGTTCTTTAATCTCTTAAAGGTTTCGACTACAAGACATGTAGTCTCATGATCTGCATTGAGCAGCAAAGTCCCGATATTGCTGACGGTGTGCATGTTAACCGCTCCGAGGAAGAAATCGGAGCCGGCGATCAGGTACTGAGAATGCATGTGTGGCGTTTTGATTTTCTTTTCTCTATTCTATTTTTATGTCTATGCAAGCGCATTCCTTCCTATTTTCATTTCTTTATTAATTTATTTGCATGCAAATTCAAAATTCTAGTGACGATAGTTGATAACTTTTCTCTCATGAGGGGTTTAGTCGTCAGTGACTTAGTTCTGGAAATTTCAGACCCGTTTTGTGTGACACTTTTTTGACTTGATTTGACGATTAAACCTTTCAAAGATTTTCTAACATTTATTTTTCATTTCTATATGTTTGCATGCTTTTGTTTGTTAGACAACTTAAATATTCAATTTTATTCACCCTCACATTATTTAAATTTATTTAGGGTCTCATGTTTGGATATGCGACTGATGAAACCGAGGAGTGCATGCCGTTGACTGTCGTCCTGGCTCATCGTTTGAATCAAAAGATCGCCGAATTGAGACGATCAGAAGTTTTGCCTTGGGCTCGTCCCGACTCAAAGACCCAAGTAAGTACATTTATTTTTAAAAATGCACAATAAAAAAACTTTCACATGATGCTAACAAAAATCATTCGAATATTTACCGAAATATTTATACATGAGTCGATAAAATTTTAACTGATTAAGATAATTCATTATAACTTGCGACACACGAAATTTTTACATAATTCTAAAAGATTTATTCCTATTTCCACAGGTCACATGTGAATATCGCTTCCAAAATGGTGCTTGCGTTCCCATTCGTGTTCACACCGTCGTTGTTTCATTACAGCACTCGGATAAAGTAACTTTGGAGGAACTTCGCAAGGAAATTCGCGAGAAAGTTATTGACATTGTCATACCCGAAAAGTACTTGGACGAAAACACAATTGTACACATTAATCCATGCGGTAATTTCCATATTGGTGGGCCGCAAGGAGATGCTGGATTGACGGGACGAAAAATCATCGTTGACACTTATGGCGGATGGGGTGCTCACGGTGGGGGTGCCTTTTCTGGCAAGGACTTTACAAAAGTCGACAGATCGGCCGCTTATGCTGCACGCTGGGTGGCTAAGTCACTCGTTAAGGGCGGCATTTGTCGTCGATGCTTGGTGCAAGTCGCATATGCTATCGGCGTTGCCGAGCCACTCTCAATCACCGTATTTGACTATGGAACTTCAAATTTGACACAAAAACAATTGCTCGAAATTATCAAGAAGAACTTTGATTTGAGACCGGGCAAAATTGTCAAGTAAGTTGAAAATTTATCAAAGTTTATCAAAAATTTATATTAATTTCTTTTTTTTTGTAGCGACTTGAATCTACGCACACCCTTCTACCAACAGACCAGCACATACGGTCACTTTGGTCGCGAGGGCTTCCCATGGGAGAAGCCAAAGACTTTGGCACTTGATTGACTGCCAGAAATGCCTGCCAGTAGTAATTGTGTTGACGGTGATGAAACACATTGTTCTAAGAAACTTAAAGTAGGTTAAGTAAACAAATGCCACATAACTTCAAAAAGTATATCAACACACAAAAAATTAACTTTTGAGAGATAAAAATTTCCTTTTTGCTAAAATTTTCACTTGATTATTTTTCTCAAACACCTTGTCATCCTTGTTTGATTGACATTTATTTCATAATTTTTTTGTTTGACAAAAAGTTCCTCTCTAACTCTCCCCAAATAATCGAAAACGGTATCTAATCTTTTTCTTAATTAACTGGTTTTTTTATTATTTTATACTAGAAAATAAGCAAAAAAATTTGAGTAGAAA
This sequence comes from Tanytarsus gracilentus, assembly GCA_038502055.1. Lineage (NCBI taxonomy): Eukaryota > Metazoa > Arthropoda > Insecta > Diptera > Chironomidae > Tanytarsus > Tanytarsus gracilentus. The sequence continues at coordinate 1,674,497 of JAXRKN010000043.1, read as the reverse complement.
ACACAAAAAATTCTAATTATAAAATAATCCATAAAAAATAGTAAAAAAATGTGAGAAAAAAAATCCAAGGAAAACAATCGAGGATTGCAAAATTCTAGATTAATTTCGTCGAATCACGGCACTTGAAGTATTTTAATCGAAAAATTATATTAGCACAAAATTATGTGACTATCAAGTTACTCGGTGTCGCAATACTTTCCTCACCTCCTTACGTCAAGGGAGAAAAGCTCAGGTCTCAGCTTGGTTAGTGACAATTTCGAACTCCGGGCATTTGTTTGAAATCTTGCGGCTGAGACATTCCACTGTGGTGGATCTCCTTGGACCTACGTCGATTTAAATAAGTGTCGAAAGTCTTGTGTTGTGTCTCTGTCGAATATGGAAAAGAGCAGTGACAGATACACACCGGTTCCCGAAATTACTCGAAAAGCGCTAATTACCGCCTGAATGAGCAATTCTCACAGCAAAAAAAAACTTGGAACCACAAAAAAGAAAAAATACTTTAAAATTATGTATTTTGACCTATGATGCGGTTTTTGAAAATTTGATTATAATGTTAAATGTAGTCTTAGACATACTTTCAACAAAAAAATATAAAAAAAAACTTAATAAAAATTTCAACAAAAAAATCTTTACATCTTTTATTTTCTCAAAAGAAATTCTTTAAGATACTCTTGTGTGAAAGGAATGTCATCGTGTCCGTATGGAATTGGTGGAATGTCGAATGGAAGTTTGAAAATTTTCTCGTCATCACGCTGCTGTTGTTCGTTTAATGGAAATCTATCTTTGTTAATCATGATTCGAGGAAATAAAACAACGCCTGCCTCATATGAGTTGATCCTGAGCGAGCTATTCAAACTCTTTGATTTGTTGAAGCTTCCCCATGCCGAACGCGACATGTTGGCTGATGTTAAAATAAACCAATAAAGACCGCGATCTGAGTAACGACAATAGCTTTTAATGTGTGGCATCGCTTGATTTCTGTTCCTCGAGATGCATTTCCATTGATAAAGATAATCTTTGAGCCACAGCTGTTTTTCGTTAATTTTGCCATCGTAAGGAAGACATCCACCTCCCAGTATCTTGTCATGTGAATTTAAGACATTATTTAGCGAAGGATAAATCAACTTAACAGACGGTTGCTTTCGAATGCCGACAGGCGCTGAATCTCTTCGAAATGATTGACCGATTTCACCCAGCAAATAGTCACTCGGTTTTGGTCCAAAGCCTCCTAACGAACTTGCCTGAAGAATTATAGCGCACGTGTCATCAATTGGTGCACTATTTTCACTCAAAAGTTTTCCAACTCTAGGATGACCGAAATTAACTCCGTTATGCGTTCCTGGTACTGAAGCAACAAAAAATACATTGACTGTACTAAAGTCTGTCGATCGAATTCGAGCAATAGTTGGCTGCAGTTTGGGAATATTATAAGCATGAAGGTAAGTGAGAAGATCACTTCGAAAATTTGTCACACTCTCGCCGTTATTTATGTGAGAAACTCCTTCGCGAAGTGCTGGCAGTTGGTCACTGATCCAAAGTCCTTGTACCCGATTATGCCAATCGTCTTCATATAAATTTGCGGTTGATACAACTAAACGCATGGAGTTATTTTTATAGAAGAAAATCATCATTTTCGTATGATGGCAGCCGATGGGAGTGGTAATGGGAACTTTAATAGTCGTCACATTCGGTAATTTCTTATTGATCTCAGCCAGTCCTTCCATATCTTGTCCATACAGAATCAAAAGTGGCAAGTGTCGAGCTCTTCCAAAAGTATATTGAGCCATCAGCCACGCAATGTCGACCATGAAATTAAACTGAACCGACGATTCAAGTTCGCCCAATGATGGATCGAGAAGTTCTAAGAAAGTAACGGATAGAGGATCAGTGTGAGTCTGAATTGAATCGGTCACGGTTGTAAGAAAAATATTGTAAGGTGCGGAATTCCTTATTTTATTTTCCATTAATCCTCTTGGTGCGATCACTGGCAAAAATTGTTTCATTTTCTCTTCGAGAACTGCATCACTTATTTGTGGTTTTTGAGATTTTGGTGGTGTGTCGGGAGCTTTCATTTTCTCTGGATCTTTTGTTTTGAAAATGGACGCTCGCTCCTTAAAGAAATCATTCACTGCTTTGCTTTCTAATTTTGATTTCACTTGTGATGTCGACGGTGAATTTTGTTCAATTTTCATATTCTTATTAAAAAATGGTTTTGGCGATGATGTTCCAGCTTGTCTTGAATCATTTTGATCGATTTTTGGAACTTTTGCAACGGGTAGTTTCAGATCTTCTTTTTCAGATCTTTTCATTCTCTTCTGGATGTTTTTTAGAATTTCCAGTTGCTGATTAATTTTGTCAGTGTTCTCTTCCAAATCTTCAGGGATTTTAAAATGACCATTCCTTTCACCGGCCAGGAAGATTTCATCAACTAAAAAATAAAAAAATTAAATAAAATCTTAATTACTAAATTTAAGCATCAATAACTTACGATGCTTATGAGAATATTGTTCGAAATGGATGGGATTGAGTCGAAAGCACATCTCATTGTATTTGCACTGTGGTTTGGACATTTTTCAGCAATAAATTTTTATTTTAAAAAGTTCTAAAAAATTTGTAAACAAAAAAAGCCGACAGGGTTCGCAACTGAAAAATTTCGTTGCAATTTAAAAAATTTTAATCCCAGGATTTATTTAAAACACTAAAATAGCTACAACTTTTGTATTGATTATTTCAATCTTTGGATTTAAATTAAATTCCTGGAAAATATTTTCAAATTTATAAATAAAAATTATGAATTTTTTCCAACATAATCATTCTGTTGCTTTTAATCACATAAGTGTGCATTAATAATTTTCATTTACTCTCTCGTTTCTCTCATTTTCTCATTTTTCGATCGCCAGCTGATTTGAGATTATAATTTTTAAACTCGCACGTTTAGTTTGGATTTAACGGCCGCGATGATAGGAAGTCACTCGAAAACTTGCTAATAAAATTTTATCTGATTTTAAACGAGTGTTAAGTGGCTTATCAAGAAAAATATTCTAAATTGACTGAATTTATATTTACTATTAAATAAATATTTTTCGCTATCATGGTGATAAGATTAAGATAGCCCCCGAAAAAAAATTAATTGGTTGATTATGTAGTTGATTGAGTCCAATCGCGGCGAGAGAAAAAAAAAATTAAAACATTATAAAAGGTATAGCAAATTAGCGAGTGTTAATACAAGCGAAAATAACGTTTGATGAGTGATAAAAAGTGCTTTAAATAAAGTCTAATTTAGCATTTCCTCAATTCGTTGCAGCATTCGATGCGCAGATTTTTCAAAAACAAAAAATAAATTAAACCCAATTTGTGAATGTTTTGCCTCTGAAAAAAAACATTAGACCGCATAGAGATCCCTTGAAAAATTCTCAAGCCGCTGATAAGAAGCGAAAAGTTCACATTAAAGTTTAAATAAATAAAAGAAATAAATAGGAATGCACATTGAAATGAAAGTAAAAACATGTTCCATTTTTTTCATCCAACCGTACATAGAATGCAGTGACGTCATTGTGAAAGCATATTTTTATCTATCTTGGAATGTTCATGTTAAAGAATTATTTTATTAAACAATTAAATTTCATCAGAATAAATTAAAATATGATAAGAATTTCCCCACAAGACGAAAGTGTGTTTATTTAGTTTCAAAACCATTGCTTAGTTGTTGACATTAATATTCCAATTAAGTGTAAGTCAGAGTCATCGCCATCGAGTTTGGCAGTTGCAATAAAATTATCCTTCAAAAAATTTAATATAGTGATGTTCGACGCACACAAAAATGTCAACGAGTTTTTTTTGTGCAGTTACAAAATTATTCACACGCGGATTTTAAAAATTTAACTGGTTCGCACACAATTAATTTAAATCTTTTCGGAAATTGTGCACGTCACTTCTGAATTATTGTTTCGTCGTATAAATTGTGTGAAAATTTTACATTTATCTTTTGACATTATTTATTTGCACATTTTTAACACATGCTAATGAGCAGCACGCATGAATGTTATCACGGTGGTGTCGAGGCCATGTGAACTATTAGTGTTGTTGTTGTTAATTGATTATAAAAGGTCTGAAGAAGGTCTTTTTAAATTTATTTGACTTGGTTTTATCCTTAAGGTTTTTAAACTTCTTTAAAATACATCGAACTCGAATTTTTAAGTCTTCGCATATTCAAATTAATTTATTTTTATCATCACACTTCCAGTTCAATGCGTAAATAATTGAAACAAATTTTCATGCTACACAAAAATAAATCAATAAAAAATCATGCACGCATAAGATATTTCGCTCATTACTATCAAACCGTTAAACGCCATTGTTTTGTGCCTTCATCAACGACCAATGTCACGGCTCTTTTAAATGATCACACTTTTTGTGGCTCATTGACCTATTTTGTGAGCCCGTCTGGCTTCACAGACTTTCAACACGCTTTATGGAAATTTTTTCATCATCACAAAAAAAAAGCCTAAAGAATGCGGTGCCACTCAAATGAAATCGAAAAGAAGATTTCGAGATACATAATTCATTTAAATTTATACTGTCAAGGGGTGAAAGTTTTTTAAAAATTTAATTTCATTAAATATGTTTTTTTAAAAAAGTGTAAATCCCCTTTTAAAATTCCATTTTCATGCTGTGCAAGGGTCAAAAAAATATTTTTCACAAGAAATCGCTCATATTGCATGGTCGTTGCAAATATCTCTCAGTGAGACTCAAATATCTTCTCATATTTTTTTATCTCAAGATTTAAAAGAAGAAGAAGAATATGAGTCAGTAATCTTATCAGTAAAGGAGACGTGCCGAGTTGTATCTGATAACTTATTTAGCTCTCAATTGATTACAACTTCCAAACACTCATTTAGTCCAAAATAATCTCTTCTCGTTCCAGACGTGACTTTAATTTTATTTAATAATTTGAGACTGCTGTTCATCTGAAAGGAAATGCCAATGAAGGAGCTTCTTCACCGTTTACAGCCGATACAGGTTTACATCGTGCTGATGATGAGCTTCTGCTACTTTATAGTACAAATGTACATTAGTCAAAAATCACAATCGATCACATTACTTGTGCATACGTATCACATGTTGTGCAATGTCATAGCACTCACTGGATGCATCATCGCTATTAAAGTGAGTACAAAGAAGATTTTTCAAGTGCGTGCGAAAATGCGAGTTGAGTTTGAAAACGATTTTTGATTCCTGGATTTTTAAAAATAATTTGTGCATGATTTAAAAAAATGCATTTTAGCTTTTTGACATGATAATGTTTGCGTGATTCTAATTTAAATATGTCACTGCTTAATGTGCCGGTTAAAAGTGTAATTCTAAAATTTTCCTCCCAGCATTCTCAATTGAATAATCTGACGTGCTCTTCTCTCCGTAAATCAACTTTAATTCTGTCAATTCATCTCATTTTGTTCACTAATTTAGCCTTCATTTTATTCTTCTCGTGCTTCAATTGTTCACGATGCAAAAAAAATTGCTCCGAGTATCGAGAAAATTTAATTCAGCTAATTTAGAAAATAATTCCATTATCGAGTGCACAAAAAATATTAAAATTTATGTACATGAAATTTGAATATTTTTTATTGCACATTTCGTTAATTGCATCAGCTTTGTTGCTGCTCTAAATCATTTTACAAAACAATCTGAGGCGATAATTTAGTTTTGTCAAGCAATGTAATGCTGTGATTAGTTTTTTGATGGTCGTCGATTAAAACGAGCTGAAAAAATGTGATATGAAAATTTTAAATGCGCGATAATTTTATAAAATGAGAAGTGAGAAGTGTGAATGAGTGAAAGCAGAATGGAACAAAACAAAAATTACGCAATGTTCATTGATCAGCTTTAAATGATTTAGAGTACGATTGCTGACTAATAATTGATCTTTTGCTGTTATCGTTGTGAATATAAAAAAATTTATTTATAAATTTCTCTTTTTTGAAAAAAATTTTTTTTTTCATTTTGAGAGCAAGCAGGTAGTAAAAAGCCCTTTTCTTTTCTATCAGAGATCGGAAACAAAGTAGAGAAGTTTATTTTCGGAAGAAAAAACATAAAAATTTTGTGTGTAGCACAAACACTAACAAAATAGTTCTACATTTGTGTGGGTACTCAAATTCTTGGGTTCGCAACCAGTTGTTTATATAGATTAAATTAAATTCTTTACTTGTGTTGACTGTATACATTTTCTTCATTACATTATCGATAAAAGTCGGACTTTGAACTCTGTCATAATATTAATTCATTTATTAAAAAAATTAATTTTATTAAAAAATCTTTTTATTAAAAATGTCTAAAATTTATTTTTTGAGATTCTTAATCGGAATGCGAAAATTAAAATATTTTTCAAGCTCATAAATTCTCTTCACACATAAAAATGCTCAAATAAAAAAAATCATTTTCTCAGGTTCATAACCGAGTTCTATTTTAAGAATTTTGTTTTTTTACAAACGCCGCTTAATTTTCTTCTTTTATTTATTTATTCGTCACTCCGCGATGCCTTCTCAATTTTCCGTGCAAACAATTTCAAGAAAAAATGTCGCAAGATTAACAGTATTAAAAAGTAAAACACACTTTAAATAAACTCGTTAATTGATATTACATTTTTTTTCGCAGAATGAAAAAAGAGCGAAACGTGGCTCGGACATTTCGAGTGGATCTCTAACTGAATTAGCCCTCGATGAACAACAAAAAGCCATCGTGGTTAAGCACATGAGCGATAAGAAAAAGCAGCAAAATCAAAATACTCGAGCATTAGAGAATACTTTTGGGTGGGCTAGAGTGGAAGTGCTGACAATGGTGATCGTGTGCACTTTCTTGACATCATTCTGCTTCTCAATTGTCGTTGAGGTCATTCAAACATTTTTCCACGTCGGACACAACGACCATATCGAGCATCAAGGAGAGTTTCACACTTACACATATGAAATTTGCATTGTGCTCGCGTCCCTTGGACTCATCCTCAATGGCATCAGTTATTTACTCATTGGTGGTTACACATTTCATCAGGGCAGTTTTCTTCATTTGACTGCCGATGGAAATGTTTATGTCGTTGATCGAGATATCGATGATAAAAGTCCCGATGAAAAACCTCAAGAGTCGAGTAGAAAGAAAAAATCACAAATTTTTCATGAACTTGCAAGAGATGCCTGCAGTGAGTTTTTTAAATTTTAACCGTTATATTTTTAAAATTATTTTTTAAATTTAGGTGCTGTCATGGTTCTCGTTGTATCAATTATTATTGTGATGCTAGATGGTCACAGTTCAGTAACGACACGTTTGATTGATCCGATTTGTGCTTTAATTTCTATTGCCATTTTAATTGGTCTCAGCCTTCCATACAGTAAGTAAATTAATTTTTTAAATACCAAATTATAATTTTTTTTAAATAGTGAAAGAAGCCGGCATGATCCTCCTGCAAACGATTCCATTCTCAATCGACATCAACAGCTTCCAAAAGGAAATTCTTCAGAAATTTCCTCAGGTCTCATCGATTCACGAGTTACATATGTGGGAGCTAACCCATAGCAAAGTCGTGGCCACTGCTCACATGATCTTCGATACACCGGAAACATTTAAAGACAGCATTAACGAGATCATAAACTTTTTCCATGAGCAAGACATCAACATTGTCACAATTCAGCCTGAATTTAAAACTTATGCATGTCAATCGACAACTGAGCTTCAAGCGAGCATTGTTGATGAGGGGCATGATTTGTGTCTCGTCGCGTGTCGACAAGTGACTTGTGAAGAAAAATTGTGCTGCAACAACAGGAAAACTTCATCTAATTCACTCGATTCCCACTCAGACTGTAAAGCACACAAAAGTGTCCACGTGCTCGAACAAGTTATTAGCGTTCGGAATGTAAGCACTGGAGAATTGAGTGCTGTTAGTAATTCAATAAATTCAACAGATTCAATTGATCATCTTTCTAAGAAAATTTCAATCGCATCACTTCCAAATCCCCCAAAAAATAAATTGCATAAAACAGTTTCCGTTTGTGGTCGTGAAAATTCTATGGCTGTTGCAAACTCACCCGGTGACATTCATCTCGTGAGCTTTAAACGAGTCAATAGTGAGTCGATGATCAAGGGAGATATGCATGATGAACTGGGATTTAAGGCGAGTGATATTCTTGTGGAAAATCGACTTTACCATCAGACAACGACAACCGAGAAAGAATACAATGAAGAAACCGAAGACATTCATGCGAAATTTGACACATAAAAAATTTCTTTTTTACAACAAAATTGATGCCATAAATCTGCGATGAGCTTTACTGTAAAAGGTTATTTTGATAATAAAAATAATTAAAATATTTTTTCAAGTCCTCTTTAAAATTTCTCGCAAATCTTTTTTTATTGTGTGAATTTTTTAATCTCAAGAAATTTTCTTTTAAAAACAGACTCAACAAAAAGGTTTAAAATATGTCCATAAGAGATTTTGCAATATTTCAAAGTTTATTCATCCACGTGCTGATATTATAAATTTAAAAACTTTTTTGGAACTTAATGCATTAAATTTAAATTGTCGCACGTGCTTTTTTATCATTGCAAAGGAAAAGGATTTTATGAAAAAGGAGCTTCATATGAATAGAAAAGGGGGCAAAATTAAATGTAATATTTCATCGTTTAGATACAAAGTCTATTAAGCATCATAATCCTCATCCAGCCCCGCCGCTGATGGTGGCGCAGGCATGCTGGTAGTGCTAATGGCGGCATTTGAAGATGGCTGATGCGATGCATTTGAATTTGACGATGCAAGTTGAGTGTTGAAGTGACTCAAATCAATTTTAATTGGACTTGTGGCGGGCAGCGACAATTTACTGTAGTCAATTTTCACTGTCGGTGAGTCAGCGCTCATGGAACTCTTTCCGTCGATGTTGTATGAAATTTGAATTGGAAATTCTAATGGTGCTAGGGATTGCTTGTGTAGTTGATGCTGCTCAGATGAGGTAATCGTGGCGGAAACGGGCGTCGAGTTGAGACGGATTATTTTTGTTGGCGGATGAAATTCAGCTGAAGTTGTGGAAATATTTGGTTTGGTTGTAATCTGGTTATTACTACTTAGAATATTGTTGTTGGGTATCGAGGTGTAGTTGTTGAGAAAGAATTTCCTCGTTGTTGACGATGCCACTGTATTGTACTGCTGCTGCTGCTGGCTACTAGTCGACGGTTGCTGCTGAAGTGATTGACTCCTCTGAAAGACCATTCGATGATGATGATGAGCTCCGTTGTTCGATTCCAATCCGTTGTCTATATGTGTGTGTTTTTATCGTAAACACGTTAGCATAACTGACCTAGGACTATAAAAAGTAGTAAAATACTCACTTGACGTGCCATGATGTTCCTCATTTCCATTAACACTGCTATTGTCCTCAATCGCAATGTCCGGGATGTTTTTTACAAGATCCTTTAGAAAGTCAAAGCGCGATTCACTCATAATGCACTGTTTCAGATGAGTTGGACTCAATGTTTTGGCATTTCTTGACATTGTTATTTGGGAGGATTTTGTTAATAGACTTTCCACAAACAATTCCAGCGTTCGCGATATAATTATGGGCACTGCTTGCGCTATCTTACCGACTTCCTCATCGGCCTGCATGATTCGCTTTATACGGCCCTAGAAATTGTTAAGAAATCGATGTGAATTTTTTGTTTGCAAAGATTTTTGTTTAATTTTAAAATGACTTTATGCATAGCAATGTCGATTAGGCGAACTCGAAGGGATTACTTACCGCCGGAAAGCGAGCATTGTACTTTCTCTTTTTTGACGGCATTTTTCAATCGATGTGAGAATATTAATAAAAAAAATTTGTCAAAAAAAAATATAAAAAAGATGCAACTATGTAATTTAAATTTGAATTTTTCAAATACGTTATTTTATATGTTGGAAAATTAAAAACAAGCGTAGTTTTTGCAGGGCGAAATTCGAGAAATACATAACTCAAATTGCAAAATATTTTTTCTGAATATCATAAACGATAAAAAGGTTTAATTGCTGAATGTTTGTCTGATATGCAGTTAGGACATCTCGGGAAAGTTGGAGCTGGTTGGTGAGTTGAATTAAGCTGTTTTTTATTTGTTTTTAGAAATATTTTAAAAACCTCATGTTTTTAATTCATCCACAAGAGTGATTAAGCGCTATTATGCCTGTTTTTCCGTCTGTCAATGGCTGTAATTTAAACTCAAATATTTTATTAACATGTTATAACACTAAAATTTAGTTGTTAATATATTTTTAGGACACTTTTCGTTTTCGTTGGACTTGCATCTTTCATTCTATCAAAAAGATCCATTGACCAGAAACGCTATGAGAATATGAAAATTCGTGAACGCATGAAAAAAGCGAACGAAGGAAATTATCAGTTACCAGAGCGATTTGAAAAAAATAATAATTAATAAGCACCCATAACTCTATCAAAAACACAAAATCCAGTAAGAAGAAAAGAGATCAAAAGATGGCACAAGAACTAACTCAAGCCGAGCAAGTAAAATTGCAGATGATGCAAGATCTCGAGATCGAAATGATGAGTGATCTTTACAATAGGATGACATCAGCATGTCATAAGAAGTGCATACCCCCAAAATATGCCGAGTCGGATATGGGAAAGGGCGAGATGGTTTGCATCGATAGATGTGTAGCAAAATATTTAGATGTACATGAGAGAATTGGAAAGAAGCTCACAGCAATGTCAGCGTCAGATGAGCAAATGAAGGCAAAAATGGCGGGTAGCGGTTGAGCATTTAGCTGTCGTACATGAACTGCTGTAGATTAGTGAATTTAATGAGATAAAATAAAGTGAGTTTAAATTGAAAATTAATACTTTGCAGTCCTTTCAGTCATCCATTTCTGAAACAAATGAAAACCAACTTTTATTCTATATTTAAATTTTTATTAATTCTTCATTCTAAATTTTTCACATTTTTTAGCTTTTTTCGATTGTAATATTTTTTCTCATCTTATTCTACTGTTATTCTTTTTATATTATTCTCTTTTTAATTATAACTGCGATTATAAGAAAGAAACAAAATTTAAATTTTTTATCGTTCTTGCACTTAAATTTTCCTCTGCAGCATTTCTGCGTTGTTTAATATAATTTGTGAATTCGGTTGGAATCAATTGATGATAAAAAGCTTTGATGAAAGAATTGTCTCCCTAAAAAGTTTGATTCATTTTAAAAAAAAATCTTTTAAGAAACACAAACTTGAAACTTTCTTCATCAAAGCTCTTCGATGCATCAAACAGTTGAAAGTGAAACAAAAAGCTTTTTGTTCGATGCAATTTTGCATTCAATTTCTTAGAGTTTGAAAAAGTTTTTTTCTTTGGAAAGTTGATAGATTGAAAAATGTCGTAGTAGTAAAATTGCCTCGTCAACCTCGCACATTATTCTTAATTTTTCATCTTTATCTTTTTTTTCTTGAGAAGGCACAGTTTAAAAAGTTTTAGTACATGAGAAAGAGTTTAGATGGCAGAAGACAAAGAGGAGAAATTTTGTCGTTGAAAAGTTGCAGAGATATGCAAATCGCAGGCAATCGTGCAAAGTGAATTTTTTTAAACAAAAAATTTAACCTCAGCTCTATTTCAAAAAATTTTAAGTCAATCATCTTCGAATAAATTAAAACACGGTTGCACCTTAAAAAAATCATTAATTTTTTTTGGCAATTAAGAATTGACTGCTGCAAGAGAATTCCTTCCATGCTGTTGTAATCGCTCGTTTTCATTACTTTATGGGGTTTTATCATATTTTTAATTAATTCTTTCAATTCTTAACTATATTTTTCTTAATAAAAATAACAAACTTTACTAGGAATATATAGAAAATATTCTTAATACCTTTTAATTAATTTATATGTATGATGGTCACAAAAATTACATTCAGAAAAAATATTAATGTCTAGAGATGCTTTCTTTCGGATGATGTGCTTTCTTCAGTGAACAAGTTTTTTTTCTTTACTCCACCATAAATGGAAATTAATTAGGGAGAAAAAAATTATCACAGATTCAAAGTTTCTTCTTTTATCTCTTTTAATTATTTGCTGAGAACTCATTCGTGTGTTTGTGTTTGCATCATCAAGTTTATTTTTCAGCTAACAAAGACTTAAAATTATTTTCTCTTTTTTAAAAGCTCACGCGTTCGTAACAATAAACTTAACGATGGGCAAAATTGAGAAATTACTAGGTCACACGAACAATTTAAGGACGCCATCGTTAAATTAACTACAAATAGACGAAAAAAATTAGAAAAATTTTAACTAGATTTTATAAAACTTTGAACTTTTGAATTCAAAATTTCAGAGTCTTTTTTGAGAATTGACAGAAAAGCTTTTTTTCGCAACTGAAAATTCTTTTCTCAATAATTTCTGTTAACTTTAATTGTTTACCCAAAAAATGCCATCGTGCACCATCGATGACGTCCAATTTATTTTCTTTAAGTCATCAAATATCAACTAATTTTCCTTAATCATATTTTATATATGTTTCCTAATAATTTATTAATTCTCAATATCGCCTAAATTTTCTTCTTTTTCTTGCTTTGATTACATTTAAATTTTAAACATTAAATTTGATTTTTTTCATCATCTTTTTTTCTGAGCACGATGTGTTTTAAAATTAATTTTTACTTTCTATTCAATTCACTTTCATACTATAAACTAATTTTAAATATGTGTGTATTTTGTGCGAGAGGAAAATTAGGGGAAGAACTAAATACTTTTTTTTAAAGTTTAGAAGTTGTGAAAGAAGAAAGGCGCTAGATAAGATTGTCGTATAAATATTTTTTCTTTCACTTCTTTTTATTCGTCTAGAATTACTCTATTTTTTTTAAATATCTTGATCCACTAGATTATTAAGTTCACTAAAACTTCCAATTTAAATTTTCATTATTGCTTCATTGGAAATTCAGAATTTTTTTGAGTGCATGATTAGGAAAATTTTATGTGGGAGATGAAAAAAGATTTTTGTGTTTAAATTTTTCTGATGATTTGTGCGATTTTTAAATTTTTTAAAACAAATAAAAATTCTGGAAATATCCAGGAATTAAATAAAATTTAATAATTTACATCAAAAGTTCTCCAACTCAAAAATCTTTTTTCATCCTCTATAAATTTCCATTTAATTACACAATTCTAAAATTTGTTGCTAATTTTAATTTTTCATCATTCCTTAAATCGTAAAAATTGTATGCGTGTAAATGGCATTCATCCACATTTTCATTATTGAAGGAGATAGAAAGTGTGTTTTTGATAGAAGAAGAGATAGATAGAGTGATAGAGTAGGCAAAAGTACTACAAATTTCATGAGATACTGTAAGGAGATTCATCCTCTGAAAGTATATTAAAAATTTGATTGTTCATTAATTGCGATTCTCGTTTTTAAAAATACATTTTTTCTTAAATTCTTGCAAAACTGCAAAGCGAAATCCTAAATGATTTTTTAAATATATATATTTTATATTTATTTATTAAAAGATGAAGCTCGATATTGCATACAAAAAAATATTTATTAAAAAAGAATAAAAAAGAGACAAAAAGTTGCAAAAAATATGATAAAAGTGCTTAAAAAATAAACAGATGCTGAATTATCCAATATCCATGTTCAAAATTGACACGGCGAACATTTTACGACATTTTTTATATTTCAAGAATGAAAATGAATTTAAATTTGAAGCATTCGGCAAATAAAATTTTCTCAAGTTTTAAAGTGAGTTGAATTTTTAAATTCATTAAAGTCCTGGAATATTCTTAAAAATTCCAAGAAAACATTTTTTAAAATGTTTCAAGAATTTTTAATTTTCGGATTTTTCCTGTAATAATCCAGGATATTTTTATAAACACAGCTAAACTCACTTTTAAACACTTTAATAGCGAAATTTAACAAAATTTAAGCACGAATAAAATGAGAGAGCTTTTAAAGCTTCACTTAAATTCCTCTTTAGCTTTTTATATGCTCATAATAATTTTCAAACATATTCAAACTCGAGAGAGATTTTTGATGATAAACTAAAATTTCTAAATCTCTAAAGCGATGCAGCTCAATTTCTATTTAAATATTAAGCTTTATAAAAGCTCTCTATTGCACAGTGATATAAATATTTAACTTATTTTTCATACATATATAAATTGCTTTTAAAAAATATCCTCTTTTCATCAACAAGTCAACTTTTGGCATACATACACTTGTAGGGTATACAATAATTGACATAATAATCTTTTCACTTTCTCATTTTTGGATAAATAAAGAGAGAAAATTTTATGAGCGAAAAATAAAGTGGGAAAAAGAGAAGAATTTTATTTTCTTTTGTGCAGCGACAAAGATTGCAAGCAATTAATCATCATCAGTTGAGAATTTGATGGTGACACATGGAAGTCGTGGGCTTTTCTCACAGTTTTCGACGTTCGGAAATGACTCGTAGTAACTCGCACGATTCTGACTTTTTGACATTTCCATCAACATCATCATCGACTGTAAGCGTGTGCATTAGTGCAGGCTCTTTAATTTGCTGCGACTGACCACCGATAGATGAGGAGCTCGAGGACGATGATGAGACGACAGAGATGGAAGGTTCAGTGACACTGGTCTCGATGGGAAGCTGTAATTGAGGAATGCACGGTTGTGATGATGCGACCGCATTACCTTCGGGCAGCAACAAACTATTTTCATTAGTCTGCTCGTCCTCATCGACAATTGCGGCTTGCTTGAACAATTGCTTCGCACTGCCCGAACGACTTCGTGTCGCTTGCAATCTTGGCACAGCCAAAAATGATTTATTGCCTAACAAACTATTATTACTATTATTATCAATTAATTTGCATGCACTTGTACGATTATCAAAATCCAAGCTAGATTGACGGTAATTAAGTTTTTTGGCAACGCCTGATGGCTTCTTACTTATCATTAAATTATTGTTTATTGCGCTGCTTTCGACGCTACCGCCAGTACTGCTCGTCGCAGTTGATTGTCCTGTTTTGATGATATTTTGACTCTCCATCTCAACCGAATCGCCCATCTCGGAGAGGAGCTTAACGTCAAAACTTTGCGTGCGAAAATTACGGAGAAGATTTCTTCGCGATTGTTGTGGTAGTTGTCGAATGATTGGTGTATCTCCGCCTATAGATGATCTCGCCGAGCTCGGAGGTCTCTTGAAACTCTTATCGTCGAGGTCATTTTCATTTGACTCGCAAATTGTACTCGATGGTGTTTGATTCCAATCGCGGAATGACAGAGGAATGCCTTGCGTTGGTCCGAGGAGGGGATTAAAGTACTGAACCGTTTGTCGACGGCTGATTTAGAAAATTTAAAAAATATTATTGAAAAGCTCAAAATGACTTGTAAAAAAATTAGTTTTGAGCTTTTACTTAAACTTTTTCAAAAGCTCAAAATTAAAGCGATTTGAAAGTTTATTTTTGAGCTTTAGAGAATGATTTTTAAAGTACCAACCTCGTGTTAAATGTTTTCTTTTCGACAATTGGTGTGCTGTAAGTGAAATTCGATGGAAGTGATGCGACCTTTGTTAGGGGACGTTTTTGTACATTTGTTCTGTTTTTTTCGAGCTCCTTGCACAGCGCTTGCTCCTCCTCAAACAATTGTTCACGCTCAATTTCCCTCTCCAACTCCGTTTCAATATCCAAGTCGTCTTCCATTTGTTTATGGCTCTCCTCGAGATGCTTCATTAAAACGGCTACGACGACATTTACTAACACGAATTGTGCCATTAGGACGAAAATGACGAAAAAGATGGGCGCAATTATGGAACTGACACAACAATTTTTCACGCAATCTGCCGCATCATCGCATTCGTCACGCAGCGTGTCTTTCATTATTCCATTCCAATTGTCGCCGGTTGCAACGCGAAAGAGCGTAAGAAAGGCCATGCCAAAGTTGGCAAAGTGTGCATGCTCTCCTAGGCCTTGACATGGTATCTCGTCAGAGCATTCTAATCGACCAAAGAGTTCAACACCCAAGGCGGCAAAAATGAAGAAGAGCAAAAAGAAGAGAAGTCCCAAGTTACCGACCTAGATTTCATCACAAGAGAAAAAAGTTATTAATTAAAGTATTTCTCTTTTGTTATATCTCATTCGAACCTGCGGCAATGCTTGCATAACTGTATCCAGTAAAGCTCGAATTCCCTTTGCCATCTTTAAAAGTTTAAGCACTCGAGCGATCCTCAAGACTCGCATAACGCGAATAATTGTCGGATTAATTGGAATAATTTTCGATTCCATCTCCTCGAGGATAATGCCGACAATTGACAGTATCACAATCGCAACATCCAATTGATTCCATTTGTCTTTCAAATAGAGTTTAAATCCAAGCGCAACGAGCTTCATCAACGCTTCCAAAATAAAGACGGCAGTAAAAAAGTAATTGAAAATTTTCAGTGCATACTCGAGCACGAGTGGCATCATGTAGTACTCCATAGCCATTGTAACGACATTGAGTCCAATGACGGCAGCGATTGCGAGATCAAAGTACTTTGATGTCACAACATTGTGCACAAACAATCGAAGTGGTGAATAATTGGTATAATACGGTGGCATATGCATACGTCGGCGCTTCTTCTCAAGCTGAATCGCACGCTTAGCAGCTCTACGAATTTTCTCTTCCTTCTCTTGCTCCTCACGACAACGATGAAAGTTTTCAACGACAACTCCAACGAACATGTTGAGTACAAAAAAGCCAACGAGAAGAATGAATGCAATGAAATAGAGTAGACGCCACTCATTATAGTTGACGATGGGCTGAAAGAGTTAAGAGTGATGTAGCAAGGTAACGTCGAGTGCAAACTAGTGATTCAAACTCGCGTCACAATTATTTTAAAAACTTTAAATTTTTTATGCTGTGAAACTTTATAAAGGTGGTTTACAACAAAGTTACTGACCAGTTAGTGCTTGTAGTTATTATAATTTTAAGCTTTTACTTAATTTATATTCAACTCTTTGATAAATTTAAATCCCTCTGAGCTGTTTGCGCTTCACCCACTTAAAACTAAAAGCACTGCAAAAATTTAAAATTCAAATTCTCAACTAAAATAGCTTTGAGTGAGCACATCCGAGTTTAAATCACTTTATTTTGTGCAAGCGAAAGGAAGTTGCTCATTATTATTATTATAACGACTCACTTGTTGATCAACGCCAACGGCATCTAATCCCGTATACATAATGCTCACCCATCCGTCACGCGATGAAAGCACAAAGAGCGACATTAAAGCCTTTCCTAAGTCGTCAAAGTTATATTTGCGATTTATCCATGCATTGCCCGATCTCTCTAAGCATTCCGTCTTATTGCGAACGCCTTTGATGTTTTCACCCTCGCAATAGAAGAATGTTCCTTTGAATAGTTGAACACCCAAAATTCCGAATATGATAAAGAACGTACAGCAAATCAGTACAATGTTACCGATGGGTCGAAGCGATGATAAGAGTGTTTGTACAACAAGCTTTAAGCCCGGTGCTCGATTGATGACTCTCAACGGTCTCAATGATCTCAAAAGTCGAAACACTCGAAGAATGCCAAAAATTCTCGGACTCGATTCACTTATCAATCCCATCAACAGGTCAATGATGGAGATAATAACGAGGGATCCGTCCATTATGTTCCATCCAGATGTAAAGTATGCATCGTGGCCATAAAACATGCCGGCAGCGACAACTTTTAAAAGCATTTCTATTGCAAACACCACCGTAAAGACATAGTTGGCAGTCTGTAAAAAGACCCGTTCTTTACTCCATGGCGGTATATTTGGACGTTCCATTGCCAATGTTATGCAATTGAGGGCAATGAAAAGGAGAACGACATTATCAAACCACTGTTGATCGACAAACCAGGCACAAAGTCTACGAAATCTGTTGTTGGGCGGAAAGAGATAAAGTGTGTACGCTTCTCTGTCGTGCGTCAACTTATCATAATTGGAAATTTCCTTTAACCATTGAGTTATTCGAGAGGTCTTCTTGAGGGGTGATTGAGGTGGTGGCTGTTGTGGCGTTGTTGATTGTTCAGGCGCTAAATTCACGTCCAAGGCATTGTTGATGGACGATATTGACTTTTCGAGATCAACCTTCATGCTGCGCTGCAGAAAGTCCTCAAAATTGTTCAAATTAATGTTCGATTGCTTCTCGAATGTGTGCTCAAAAGAAGACATTCGTCGTTGATAGTACTGTTGATGGAGAAAATGTGGATGCTGAAGCGAGGCGACATTGATTGAATTCTTACGATTAAAATTGTAGTATTGATGATTGTTGATTTGCTTATTTGAGAGGAATTGCTGATGTCGTTGAGCTGGCAGTTGATGACTGTCGCTTTTAATCGACGATGAACGTCTTACGTACATTCGACCATAAGCGCCACTTCCACTCGCAGCAGTCGTGTCGTTTTTAATGCAATTCACTTTACTCAACAAAACGTCCTTGTCAGATTGAATTGAACCCTTACGAAGACTCTCGCTGGCATCGTGTTTTGAGGTAATTTCTTCTGTTGACGGTTGCGGGAGGGGTTTGCAATTATTTAAGACTTCAGTCGGTTCCGATCCTTCGGGTTTAACCTTTTTCCGCTTTGAACTGCCACGACGAATTTTTAAGCTTGACTTTCTCGACGGTGCCGGCGATGCATTGGTTATGGTTATATCAATTTTTGTATCTTGCTGTTCCTCATCACCCGACTGCTCGACACATGTCGGCAAGACAGCGGAACCCGTCGGCGAGTGCTGTTGTGAGCTATGCGGTGATGAACTGCTTCCGCGATCTGGTTTCGCTATGAAATGTGTTGGACGTTCGAGGAAAATTCTCTCGTCGGTAAGTGAGTTAAAAATGGGTGGCGGGGTGAGGTGAACTTTGGGTGGATCCTGCAAAAAAAAATATTCAAAAATTATATTTGATGAGGATGAAAGACTCACAAAAGTTTCCAAGTCAATCTGCTCCCAGTCTCTCAAGCTCGTACCCATCTCCATGGTATTGCTTGGTGAATCCTGAGGGGTGGCAGCCGTGGTCGTTATAATTGGAGGCTCATGAACAAACTTCCTTCCATCGGGCGTCGTACGATTTTTATCTTTTATGCTTTGCGTGTGCCTTCTCTTATAACTTCCTGACCGCTGATTCATCTCCTTTTCCTGATTGGATTTTGACAAGTAGTTTGATGGCAATTGCCCGCCATCTCCGGTTTCTGCCTCGCCTTGAAGCAGTTTTTGC
This sequence comes from Tanytarsus gracilentus, assembly GCA_038502055.1. Taxonomy (NCBI): domain Eukaryota; kingdom Metazoa; phylum Arthropoda; class Insecta; order Diptera; family Chironomidae; genus Tanytarsus; species Tanytarsus gracilentus. The sequence goes on along the minus strand of JAXRKN010000043.1, from coordinate 1,655,279 downwards.
TTTTGAATGTTGCACTTTACATCGAAATTGTTGAGTTTGCGAAGCTCCTCCGCACTAAACCATCGGTTTCTCAGTTCATTATAGCTATCCGATGTCGTCGACTCGGAAAAACTTTTAATATCGTCGGGCGGATACATTTCATTAAATTGCTCCTGCATTTGGAGCTGCATCTGAAGTTGTTGTTGCTCAGCATTTAGTTTCGCCTTAATAAGTTCACGCTGTTCACGTTCACGTCGCTCGTGACGCTCACTGCTGAAACCCTCGACTAGAATGGCAACGAGCAAGTTGAATAGGACATAGTTGCCGAAAGTCATTAATGTCACGAAGTAAAGTGCTGCCCAGTGACTCGTCTTCTCCATGCCGTTAAACAAGACCACATTCCAATCCTCTTGCGTTAAGATCTAAAGATGTGTGAGTTGAAATATTCATTATGCGAAATGATGAAAAGAGCTCATTAGAATGCAAATCATGAAAAAACATTTTCCTTCACTACACGAACAGAAAAATACATAATAGAGGCGAGGGGTGGAAACTTGAACTTTAGTTTTATTTTAAAAATAGTTGAATTAAAAAAAGTTTCCACCTCTTTGAAAATGCTGGTGGAAAAATTTTAATGCCATTTCAGCGCGCGGAAGGAAAGAGAAAAAAAGTTTCGCATAAAATTGTTCCATCATCACTTCAGCAAAAGACTATACATAAAAGTTGTTAGTCAATTAGAGAGCAGAGTGGTAGAGAAGTAAAAAATCTGTTGCTAAACGAGAACACAAAAAATAAAACTCTTTTAGCTTGAAGCTTATTATAGGGTGCGTTTCTCAATAATTAGCGTAAAAGGGGAGGGGAAGAAAAATTATTTTGTCATCATACTCGAATTAGTTAAAAATTATTTTTCATTCAAAAGCAGATGGGTCGTAAATTTAGCATCGGATGCAATTAGCAATTAATTTTTTTGTCATTGAAAAACTTTTTCTTCAACACTTAAAAAACAAATTTAAAAGGAAGGATAGAATTAGTTTATGGGGGAGCTACGCTTAATTAACTTTACAATAATGAAATTGTTTCAACATGGCTCTAACTTAGTTTTCAATTATGCTTGGAGGAGGCGGGTGGACATGAATGCAAATTTGCATCTAGTCGCATGGAAAATTTTCCTCATTGTTTTGTTGATTTTCCATTGTCCTCAAGCGTATCGCATAAATGCAACCTTTTGTGGTTTCAATTATTTTATATGAATGAAAATTTATTGTTTGTAAATAATTTTATGGTTAACAAGAGAAAGTTTTGTTCTTAAAATATTTTGAGTCTAGTTTTAAATTAATTTGAGCTTTTAATGAAAGCTCATTTAACTATAAAAATTTACAAAATTTAATTTAATTTTATTTTCTTTAAAAAAATTTCTCACTCTTATTTTTTGAGCTTAAAACTTTCTAAATATTTTCCTCATCAAAGAGAAATTTGTTAACCTTTCATCTTTCAACAGTTAGGAATTTTCGACTCATGCACATTACATTGTTCATGTCCATTATCCTTCGCTAAACAAACTCAAATTACGAATATTTATTTTCTCTCTTCAAACATAATTAAAATTACTTTCTGCTAGAGATGTTCTTGTTAAACTCTATGTATAAAATATTATTACAGAGAAATAAAGTGAATATTTCTCAGGTTGATGGAATGATAAATTACAGTTAAAATAAATAAACTTTTAATTTCATTATAAAAAACACAAAAATAATATTTTTTTAAATTCAAACAGAAATGAACACAAACAGGAAAATTGTGCATAACATTTTGTTGCTGAAGAGAGAGTTGGAACGAGGTAAAAAGGAAAAGGAGAAGAAAATATGGAAATAAGCTTTTTTAAAATTCGCAAATTTTTAGTTGTTATATTTTTTAAAAATACTTTCTTAGCGGAAGCACAATTTTATTGTTGTTGAATGCTTCCTTGAGTGTTTATAAATTTTTTTTTTATAATTTAAGCCATGCAATACATTTTGTATATTTTATGATGTTTATCATTTTAGTATTTTCCGTTTATGTTTCATTTGTGTACTTTACTGATTAAAGTTTTCTTTTTTATTTAGGTACATAAGATGAGAGGATGTTTGGGGATTCTACGTAGCACAAGTTTATGTAAGGAAAAAACATTCACTAAGAATATGTTGTGTAAGATTATTATTCCCATTTTGGTTGTTTCTTTTAAGTCTATTTTGCGGATAAAAAGAGTTTTTTAGATGCTGCATTGCAACTATATTGCCATATGCTACTCGGAGGGTAGAGTGAAGGGAAAAAGGGATGGGAAATAAATAAAAATAATTTTAATTAGTGCAGTCGAGAGCAGATTTTTATTTTATGTACACTTTTAATAAAAGTTAGTATACACATTAAAAGTTTTTGAATGAGATTGTCTTGAATTACATAAAAATGCTTTTACATGTGTGGTTCATTTTAATTGATTTCTAACTAATTTAATGAAATACGATGAAAAATAGAAAAAAGTTAAAAATTTCTTTAAATTTATCAATAAAAACGAGTTTGTAAAACAATTAAAATTTTAAACCTCGATAAAAGCTCAAAAAAATTTCTTGAAAACTTTAAAAAGCTTCAATGAGCTTTAATTTATTTATGACATAAAATTTTACCGCTCTATTTGACTTTTTGCTCTCGACTCACGACATATTTTGCAAATCGAAAAAGGTTTTGAAAGTTTAGGAACAAAAAAGAAGAAGGAAAGGAGAAAAAAGTTGGGTTACAGCATTAACCCTACTTAGGAAATGAAGAGCGGAAAAATGAAAAAAAAATTTGAAAATTAAAGAGACAAAAAGAGGAAGTTGTACAGCTCATGTTTATCTTGATGAGAGGAAAAGGGATTTTACTTGTTTTATTTTTTCAATTGTTTTTTTAACCCTAAAAAAAACTATGTCAAACTTAAAAAATATTTTAAAGGAGGATGAGCGGGAGGAAGAAATGCCTGTCGTGTATACAATTGCTTTAATTAAATTCAATAGATGAAAAATATGTTAAAAGGGAATATTCAACTTTTGCCTTTTCACCTTTTTTTACACTCAAGTTCATCTTTTTACTACCCCAAAAAATAATCTTGTTCCTTTTTTTTGTTGCTGCCAGCGATCTCGTTAATGGCCTTTGTGAATTTTAAATTTGAGCTCTGGGAGTTTTTTCTTGCGTTGAAATATTTACCGACAAAATAATTTGCGATAGGTCATGAATTTAATGCCTCATCTTGTTGCCGCATTTTTATAACATAACAATTTATATTAACCTAGGCCGTTTTTTTATATTCTCCTACTTAAATTTTTTTCTGTTATGTTTTCACTTTAAATACAATGTTTAAGCAGCTTTTTATGCGATTATGGATGTCATGAGATAAGTGGAGAAGAGTGAGGGGTGTCTTTTTTGATTTATTAACTCGTTTTAAGCACAACCTCAAGTCAACTTCAAAGTAGCAAGAAAAGGAGAGAAAATGAAGAAGATTATTTTCTAGACAGCTTTTAAAGGAAAGCTTTATTTAATGAGGTATTGAAGATTGATGCGGTTTTTTTGAAGAAATATTTTGATTGAAGGAAATTTAAATTTTTTGAATAAAAAAAAAATGAAAGCTCAATTAAAGTTTAAACCCCTCATGTGACATCGTCAGCACTTTATTAAGTCAATTTAATCTCATTGTTTTTTCGGTGAAGAGAGAGATCCATTAATGAGGCACTAATAGGAGGGGAAAAAGATGAAAACATGGCTCGTAAGAAAGAACAACAAAAGGGTAACTTTTTCATCGTCATTGTCTATCCGTTTGTGGTTGATGTAAAGTAAGAGGAGACAGTGAATGACTAAAACCCTAAATTTAATTCATTCTACCTTTTATTTTTATTTTTTGGGATTTATTTGTGGAGGAAATAGGTGATGGAGAGAAGGGAGGTAAAGGGAACAACATATTCGTGCTAATACGTGGGAAAAAAGGTTCTGATGAGGAGGACGGCAACTAAACTTACTTGAAATACCGTGACGGTTGCCCACAAAAAGTTGTTGAAATGCTTACGATCGCATTCGCAGAGTGGATGTTTGCTTATGATTTCGGGACAGGTACATTCTCTTTCTCCCAATTCTTCGTCCATATATTTACAGAACTTACCCCCAAAAAGATACATGCCCAGGATGCTACAATTTTATATATATGTCGATATTGTATTTTGGATTATTTTCTTGGATGGTTTTGATTGTAAATTTCAGTTTTATGCTGGGAGGGTATTTTTTGTGGTTAGTTAAATAAACATGAAATTATTAGGGACTCAGTGTGTGTGTATAAAATGAATGGATGGATTTGTCAGGGAGACAATAAATTTCAAATAACTACTGATATATGAATGATAGCTCATCAATCAGATTTAAATAATTTGTTAAACAACAAAATGCGATCAAATTTTGAAATAAAATTGTTGGTGTTGGGAGCGGATGTGAATGACTAAAATTAATTTTAAATGAAGTTGTAATAATTGACCTAAAAATTTTAGTGTCACGATGCTGTGAGGACAGAACTATGATTGTTGATATAAATGCAGATTGGCGTAATAAAGGCATTTTAAATTTTAAATTGATCAAAAATGCACAACTATATGTTTGTATTAATTGGTGTATTAATTGGAAGGTTTGTAATTTTTAAATATTGACTATAATTAATTTTCAGTTTATAACATTTAAATATTCTTATTGTACGTCAGTATTTAATGTAAATATGTGGCTGCAGTTGCGGAATTTAATTAGGATTTTCATTTATAGTTTTTCGGGTGATAATGATTTGTGACAAATGGACAAATGGTGTGAAATCAATGTTTGTTTATCTAGGCGTATATGATGGTAATTACAAATTGGAAGTTGTGGTGTTATCAATTGAGGTCAATTGTTTTTTTAATGCCGTATAAATTAACATGATTTTTAAAAATTTTAAATCAAGGCGTGGAAACTCAGCGCACCACAAAAAAAAGGCGAGAGAGGGGAGCACGCTTTTTTAAATTTAACCTCAATCGATAAACTTGGAATAAAATTTTTTTGGTAGCTGTTTTGGCAGAATTAAATTCAACAAAATAGAACGAGAGCAGAAAGAAGAAAATTTAGAAGTTTCAATTAAGGAATTTTTTTGATAAAATAGCGAATCATGCAATTTCGATTAAATTTTGACGGTCTTCAAATTAGTTTACGTAACAAAGCGATAAATTCAAAAATGCTTCAAACATGTTGATTCCTGATGATATTCAATAGAATTCCTTTCATCTAATCAAATTCAATTGAATTTCCCTACAGGTACAATTAACAATTCTCAATGCAAACACAAAAATTCATTTAACCTCAAAATCCATGCACACACACACCGAATTCTGCTCGCATACCTCAAATGAGAATGTGGTTTGCACTTCTCTCGATGCATTGTGTGTGTGTGTGCATTTTGGAATGGCAAATTTTCAATTTTAAAGCATTTTTATGACATACAAAAGTTTCGTGGCGGTATTTTCCATTTGCTCCGGTTCAAACTTATTACAAATTACCAAGTACACAAAACTAAAATGAAAAATGCAGCTGCAAGTAATTTCCATGTCAGGATTGAATCGTTTGTCTGCATTTTCATCTTCCAATTTCTACCTGATTGACGTTTAGATGGGGAGCGTTTGAAAATTACGTAACGTATTTATTAATTTTGAAATTTTTATTTGTCAACTTTAGGTTCAATTTTAGTCGAATTTAGAAAATTTTACAAAAATTTGTTACGTAATTTTTAAAAGCTCCCCTAAACGAGTAAAAATTTCTAAATCGTTTCATGCATGAAATTTTCCATTCCAGTACAACATAAAAAGCAGCATATTTTGTGCAAGTGTCGTTTTCTAATAGATTTGAGAAGGAAGGAAAGGATTTTTTTAGAAATGAGCGAGTGGTTATTAAAATGAAATTTTTGTGTGAGAAATAGAGAGAGATAGTAAAGCACACATAGTCCAGGTCTATATGCAGCAGATTGTAGCATTCACTGGTTCTTTTACTTCCTTTCTTCATCTTCATCTCTTGGGAGTAAGTGTGCTCGATATAACTTTCATGCCCATGACAATATGTTCGATTGTGTCAAGGTGTATTTTCATAGTTAATGATTTTGAGAGGTGAACGATTTTGCTGGCAATGATCTGCTTTCGTATTAGTCTAATGGCATGAGATTTCGATAAGAAAATTCCATCTAGCAAAGTGAAATGTTGAGGAGCGAATTTAGATGAATTTTTAAAGTGGATTTAAAGTTGAAAATTTAAAGCGCGAAAATTTTCCTGGAATTTAAAATCCAGTAATTCATTTTGAATTTGTCCAAAAATTAAACAATGTGATCCTGTTCATTTTCACCTCGAAAACACCATTTAAAAATTGCTAAGTGGAATTTGTAAAGGGGAAAAATTGAAGAAATGCCAAACAGTGTAAGATGAAAAGAAAGAGAAAGAGAGACAGCCATAGTAAACTTACCTTGTTCGAAAAAGAGTTTACAGAGTGAGAGAGAGAGAGAAAGCTTTTAAGAAGTCATGCATTAAAGTACATTTTTGCATTACACTCCATCATGCTTTCAGCAAACGGTTCGGTGAAGCTTAAAAAGGATTTTTTATCAGTGCCAAAGCGATGAGAATGCAGCGCGGGCAGCGGGAATGGCTTTTGTCAATAGAAAAGCGTTTCGAATGTGTAGTGAATAGTAATTCTACATTTTAATGCCGCTATTTCATTGCCACATACTAATGGATATAAAAGCATTGCACTACAAATTAAATCCCCTTTAAATCACGTATGGTGAGCGCGAAATTCCTTTCGCTATCGGGGTTGTGACGCTACAGTTTCCGCATAATCAATACGTCTACGCATTTCTCAATTTATGTTAATTTAAATTAATAATTAGTAGAACATTTCATAACATGTTAAAGTCACACGCACACATCAGAAAGAGAGAAAAAGGGGGAAGGCAAAAAAGACAATAAAAAATGTTAGGAATGAAAAGTTGGAAAATTTATTTTTCTCTTGCGATTAAATTTTTTTAAAAACTTTTTTTACACATGTCTGCTTTTGGGCTTTTAAATTATAATCACCTGGAAAACTGTCACTAAACTCCACAATAATGAATCGAAATTTTTACGATCGCACACTTTTTCGCCATTAATTTCTTCGCAGAATTTACAGCCAAACAAATTCATTCCAAGAATACTAAACGATGATCAAATAGTTGGGTTTATATTTTTTTTAAAGAAAAGTAAATTATTTATAGACAGAGAGCGGGAAATTTAAAGGACTTTTGGTGATTTTTGAGAGCTGTGAAATATTTTTAGATTTACTTTCATAAATTTTTAGCAAAATTCCTTAATTATTCAATTTAATTAATTAAAGACCAAATTTAAAAAAAAGCTTTTAAATTTTGAATTTTGACCATTAAAAAAACAATTTTTTAAGATTTTCTTAAATAAATAATTTTAATTAAATTTACACCAATAGAGTTTCTCACGGGTAACCCGGGTACGGGTAAACCCGGGTATGCCCGTCAATTTTACTACCCGGGAACCCGGAAACTCTACCCTCCCAAAAATTATTTTTTCCCCGATTATACTACTAAGTATAGTTGTTGGAATTTTTTAATTCAATATTTTGTGCAGGCAGCCAGAGAGCAAACCATCACCGAGCCACATCCAAGCTTAGGGCGGAGATTAAAGACGACACACATTCCTATTCCATCAAAAACTTTTATTTCTGATACTAAAAATCTCTATGTAAAGATTAGCCGAAAATTTGAAAAAAAAAATTTTTTTTTTAAAAAATTTTCCCCCCGCATCCCCGGGCTCCCCGAGTAGAAATTTTTTTACCCGGGTAGGACAAAATCTCATTACCCGGGCATTTGAGAAACTCTATACACCAAATCTCTGATTAAATTTTACAACTCTCAAAGTCCCATCGAACATACACACAGAGATAGTTTTAGAGCTTTTATAGAGTGTCCATTAAAATGTGTTTGCATTTGGGTCTTTTTGTGGGGAAGCTTTAAAAGTTGATTTTTATGGTGATCTAGCAGAGCTTCCGGTGTATGTCCTTTCATTTATAAAAGTATAGTGTGTGTGAGTTTTCTGTGCGGTGACGATGATGATGAGATAAAATCCTCATCAAAAATGTTCGTTTTTTGGCTCATTCTCAATTCTTTTGTGATTCAATTTTTGTGTGAAATATTTTGTCATTTGTTCCGTCTTTATGAATGGTGTTAAAAATCGCATGAAAAAGATTGATAGAGATTTTCATCATAATGCACACACTGACTCACACGTCCAGGAATGGAAGTTTTTTTTAGCATTTCCATCCCTGTCAAAAATATCACAGGAAAACTTTTTCAGGTGTCAAGAATAAAAATAGAAAAAAGTTCATCGTGATAAACTTCAAAATAGAAGAAAGTCATTTGAAAAAATAGACTGAATGTGTGGTGATTTATAAACCAGAAAAGAAGAGACTACAAAAGAAAAGTTTTTGTTTCATTTTTGGGATGGTGAAAAAAAAATAAGGAAGAAAAGTTTAAAATTTATCATTAAAAGTTTGTTGGCGTGTGTAATGTGAGCTGCTGAAAGTTCTTCTTTACATTTAACTTTTTTTTGTGTTAGATTTTTCACGTGATAATATGGAAATGATGGGGTGGTGTTTGAAGAAATTTTTCGAGTGATTTAATGGAAAAGTTTTTGCTACTGAGTGAATGCCGTCGTCTCTGGTTATAAAATCATTTATTTGCCATGCACCCTCTCATGGCTTAAGTACACACCACATCGGCGTGTGGCTTTTTATCACTTCAAGAGTTGTTATAAAATTTATTCATACTCTCAAGCATCTCATAGAGATGCTCCAAAAAAGGTTGTAAAATTAAATCAAATAAAAAGTTTTATTTGTTGAGACGACAGCATCGCATAGTGCAAGTGCCTTTGTGTACTATCACATATCCTTCAGACTAAATTTATTTGGATGGTAAACATTTGGTAGTCAACGAGAGAGAGGAAAATGATATGACCATGATGATGTTCACCAAGAGACACATAAAATGAGGCAATAATTTCATTAAATGTCGGGAAGTTTTTTTTGTTGATTTATGTGGCACACACAGACTTTTATCGTTCATCGAATGCGACTAGTTCACTGTCGTTGTTGTAATTTATATTGAAAATCAATACACAATTTTCATCCGGATACGGAACATTTTCACTGATAAGGAAATTTGTTCAAATGCTTTATGTTAGGAAAAATTTGCGTAATTGAATTTTTCCGTTTAAAAATTAATTTTTTAATGAGACATGATCGATGAAAGTGAAAATTAATTATTTCTCAAATTGATTGAAAATAATATCATTTTATAAAGCTTTAAAAATCTAAAATGATACAAATTTTTATTAACGAAAAATGTATTAAATTTTTGAGTATAATAAAATCATCCAAAATTACTTCAAAGCTCAATTTAGTCAACGAACATAAACTTTTACTAGTCTTAAGACTTCTCAATTCGCAAAAGTTTATGTCTAATCGCCCGCTGACTCAGTCATAATTCAATCGAGAAAAAACTTAGCAAAAACTTTTCCTCCGTGTGCGTTCGTGTGTGCATATCGATGTGATTGTGATTAATAATGATTTTTAACCATGGTCATGGACCAGAAAGAGTGACCATTATAATAATGAAAATAGAAATTGCAATGAAACCCACAAAAAATGGCCGCAATATAATGAGAAAGAAGTAAGAAAAGGGTCAAGAATGTATTTAAATAAGTTTTGATAGATGAAGAGTCATAAATCATGATAAGGATGCTCTTTTCATCATATCATTGCATAGATTGAGAGGATAGAGTGAAAGAATCGATGATTAATGTGTTTCAGGATTTATTTTTTTAAGAAAGCTTTTTTTTTGCTTGTTGATTCTTTTTTTAGGGGATAATTTTTAACGCCTTCCTAAATTAATAACCAATTATTAACTCTTCGAGGGAAAATTGAAATTATGAGAGGTCAGAACTTTCTCGCGATTACGCTTTCAATGATTTAATGAATGTAAAATTATGAATGAGGATGTAAAAAGAATAAAAATGCTTGATAATTAATCGATTTTTGTTTGTATATTTTTTTTCTCAAAGGGAGTAAAAAAATTAAATTCTTTTTTTGGTGAGAGGTTTTATGTGGGGACAAGGGGTGACACACAATGAAAATCATCCAACTTACCTAAATATGAAAATGAACAGAATGAGCAACGAAAAGAATATGGCAACATTGTCCATGGTGCGCAGCATGACGAACAATTGTCGACGGAGATTTGGCATGAATCGAACTAATTTGAGTATTCGGAGCAGTCGAAATGTCCTCAGCACGGACAATCCCGAATTGTTTGACGCTCCTTCACGCATGAACGACTGACACAGTTCAACAGCACTGTTGTCCGATGAAAAAACATGAAAACGAAAAGAGAATAAAATCTGTGTTAATATCTCACATTCACAGGAGCTTGCATCAATATCATTGTTTAACAAGATGGGAGGAGAATTAGAGAAATTAAGATAGAATGAGAAAAGTAATGCGGCGCCAGTAAAAGAAATATATTTAAGCCAGGATAGATAGCGAGAGTGTGTGGTTGGTTGATGAAAAACTTTTAACGCTTGTTTTTCATTGTGAGGTAAATCGAGCATTTACTTGTAACTTGTCTGGCTTATTTTTAAAAATGATTTTTAAAAGGATCTTATGGAAGTTAAATTTAAAAATTTCCAGCATAATTTTTTCTCACTCTGTACATAAAATTCTCTTTTTATGCCATCACTTTTATTTCACTTGAATCAGCAGTTTTTGTTCAGTCCTCGAATGTAGCTTTTAATGAACGTATACGACTGCAATGAGCGTGCATGTTGGTGTGACTCGAGTGTACTGATTAATGAAGCATTTTTCCGCTGACTAGTTTGAATATTTTCATTATCATACTCGAGGAAATATCACGATAAGGTCAATTGTTTAATGAGAGCACACATGCCGAGAGTGAACTCATAAAGTTTTATTTGGTAAATGGCCACGTGAGTATATCAATTTCAATTAAAACTCACCTCAGAATCACGATAACACCGTCGAAAACATTGAAGCCATTGGAGATGTACTTAAATGGCCCCTCCGCAATAATCTTGAGCAGCATCTCGACGGCGAATATGCCAGAAAACACATAATTGCTCATTTCGACAATGGCTGTTAACTCTTCCGGTTGATTATGATACTCGATGCCCATTGAGAGGGTGTTAATTAAAATTGCCAGTAAAATGCCTTGTTGGAAGTACTTGTGATCGACGAGACGCTTGATGTGCTTACGAATGAAGTGGCAAATCTTCGAAATGACCTTATAGCATGTGATGAATGCATGATAGACACGCGAAGTCTCCTTCTCTAAATCCTCACTCGATTGATGCAACTGATGCTGATGATACTCTTGAGCGGCATAATCGAAATTCTGCTGATAGAGCTCGAAGCAGCATGAGAAGTCTTCCGTCGGCGTAAATTCGTTATTATTATTACAAGTGTTATTGTTATTTCTCGTGAGCGTGGAATAGAACGAGTCGAGTGTGGCTTGTCCGGTTGGCAGTGCCGCGGAAAAAGCAACCGATAAAGCCAACAATTCTTGGCACGTCATGGCGTCTGTTAAGTTAAGCTCCGAAAAGTCGTTGAGGTTGTTTGTTACTGAGTTGATGGCATTATTGTGGGGTAAATTGACCTGCAAATTGAATAAGAAGAAAATGAGCAATAAAAATAACATCGAGAGTGAAAACGAGTTGAATAATTTACTCTCGAAATAGTTTCGCCATGTCGTGACTGAAAATCATTGTCATTTTGCTGATTTTTCTTATTTTTTTCACTCAAAACGACATTTGTACATGACTTTAACCTCCTCTTTTTTGTGTGTGTCTTTCTTCTGATGTGGCATTGGACTTTTACCACTCCCCCCACTAAGAGATAAGTTTTTGTGGGTTTCTTTCTACTTCTTCGAACATTAAACAAATTAATTTACAACTTTTGTGTAAGAATTTTATTGAAACGTGTTGATTGGCAGAAATTAAACGGACAAGAAAAATTTAAATTTACGAAAAAAATATTTTCTTCCTCAAAATCAATGCTTTAAAATCTTTTTTCCCTTTAAAATCCTCTACGGAATTATTTTGAGATATTTTATCGAAACTTTTCCTCCCAATTTCCATATTTAATCTTCATTGAAACGAAATAAAATGGTTTGCGTATCCTTTTAATGGTCAGAGTTGGATTTTACCTTCCCTGAGGTTGTTTGAAGACACAATCATATACACACAAAAAGAAAATACCTTTTTATAAAAAATGCTGTGCGACCAACTCGAATAATTTAAGTATGTTTGTATGAGTCAGAGGAAAAAAATTAATTTATGGTGTGAATTTTATGCTAAATGCTTGTCATGTTCTCATGCGCATCAGCTGTATTACCACAATTATCTCGTTTACTTGCTCATATGACATTGCGGAAATGTTACAAAACTTTATCAGGGAGGTACTCACTTGCCATATGCCCTCGCCCGTTTGTGTCATTTTTTCGGCTGATAACGTATTCTTGTCATTCGGCGGCTGCTCGATTTTTGGTGGCGTATGGAGGATTACTAGCTCGTTGAACATCACAGATGATCCGCGTCTTTTTGTCGACGTTGGAGGACTCAACAAACTTGAACTTGCTGAATTCTGTTTGGAGAATTTTAAATTGATATCAAATTTAATTTAAAATAGACAGATGATGTAAGTGACATATAAAGAATTTAATGGATGGAAGCTAATTTTTAAAAACTTTAGAAAACTTAAAAATCTTTATAAAATAGTTTTTTTTACAGAAATTTCACATAATTCAACTCAATTAGATTATTTTGAAAAAATATGCTAAAAGGAAAATATCAAAAAAGGAATAAAAGGCAAGCGTGTGTGCCAGTGCTTGAATCAGTGATAGAAAAGCGTAACTGGCAAGAGACACTCACGTTTCCATAATCGTTGTCAGCGACAGAAGCAACAGCGGCTATTGAATTGTTTGCTATTTTTAGCAGAAGCATTTTTTGCTTCTCATCCATTGTCACACTCAATGTATTATTAAGCGACTGAATTTCCGAATTGTCTGACAGAATATCGTCGTGATTGCCATTGTTCAATGGTGCCGCTTGTACGCTGTTGATTTGATTGTTCGACGGCTTCGATTGTTCTTGAAGATTTGTCAATTTATTGGCCGAGCCTCGGTTAGCGCCGCAGTGATTGCTCAGCATCTTCGGACATTTTGGATGATGGCAGCGAATTTTTTGCGGCGAAAAGAGATTATCGGGTGTGCGTGGTAAAAGACCTTCTTTGCGCTGTTGATATTGATACCTGTACGCCCGGGCATTGGAATGATTTATGAGAGAATAAAAAATTTATTGCAAAGATGAAACGAGTGGAAATCTTGTGAGGGCGTTGGGATGGAGTGAAAAATACGGAATTTTATTTACAGCATGTAACTTTCACATCCCTCCGCCCTCCTCATACATAAGGCATTTCATATCTCTCTCTGCTTTGCTCTGTTCTACAAAAAAATATGCAATCACTAAACAAATGCGGAGAGGATACAATGAACACTGTTGGAAATTTAACACAGAAACAATAAAGTGAATTATTTGATATTAAAGCGGTGGAGATGAAATCAAAAACTTCACCAAAAAAAGCTTTTTTTCACACAGAAAAAAAGAAAGAATTCTAATTCTGATTATTGCTAATTATTAACATTTTTCAAATTCTTTTCCAACAGTGTCTGCGAGCTGTGAACAATTTTTATTCTCATGATTTAATTTTTCATACTCATAAATTATTACGGATATAAAGGAAAATATGAAAGTCAAAGAGAGAGAGAAAACGGAAAGAGAAAAAAGGAGTCTGCGACTTGGACACCGCACAATAATATGCATATTAATATGCACAATAATATGCATATTAATATGCTAGAAAGTATGCATATTAATATGCATATTTTAGAGTTGCATATTATTGTGCATATTAATATGCATATTATTGTGCATATTAGTATCCAACTTTAAGAATATGCACAATAATATGCATATTAATATATTTATTTTATTTTTGATTAACGCGAGAACTATGGTAAGGACGAAAGCTGCGCTGTCCAAGTTGAAAGAATTGGTTATGCGTTAGCCACTACACAAAATTTTTAGAGAAGTTCCTAAGAAAAAATTTTGTAAAAGGGAAATCGTATTACAGTGCCTGAAAAATCAGAGTGATGATAGAACACTAAAAAATTCATTAAAAAGTAGGTTGCAGAATTTCACAGAAATTCTAGAGAAAAAAAAGTCTCCAGTATTTTTCCAAAAAACGTTCTCCAAAAATTCTGGAAAAAAATATTTTCCAGAATTTTTCAGCTTGGACCAACGCAAACCAGCGCAGCTTTCTTCCTTACCATAGTTCTGGCGTTAATCAAAAATAAAATAAATATATTAATATGCATATTATTGTGCATATTCTTAAAGTTGGATACTAATATGCACAATAATATGCATATTAATATGCACAAAAATATGCAACTCTAAAATATGCATACTTTCTAGCATATTAATATGCATATTATTGTGCATATTAATATGCATATTATTGTGCGGTGTCCAAGTCCCGCAACCTAAAAAGTTATTAAACATTATCGCATGCTTATAAGCTTCATTTTTTTGGGTGAAAATAATAAAAATTTAATTTTCTTTTGCTCTTTTCTAATTCAATGAATTTTATTTCGGCAGAAAAAGGAATAAAAAAGGGATAGCAAAAAAAGAAAAGTTGCTGGGAATTTTTTTAAATAAAAATAATTTTACCAAAAACTTCTAATAAAAGTTGAGCCACAAATTTCACTATAATTTTTTAGCTAGAACCTAAGTGAGTACAAATAAAGGATAGAGAACGATGTTGTATCATGACTTGTTTCACCGACATAATCCATGATTACAACATACATGAAATGTTTTGTAAGAAGCATTAAACAATTATTATTTTTTTAGATGTGTATTTTGTGTACATGTAAGCATGTAGCACAAACAGCATCTGTAGGGGGCAAAGAAAAACAGCAAGATCGCAAACAAAATGTTTAATGTGACTCGATGAATATTTTAAAATAACAAATCCTCAAAATAAAATATGGAAATCAGATGTTAAAATTTTTCGAAAAAAAATCCAAAACTGGAAGTGTGTCAAATATTTTTGAGTTGCACCACATTTTGTGAAGAGGATTGAAACTGTCCGTCATGAAATTATGACGCTTAAACAGCAGTAGAAAAACCGCATAAAATAAATATTTAAATTTGTTGATTTTGAACTTGGTATTTACATCCTTTTGAATTTATAAAGAATTTAAAGAAAAATTCAAATTTTGTAGTTTAATGTTTAAAAATTTATGTGGGTCGAAATTGACTTTAATTAGAATTATTTAAGGGATTGACTAAAGTGAATTTTATATTTACATAATATACAAATTGACCTTTTAATACTACTTGCAAAAATAACAAAAATTAAAATCCTGAACTTTATTCAAAATTTTTCTAATTCACTTCTTTTTATCAAATCTGAATAGTAGCGAAAAATTTTAATGAACACATTTGCATTCACGGTGAAGATGAGAGTTAATTTTCATAAAAATTTCAATCGAGTTCATAATTTCTAAGAGTTTATGAAAGAGAAAAAAGAGAGTTCAAGTTGTGGAAAGAAGAACAAGAAGTAAAGAAAAATTATAAAAGCTTTTGCAGGCGAGAATTTTCATTTCTTTCTCGCATTTGAAAATAATTAATTTGAGAGCGTTTAATCACACGATAAATTTTCTAAGAAGAGAGAAGAAAAGGAAGCAAAAGTTGTTTCACATGTAATTTTTCCACAGCATGATAACAAAATTATTAAAGATTTTAAATCGCATGCAAACAGGAAATTAAAAAATAATTTATTTTATACTTTTGTGAGCGCTTCCAAATTACTATAATTTTTTATTTGCTTTTGAGGCATTCACTAGGATTTTTAATAAAATATTTGTTCTTTATTAATTGACGCTTCAACACGTGTCTGAGTGTAAAGCTTCGTATATGTGGAAAATTTCTCTTTTTTTCGTGTATCAGTTTTTTTGGTGAATGTTGGGGAGGCAAAAGAAAAATGGAAAATAATGAAGTATACAAGAGTTCTTCTCGGTATTTTTTTGCTGGCAAAAATTAAAAGCTTTCTCTCTCATCTCGTTCTATTTTTGAAGTGTGAAAAATGAACTCACTTAGCGGCGACGATGAAAAAAAGCTTTTGAAAATTCTCCTAATGAAGTTTGCTGCCTTTGAAAACTCTCGAGGCGTGAAGCGAAAAAATCTCGAGGAAAATTCTTTAATAAACTGACTTTATTTCAAGTAGTTTTTAATCTTAATTTTTTAAAGTGTTGAGGTTCAAAAGTTTCTCTAATTAAATTTAAACTTTTACAACTTCATTTATGAAATTAAAATAAATTTTTCGAACACACTGATTGAAAAGTCTGAAGTAACTTCTGGTAAAAGTTCAACCCCAACTTCAAATTAAATTTCCATAATTGATTAAATCTCAAATTTCTCCATCTTAAATTTTTAAAACCCAGTCAGATCATCAAATATTGATTTTCTCAATTTTTACAGTATCGATGCTCAATTTTTTGTTGAAATTCATTCGCAAATTTTCTTCCTAACTTCTTCTTACGCTCGTTTTATATTTCATGAGATTGGATCTCTTCTTTTTTGGAGTTTGTTTACACAGCTTCCTCCCCATATTTTTTTTTGCTGTCGGCAATTATTCTTTCATCAGGAGTGCACTTTTCCAATTTTCACAACTTTTTTTTTCATTACGATGCTTGAATTCAATTCAATTAGAGTGATTTCATTGATGAAAGTTTGCAACACCTTTGAATTGAATTATGTGCAGAACAATAGGGGGAGAGGTGGAGAAAGTTTAAAATGTTAAAATCTCTCAAGTTCATGAGTGAAAACTTGTTTAAAAATAATTGCTTCAGGGATTTAAAAATGGTTGAAAATTTTCAATGCAACTTAAATTTTATTTCGAAATTCCTCAGTTGCTCAGATCAATTTAAAAAATAAAAATTTCATAGAACGAGAGAGAAAGAAGAATTCCATTAATCAACTGATAAATTGTGAAGGTTTAAATTTCATTGTTTATATTGACTGTCGATTGTTTGCTAAAAAAATCTATATTTGAGTTGAGGAAGAATAAAAACTATGAAGAGGTGGAGAGAAAGAACTCATTCATGTATTTTTGTTTGATACTCAAGTCATTGAAATTTTTTTTACAAATTAATTTTTAATTTTTGAAACTCAATAAATTAAAAAGAAAAACTAAAAATTTCTTTCTTTTTACTATTCAGAGATTCGAAAAAATATCTTCTTCTTCAATGACTTGAGTGTCCATAAATTCGATATGAAAATCATATTATGATTATTTTTCTCTAATTAATTAAGTGCAAGGTCAGAACAACAACACGAACGATTAACTAATGCATACTTATACAATCGTAACTTCTTAATCAGTCGCCGCTTGAGACGTCTATAAAGATGTGCTATGTATTTTACGATCTCAGCGTAGCACGTTGTCGGCTCCGAATTGTTGGTGCTTGACGCCAGCGTCGACGAAGATGTAAAGCGAGCTCGCTCTTGTCTCATTCTTTCCATTTCACGCTTTTTCGTTTCGGAAAATTGAGTTGCAATTACGACCAAGCACAAGTTGATCATGAAGAAGGAGCCAATCTGGAGGAAGAGAATGCAATTAGCAGCTAATTCAATTAAGACTTAATGATATTTCCCACTCAAACCACTTAAAAACTTTATGGTGAAGCTCGGATTTTTTTCGTGCTCGAGTAATAAAAAAAGTTTACACAGAAAAAAAAGGAGCTTTTTCTTTATAATTTCTTCCGATGCCCTCCGGCCTAAAGCGGAAATTGAGGGATAATCGGAAAAAGGATTTTTATTCGGTTTGGACATAATCATAATAATAAAATGCCCAAGGAAATCATTTTTAAATGCTTTCACGCTCACAAAAAAATTTAACCCTTTTTTTTCAATAGCATCAGATAGAAAATTTACATTTGATTTGATGCCATGATTTCCACACGAGTAACTTCTTTTTAATGGTAAAAAAAGATCGAAAAAATAAGCGAGCGGAATTTTTTAAAAATTAACTGAAGAATTTTTAAATCATAGAAAGTTCATCCCTTGCCTCGAGCATCTTTTTGTGTCTTCATAAAAATCTTCGCAGTTAATAGCGTAAAAATTGAGAATCATTTTGGCATTACGAAAGCACTTTCGAGTTATTTCAATGTAAAAATCGCATAAATTCTTGTCTCACGCAGTTTTCATGCTTGCATGTAAGTAAAAATCTCAACACAGTCGTACGCGCTTAATAATTCCTTAGATAAATCAAGTTTTATGGCGAGGGAAATTTTTGCAGCCGATGTGAACGTCACAATCATGGTTCAGCACTTTTTTATTGCTTCACGCTCCTTGTGAGTGAGCTCGAGCGTGAAAAAAGGTGAAATTTGTTAGCATAAAATTTATTCGAGGCTATGAATTTATGAACATTTAATTTTATAATTAAATAACTTTTCCCTTAACTCGTCGACATGATTAAAATCCAATTTGTCTTCATCTATGAGCTTATCGAGATAATCGACTATGTAATTTATAATCTCAATTTACCCGATAAAAAAATCATAAATCTCTATCTATACTCACCACAATCAATAAAACGAAATAAATCCAATCCCAAAAGCTGTGAGCATCCTGAACGTAGTACATTATGTCAGTCCATCCTTCCAAACTTTAATTGAGAAATTTTTATTTTTGAATCTTTAATAAATTTAATTTTAACTCACCTTATAACCTAAATCCAGAGTGAAAATTGTGGAATAAAAATTATTTTTAGATTTTTTAAAGAATTTCATTGAATCAATAAATAAGTGAATCCAAACTAGAGAATAACCTGTGGATATAACAACTCTCGTTTATTGAGATTTATACCCTAATTTGATCAATGGGAAAAAAGTTTCTTTCCGTTCTTTTCTCTCCTTTTTTGCCTTCATACTTTTTTCCTCCTCTCGTGTTTGCGGATTCAATTTTTAAGCTCAACAGATTTACTATGATTATCACTTTATTCGTATTGAGTCGAAGGATGAGATTTTTAAATTTATTTTATTGCAAGCAAAAAGTACTTGCTATAATATTTATATGATTTAAAGTAGATTTTCCAAGTGAGCTATTGAAGCTTTTGAATTTAAAGCTTTTTAAGATTTGAGTTTTAAAAAGCTTAAAAATAAACTTTTTAAAAAATCAAAATTTTAAAATAAATTTTTCAAAATAATAAAAATGCGCTGCTATCACCCCCATAAAATCAACAAAATTGGGTCATTCGAAATATTTTCAATTCAACTCCGAACATACAGAAAAACTTCAATCTGTCTGATGGCAAAATTTTCAATTGAACCATGAAGGAGAAAGTGGAAGGAAAAAGTGATAAAAAGAAACTTTATCCTTCCGTCTTGCGGTGGATGCTCATGGTTAGAGTTTCTCACGGGTAACCCGGGTACGGGTATACCCGGGTATGCCCGTCAATTTTACTACCCGGGTATACCCGGAAAATTGCTCTACCCTTACCCGGGTAAAAATTAAAAAATTCGAAAAAAATTTCTTAATTTTTTTTGAAAAAATCTTCCTCCATAACTGCTTTTTATAAGTTTTGTGTAAACCAATACCTGAAAATGTTTTGTTTACAATGAATTTTATCACTTATCAAAACTACATGACTTAAGAAGGTAGTTTACCTATATAAATTTAGATTCGTTTGTGAAATTTTTTAATTCAAAAAAGTATTTTGAAACATCAAGTGCAAGTGCAACAAAAAAATAGCCATGAGAAGACTCAAACAAAGATCTCCAATTTTGGACCGATTGTTTAAAGCTTTACTAACGATTCAGGCAACATCAGTTACTTCATAGAGGGCATTTTTAGAGGCTGGAGATATTGTAACAAAGGCTAGAACTCGAATGTCAGACCTTCACTGTGTAATGTTCCTTAAGAACTATTTCCGTTAAACTTTTTATATTTCTTTTAATCTATTCATTTTCTGTTTAAAAAAACTTTTATTTCTGATACTAAAAATGCTCTATGTAAAGATTAGCCGAAAATTTGAGTAAAAATAGGTATATTTTTTTTAAAAAAATCTTACCCGGGCATGCCCGGGCTACCCGGGTAGTAAATTTTTTTACCCGGGTAGGACAAAATCTCATTACCCGGGCATTTGAGAAACTCTACTCATGGTGGATATTATCGCACCAGCAACAACTGAAAAGCATTATAAAAGTTTTAAAAGTTATAATTACAAGAAATATGGCCACCCATGCGAGACCAATGTTGTCGAATGATATCGTGCCCTGAAAGGGATTATTTCCTAGTTGTGTACAGTTGGTGTAGTATTGATTCCAATTGACACACGATTTATCCGTCGGTATGTTGTGAGTATATGGAATGGCAGTTGCTGGAATAAAAAAATAAGAAATTCGTGTGACTTTTAACGTCTGAACGGTTGATCAAGTTTGAAGCCAATTGGATTTACGTAATAAATTGTGCATTCACCAAATTGAATCTCGAACAAATCTTTTGGTGAGTGGAGCGAAGAAAATTGAGGTGATAAATTGTGTCTCGTGTCGTGAATGAGGTAACAACCCCGCCGTGAAATTATTCTCTAATCTGTCATTCATAAAACATGGAATTACCTCACTGAGTGCGTCACACGACATTTCTTGTGTGTGCTTTTAATAAAAATTCTCCTCTCTTTTCTTCCAATCGACTAACTTTTGAGTCAGCATGCCGTCTCTCGTCTATTTTATTATATGTTTTTTCCCTTCGCACAGCGACTCACGGCAGCAAAAAAAAATTAAATTCCCAATGGCAAAATTTATTGTCAAATAAAATTGTTTGAGGTAGAGAAGGAGAAAATTTTCCATGTCAGATTAGTTCAGAAATTCGAAATGAAATTTTCTCGTTTTTCCTTCTTATTTTTTCAGCTATACCGAGAGCTCATCTGTGGATTTTCTCTTGTTTCATCTTTCGGTGAAGCGAGTCGATATCGGAACAATATTGTGTGACGTGAGAGAATTTATTATCATTTATTGGCCATTCGGGGACGGTCGAAAGCGAGAGAAAATTTTACTGATTCTCTGAGTGAAGCGAAAAAATATTTTTAATAATTTTTAACAAATTTTTAAGCTTTTATAAAATTTGAAAAGTAAACGATTTTTTCCATTTTCCATCCCATAAATATTTTTATCCTCCTCGTTTCGGCATGCATGATTAAATTGATTAAGTAACACTTTTTAGCTCTGCACTCAACTCGAACTGTTTGGAAAATTACTCGGATATTTTTCACCTGTCGCAGTCAATTTATTCCGCCCCGAAAGTCATAACTAATGGTCCTTGACCCATCACAACAATTGCTGAATACTTTTTGCATTCGCTTTCATGTGAATGACATAAATTTAATTAGACTTGACGTGAAGCACACAATTTATCACTTGAAAAAACACGAAACATTAATAAAGAAGAAAAAGTACGATTGCAACTTGTTGAATCTCCTTCTTGCTCCGTTCGCTGGTTTGGTAATAAATTTTCGAGCAATATCCATAAATATCTATGCTTTTACAAACTCACCATTGCACACTAACGGTCCTATTCGATATGGTGGTAAATTTGCGCATAAATGCATTCCAGAATCATCTGGCTTCGAGCAAATGTAGTCTTGCTCCTTTGAAAATTCATAGTAAAATGATATGCTACAAAAAAGAATGAGAGAGAAAAGTAAAAACGGGTGAAGTTGAAAAATTTCTCTTCTATGAAAAAGAAAAATTGGCTTTTTGGGAGGAAGAGAGAAAAATAATTAATTATTCATAGCATTATACAGCGACGATAAAAGCTCGCGGCCAGCCATGAAAGCCATTTTTTTCCTATTGTCAGTGAAGGTTTTTCGTTTTCATTTATTAGACATCATCTAATTGAAATTTGACAGGCTTAAGTGGAGGTTAGTTATTGACAATTTATAGTCATCGTAGAGACAGTTTGACTATTTTAGATTATGAGAAAAGAGAGCGATAGAATTAAAATTATTGGACGTTTAGAGATGGAAAATTAATTGAAAAATTTTGCTTTTAATAAAAAATATTTTTTAAGTTCAATTAATTTATTTTTGTAATTTTCCATCTCTAAGTGCGTTGGAAAAGGATTTTGGAATTTCTAAGAAGATAAAATTACTTTATGTGAAAAGTTTCACACTCATAAAGAATGTCCTTTTTGACAGAGGTGAAATTTAACTTAGGTACAAACAAGAGTGAAAAGTAATTCTTGGGTTTTTTAAAATTTACAACAAGACAAAAAATTAAAGTTTTTAAATTTATTTTTTATCCTAATCAAATTTAATCTTACCTAATCTTATATTAAATATTTCAGTCGCCAATTTAAAAAAAATCGCTTTAATTTCCTCTGTCAAATTCCACATATGTCATTTATTTTTGTGTGCCATAAAATCCATCAGACGACAGTACCAAAATTTTTACAACATTTCCAATATTTATTAGTGCATCACGCATAAACTCAAAACTCATAAAAAAGTTTTCCAAGCAAAATGTCTCTCATAAAATTTTCATTTAAACAGATTTATTTGATTGTTCTGTCAAAAATCACCTCAGAGCGCGCGTGGTCTCGAGGGCGAAATGTAAAAAATATTATTTTGATCAATTTATCGCTTTTTATATATTTATTTTTTTGCCAAAGGTAAATGTGTGAAAGAGAGTTTTCTGTTTGTTTGTGTACATTATATTTCATATATGCGATGACAATGCCGAAAACAAACAACCAAGAAAAATGTGGAAAATAAAGACATGAATGTGAATATTTGGAACAGTAGACAGTTGTGGCGACATTGTCAAAGGTTTGAGGATTTTTAGAAAATCTCAATTTTTTAAAAATTTATTAAAAAACTAACTTTTAATTGATGTAAAATAAATTTACTAAATTTTTGAAATTTTTCCCCGCTTGATCAATGAATTAAATTGAATTTACTCTTTTTACATCCGAAAATGCGAGAACACAATATTTTTCTTTCAGATGAAATCAGAGAAAGAAATCCGCAATGATATGAAATAATGGAATTGATTCATTTTTTTTATTTCATTTTTCTCGCATGTGCTCGAAAAAATTCCTTACATATTTTTTGTCGATCATAAAAGAGATTGAGAATATTCTCGTTGAGGAGAAAACAAACAATTTTATCGCACGATACTTCTATGATACACAATAAATTTCACAAATGTCGACGAATCATCGTCGAGTGATTTCTTAAATGGCACACTTGTACTATCGCATGTCGCAAATGAATAAAAGTCTCGAGGGAAATTTTAATAAATTTCACATTTTACGAATAAACAATTTTTTTTTCATTATGCGAGTTTGAAACTTTTTCACATCGAGTAAGTGAACCGTGGGATTTGTGGTTTGGTGGATTTTAAAGGAAGATGGAAGATAAATTTGCGATACAAAAACATTTACAAAAGCATTACATTGTGAACAGGATCGGTATAGTGAGAGGACAGATAAGAAAAAAGCAACATTTATAAAAGAGAAAAAGGGAATTATGAAATGATAAATATTCCTTTGAAAGTTCGTTAGGGTTTGAAAGTGTAAATTAAATGCAATAAAAGAGCTTTAAAACTCATCATTGCATTTGAAGTGGAAAATTTGGAAATTCCACAAAATTTAGTTTGAAACTTTTATAGTAAAATTTACATAAATTTATGAACTCAAAAATTTTGATAGCAGTTTAAAAAAATTTAAATCTGATTTAAAAAAAATTAATTGGCTCCAATTTTCATTCATGTAAATTTTCTTACTCAAAATCCATGTCAAAAAAATTCATTGTCTCAAAAATCGGATTACACGACAGATGAATTTCAAATCTCTTTTATAAACCAAATTGCTTCCAAAAAAATAAGCTTCATTATTAAAGCATAAAGAGAGACAGACAAGGGAGGGAGGTGAAGTGACTCGTGGAAGATTAAAAAAGCATTTTCTATTGAAAATGAGTGAAGGGAGGGTTTGAAAGAAATGAAATGAGAAGAACGTATTGTAATTTCTGTTTGAGCTGTATGGAGCTCATCTCAACATTTTTCATTCACTTTATAGCTGTCAAAAATGAAATTACAAAGTCAATTTTAATTCCATTAAATCGCCATCACTTTGAGCGCAAAATTTCTTTGAGCGAACAAACAAAATTTATTTTTCTGCGTGAGTAATTTTTGTGTAATTAATTTTTTTCTGAAGGAGATGTGTCTTTTTTGGAGGATGTGATTTTGACTGTGAATGATTAATTTTTCTTAATAATTTTTTATAAAAACATTTTGAAGCTCAAGCTATTTTTAAGCGCAAAATGATCTCAGTTCTTGAGACTCAAGCATTTTTTAAAAAACATCGAACACATAGAAAAACACATTTAGAGTAAAACATGAAGCAACATCTAAAGCTGAGGTCAAACTTTTTCCCCAAACGAGAATAGTTTTTATGGTATCAAAAAGTTTTCAGTCGACATGCACACGATAGAGCTCATCATGATGTTAATAAAATGTAAAATGTTGTGAAAGTGAAACTGAGATATAAAAAGCTTTCAATAAATAAATTTTTCCAACAAGCTCACGATGTAAGGAAAAGACACAAGAAACTATTTAAACTCAATTGAATAGAAAGTTTTATAATGAAATGCATTCAATGATAATATAAATCCTCATTTTCCACGTCTCTATTATAAAATTCCGTTATGCACTGCATGGATTTGCATACGTATCAGGGTTGAAGAAGTGTTTAAATTTATTTTTATTTAATTTTTAAAATTTTGAAAGCTCATTGAAGCTCTCAAGCTTTGAAAGCTTATAAATTTTAGCATGTTTATCAACCCTGCATAATTTTCCGTTGAACAGAAGCTGAAAACAGCATCATCTTAGCTTGCAAGCAATATGCTCATATGACAGCTCATACTGTATGAAAGCATTTTACATAAATTAAGTTAATCTCCAACATATTTCAGCTCAACATGTTTCACTCATTGCAAAGCATATCTCGTTTGACAAATAATTTAAATTAAATTAAATGCAGGTAGGATGCAAAACTCTACGCTAACCTCACAATAATAAGAAGCATTGTAATCATAATTTTGCGGTGTTTATATATCAGCCAGAGAGAATGAAAGAGAGGGAAAAGGAATTTTTATGTGGGTAGAAGACTTGAGGACGTCAATAGTAAAAGTGAATTATGAAAATCTTATTTATTGTATTTTGTTGTTTCTCTGACGATATTACATAAGGAAAAATTATATTCGTGATCTACTTTTGATATTTTTAGAGAGATCTAAGAGGGAAAGTAGTGATATGGTGATTTGGTGGGGTGTAAATATTTATATTGATAAAATGTGAATATGAAAATAATAAAAAAATATATATTCAATAATGAAAAACTAAAAGGCGGCACATAAATATATTTATGACTAGTTCTAATATTGTTTTTCTGATATGGAATTTTATGCCTTACGAATTCACACGAACTCGAACTCGAAATTCATCTGGGATCCTGAAAATGAGAATGGAATTCAACAAAAAAAAGAAAGAAAATATGTTTTGGTATTTTTCTGATTGTGTTTGAATTTTTTCTTACATACATAGAACAAATTTTTTATGTATTATGGAATAAAAAAGAGTTTTTCTAATAATGATAATCAAAAGGATAAACGTAACAATCAGTCAGTCACTATATATGCAATATATGTAAGAGGAGAATAAAAAAAGATTGAACTGGCCGGAAATGAGAAAACGGCGGTTGAAATTTTCAAAACTGCTAGAAAATATTAGTAGCTTTTAAAATTTTCTTTTAATTTAAAAAATTTCATCAATTTAAAATTTTCCAGCAGTATCTAAATCCACCATTTATCTCTTCCTTCCGGACAGCTCAATAAAAGAGATGGGAAGATAAGCGTAAATGTAAAAAATAATATTCTATTCAGCTATGAATTTAATATCCTTCGTTTCTAATAAAAAAATCCTTTCTCAAAGCGTCTTGAAAAATGATTTTCTTCGTTCGCCTTGTTCCACACATAGTGGCTGAGCAAGAGAAGTGTGAATGGAAGAAATGCAACAAGAGATCGTGCGGGGAGGCAAAAAAATATTCTCAAAGGTTTTCACGTCACGTCTTTGAGCAATTTTCTTTCAATTTGTTTTCCCTACAAACAGATGAATCAAAATGTTATTTTTCCGTTTTACTCCGCCTTCTCGATTTTTACTGTTCATGTATTCGTTATCCATATGAACTTATGTTCTCATGAGCTTTATTATAATAGTTATAATAACCATGTGTGTGTGCCTTAAATATTTTTTTCATTTCACATGGACATTTTCTGTATTTAGATTAAAGATTTTCCTTCCCCATTAACATTAATTGTCTCGAGGCATTATATGAGGATAAAATAATCATGAAGCTGGGTCGATAATCTTTTCCGCATACCATTTTATGAAATTTTCTTCATTTTTGAAAGTTTAATCTTTAATGGTGGTATTAAGGTAGAATTATGATGTGCTTTAGAACTGAATTGCGGAGGAGTAAATTCTTAAAAAATTTCAAAAATTACATTATTTAATATTCTAAGAACTTTACAAAGCAAATCCATTCTAAATCCTTTCCCATCCAGTCACCAACTATAACAATTTTAATCTGTTTGATGTTAATCTTCACAACATTGCTGGCGTACTTAAAAAATTTTAATAGACATTAACTTTTAAATCTCTCCGTTGGGTGCATAAAATTTTTTAAATATGATCTCATGAAAATTATTCCCTTGAAAATTGCTCATGTGACTGCCTCTGAAGAAGATTGTGTGGCGAGAGAATTATTCAATGAATTATGTACCGAAGGAAAGAGAGAGAGGGAAATGGTGGAGAAAGTTATTCAGGAAATGAGGCTGGCTTTTAGCATCCAAAGTCAGCCTTATTTATCGCCATAAGCCACTCGAGTGAAAACAATGCTGGCGCGGTTGTTGATAGTTTATTTGTCATCCTCTTTTCTTATGGCGCTTATGCTCATGTATGTGAAAATTTAGTTTAACCAACATCTACGGCATCAGCATTGAAACTTGTGCTTTTGACACAATCTCATAAGTAATTATTTCCATTTTCTCTTTCTCATTTCAGTGAGCACAAACAATATGTGAAGAATACTTAAACAGATTTATGACTGAAATGATTTTGAATGTTAAAAAAATTTAACGGACTTTTTTAATTAAATTTTTTTGATGCAGAGGAAATTCAAAATTGTCACAAAATGTTTCCAGTTTCTTATAAAATTTATTGGATGCTGATGATCATGACGGCAGCAGGAGGTAAATGAGTGTATGCTTCTGCTGTGTATGTTCGGATTATCTGCCTTAATTTTGCCTCTCCATGCTTTCAATGTTTATTTACACAAAAGAACAAAAATCCTCAATGGCTTGCGTGACGTTGCTCGGGTAAAAAGCTTAAGTAAAAATTTCTTTTGTTTATGTATGCTCAACCGAAAAGGAAATAATTAGTTTTTGCACGACTAAACGAACCCGAAAAAAAACTGTTTTCTTTACCTCGACTCATGAACGGTTAAAAGATTCGACGGATGAATTATTTATTTGGTGTCACATTTCTCGCTATTTTCACACCTTTCTCTCTCAGCCACTGCTTTTCGTAAGTCGTCTGCTGTCTAATGTTTCTAATGCTTTTCTAAATTATGAGTGGAACATTAAAGCGACACGCGTATCGAATGAATTATGAACGTGCGGGATTAGGAATAATTTTATGTACAATTGAAGTCATCGACTTTAATATTTTACGAGCTCTGTGAGGGAGTGAGAGCTCTTTCATTGTGTGGCAGCTTTTCGAAAAAAAAGAGAGCTCATTTGAATAAGGTGCTGATGGATATTGCCAATTGCCATTCGAGAGAGACGTGACGAAAATTACTCAGGATCAATTCAATTTTGTATGATTTTTTTTTATTGGTCCTTACACACACATCACAAGTGTTCTCTTGCGTCATAAATCAATTTTTCTGATTCATTCAGATCAGGGAAAAGTTTTTTGATAGAGAAATAGTTAAGAATAGAAAATTTCTAAAAATTGTGGTTTTAAAAAAATCACAAAATTTTATTGAAAAAAAATTGATGGAAATAAATTTTATAAAAATCACAAAATTTTCCAATCAAACTCATTTTTCTTTCAAAAAGCTCAATCCTATCCGAACTATCCTTCGATGCTTCATAAAATGAGTTTTTGATTCGATAAAAAAAAGATAGAGAGAAGAGATTTAGAGATAGATTGTGAATAAATCAAAAATCAAAAATGCTCACAAAAAATACAAAAACAGTTGCAAACTTTATCAAAAAAAAATTGGTTTTAGCAAAATAAAAATGAGCGTGTTGAGGAAAGCAAAAAATCATCATCATTGAAATATAAATAAATTTAAGGTTATGGTTTTCAAATCATCTTTTTTGCTGCCAAAACACGGAGCATTAGGAAAAGAGAGAAAAGACTAAAAACACAAGAAAAAAATATTGAGAAAATATCGGAGAACAATTTTTAGCATTTGCAGGTAAATGAAGCAGTCAAAAGCCAGAATACAAAATAAATTTGCATAAAAAATTTCAATTTTCCGAGGTGTCAACTATGAGGGGAAAAAATTGCGCATATACAGAGCGAAGATAAAAAGGTAACAAAATTCAAAAATTAAACTGAAATGCATTCACAAGAGAGAATGCAAAAGAAGCTGAAATAATAGCATTGTGCACAATAAAATAAAAGAGATTCTATTGTGTAGCTGTTGGCAATAATTAAAAACATTTTTATCTTTGAGAAAAAAAAATCTCAACTAGCATTTTCAAGCTCATTATTTAAAGAAATTTTTAATCTAAATCTTGGAAAGTTTAATGTGGTTTAATGCAATGAACATTCAAAAAACTGTTTTGGTCAAACTTAACGTGAAGGGAAAAATATGTTTACAATTAAGTGAAAAAAATAGGAAAATTATTTTGTGGGAAAATTTTTTTGGATATTTTTCTTTAAAATAGAAAAGTTTAATTTAAAATTTTCTATTTTTTACATCCCTCTAAAACTTTAATGAAACCATCATAAACTTTTCATTTCTTTTTCAACATTTTCATCAACAAAAATATTTAAATTCCAGAAAAAAAATATTTTCTCGAGCTTGAGGGTGTTGGATGATGCTAGATGAAAAAAAGAAAATAAATTGCTGTTTTTCTCGTGAAACTAAATTGAATTGAGTACAAAAAAGCGGAGAAGCGCATAAAAAGTGAGAAGAAAAAAAACGTAAAAAATGAGGAAGAAATATTTTTTGTCAAGTTTTCTATTGTTGGATATTTTTATATATATATGGCAATCTTCAAGTGGTGTGAAGGGGGCAACAGAATGTGTGACGAAATGAATTTTTCTTGCAATTGTGTCTTTCTTTTCTCATATAAAATAATTTGCTGCTTAAAGGACCATTTAATTAATAGCACTTGTCACCGCCGCGTCTTAAACAACTCTCTCGAGTTTCTCTGTGCATGATATATTTTCGCGGGCGCTCTGCAGTGCAGTAGAAAAGCTTAAAATTTTTTTTTTCTTATTCTTTACGACATCCGAACGTTGATTGTCCTTTCTCTCCATCCGCCGAGTCGTGTGTACACCTTTAATTCAAAAAGATAAAGTGGATGGAAAAAGGTCGCTTTTGTGATGCGACACGGCGCTCGATGGAGAGGAGAGAAAAGGAGAGTGAGGAAGGTCCGAAAAAGGCTAAACTTTATTTTCTAAGTATTTTCTTGTTTATGACGGACAAGAAGGAAAAATTTTTTAGATGGGGATTGAAAACTTTTAAAGATGCTTGATTATGAATTAATTAAGAATTTTTTTGTAAATTATTTTTAAAATAAATAACACTTTAAAAAGTTTTCATCCCTTTTTTTATCGTGAAGTTAAAATGAAATTTATAAGTGAGAAAAGTTTATATTTTCCTTTGCGTTGTTATCATTTTCTCCGCTAAATTGGCTTGAATTAATTTGTTAAATTAATTTTCGTAAAAGAGAGAGAAAATTTCTCTGCAAATTTTTTCCGTCAATAAATTAAACTCAAAAATAAATTTAATTTAATAGAAGAAGAAGAAGAAATTTATATGTACATATAAATAGTTAAACATATAAATAAATTCACAAAAAAATGATATAAATAAGAATGGAATGTACTCACTCGGGCTTGGGTACGCCATCGGGTAATTGCAAGACGCAACGCTGTCGAAGTATTCCTAAGGCGATTTAAGAGAGAAATTTTTCCTTTCTTCTCGCGATTTTATTAATTAAGCAATTACCTTCCCACAACTGAACGCCAATTATTCCGAAAATGAAGAAGACGAAAAAACACAGAAGCAGAACATTACCGAGCATCGGCAATGTATCGAGCAATAACATCACTAAAATTCGCATACCTGAAGAGAGCGAGATAACAATAAAAATTAATTTTAATTTTAAAGTAAATGTAAACAGAGCGATAATTAAATTTAAGCGATACAATCTCGATGGGGAAGCTAAATTTTGTTGAATCGATAAAATTTCACGTCGAGAAATTCTCAAAGAAATTAAGGTACTTAAGGAAGATAGCTGTAGATTATTGCTTTCTTAAACGTTTGAAAATTGTTATTTTTTCCGAGGTAATTTTTATAAATTTGAATTGTTATTAGAGTCATGAGGTCGATTGGGCTTAATTTAATTATTTCAATTTGAATAACTCTTATTGGTTTTTTAAACTTGTTTAATTTAGTTTAGTACATAAACTTTAGAACATGGTCTAATTTTCTTCTCTTGTAATTTAAATTCAAAATGACCGTTAAACATCTCACTCGAGTCATAAAAATAAATTTCAACTTACTAGGAATTCGATTAATGGCTCTCAATGGTCTTAGCACTCTAATAGTTCTGATAGCGGTTAAATTTAAATTCTCAACTTGTAAAAAGTATTCTATAGCACCAGACATCACGATGAAGAAGTCCAAGCGATTCCAAGAGTCCGCCAAATATGTCCGTCGACCCCAAACACCCATCGCAATCATTTTAATTGTCATTTCTAGTGAGAAGAATGCGAAAATCACATCGTCGAATATCTGCGAGATTAAAAAAGGTTAAATAAAGTTGAGTCTGTTCTGCATCAGCACCTAATATTTGCTTTTGCATAAAATTATCATAAAAAAGTGAGAGCTTTATGACGATACTTTTACCTCCATGCTGCAGCATTCAACTTTTTTTCTATCAAGTGTAATACGATGACAGTATGAAAAGGCAATGTGAAGGTAAAATTGGTATCATGACTCGAAAGTTTTCTCTCTCTTGCTCGTACGACGTGACTGGCATTTGTCCAATAAGAAGATTAATCAAAGTATTTTCTCGTGTGCCTTCTTATTCTTGCCAAGAATTTCGAATGAAAGTGCAACAAGTTTAAAGAGATATAAATTTACTCACCTGAAGAACTTTACATCGACTCTTTTCGCATTGATCATCGACGCAAGGCTGAAACATGCCGAGGGTTATGCAATTGAGGAGAATCACAAGCATCGACACGCGCTCGAACCACGTATTTAGATGAAAATAAAATAAAACATTGAGAGAAATTAAATTAATTGCTTTACGTCTGTGTTTTGTGAAGAGGATTAATTGAAAAATTTTAGCGAGTAAGGCCGAAATTTATGGGAGACTCTTTATCGTGGAAAATCTTTTTAATTTTCCATGTTTTTCCATCTTGTTTCGATGTGGCACTAAATGGTTGTAAATATCAGCTTTAATTTTGTCGAGATAGGAATTTGTGTCATGAGGTGATGAGTTAGGGTGAAACAAATTTGAGCATTCAAAAATATTTAGGGTTGATGACCCTTAATTCAACTAATTTTAAAGCTGTTTTTAGAAAAAATTCCTTGACTTTTCCCATACAACATTCGATAGAGGCTCGAAATGAAATCTTAAACCAATAAAACTGAGATATGAGATTTAATTAGTAGAAGAGGAAAATAAATCGGTAAAAGTTTTTTCTTCTTCCTTTAATTCCACTTTCAAGCTAATAAAATACGAAGTAGCGTCCATTAAGTGTATTCATGGCGCTCGAACTGGCATCTCTTTAGCTCCTCAACAAACAATGAAAAGTGTATACATTAAAATATTTTTCCTTCTCCTCTATTAAAATGATAAATTGCTTAAGTTTTTTCTGCGTCTCACATTTTCCAATTTTCATGAAAAAGAGGCAAATTGAATAAGTGGATAATGATATTTATGGCAAATTAAGACGCGTTTCATGTACACAGGCGTGACTTACAAGAAGGTTGTTCGAAATTCTTTTGAAATTTAAATTTTTCTTTTATTAAACTTGTGAACCAGAGTTTGTATTAAAGACTTTAGTTTTTCATTTAAAATATAACCAAAATTATTCAAAAATGTTTAACAAAAATTAATTTTTAGGGATAAACCTTTGTCAAAAAAATTAAATCTTTAATTTCTTTAAAATTAATTTTTCATTAATTTTTAAATATTTTTTCAAAATCCCACAAGATATTTTAATTTCTTCTTCAAATTGCCATCATACATATCCTCAAACCCTCATTTATTCACTCCCTAACAAGCTACAATGAAAAAGTAAGGCAAAAGTCGTTTAAGAAATTCCACACGTAGGAAAGTTGGAAAGAATGCATTTAACAAAAACGATGTGGAATCTCGCTGAAAAACTTTTTTTATTTTCGCCGCCTCAACATGTCATTTACGAGTATGACGGAAGGAAATTCTTCACCGCGTAATGTGAAACATAAAAAATTTCTCGTGATTACTTTCGGCTGTAAAACTGTGCGCGCATATTGTGTTTGTATACCAAATGGAATTTTGAGCTTGAAAGTGCTTTTACGATTATTGTCATTCGGCCTCATTATCATATATTTAAATACGCCAGACATCTCTCATGCCACAATTTTAATGACCATAAATTTCCAACTTCAATATGCCATTAAATGTGTATGTGCGATTACCAGATCGATATGATCGTACTCAAATGGAATGGATTCAAAACATTTGCATATGAGAGTGAAACAAATTTAAGTGGGCAAAAAAAGTACATTTTAAAAAAAAAAAGTACGAAAGTGTGGATTATTTCACGAAAAAAAAAAAAAAATAAAAATTTAAATTTATAAAAATTAAATAAAAAAAAAAGAAAAAAAAAAATTTGAGGAATTAAAAAAGGAGTTAAGAAAAAAAAAGGGAATTAAAGGGAAAATAAGAATAAGGAGCATGTACATTTTAAATCAATTTTATTTTTAATAAAAACAAACACTATTCAAAATGGCATGCGATTTTTAATTTTTAGAGTGTCTGCGGCACAAAAACCGCAGCAACTTTTTTTATGTTCTCTTTTTAACCCAATGATAATCACCCAATTTAACTCCCACACAAATTTTATTTTAAAATTACCTAGATAAGCATTTACTTTGGTTAAGTTTGTGGAAAATTGCACGTGAATGGCATGAACGAGAGATTGAAAAAATTAATTTAATTCGCTATCATTTTTCACATTTTTATTTTTTCACGCCTCGCTCTCGCATGGCGCTATGTAAAAAGGAAAAATTTCGCGCGTTCTACGGCATCATTTAAAAAAAACGTGTGAAATTGTGAATCGAGAGTAAAAAGCTCGAGTACATTTTTCATGTTTTATGTTCTCGCACATGAGACATTTCCCTTGTGAGATTTAGCAAAGTAGATTTCGAAGTATTTACGTTAATTGAAACACTCTCGTGTGACACACAAAAAACGAAGATTGCAATCGATTGGAAATACTTTTTTCAACTCTGATAAAGCGGAAAATTTTCATTAGAAATTTAATAGCTTTTAAAGTTGTCGAGCAGGAAATTTTGAGTAATTAAGTTAAGAAAAAAAATTAGTGAATGACTTTGCAAGATTAAAGATTTAATTTTTTTGTGAAAAATGTCAAAGCTTTCTGAAATCTCAAACAAGTAGAATTTTTTTAAAACTTGGAAGAAAAAATAATTTTAAAAAGCTTCTGAGACAAAAATCTTGAGAAAGCTCAATAAATGAAAGCTTTCAAAAGTTTAATTAATTTTTTTTACAAAAACTTATCTCATTGATAAAACACAATTTTAAAGCTTTTTAAACTAAAAAATCATTTCTTTATGACAACCCAATGAAAAATGACATAATCGCCATTTCAATAGCTTTTAATTTCGCTTAAATTTTTCCGCACTTTTTCTTCACTTCGCTCGCTTCAGCGGCAAAACAATAATAAAATAGTAATAATAATTTTTCTTCTTCTCATCGTCATCTTCTCAGCATGTAATGAAGATTAATGACGAACGGAACTCTCTCTTGATTCTTCCACCGACACACACCTGTATTCCCCAATTCCCCGCAACATCGTAGACATTACAATTTGAGTATTCGACTTTATTTAAACATTCTCACACACTGAGCGTGCAGCAGCTGAGCGAAATGAGTGATGAGAAATTTTGTGCGAGCAGAGGAAATTAATTTCTATGTGCGGAATTTAGCGCCATGTGAGCAAGCAAAAATAGTTGCTTCTCCTCAGCATGAGAGATTAATGAATGCAATGACATTGGAAATTCCTTTGATGTGTCAAGAATGCTTTTACAATCGAGCGTGAAAAATATGAGCGTGAGAAAAAATTATTTTGACAAGCTATTAATGTGAAATTTGTAAAATTGTAGAATTAATTTGAAAAGCCAGAAAAATGATTTTTAAAAGGGTTTTTTGAATCCAGATGATTAATTTTATGAATGAAAAAGTGTTAATGTCAATTTATTTATAGATTAAAGTAAAAATAAACGTTAAAGTTAAGAAATAAATTTTTGGACTTGTGTAACGTATTTTAAATTTTTAAATTACGCGCACGTGGTCAACTCTAACAAAGCTCTTGTGTCGAATTTATTTCAAATTTGATTTAAAATCCAGGAATTTATCTCCTTTACAATTTAGACCTTCCTCAACTCTTTCTCTCCGCACGTCACACAAATTTAATAAAATTGTTTTGATACTTATGGATTTGTGATGAGCTGTAAACACCAATTACGTGGTCGAGCATCTTGAGCTAGATACCGAAATGAATACTCGACGAAACCGGGATAGGGGAGATTAGGTTCGCCGGACGACGTGCTTGTCGTATCATCGCCACTGCACGTGCTCGAGCCACTGTGTGGATTTACGTCACCGGACGAAGACGATAAGGATGACTTGTTGCTGTTGCTTCGTCTCAATCTGGTTCCACCACCGTTAACTCCATTGAGACTGCCACGTTTGTGTCCAGTGTCTAATGGCATGCCATAATAGCTGATATTATCACCCGTCTCACCCATTCCATAGTAGCTACTGCAATCGCTCGCTCGCCGTCGCGCAGCATTAAAATTTTTCTGTTGCGGTTGTTGTCGTTGCTGCGAGTTACTGTTCTTAATGCTATTATTTCGGATAAAACCGGCGCTATTGTTGGTGATTTTCCCTCCCGGCTGTTGAAAGTTCGTCTCACTCTCCATGTCCGATTCGGAATAAGTGTTATAATTCATGTCCGCTATTGCATTTGATTCCCTTGTCTCTAATTTGATTAGCGTTTCTATTTCTAGTCCCTGTTTTATGCTCACCCTTCAAATTATGAGGTGAGCTCTGATTTCTCGTTCGTGTTGTGATGTGTGGATATATGTGCAAAATGTGTGTTTTCTCAATAGAGATGTCGTTAATTTACTGAACACGTTTCTGCTTAATTAAGCACATTTTGGCTTCTTTTCTCCCTCATTGTTCGCTCTCTTTTTTTCTATATTTGATAACAAGATGAATTTTTGGCCTTTTTCCACTTCGAGGCGTTGTTAGTCAAGAGAGAAAGTGTGTGGCGATCCTAAAGTATATGTGCTGTGCGTTTATGTGTTTAATGAAATAAAAAAATGTGTGAACACATGTCACTTGCAAATTTGATTTGTTTTTAAACCCAAAACCCGTCAATAAAAAAAATGAATGTCTGCAGAGTTGAACATATGTTTGATGGTGGTGTAATTAAGTGGTTTGAGGTTTACGAAAGATTAATTACTTGAAGAATTTATTTATTTTTTGAAAAAAATTCACTGAAAATTTCAAAATTATCTACAAGAAAAATTGTAATAAATCCAGGAATATTTTTATAAATTTATGTTAAATCCAGGAAACTTTTATACATTTATATTAAATTTAGGAATATTAGAATTAGAATTTTTTTCTTAAATAATTTTTTAATTTTGTTCAACTCTGCACAGTGGGAAATCTAATACTGAAAATCGGCCATCAGTCTCAAAATTGCCTCAAATTAAAATTTGAAGCTTCAGAAACTGATATTAATTATCTCTAACGGTGTAAATATAATTTTGGGTCTTGTTTTAACTCCTTAAATCTTGATTCATAGTCAATGCACTAAAATGTAAATTGTGGCTCTATACTTCATCATAACTAGATTATTGAGATTTGAAAGATGATTTAAGATGGTATTTAAGTTGATTTTATGAATCAGTTCCAATTAAAAAGCCTCATTGAATTTATATAGGGGCCAAAAGTTTCCATTATGATCCTTTTTTCCAAAGGTTACTTTATATTGAAATCTTATTTATTGTAATCTTCATACAAAATCATAGAAATTAGGTTCACTTTATTTTTCAAATATCAAGCAAATAGGCAAAAATATGCAAACCAAACTAGTTGGGACTTGATATTTAAGTATCAGTCTGTAAATTCTCATATGCCGTTTAGAGTTCCGCAGAGTTCTACTAAGTGAGGAGAGCATTTAAATCGGGAAAGTTTAGGTGCAGTTTAAAGGCACTTCCAATAAAGATGCGGATACTATTTTCAATTTAAAAAAATCTTTATGCTGTTTTGAATGAGAAAATCAAAAATCATCAATCTTAGGTTCAAGTTTTGCATTGAAAAAAATTAAATGAACTTTTTAGAACTTTTAGAGGGGTCACCTTTGGAGCTTATTTATGAGAGAGCGTTGCACTTAAATCGTGAAGTTATTAGTGATTATTATAGAGCAACAAAAGTAATTTTATATACCTTTTCATAGGCAAAATAAGATATTGATTTTAGAGATTTGGCCGTTTTGACCCATTATTTTTCTCACTGTTCAACTCTGCAATTTCAAAGTAAAAAATAAAATCCCAAAAAACTGCTTACACATTTTTTTCCTTGTATTTCTAGTGAGTCTTCTATACTTAATAAATATCTGCTGTCTCGACGATTTTATTGGATGTCGTTATCATCACCATGATCTTCTATAGAAGAGACATCGCAGTAAATGAACAAAATGAACAAAGGCAGCCATCTGCAAATATCATTTTCTTTGAAGGTGTATGCAAATGTATGTATTTTTATATACTCGATGGTATGCCTCAAGGAATACACAACTGTATGATGAGTTCTGAAAAGAGAAAAGAAAAAACTGTAAGTGAAAGCTTCAATGCAGGAAGTCACTCATTTAATCTTCATGCATGTACACAACAAGCCATCAAGTGTATCAGACATGATGAAGATGAAAATGAGATGGGAAAAATATGGCAAAGAATTGCTCCAGAAAAAAATTTGATAAGCATTTATAGACTTTTAGATTGTTTTATGCAAATGTATATCAAAATTATAGTAATTGAACTCAGGAATTTTGTCCATAGTGAATTAAGTCCACAAATTTTTGAAAAAAATGTTTTAAAGCTAAATATTTTCTCTAGAAATGTTTTTCGCTCCAACTCGTGGTGATTTTGTAAAATATTTTAGAAGTTATAAATTTATTTTCCGATCGTACATTGAAGGAAATCAACTCGAGACCCCGAACATCAATAAATTCAATTTCATCGCTCAACTCGAACCCAACATAAACCCTTATTTGCCCTGCCATCATCATTTTCTCACTCATAAATTCCTTTTCCATTATTCAATCATATTTTGCAATATGACTACCGCCGTCATATACAACACATCCATGTGGAACGCCACATACAGCATAAAGTATAATAATATGTAAAAAATATGTACGTCAAAGCCGGATGAAGAGTGAGAGAGAGAAAAATGTACTTTAGCATCATCATGGTATGTAATGTATGCGCGACAGGAAGTTTCGAAAGCTGATACTACTCATGATGATTTATATGGATTTACGACATTTTTTTCTTTTTTACTCTATCATCAATTTACGTATGCTAGAGGGAAAAGACTTCACTCAACTATATTATTATAGTTTGAAAGTATCAAATATCCTCAATAAAGATGAGTTTGAATATAAATTTGACAGCTGCTAAGATGCTTGATTAATGAAGCTTTTATAATAAGATTTAAAAACTAAAAAGCTTAAATTTTTTCAACTTTATCAAAATGCATAAAACCGCACAAAAAATTCCACAAATCAACTCATTTTGTGTCTTTTTTCTCATGTCAACTCAATCACATCAAATGATTGATGATATTTTTTTGCATAATTTTTTCTGGCTATGATTTTTTTTTCTTATGGAGTGCTTTCAATCTCTCCATCAATCCTTAAATATGTGCTGTCAATTTCAGTGGTAGTTTTTTCGCTTCACAAATTTCATACATTTTTCCGCCATATGATGTTCGACCAGCATATTAACACGAGCGCTATAAAGAACTGCGGTCACGGATTAAACGCTGCTGACTTTATTTAAATCCTACACCATATTGCGTAGCGATGAATGTGATATTTCTACAGGTGACCTTATTCATCTAGCACGACGAGTGTCCTCTCACATTCATTGTGTGTATGACGATAAAATACACATACCGAGACTCGGTATATAGGAGGATGATAAAAAGCTGTATTTCCCATTAATTTTCTCTTTTTATACCTCGGAAAAAATGAGAGTTTAGAGATATCTGGTTGCGGAAGGAAGCTTACATACATATTCCGCAAAATGAATGAGTTTAAATTTTTTTTCGTGTGCAAACATGCACACATGCTATTATTTTAATGAGCTTTCTAGATTTTTACAATTTGGCATGCAAACTTTCAAAAAAAGCTTTTTAATTTTTTTTTTCAAATTTATTAAAAAGCCTTTAATCATGAAAAAAAATCTCAAAATACGTTCAACCACAAATTTATTGTTCATTGACTTTCAAAGAATTAATTTAATTAAATTACCCTCAAATTTATTCACTTTATAAATTGGCTGAAACTTTACTAAAGAAGCTTTCAATTAATTATAATTTGAAATCCACTGGAAGTGAAACTTTTCAACTAATTTAATTCATCAGAGGGATTTTAATAATTTAATTTCTCTCCCACGTGCATCGACACCAAGCTTTCAAATTGAACTCATCGATTTTAAATGTGAATGGTAATCATGATATTTAAAAACAGAATTTAAGTATTCGCCATTAAGATTGAGCTTCACAATCGCTTCATCATCATTTGGGATATGCACGAGGTAAAGTGAGGGCAAAAAAGGAGAAAAATAAAACTCAACTTTATCGTCTTTCAAGAGAGAGATTTTATTCACATTCAAAATTCAAATGATAATAAATTTGCTTCATGAAAATCGATAAAAATTTTAATATTTTTTCGCTTCAGCTTTATGGCATCATCATCAACGTTTGCTAACTTTCAAGTGAACGGACTTCATCTTATGTCTTTTTACAGTACAATGTGTTGTTAACTTTAATATCAAGCACAAAACAGTCATAGAAAAAAAGATTTATATTGATTTAATTCGGGCGCCTAAATGTCTTGATCCCGATGGAGTGAAAAGAGAGAAGAAAACTTACGGAACTGAGGCAAATTATGAACTTAAAATGTTAAAGGTTATGGGCAAAATTTCAATGAGAGGAAAAACATAAAAATTTCAATTTGGAACGACAGTGAAAAAATAAAAAAAGAGAAAAACAATTTTGGAAATGTTCAGATTTGTTTACAATTTTATGCTCGTTACAATCACATTTTTGTAGCTGTACAATGTGTGCACATATAAAATGAAAATCTGTAAAAGTTTTTCCATCTCTGTTGTGTTGAACTTGAAAGGGTTCGCAAAGCAAGCTTCGAGATTATGATTAAAAAAATTATGAATTAATTTTCAGTGAATTTTTTTTAAAATCCAGGAAAAATATTTTTTAGTTAGACAACTTCATGATTTCCACGCCCTCGATACAATATACAAAAAAGCTTTTTTGTCCAGAAATGGACAAATAACAACCACATAAAGGACTATGTTGGTAATTTTTATGAACATACAGAATAAAAGAAGCTTTTATGTCCTAGTTTGTCCCTTAAAAAATTCAAAAACTTGTCACATAAAAAATAATTTATCCTAAAAGAAACTTTTTCTTCTTCTCTTTTTTTATTGTTTTCATTGAGCACATAAAGAGCTTTTTAAGAATAAAATAAATGATAAAATTATTTTCATGTTGATTTAAAGGTTTACGATGGTAAACAGCAAATGAAAAGTTTCAATTGGATTTTCAACAAAAATAAAAGAGGAAAAGTATGAAGAGTACTTAGGGAATCAATAAGCGTTGAATTATAATGGGTAAAAAATTCTCTCTCTTGTCATTAAATTATCTAGTTGAGCTTTTTCTGGTGAGGAGATAAAAAGATATTAGCAACAATAAAGTCAGAAAGGCGGAAAAAGGAAGAAATAAATCCCTTGAAAAATCTCTTCAAAAAGATAAGAGCAAGAGAGGATGGATAGAGACGAGCTGATAAGACCCTGTTGACATCAAGCTCGTCTACGGCTTTACAACATTTTCTCAGCAGCGAAAAATTGATTTTTGACTTACACAAAACTTTTTTCTTGTGTCATTGTCAAAGATTGAATTTCTCACCTCTGAAAGTAAATGACTCGTAAATAACTTGGAGGCATATGGCGTAGCGAAGGCGAAGAATGATTGACATAAATTTCAATTCATCGCATTCTATGCGCAGCTCACATCGATGAGTGACGACAGTAAGAAATTGATCTATGAATTTCTAGTGCGAATAGCAAATTGAGGAAATGAAGGAAGGAGTCGAGTGAGAATTGAGATGATGACATGCACGATTGGAGATCAACAGAGGAAGGAAGGAAAGTCTAAAAGTATCAAATGGAAATTCATTCAGGTCGTCAATTTTTTGTAAGATTTCGTGTTTGAGTCATTCGACATTGATTTCACAGTCAGTCGAGGACAAAAATGAAATCGGCGGATGATGAAAAAATTCTTAAATAAATAAATTTCCCTATAAATCATCAGAAACAGCATAAAAGAAAATTTTTGTGGGACGAAATTATATAAAAATTGCCCAAAATACATTTTTAAAATATTTTACAAAGTAAAATCTGAAATTGAAATTACCGAAAAATAAATTTTTCCGCCCTGCTCAAAGTTAAATCACGAAAAGGTAAACAAACAAAGGAAGATTCATCGGAAAAGTCTTTTGACGAATGTGAAAATGCTGTAAAAAGATGAAACTCGACTCATGCTTTGTCGATAATCACAAGAAGAGAAAAAAAACTATTTTCACAATCTCTTTTGTCTTTTGACTTTTATCTTTGTTTTCTCTTGAACTTCTTCATAATTCCTTCAACCTTTTTACGTCCGCATAATCTCATTCTTTAATGCTTGTCTATCAAACGACATTCACCAGATTTGGCAGAGACATTCAAAATGAAATCATTCTTGCCTAACCATAAAATTTTTTGTACTTATCACTTTTGTAAATCGCCATGTTTTTTGCCTTCGCTCTAATTGAAATCAATTTACGTCTTCTTGTTTACGCTGTAAATTTCTTTTTATACTTTTTTTTCGTATGATTGCCTACATGGATGAAATCCGACGACAAATCGAATAACATCGACCAAGAAGAAGCATTTTGTGATGTTTGCGAAAAAATATTTTCCTTCGCTGTGTCCACAGTTTTTTATATTTACAGTTTTTAGAACGAAATGTGATAATGATGGCTTGATTTGAAAAACGTGTTAAGGATCGAATTGACTTTAACATTGAGCCATGTGGAGCTTTAAGATTTAATTTTTTTACAAATATTATTTTCGTCACAAATCACCACTTAAGCTTAAGCTCGAAAATATTTTAATGATTAATTCAACTTTTGAGTGATTTCTCTTCAAAATTTTCTTCTCATTTTACGTGACTCACGTGACTTTCCATTATTTTCTATTCATATTCAATAAATTTGCAAAGCATCACGTACTATTATGCTGAAACTTTTGATAGCTGATAAATTTATTATCGCGATTTAAAAATAGAAAATTGTCTTGATTTCACTTTTATCCACAAAATTAAAAACTAATAAAAGTACTTGAAATGTGATGAGAAAAAAACACCTGTCTATATTTAAGTATTTCTTTGAATTAATTATGATTTCATGAAAGCGTTAATGGCAACAGAAAAAAAAAGATTTTAAACAAAATCGGACAGTAAAATTCGTACAAAGCAAAGGCGGAGCTGCGAGTTCATTAACAGAAATTCTTTAGAGTGCTTTTAATTGCACGATAAAAAGGTAAATTACGTAAATTTTACGATTTCCTGCCCTCTGCAGTTTTCACAACTTTTCACTCTCTTGCTATGAATGCGACTGATGACGGGTAATTATTTTAATTCCCTAACCGCAACACAAAAAGCATCTCTTAATCTCAGATAATCGCTTATATCTCCATCATCCTTTTGTTCTCTATCCTGTCCCCTCCATTGCCTAATGATGATGAATAATCCAAGACGATACTTTTTTTTGTGCATCTCGTAAGACGATCATGAATCAATTATTTCATTAGTTAATGGTTTGATACTCTCTAAGCTGCCACTCGGCAATCATCAGATAAATACTCGAAAGTCATCGATTTCATTTAATGTCATACATCGACACCATCATCGTTCCATCTTATCTTAATTAGATCGTTTGGATGATCCCAAAATGAAAAAATTTCAGTGTCTTCCCCTGAAAATTCTTAACGGTTTTTTATTATTTAAATTGTTTAACCTAAAATTCAAGAATTTTCGCAATAAAGTTGAAAAAATTTTGATCACCAAAATTTATTTAAATCTAAATTTTAGGAGCCATCAAAAAGCAATAAAACTCGAATTTCAGTTGCAGACATCAAAATATGCTTAAACAACAACAAATTTATGTTTACTTCAACATTCTTTTTGCATAATTTTGTCATAACCTCAGAGCGATGCTGAAGAGAAATTGAAAATTTCCTTTTGCACTCGAATCTGAGTTCCATTTACGCTTTTTTCTTATCACATATCAAACACACGTTTCTCTTCTCTCGGGACATGAATAAACGAGAGTAGTTTAAAGTTGAATGTGAGTCGCTATTTTATTTGCCATTCAATGATCTTTGCATCGTTTTGTGTGGTATATACACAAAATCATCCACATGTCGTTGCCACATGTGCTCACTCTCGATTGACGTACAAAATAGAGATATTGAAAAGCGATTGACATTCTCCTGAGAAAAAATATGGATACTCATGTAACCAGGTTGAAGACATTGTATGATATAAATGTAAATGAAGAAATTTCATATTTAATCACAAAGCATGAGAGCAATTGAAGCTGCAATAAATTTAAATCAACAACTTTAATTTATGAATGAAATTCTCATTAATTAATTTTTTATTGCTTGTTCTTTCGAACGCTACCTTAGTTGTGTATTTTTGACGATAAGGTTTGACCTTTTAAATGTTATTTATAGCAACCGGAGAAGCTTTTTCAATTCAAAGTTTCGTAACGAAGAATTTTTTAAGGTTTGCTTGCTTTATTTCTCTTACAATAAAACTTGAGAAATTTTTGATAAATTTTTAATAATTTTCGCTTTGTAAGGAGAAATTCCATGATTTTCTGCTCGAGCAGTAATTTTAATAACCATAAAAATCCCTCTTGAGCTTTTCGTGAGGCCAAACTAGCAGCCAAAAATATTTTGATTAAATTGTCTGATAAACTTTTGCCAATATATTTTTTTGAATCTTTTCGGTATTGGATTTGACTGCGAGCTCGCAAAATTCTGTTTATTAAATATTCAGAAAGCATCTCAGAATTTTATGGGGATTACGAACATAAGTCGTGGTGGGAAAAATGAGAGAAAGGAGCATTGATATATTTCTAATTAGCTCCCAACATATAATTAGAAAACTTATTTTCACGCTGAATATGTGGAATAAAGTTTTCATTCGAATTTTTACAAAATAGTTTTTAATTAAATTAACAATGATTTTAAAAAAATTTTTAACCGTTCCATTATGTTCTTCATTTTAGCTTTTAAATTAAATTTTTAACCGTTCGATTAAATTTAAAAACTAAAGTTTTCAAATTTTAAAAATCCGTTTGAAATTTTTAATCAATTATTAAACGCTAAAACATCTCTTCCTTCTCTAAAAAAACTCAGAATTAATTATTTTTCTTTTCGAAGGCAGACTGCCCTGTTGTAACGTTTATATCTCGCAGCATTACATTCTCATATACATGATACAAAAACAACATGATACAGTGAAATATTACTGAAATTTCATTCTGACGTGCACATTAAACATTTTGAGGCAAACAATGGGCTTTAATTTGATACAACGAGAAAATTTTTACG
The DNA here is from genome assembly GCA_038502055.1 of Tanytarsus gracilentus. Lineage (NCBI taxonomy): Eukaryota > Metazoa > Arthropoda > Insecta > Diptera > Chironomidae > Tanytarsus > Tanytarsus gracilentus. The sequence goes on along the minus strand of JAXRKN010000043.1, from coordinate 1,610,469 downwards.
TTACAAGAATGAAAAATTTTACACACTTCTTTTTGACATTTTCCAGCATCGATGTAAGTCGAGGAAAATTCACTTTTTTCTTAACGGAAAAAAATTTTTAAGAGCAAAATGGAAAATGCGGTGTTTACATTGAGCTGATTAACTTACTTGCACGGCAGTGAGTGTATAGTTTTATGACTCACAATCGATGAGTTAATCATTGAAAATGAACTCGAGTTTCCATTAATGCCGCTTAAAACTTATTTTTTCTCATCGCGCACTTTTTCTCTCCCTCGGCCGTTGTTGATGGGAAAATTTAAATTATTTTTTATATCTTTTCATCTCTCTGATGATGAGGAGGTTGGTTGAGGCGAATAAAACACAATTGAATCACTGTGAAGTGAACAATTAAGCGGGAAAATATTTTTTTAACGATGCTCATCATCATCAAAGTGAAACAGAATAGTAAGTCAAGGGAAGAATGTTGAAGTTCATTTTTTATATATTTTATTAATTTTTTAAAAGAAAAATTGCCGTTAAATTTTTGTAATAAATTTTAAAAAATTCAAATATAAAATTTCCGTTCAGTAATATTTTTTATTCTAATCTAAAAAGCTTTCAAATAATATTTTAAATTCTTCAAGTATTTGGGACTTGATCTGCAGATAATATAATCCAACTCCTGGGAAATTCCCAACACCTGGGAAATTCCCAACACCTGGGAAATTCCCAACTCCTGGGAAATTCCCAACTCCTGGGAAATTCCCAACACCTGGGAAATTCCCAACACCTGGGAAATTCCCAACACCTGGGAAATTCCCAACACCTGGGAAATTCCCAACTCCTGGGAAATTCCCAACTCCTGGGAAATTCCCAACTCCTGGGAAATTCCCAACTCCTGGGAAATTCCCAACACCTGGGAAATTCCCAACTCCTGGGAAATTCCCAACTCCTGGGAAATTCCCAACACCTGGGAAATTCCCAACACCTGGGAAATTCCCAACTCCTGGGAAATTCCCAACTCCTGGGAAATTCCCAACTCCTGGGAAATTCCCAACTCCTGGGAAATTCACAACTCCTGGGAAATTCCCAACTCCTGGGAAATTCCCAACACCTGGGAAATTCCCAACACCTTGGAAATTCCCAACTCCTGGGAAATTCCCAACTCCTGGGAAATTCCCAACACCTGGGAAATTCCCAACTCCTGGGAAATTCCCAACTCCTGGGAAATTCCCAACTCCTGGAAAATTCCCAACTCCTGGGAAATTCCCAAATCCTGGGAAACTTCGTACGTTTAATTTTTTTAATTTACTAAAAGGTTAAAAAATCAACAAAAAGCTCTCACACCTTGCGTCTAAATGTTCTCGTGCAGAAAATAAATATTTTCTTATAATAACATTTATTGAAATCTATTTATAATGGGCATCGCAGAGGGAGAGAAATAATCAGCGCACACGAGAGAAAATAGAAGTGAAAGATTTTGTAAAATATTTCTGGAAATCGCTTTTACCGCCCCGAAAAAAACAAAAATCACTTTCACTCGGCGAGTGTAAAGAATTTTTTTTCTCAAATAAACTTTTCCGCATTTCATTTTTCGCCGTCTCACGACAACCAGCACGAAATACACGTGGCAGCATGGATAAAAATCGAGGTGAAAGGGAATTCGGTAAGGAATGCTTTTTTATGTGTCAACGCATATTTTTAGTTTCCAAAGTACCACGATAAGATTTTTTCGTTTTATTTTTAGGAAATTCTCTGTTGACTATTTACGATTCTGCTTGCCGCATAAATTTATGAGTTGATAAAATAATTTCGTGCATTAATCAAAAATTTGTTTCGTGACATTTCATGCGTATGACCCCAAAGCACATATAAGAGAAAGAAATCATGTCGTAAATTCATGTTGTTTTATTACTATCGATTAGCTTGTATTTAAATATTTTTCTCCTACATGTGAAAACTTCGAAAATGTATTTTCAATAATTTCATTTCCTTTCCGCGTTTTTTATTTTTATTTGGAATTTTTTTCGTCGATGAACTGTGTCGTGCATGTACTTTTAGTTTTGAGTTTTGACACAAGTACATCGACGGTTAAAATTATTTGCGGCACAAGGGAGATGAAATATTTTTTAATGTGTGCATTTTTCACATGTGCTCTGATGATTATAATAATGATGATCGCTTTTTGTGGGTGTACACATGAGGAGATAATTATTGCAATTTTCACTGCTATGCAAATTAAATTTATTCAGTGGAATTTCGTCTTTAAGATTTAAGGGCCGAAGGAAAAAATTCTAATCACGACTAAAATTTATTCAAGGATTTTCTTATGATGAGTTTTACTGATAAAATTAATTCAGTGTGGGGAAGACAGAAGAAGAAAATTGAGCTAGTTCGTGACGCATTTAAAGATTTATCAAAGCGGAATATTTAAACATGATTTGATATGGTTGAGAAGATAAAATAAGCATGAGAATATTTTTTTCTGATCACATTTGTGGAATTTAATTTAAATAATTTTAAGAAAATTTCTTTTAGAATTTTAAAATCTCAAAACAAATAAAAAAAGTTTATTGCGTTTTCTTATCCAATAAATTCAAAGTTTAATTCATTCAAAGACTGTAAATTCACATTTAAAATCTAATATACGACTGATAAAACAGCTTTCTCTCTTTCTCCAGATAAAAAACATTCACGGCTAATCGAATAAAAGTGTGCAAATACCGATAAAACCTTGATAAAATTCCTTCTCGACGTAAAGCGAGCTGTAGATGCAAGCCGCAACTGAATTTACGATGTGGAGTAGGAAGAGTAATTAATGTACTCATTGACATGATTAGGAGGAGGCGATAAGCAACGAAGCTTCATGCATAAACCAGTTTCATTACTGCATAATTGAACACATGTATGGATCAATTAATTGAAAAGTCTTCTTTGGGAAGAGAAAATCCCACAAAGTGAAATTTCAATTGCACCATCACACACACACCACTTGCTTCACTAATTTCGACACATTACACTCGGCGTATTTTATTGTAATTTTTTTTTCTTTCGAATATGGAAAACGTAGAAATGTGTATATACACACACATCAAGTTTCTCACTCATCCTACCTCGCATATTCAATTGAAAATAACTTCTGATAAATTAAACATCGATTCACGATCGTGAAAAACCAGAAACAGGGAATTTTTTCTTCTCTCAATTGCTTTTCAATACACCGAAAAAAAATGAGTGTAAGAAAAATTCTTTTCTTTTCAAGATCACATCACCGTGAATATTATTTTTATGATTATTATGTGTGATTGAACGAAAAATATTGTTGATGTCACTCTAAAAATTCCTTTTGAAATGTGCAAAAATTTTTACACGTCATTCGCAGAATTGTTTGAATTTTTTGTGACGAGATAATTCAAAGGAAATGAGTCAGAAATTTATGATCGTGAATTTTCTGAGAGGTTTTGAGGAATTTTCTTGTTTTTCATTGGTATTTATGTAAATTTATTATAAAATCACGTTTATTTTTAACGATCTTGTTTTTTTTTTAATTTTATTCAGTCCCAGAGAAATGTTTGCAAAATTTAAAAATTCTCAAAAAACTCACGAAAATGTTTTCAATTTAAAAAATTTAATTCCGATTTTTTTCTATGGAACAAATTCTAATTTTTTATTTTTCATATTTTAACCCAAAAAAACAATTTTAATCCTTGAAAAACCTCCGAATAAAAAATTAAAATCGGATTGCATTACACAAAAAAATTTACATCAATTTTTTCCGACTAAAGCTTAATCAAAATTGTATTTTTCATTCCCACGATGGCAGTTCGAGTCAATAAATGTTATTGAAATTGCCTAACCGTTTCCTATCGAGCATTTCACGTGAGTCTAATTGAGAGCGACTCACAAAATTATTTATTTTTATCGATAAAATTTGATTCGATTTTTATTTTTCTAACGCAGAAAAAATTCGCACAATTGCAAAAGAGCCATTTAATGATAATAAAAATAAATTTAGATCTCGTATGACATTTATTGACACATTTCGAGAGAAGTTAAATAAAAAATTCATTTTTCTCCCATTTTTATTGAACACCAATCAAATTTTACTTACACTTTTCTCAATTTTTTATTATCTAAAATTTCTCACTGCTATTTCCGTATGTGTTTATTTTTTATTTCACTAAAATCGTTTTCTTTTCACTTCTCTTTTTTCAGCAACTCCTGAAAGAAGTAAAAAAATTGATTTTTCGTCACAATTTTTTACTCATATGAAAAGAAATTTTCCACACTCGAGTCTTTTCACTCAAAAGCACTTTTTAGCCTTCCATTCATCCTTTTAAAGAGCATCTTTTTTTTGAGGTGGAGAAACTCTGAGAAAATGGAAAAACTTTTCTTTTCCTTCATCATTATAAATTTTTTATTTCCACTTTCATCTTTACTGCCAACACAAAACACACATTTACGTACACGTTAGATTGAGAAAAAAATCCTTGCGAGATTAAAAAATTATTTTCTAAAATTTATTTTGAAATTAAATTAATTTAATTTTTTTCTGCAAAGATTTTTTCGGTCACGATGCACTGGATTGGAAGAAAAGTTATTTCACCTGTACAATATTTTTTATTTGCTACTGAAACTTCGTTTCCAGATAAGATTTTTCCTTCTCTAATGATTGCCTTTTCTTCTAGCACAACTATTAAGCACAATACACACACTCACGCCACGCTGTGTGCTCGCGAGATTCGCGCGAGAAACCCAAAAATTATTCTTTACTTTTATTATTTCTTTTCACTTTTTTTGCTGCTTATTTCATTTTTTATTAAAATTACTGTGTGAACAACAGCAGCCAAAAACAAGCGAACGCGAGCAGGCAGCAAAGAATGAGGAACTAATAATTCAAGAGCAAGTGAGAGACAAAAAAATGATTAAAAATTGATAAGTTTCAGCCTCTGCTGCTGCCGCTGATAATCCACTTTTTTTTGAGTTCACTCTGTATGATTTTCGTCTGTCTGATTCCCTTTTTTTGAGTGGACCAAAAAAATATTTTCTTCACTTAATCTGCACACACGAGATGTGCAGGATTTTTTTAATTCCTTAATAAATTTTTTTATTTCACAATTTTTTTTGTAACTGAATTTCTCTTTGAGTTTTTTTCTTCTTTTTTTCTCTGCTGATCTTTTTGCAATGTGAAAAAATTAAGACTGAAAAAACAGCTCACTGGGGGACCACGAAAACCAAGCAAACATTAATGGACGAACGCTGGAAACTAACTGAAAAATTTCGTACCGAACACCGAATCTGAAAAATAGATGAAAGCTCTGCGAAAAAAATATCCGACGCATGTCAAGTGAAAATTTTCGGCCAGCCGCTCAATTTTCTCTCCTTTTTCTCAATTTTATCCACGTGAGCGAGAAATAATTTTCCACATGGCATGAAAAAGCAACAGATGAAAAAAAAACAGAGAATATCATCATTTGTGTGTGTGTGCAGACTCTTGATATTGAAATATCTCTCGAATAAGAAGAGAGCGAGAGTGTGAGGTGTTACGGTGGGAGCCATTGACCGAGTTATTTTACGAAAAAAAGGAAGGAAAATTTATTGAATTTCTCTCTCTCACTTTATGTATCATGCGGTTGATAAAAATATGAAGGAATTTTCAAGCGACGAGCACGTAAAGTTTCAAAACATTTACTATGCATTCTGATATCTTTTATGTAGGTTAACTCGAGTTTATCTCGAGCATTCAACAGTTTCAAACTCTTTAAAAGTTTTTTTGCCTCCCATCGACGATGCAACAGGAAATTCACTTCGGTGTAATAGAAGAAGAAGCTTTTTAAATTCGAATGCAGTGAAAGCACTTTTTGTGTTGGAATTCTTTAGAAGGTAATTTAAGAATGCATTTTTAAAAAATAAATAAAGGGTGGGAATGTTTTCAGTTTTGAAGAAAAAAATTAGAATTTAGAGCTTTTCTGAACACGTCGAAAAAATATATTTTAAGCTTTTATTTGAGCTTTCAATCTTTTTTATTTGATTCTTATTAGACAAATTTTTGTTAATATTTTTTTTCTCAATTATCAAAGTTAAAAACAAAATAATATTCAACACAAAGGATGTCAAATTTCGTTGACCTAAAAATTCCATTTCACTTCCAAATTTAATAAACTTTTATAATTGAAAAAGTGCAAAAAAGTCAAATGAAAGATGAAACTGCAAAAATTGCTTTTCCGTACTCATTTACGGTTCATCCATGATGACTTTTTTCGCCTAGCGAGTGAGACAGAAGTTTTTCAATTCCAGAACGGAAACTTTTCTCCGGAAGTAAATGAAATTTTTTCGTTTTACACGATTTGACATTTTGACGAAGATCTCGATGAAATTGTGTCAATTACAAATTAATTAAACGAACATAATTAAATAATTTCTAACTTATTGACAGCTCAATAATTTCTAATTGATTTTGTAAAGTTTTTCAATTTAAGTTTTTGAAATCAATGTCGAATGACTCAAACACGAAATCTTACAAAAAATTGACGACCTGAATGAATTTCCATTTGATACTTTTAGACTTTCCTTCCTTCCTCTGTTGATCTCCAATCGTGCATGTCATCATCTCAATTCTCACTCGACTCCTTCCTTCATTTCCTCAATTTGCTATTCGCACTAGAAATTCATAGATCAATTTCTTACTGTCGTCACTCATCGATGTGAGCTGCGCATAGAATGCGATGAATTGAAATTTATGTCAATCATTCTTCGCCCTCGCTACGCCATATGCCTCCAAGTTATTTACGAGTCATTTACTTTCAGAGGTGAGAAATTCAATCTTTGACAATGACACAAGAAGAAAAGTTTTGTGTAAGTCAAAAATCAATTTTTCGCTGCTGAGAAAATGTTGAAAAGCCGTAGACGAGCTTGATGTCAACAGGGTCTTATCAGCTCGTCTCTATCCATCCTCTCTTGCTCTTTGAAGAGATTTTTTAAATTTATAAAAACCGTTTGAAATTTTATATATTTTTTTTATGAGAATCTCGTCAGACTCTTTTAAAAGCTTTAAACTTTAAACATAATCGCAAATTTCCACTTAAAAAGCTTTTTATCTGCAAACATGAAAAATTGATTTCCATAAAAAAATCACGACACAGAAATGATCTACGAGTCAACATATAAAAAAGAAGAAGAAATTCTTCAATTTTTTTTGCACTCTAAAAGTAAAAAATCGATTCACCAAATATTCATAATGTCATGTATGCATGAATAAATCATTTATTCTTCCATTTTATGATTGATTTAGTGCTTAGTGGAATTTTTCGGCATGGATCCACAAGACGGACTTCATAAATCATCATAAATGGATATTCATAACTTAAATGGAATTTCTCTTCAACTTCACGCTGTGAATGTGTGCGTTTAGGATTTTTTAACTGCTCACAACTGTGTAAGCTCTGACATGGAATTAATTTTCATTGTTATCATCATTATCTTAATAGTCACACATACGCACACGATGAAATCTAATACATTTGTCAAATGGCTGAATTAATAGATGAAAATGAAATAAAATATCATGTCGCACACGTACGAATGTGTGGAGGAAGATCTGAGTGCGATGATAAAAAAGTGTAAAAAAAGGTTTCATATTGTAATGTACGATAATGGATTAAAGCTTTTATGTTAAATCAGATATGAAAGTTAATTTAATTGTACTATAAATATTTTAGTACAAAATTAATAAAAGTTAAGTACAAAAATAATTTAATTTTTGAACCACAAAAAAATTAATAACGGTTTTTAATTTTTAAATATTTGAAAATTTAAATTCGGTTAAAATTTTATTTCACTTTTCAGTTTATAAAAAACACAAAAGTAAAATTTTTTCTGTCATCTCCTCTAAAATTAAATTTTCTATTCCTCACGTCATGTTTTATGCGAGAACATAAATTCCACAAAACAATCATCATTTTGAGTCACTCTACATGACATGAATTTTCAACCACAAAAATGTTTCTATTTAAATTCAGTAAAATTATTCTTAAATTTTCAAGAGAAAAAGAATTCTAAAATATTCTTTTGGAGGCTGTGTAATCATCATAAAATATTAATAATAAGTTTTTCCTCTCATATTCATCAATTTTAATGAGGGGAAGCTTTTGTTGAATTATTAAAGAAAAATATCATTTTCTCTCCTTTATGTCTGACGACTACGATGCTGTTGCTGTGTTTGTCGACCTAAATAAATTTATTTACAATAAAATTCCACAAACAATGTAATTATTGCTATCGTTATTGTTTTAGGGACTTTGTACACAGTATTGAGCACAACTGACAGTTGTTGAGATAATGACAGAAATTCTTATAAATGCAGGGATTCATAAAAATTAGGTTTCAGGTTTTAAAATTCCAAAAAAAAATTAAAATCCTGAAAATTTTTATAAAGTAAGAAAATTAAAATAATTTTTTAAAAAAATGTCACATTAGTTTTTAAGCACGCCTAGTATTAAAATATTCAACTAGCCGCCAATAAAGCAATCAAGCATAAAGTTCTGCATCAAAATTCTCGTTCTGCCTCTAACAATGAACATAAAATATTAATTGAGGATTTTTTCGTTCCTCCCTCAACAGCAACTGACAAAACCATATGTGTGTGAGTCAACATACAGTCAATTAATGAAAAATTCAAGTCACGAATGCTGACTGTTGTCTCCAGAGACATATCACGACAATAAATAAAGAAAATCTCATCGGGGTGGATTTTTTTGTTGGATTTGTGTACACAAAATTTAGATTTTAATCTTTATCTATGCAATCATGTTTGCACGCTTAATTAATTTAAATTAGCGAAGAGTTTTGGGTTGTTATTAGACAAAATAATGTTAAGGAATTTTCGAACTTTAATGTTGAAATATAGAAATATTTTAACTAAAAAATTTCTAATAAATCTGAGCGCATAAATTTTTTTCTTACAGGAATTTTCACCTCTTCCATAGCACAATTGAAATTCCCTTAAAAATCAATAATCAGATTTGCATTAATTATTAACGAAACTTGGAAATTTTATTTTATTGCTTCATGACATGCTCGCTTTTACTTCCTCGATAAAGAGAGCGACAAAAAGAACTTTTTCAGCTTAATTTAATAAGCTTTTCCACTTTTCCCTTCGCATTTTTCCGACCCACGCGTTGCCAAAAAAATAAAAATATCTCAAAAGAGGAAAGATGAAAATTTGGGGGTAACAAAGTTAATTTACACGACGACAAAAAACCAAACACACAAAAAAGTGAATTAGAAACTTTTCCCGTGAATTTTGCGAGGCGAGAGAAAATTTAATCAATTTTTGAATTTAGTTAATGACATTGAAAAAAAATTAAATTTTCTCTCGCTCAGCTTTAAACCGCAACAACTGCAAGAACATAAAAGCATCCATTTATGAAAAATAAACAACAATATGCGAATCCACAGTACACAAAAAAAAATCTTTATGTTCTTCCTTTCTCTGCACTCGAATGAAGAAATGCCGTTGGCATAGATTCAAAATTTCATAGCCATGTTTCTATGATTTTTTTTATATTCTCTGTACATACAAACAGCAAAAAGTCTTCTTGCGAATTGCGCTAAGTATTGGAGTATTCATGATGTTCAACAGCCTCTAATAAGAATTTTCTCTCTTCCTATCGCCAACTTTATTCCACCTTCATTTATTCGATTTTGTTTCAGGTCACAGTCGTCGTGTGAGACTTTTTTTTACATTATCTGAATCCACTTTTTCTTCGCTTTCCAGCAGCAGCAGTTATGAAATTGATATCGTATTCCCAGTCTCAATTTGAAGTGCATTGCAGGAATAAAATCTTTCGCAAGACTTCCTCGAACAGCAATTTTTAAATGTACGTATGAGAAAATCTCACATCAGGAGCATTTGTGAGTGAAATGAGGAAGCAGAAAAGTCTTGATTTTCAGCAAATATATGCGAAGCATATCTGCATTTTTTATTATGTAAAAGGTGTTGAAGTTTTATTTTATTATTAAACATGAATTTGAAGAAAATTTAAGAACTTTTCTAAGTTTTATTAGTCAAAAATATGATAAGTGATTTTTTTATATTTTTAAGTTTCAACTTATTGTCCAAGTTTCATAAAAAAATATATTTTCAAAATATCTCAAAACAAATTCCAAAAATTATTTTACAATCTGCCACTTAAACATAGTAAAATGATTTCAACAAACTTTTTAAGCAAAATATTTTTCTTGCTCTTTCTCACCAACTCAAAAGCTTCCTCTTAAAAAATAACAATTCATGGAAATTCATAACAATGACAGAGCTGTATGGGTCTGAAAGAGTTTTTTTGCCCAGGTAAACAAGAGGAAAAAATTGAAATATCCGTAAAAGGTAGAAAGTGGGTGGTTGAATATACACAAGGTAATGTTGGTCGATAACTGTGAAAGAAGAGTGAGTAAAAAATTATTACTCAAAATGATGAATGGTGATGTCTGACTCATAAGAAAAAGACGGAAATTCATTCATTAAAATTTTTTAATTCTTTGAGAGTTTTGAATTTTTTGAATTTTTTTAAAATTTAAAATTTTTAAACGTTTCAAAACTTTGTTTTTTTAAAAAATTTATATAGCGAAGGTAAATTTTCCATTTTCAAAGCTTTTAACACTCAAAGCTTAAATTGTTGCTCGACACATGAAAAAACTTAATTTCATAGTAAATTTACATTCAAACCTGCACTCACACATTTCCGTAGATTTGTTTCATGAATATTTAATGAGGTTGGAAGAAAAAGTGTTAATTTATGTATCTAAAGCTCGCTGCAGGTAAACACATACACACGTTTAATGGGAAAACTCGACGAATTACATGACGTTTCATTTAATGACAACACATTCAACAGGGAGCAAAATATTTTCCCTCAAATTCATTATAATTCTCCACGTGAATGAGTGCGATTAAAAAGCTTCTTCGGAAGTCAAAAAAATATCTTTCGCATGATCAATAAATTTCATTCATCAGATTTTGTTCTTTACTAATGAGCACGGAGGATGATGGTAAAAAATCTTTTCCTCTTTTTTTTGGGTTAAAAGGCGAAGAATGGAAATGAAAAGAATAACGAGCGATGTGGGGATTAAAGAAGAAAATCGCCAAATTAATGATATCAACTTGCGTAATTGCATCACATTAAAAAGATTACAAAGTTAGTTAACTAGAAACTTTTCACAATTTCCACATAAATTAGTAGCGAATGAAATTAATTGTTGGACTGGATTAGAGCAAATTGAGAAGGAGAAACAAGAGTGAAGAAGTGATACGAAGATTTATTACAAAATGAGCTTTCATCGAAGCTTTTCATGGAAGCTTTTTTTAAAGCTTCTAAAAAGTTATTTAAAGTTTAAATTAATTGAAAAAATAATGATAAAAAGATCTGAAATAAATCATTTTTAGGTGATTTTTTCAAAGCTTTCCGTCGTAGCTTTAAAAATTTATAATAAGCTTTTCTGCCTTAACTCATAAATTTTCAATAAACATTTTATATTCAAAAAGCTTTCAGATTAAAAAATAAGAAATAAAAAACTTAAAAACAATATTTTTTCATAATAGCTTTTGTCAAAAGCTCATTAAAAAACTTAAATATGTGCTCTGAAATTTCAATTAAAAAAATAATTAAAGTTACAAAGAAAAACTGTTGCTTCGTATAATTAGAAATTTTCCCCGTCATTCATTTTCAAGTCCTCGACGACAACGACTGCGACGTGAGAAGAAAAAAAATTCGGTTAAAAATTCATGAAAATTTTAGCTGCGAGTTGTGTAGCCCGAAAAATGAAACTTTTTCACTCTCAATTTTCATGCGACGGCAACATGAAAATTTTCATCTGAATTCAGGATGAACATGAGAAGCTCATGAATGAGGTGGGAAGAAGCAACAGCAGCGGTGAATATAAAAATCGATAATCCAAGGACAAGCAAGTCGTTTTGTGCTCCAACCTACTCGAAATGGAGAGTAATCCTTTATGATGATGTTGCTTGTGCTTTTAATTTTTTATGACTTCCATCGCTGATTGCGATACCTTGTGATAACTTCTGACACGACAACGCGATACATTGTCGTCAACATTCATTTTCCCACTGAACTGGGTTGCTATTAGAGCAAATAGATAAAAAGCTTCACGGGATGAAAATTTCCCCTCACTCTCTCCGTCATGCGCAGATAAATTTTCGGCCAGACGTTTCACGCTCAACTTGATGAGAAAATTCTGTGGAGCAACAGATGACAACGAACGAATTCAACCTGATGATTTTTAAAAGATACCTTTAGACTCGCTCGCTCTCCCGAATTCTCTCTCTCTCGATTTTTGAACGTTCTGTATATACATTTTATATGGAACACTAATGAATGAGCTCATGAATGACTTTGTGGTTCTATTTATTGGTGGGAAGAGAAAGAATTTTAAAACACTAGATTTTGCAATGGGTTAAGCGTGACGGTGCAAATTATCACTATCGTCGCACGAACAAAAAAATTACTTATATTTTTATTTTAAAAAATTTTAGTTGTTTTATATTTTACAAAATTTAAAAAAATTGTAATCAAATTTTGAATTTATGATGTCACAGCTCTTTATTATATGACAAAAATAATCTTGACTAAGGGCAAGGGTCCAAAAATCATCGAATATTCTTGAAGTACTACTCAAAAGTTCTTTAGACAAATTTCTTGGAAATATTAAAGTGCTCTTAATGAGTTAAGTAAAAAAATAAATTATTTCTCAATAATCAATCAAGATTTATAGCAGCACGTGATGCTGAAATTTGATCAGAATTAATTGCGGATCGTTTAAAAATTAGGTGATGAAAAATTTCAAATATTTTTTTTTTAAATTTTTGACTTATAAAATTAATATTTTTTGACTTTTGAAAAAATAAAATTTAAGATTTTTTTAAAACACAAAATTAAATTTTTATTCACTCGACTTTTTTCCAAACCCCTCCGAGAATGATTCAGAAATCTATGACGTACAAAAAAGTAATCTTGAAGAAGGGCGATTTCGATCCGTAGAGTCCAAAATAAATTAACACTTTTTTGCAGATCATGGCTCTGATCAATTGTATATAAAGTCAGGCATAAGATTGCATCTATTTCAGTTTGATTTGATCGATTGTTCTGTGTGGATATCTTTAAAAAATTATTAAACGAAAATGAAAATTTTACTCATTTTCTCAATTTTTTTGATCGTTTCAAGCGAAATTTCAGCGCAAAAGTGTCCAAGCATTCCGTTTCAGGCAAATTTTCAACCGAAGAAGGTAAAAATTGAAACAAAAGTTTTAAATTAAATTAAATTTTTTTAATCAGTTTCTAGGCCAATGGAAGGTGATTCAAACTTCTGGCCTCGATGTTCCATGTGCATCTTACAATGTTGAAGAAGGTCCGGGTTTTCTCACATATAAAGTTGCCATACAGCCAGCAAACTTGAACGTTGAACTTTCACCGAAAAAAGCTCGCGATCTCTCCGAAGGATTTCTTGAAAAATCTCCTCTCGGTCTCTTGAACAACGCAAATCTTCGGGTCTTTGAGACTGACTATGATAGCTATGCAGGTGTCGTTGAGTGTAATGATACTAATGGCATATTTTACTTGTCAGTCACCTTCGCCTCCCGCAAGAATACTTTAAGTGATGCCATCATTAACAAGATGAAAAATAAACTTGTCGGATATGGAATCGATGTGTCTGGGTTGAAAGTCGTTATGCACACTGGATGTTTTTAAAAAGGTTTAATCGCATATAAAATGTCAAAAGAAAGGTCAAATAAAAAGTGAATAAAGATGAATAAAAAAATTCTTATCATTTCAGTTCAATTTTGACTTTCAGTGAGAATTAAAGTGAAAATGAGAAATTTTTTGATTTCAATTTTTTGCTTGGCATTGGCTCAAGTTGTAACTTGCTCATGTCCAAATGTTAAGTCGGCTGTGAATTTCAACCCATCTGCGGTAATAAATTGAATTTAGTAATTAAAGAGGAAGTTTTAAAAATTTGAATGACTTTGAATTTTACTAAAATCTATCAAGATTTATTAAATATTTTTTAAAAAAGCTTTTAAGTCAACTTGCAAGCTCTAAAAGCTCATTGAAAAAACTATTAAAGCTTTCAAATATTTTGCAACCACTTTCCACCCCCTGAAAAATGAATTTTACAAAAAAAAATTAAATTTCTAGAGCAATGGACTTTGGTATGTCACACACTCAACGGATGATGTCGATTGCACTTCTTTCGAGACAATCTCGAGCAATGAACCACACTCTTTCAACACAATTTATTATCCTTACAATTTAGCTTGCACTTCGAAGCTCAAGGATGCCAATGATGCAACTGCGGGATTTATCGATAACTGCGAGTGGAATGAACGATTCCATAATACAAATGGACAAATTTTTATTGTTGATTATGGTGAGCAAAAATTGAGGAATTTTTATATTTTTCACAAATCCTGGATATTTAAATTTAAAATGTTCGTTAAAATTAAATATTTTTCAGACCACTATTTGGGTTACGCCGTGTGTCTAAATGAAAATGGTAAAGAATTTCTCTACGTGTCACTGTCATCGCGCGATAAAACCATGAAAGAAGAATATTTTGAAACATTTAAGGAATTTTTATCTGTTAATTACGGATTTGACATTTCAACCCTGAAAAATATTAAACACGATAACTGTTGAAGTTTATGAAGCAATAAATTTTCTTATCTAATTTTAGATGAAAAAAAATTAACCAGTTTTTATTCTTTTAATTTGATTTAAGCGTTTTAACTTAGTGTGTCAAGTTTTATTCGGGAATTCACTCGGGAATTTAGTCGAGAATTTACTAAAGTCACTCTTAAACAAATTCTTCCCAGCAATCTTCATTGAAAGTGAATTAAGTTCGCTGCCAATAAAATCACACTTTAAAAATTTCTCTTCTAATAAACTTTTTATTACTTTTTTTGATTCATATATAATAATTATTATGTACACGATTCAACCTTTCTTTCAGCATTTTTATACAAATAGTCTTAATAGATTTTTAAAATCACATGAAAATTCATCATTATCGTCATTTTTTTGATTTAAAAAATAATTTTCCATTCTTTACTTTTTGATTTAATTGTCAATTTTTGTTGATAAAAATAGATGTGAGAAATATTTTACAATGATGAACGTCCGACGTGATTTTAAAGGAGTTAACACTCAATGTTTTTTTTCTTGTAATTCTATAGTTCTGATTATAAAAATAAAATAATAACTTATGGAACTTTTTCTTTAAAAATTAAAATTTAGGGAAATTATTTCGTTAATACTTTTCAAATTTGTCTACACTTTGCTCGTGTCTGAACTTTCTTTCATCATCACAATCTCTCTTTACTCTACTGAGATTCGTCAAGGAAATTTTTCTCTCAATAATTAATTTTTCTGTAACAACTTTTTTTTGTGGGTTTTGATTATTGAACATTCAACAGAAATAATTTTTCTTCCTTTAAATTCAATTCTAATGATATAGCTTTTGATTATAATTCTATGATCTTAATTTACTCTCTTAAGACGTTAACTTCTTCCATAGTACCTTCTTGAATTTGTCGAAAGTTTATGATTTTTTTAAAATAAATTAAGAGAAAGCTCAAAATTTATTCTTCTCGTGACTGACGCGTTCAACAATTTTTAAAAGCGATAAGAAAATTCTTAGAATTTTCTTTTAAAACTTTTTAAATTTGTGAGATGAGATTATTGTGCTTCTGACCATTTCCTCAATTTATTAAAATAATTTTCTGAAAAAGTTTTGCACTCGCTGGCCGAATTTTTTTCTCTTGCTTATTTTCACGCCAGAACTATCACTCATCGGCGATGTTATGCCACTCGAAGTCGACGGCTCCGATGTTGCCCCGGTGATGCTTGCAATTTCAGAAAATTGCCGAAAGTTGAGATGAAATGGAGACACGGATGATGATCCCATGTTCCATGCGGAAAATAAATTACTTGATGAGGATGAATTACTAGACGATGTTGATGATAGTGAAGGCAATGTGAAAGTTATCATCTATAAAAGAAGAAGAATTAAGTTAGATTTATTAAATTAAATTTTAATTATAGTGCGAGGAAAATCTTAAATTTTTTAAATTTCTCACCTGACACTAAGTCGGCATACAGCCGGTACCGTCTGGAAATTGCCTGACGCGCACACGAAGCTTATAGTGATATTCTTTTAAATAGTTCTTCATTGTCGAAGGTAAGCACAGCTTATTGATACCGTCATAGGTGGTGTGACTGACAATTGCAGCACGACACAATTGTTGCAGCGAGAACACGTGATTTCTGTGCAAAGGCGATGTCAGCATGGGCTCGAAGAACATCACCGAGGTGGGGTCCTTGTAGTGCTCTAATAGTCCCGTAACAGTCGGTGCCATAAAAACGCTCGGATCGTGCGAGTCAAATGAAAATCGATGATTAAACTGCTCAATTCTCGCATGCAGCGATCGTCCGTACTTTCGAAAGGAAACTGAGAAGAGATATTCATCCTGAGCTGAGTCTCGAAGGAGAAAAGTTCCCTCGGGTTTGCCCTCGAGTAGTTTTTCGGCTTCATATCGATCCATCTTGCCCCAATAGTAGCAGCACGCGGTGATTTTCTGAAGGTCAGGAACGAGATAATGACGAAATGCAATTTGAGAGTGAATTCGCTGATTCGGATCATCTTCACACTTTTGCTGCGTCTGTTGCTTCTGCATCAATTGACAATTCTGGCAATGACTGTTCTCCTGTTGCTCGTCGCCGCGTGTCATTAGCATTGTGGCTTGCGGCGACGCAATTATCGGCGAGAGACATTCCATGAGATCATTCGAAGACATTTGATCAATTTCGATGCCTTCCTGTATCTCGATTGCCCGCTGTATCCGTGCACGTTCATCTGAGTCTTCAAGTTCATATTCATCGAGAGATGAGTTGAATCTAAAAAAGAGTGAAATATTTTTTTTAGTAAAAAAGCTTTTTTCAAAATTATTCTCAACAACCTAAAAAGTAAACTTCCAATTCTCATAACTTTAAAATGAAAATATTTTAAAAGTGACGAATCGATGTGCAAAATTATTTCTTTCGATATGAAAAAGTTTCCAGTTGATTAAAGTACTAATAGACAGGTGTTCTCTGCTCCTCCCTCTTCACATCGTTCTTGCTCATAAAAGTGAACTTCCTTTATGGCCAAATAAAATTCGCAAGAAATGCAACGCGTCAAAAAGATTCAACCTGCAAAACCTTCACTAACAACACCACACGCGAAACGTTGAATAAATGAGAAATAACTTTGCTGCTGCTGACAAAAGCAGAATAAAATCGCGATGAGAGTTTCGAGAGAGAGAGAAATATATAAAATAAAAAATTATCGCTTTAAACGGAACGCCATCAAGTCTCTCTCTCTCTCACACAAATATTCGTGTGCAAGTGTATGCACTTCTTAAAAGTTGTGACTTAATTTTTCTTCTTATGTTGCGATCATATGGCAAAATGTATGCTCATCTCATATGTTCTCATGGGAATGAATGGATCATGTTTAACATGTAATCTAATATAGTGAGACACCTCACTGTAGAGAGCGATGCACTTGTGTTTGTTAATCGTCGAGTGATCATCGAGCGGTGCTGCTGTGAGCGAGACACAATACAGTAAGAAGAAGCAAGTATTTCGTTATCGTACGATTTCAGGTGAATTTCGAGAAAACCTTCAACTCTTTCTCATGACTGATAAGACCGTCATCATCGTCTATTTTTGGGTGTGTGCAAAATTTCTCGGAATAAATTTTTTTTCGCTTTAATTAGTTTGTCATGCACAAATTTCAACAACGTTCGCGTTCCCGGTTGTTGTCGAGCGGAAATGTGTCAATTAAACTTTTTCCTGCTTGGCTTAGCTTCATCGGAGTTGAGCGGAGAGAGATTTTAAGGGCGGGATACTTGCGCATATTTTTTATAATTTTTTACATACACAAAATAAAAAATTTATATAAAACAGTTTCACAGCCCTTGAAAAAAGATTTTTTTTTGCATTAACATTTTATTCCCACACTCATGTCATTATCTCTCGCAACATCACTTTCGTGATAATGAATTCCAGTGAATCAATTTTGAGTACATGGGCAAAAATTATTTTATCGCAAGCTACTAAGGGTGTGATTGCTTCATTGTATGATCCATTTTTCGTTCATGTAATGTTCACTAGACTGAGATCTCTCCTTTAATTTAATAAAAATGGATATTTTTTCTCTCGAGCGGGTTGCGCGGCAACACCTCTGTGTGGGCTTTGAAATATTTTTGTTATTAATTTCGAGGAATTGATGTTGATGAAAGTAAACAGGACACGTATGAATGTGGGGGTGTGTCAGAGCGGCAATAAAATTTCTAGGAAAATTTTTCCTCGCTCGACGACTCAAAAATTCATCCCGAGAGAATTTTGCGGAAAAATTTAATCGAATACAATAAGTGTATATAGATTTTCAACGGAAAATTGAAATCAGACATGAACACTTGAGGCTTTAAGCGAAAAACCCCATAGATTATTATTTGAAGGTCGTTTTTGATGTTATCAGAAGTAATTTTTTAGCAACAATATTGAGTACAAGCAACGCACATGACATTCATGAAATGCGAAGAAAAAAAACAGTATATAATAGAAATTTCCTCGAAAAACTAAAGCAATCGCCCCATTACATTTTCGTTTTCCGCTGAAAAAAGTGAGCTTGTGTATTAAATATTTTTTCACATGAAAACACCTCGCTTTAGTACTTCGGAGAATATTTTCGCTTTTAATTATCGCACACATGTGTGGATATGATTCAATCGGAGACGGAATATTATAAAAAAATATTCGTAGATTCCGGTGACGTCAATTAAACTCACCTTTTCGTTAAATCAGCTGGATTCACTATTTGTTGCGGCTGCATTTGACGTTGATCGAGAGATAATTGAGAAATTTTACTTTCTAAATTGCTGCCACTCGCACGCTCCATGGAGACTTTCGTGTATGAGTTATTTGTGGCTGGCGCAGATGACTGTTGACTATTGTTGTTATTACTATCGTTAGTACTGCTACTGTTATTTGATCCTGATGACTTAAAAATTAACTTGTAGAATGCCTTACGACCGCTCTTCGGCTCCGAATTTTCACTTTTACTTTTTTCACTACTTAAATGTTCAACATTATTGTTTGAGTCACCGCTCGACGGGTGACTGTGCTGTGTTTGATTGTTTACGAGAATCGCTGCAGATCCTGCAGCCGTCCCACTATCCATTTTCTTCATGTGTAAAATTATCGTCAAATCTCTTTCACTACCGTTCACTTGTTTCCTCTCTTTCGTCGGCGACACTGCTCGTTTCTGTTGTCTTGTTGATGTTGATGTTATTTCCATAAAAAGACTTTAACTATTATTCATAAAATTCCTCGTGGGTCTTCGCACTAGAAATGAATGGAATTTTTTATTATTTTAAATTATATTTTTTTTGGCAACACGAGGCCGTGCTGTCGTCTTCACGTTCGAAGCTCGACTAAAACGAATGAATGAATTTATCATTTTCTTTCCTCCTCTACGTCGTCGCTCGGCGTAAAATATTTTTACGGAATTTGATAAGAATTTTTTATTTTCGCTCACTCGAAATTCCTTTTTAAAAAAATTCTAATTAATTTCCAGGAAATTTTTTTAGCATGACTCAATAAAATTTTAAACTTTTTCCATTGTTTAATCACCGACAAATTTCTTCATAACCATCGCGACAAATTAATTTGAGAACTGATAAGTAAAGTACATGACACGCTGATAAGACACGTCATAATATTAACATAATTCAACGGAAGAAATTGATTTGCAATTTCAGTGTAATTACCTCATATTTTTTTTATTCTGGCTTGCGAGGAAATTTGATAAGAAAAAAATTCATTTGAGAATTTTGCTTTGAGAACTTCCGAAAAAAAATGCTATCACGCTTCAATTGGGTACGATAAGGAGGGCACGAGCACTTTGATGATTTTTTTTTCGTAGAAATTTTTATTTGAATTTCAGTTCAGACACGACCAATCGCGTTCAACCCCCGAGCGAGAATTTATATATACGTTCGCAAAGTTCTGTAGCAATCCAATAAATCTTGCAATGTCGTGTCCCGACATGATCCTCTTATTCATCTCCTCTTCTTATTCACTGCCAATCCAGATGGTTATTTTATACTGAAATTTAATGCACAACCGACGAAGTGTGAGTGAAAAATAAACAGAAAAGGCTGCACATTAAAATTTTTGTGTATCGAGTTTAACAATGGATAAAGTTGAATAGTTTTTGAGTGAGAGGGAGAAGGATTTAAATTTTTAACACATTTTACCCAAAAGAAGAAATTTAATAAATTGACACCTGGCTGGGCTTGTCTTTGTAGGGGATCAAATTAAATTTATTAAAAATAGTTTTGATGAAAATTTTAAATTTTCCGTTACAATAAAAATTTAAAATTTCTGTAATGATGAAATTATAATTAATTTTTAAAATTCTCTATATAGTTTAATTTTTCTAATTTTCCACTCTATTTGAAAATTCCTCTTAATTTCAATAATAACATTTTCTGTTTACTCAACTTCATGACGCATTAAATCTGAGAAAAATATTTAGGCCGTCAGTCGACATGTGAACGAATGAGGGAAATTTTTACGACAATTCCATGCTACTTAAATAAGTTCGTCATAACCATAATTGTCATGAAATTTTCTTAGAAGATCGTCTTTCATATTCCTAATTTTGATGCAGAAGGGAGGATGAGAGAGAGAGAGATAGAAATTATCGCTATGGGGCAAAATTCTCGCGAAAAAAAAGGAGAAAAGGCAAAAATGAAAAGAATATCTACCAAGAAGACTGTTGTGTGTGTGCACATAATGAATATCTCAAGGGAGAGAATTTCTGCGAAAAAAATTGAGGCACTTAAGAAGCACATTAATGTTTTTAATCTTAACGAAGTTTTAGAATACCAAGAAATATTTTTTATTAAAACTTTTAATTAATTTTAAAAAATGTAATGACGACGAAGTCTTAAAATATACACCCTTGAGTCCCTTAGGAGTTACACTCAACATCACTCTGCAGTTTTACTTCTTCTTCTTAGATGAACTCACTTCCCATCTACGGCTACGACCATGTACAACAAAGTGAATATATAGTGAGTAATAAAGAGCATTGTGTGAAGAAGAAGAAACAGTACCCAACAGCTATGTGAATGTTGAGAGCAAGAGAGAGAAGAAGAATAAGAAACGATCGTTTCATTGCTTCTGCCTGCCTTTTGCCTTCTACCTCGATTCTCCACTGGGCCCGTTGTTAATGATACGACGAACTTCTTTTTCTTTGAATTTCATACAAAGCTCTCTCACACACATACAAGCGCATCACAATGGCAATTACCAGCTAGGTTTCATTCATAATTCCAATGAATTGCTTGACTGTGTGCGGATGATGGTCTCTCGTATACATATCGCGTTTTTTTTTGATTGAATGAAGTAATTATTTATTTTATACATTTTGTTTTGTCCCAAATCGAATTGAGCTTCTTCATCATCATGCGCTGGACAGCAATTACGGAGCTGGATGATGCAATGACATTTTTTTATTGTTGAGTGTCTTTTTTTATTTTTAGGAATGACTTTAATATTTTTTTTTCGATGGAACGTGATGATTGAATCATTAAAGGCAATGTGCTCGAATCAAAATTAATAAAATGAAAAAAAAATGAAAGCTCTTTGCGAATTCGAGCTAATTGAATTAATCAATTTCACTTTTGCACAATCTCTCGCATCTGCCGAGCTCTTTTTCGCTCGAATTTTAGTGTTAAGGTGAAATTTTCCAATTCCGAGAATTCCGTCCATTTTCTTGCGACGACATAGGAAATTTTTTTATTTGCTCATTTTCAATTCATTCAAGTTCGTTTCATTCATAAAACGTGTTCAATAATGATTAATACGTACCGATATGGTTGTTTGATAAGAGTTTACTATATTTTTATCAGCAAAAATGTGTAAAATTCCCTTGTTCCTTGCACTTGACAATTATTTTGAATTATTAACCAGAAATCTTTTCAATTCTCACGTCACTTTAACATTTTTGCATGCACTTAATTTTATTTTATCAATTTCTTTCGTCTGATGTCCGTTTAAAAGTTTCTAAATAATTAAATTAAATAATTTCTTCGGATATTGAATAAAATCTTGTGAAGTTATAAAAATTAGTTTTACTAATGTGTTCGTGAGGGGTTTTTGTGTTGGCTCTGACTCTGTGTCATGGGTATTTTATTTTTGGGATGGCCAGAAATTTTAAACCAAAAACATGTCAAAAAATTTCGGAATTTCTTCTTTGAATTAACGTTAATAAATTCCTGGAAAATGTGAACAAAGAATTAAATTTTACAAAAAATGTTTAAAAATTTTCGTAAAAATCAAAAACGTGGTTAACCTAAAATTTAAGCGGGAAATTCAAATTTCTACACTGTCAAAAAGTTTTTGAATTCAATCGAATCAGTCAATGGACTTTTTTGTAAATTAAATTTCCAAAAAAAAGTTTAAACCTCTTTAATTTAATCTTGATAAATAATTGCTGTCACATTGGAAAAATTCTCCGCGTAAATATTTTAAATTCAAGCTAAAAACAAAACCGATTTTATCATAATTAATTAAACCGCGTTCGTGACACATGTCATTTATGTGAAAGGGATAATTATTAACTTTTTCCTCTATAATTTGATCAATTAAAAATATTTCCTGGAAATGAAAAAAAATTGAATAAACAACAAAAAATTTATTTCTTAACAAATTTTCATTCTTCTTTTTTATTTAAGTTTTTTTTTGTGAAAGATTAATAATTTATTTGCTCTTACAATTTAGTGAAATATTTATCTAAGCATTTTTTTGGGATTATTAAATGTTAAAGCATATTTCTGAAAACACAAGGCATTCATCTTCAGCTTAATTATGCCACTATTCGAAAAATGTTTCGCATAATACGTACTTTTTCATTATCTTAAAAATTAAAAATTATTTAAGTTCACATGCGAAAAGAAACTGACACAAATTTCGTTTTCTTTCCGCGCCACTCACTAATGAGTGAAATGATAATTAACATTTCATATTCGTAATAAGATAATTTCTTTTAAAATTAAAAATCTAGCTTGTTATTTAAATGCTAAAGAATATGAAATAATTTTGATCATTTTATCTCTTTCGCTATGATTAAGAATTATTTTCACATACCTATAAACACATTCATCATGTCGCGTTAACATAGGCAAATTCTCACAATTTTATCTCATTAGAGTTAATTTCTTCATCGTCATGTTGTAATTAAACGTTTAAATTAAATTAATATTCCGAGAGAGAGAAAAAAAGTAAAAATATAAATTTAAATGTAGAATTATGTCAATCTTATCGTTTTCAGCACATTTCGATGAAATCAATTTATTCATTTATTTTTTTTGTTGAGAGTATGAGAGCGATTATGGTGATGGAGTGTGAAGGACAGAATTTATGTACATAAAGAGTTACCTTTTTTTAAAGTCATAAAAATTATATATAAGATAAAATAAACATTCAAAAGGGAGAAAAATATCAATTTTACAGAACTTTTTTTTCAGATAATGTAAATGTTGAGAACGGGAATATTCTTAATACTGTAAAATTGATAGGAAAAAGAAGAACGATTTTGAAACAAAATAATCGATACACTTGTGATGCTTTAATGCACTTGCAATTGATCGTTCTATTGATTGACTGCCGGGTGGATTTAAAAAGAATGAAAAATCGATGCATGAATGAGATCCACATTTTCACAGGCACACACACACATTTATACAGTGATGACTTGAAATGAGGTGAGCAAAGGAAGGCAAAAGGGGTTGATGTAGCTGTTGATGGAAAGCGGGGAAATAATAATCATTTACAGCATATCAAGTGCCTCTCCTTCAGTCGTATGGAAAAATTGCTGTGTAGAGCATACTAAATATTTGAAAATGTAGATAGGATGATGTAATGAAGAAGAGGTGAACTAAGAAGAAACGCAAGAGATCTTGTGACACAACTGTCGGTTGAACTTCTGATGGATAGGCAAATGAGCCGGTTGTATAAAAATTTTCTAGCAACTCTTCCTTTTCGATGAATCTATCGTACAGCCACTTTGTAAGACTCTCCTCATCACGTGGGACCTAAAAAAGGCATAAATTAAAAAATGTCACAGCAAAAAAAGATAAATTAAATACCTCTGAGCATCGATAGACCCGATAAAGCAAGTGAGTCTGACATGCTCTTCGTGTTCCCGTTACAATTTCACCCAAGTCAAGAGGCTTCCTATCTGGATACGCGATTGTGATATCGACAACATATTTGAGCGTCTTCTTCGAGCTAATTTCCGCCTCTCCCATTTTCTCCTTTAAATTTTCATCGTCATCAATAATTCTTTGCAAATTTCTCGTATTATTATTGTCGCCATTGCTACCATTATGATTGTTATGATGATTAGCGTTGTAAGCGTTTCTCAGGGGAGTGTCGGGTGGTGTTTGCTGATTACTATACTCATTATCAATGTAGAACTCATCGCTATCGGCATTGAGCACCTTATTAATATTTTTCATTGAAGACGGTGGCGTCGATTGCGGCTGTGTTGTCAGGTCTTCATCGTGTTGTCCTAAGCAGTCAATTATCGTCTTCATCGCACCTTGTCGCGGCAGAGTTACATTGTTAAGCAAAGGTAAATTATTTTTTTGAGCAAATCGTTGGCTCGCTTCACGTCTTTTTCGTAAAAATCCTCCTGCAAACAAGAATGTTAGTGATAATGAGGAGAGCAACAAAAAAATTATATATTTTACCTTCTGGGAAAAGAACCATCCATTCTCGTTGTCTAAATTTGGTCGATAGAGAAAATTAAAATAATTCTCAAAAATTTGCTATCGTTTATTACCTTGGAATGTAAGATCTTTCAATGTGTGATCTCAACTCGACCAGCGCTTGTTCTCTTTGACGTGGCCCCTGAAAAAAAAATTAATTAATTATAAAAAATCAATTTTTGTCATTTTTTATCACATTTTTCAAGTATACATGAAAATAATTGAAATTTCTCATTATAACTTACCGAGCCGATAAAAAAGTCTTGATGAATCATACTGACTATCCCGAAATTTGTGTACTTAAAAACTTTATCCATAATCCACATGACATTTGGAAGGACATCACCTTTCGTGTTGAAAGTCGACATTAGCATTGGCACATCTGCCGTCGATTGGTGGTTGACTAGTACAAGTGTCCTCTGATCCAATGTTGGCGTGATATCATCGCCGCACTCCACCACTGTGAAATTTTTAGAATTAGAATGATTGAATTTCTTGGAAGAAAATGAATCTTACGTTCATAACCAGCCGAGTGACTCCATAAGGTGACATTTGCGAGAAGCCAATGAAATAATTTTCCCTCGATCCAATAGAAGGTGTCGACATTAAGTTTTCGCATTGGCAGCAGCAAAAACATCCATATGAGGTAAGTAGGGATACAGTAAATATTATTGACTATCACAAAGAGTATCCGCAGTATGGCACGCGGATATTTAATAATGTTTCTGTGAAGAAAAAAGAACAGAGTTTAATAATTTTACTCGATTATGCGATGTTTGATGACTTACTCGAAGCATTCAGATGGCATTTTATTTCTTCTTCTTTCTGCACGTCCTTCACATATGTCCAATTGAGAGTCTGACGAATTTAAAAGCGGATTGCGTTCTGAAAAAAAAATTTAAAATTATAATTTCAATTTAAAATTGATAAGATGATTTTTAAAGAAGCGCTTAAAGTTCTTATCACATCCTCAAAAATCAGCACGACCCCAAGAATTTATTTATAAAAAAATTTTATTATCAATCAGTTCATTGACTATAAACAAACGTCGCATCGCTCGCATGAATTTTGATGCTCGCTCATCGAGTTATGCTACTTGAGAGTTACCTTGAAATTTATTTTAGAGACTCGCGCACACATAAAAAATACAATGGAAAGGGAGTTTATTTATGGCGAGAGAGTTCTCTGAATGATTTCATTCTACCCAAGTTGAAAAATAACATTTACATAAAACCTTTAATGATTATTTTGCTGTAGTCGAATTATTAGCAGCAATATGTATTCGATCTTATACAAAAGTGCACACAAACAACGACAATGATGGTCATGGCGTGCAAATTTCTAAGAATAAAATTTACTACATTGAGTGGCGCTATTACGTGAGTATGCGGTCGTGGTCCCCGCTTAACTATCGTGTGAAAAATGATTCATAAAAATTTGTATATATGGAAATCACGATACTAAAATGTTTTTTATATTTTTCGAGGGCCAGCATTTAACAACTCTGCGGTGTATTCTTCTTCCGCATTCACATCTTTTGAAAAGACATCAGGAAGAAGTAAAAAAGAGTGGATCAGGTGACTTTTTTGTTACTGTCGCAGTTCATTATATATTTTTTCCCTTTTATAACGTCAACTCATTTATTGATAACGCGCTAGACAGATAGAGCGGAAAATAAATATTCTAAAGGTCATCAAGTGTTATTATAAAATATATGCGAGACCCACTTCTCTCTCTCTCTAGATTAATTCAGTCGTAATTACAACTTTTTTTATTTCATCAGATTGGTTTTATTATTTATGTGATCAAAGCACGAGTTTGATTGATGCTCAATGACGAAAATTAATTTTTAGTCCAACACTTTCGAAACCCTTCCGACAAATCCGTCTATTGTGTCACAACTCATTGTCTACTAAATTCTAAATTCTACTTTCTACGCGAATTTTAAAATGAATTTAAAGCTCATGTGAGAGTGTGACGATATGACGATATATCGTAAACCGGTTTTTCTCATAATGAGTCACATTAAATTTTCTGATAATATAAAACAAAACACGCGATGATGGCAAAGGTCCGATTGTACTTTAGTTGTATTATCGCACTTGACTCGCATAATTTATTTAGTTATTTTCCATAACATAAGTTCAACTATTTTTTTTCGACATTTCGCCTTCTCACAACTCACTATTTAGCTCTTTTTATTTTGCCGGTCAAGGCAGTTCTTCGTTCACTACCGCTCTCTGTTGCTTTGCTATGTTATAGGCGGCTTGATTTGGATTTATCGATACATGCATGCGATTGCATGTGTGCGATGGGTCGTTCAAGTAAAACAACTTGCCTTTTAGATTTTGTTTTATGGTCAGATTTTGTGCACTCTACACTTTTTTTTGTGCTAAATAGATTTTAATTGATTTTCAATAATAGCATGAAGGGTGGATGATGATGAACACATTCCATCGATAACTAATTAAAATATCATTTTCAAAGTCGAGGCCAGCATTTTGTGTGAGCATAAAGAGAAGCCAAAATCGATATTTGAATGAGCATGCATCATCCACCATGCCATCGTGTTGTATGGCTTTTAATTATTATTCAAGACTCGAAATTCACTTGCAACTTCCTAACACACTAAATATATATTCGGAAGTGCTGAAACACCTCTCGTTGGAGTGGCACCATATCATAAAAAAATATTTGAGCAAGGTCAGAGCCAATTAATGTGTTGCTCTTCGAGTTCCTTTTTACACGCCACGCACTGCCACCGCATTTTATCGAGCAATGTTTTCGATTCCTTGTAACCATGACCACTCTCCTTTGCAATCAAGGTCGAATGTAAATTTTAAAAAATAAAAGTAATCAAGATGACATGATCTCGTGTCATCGGCACTGAATCGCACCTGAATTAATTCCTACATTTAGCGTCATTGCTAATGAATCGGAGTCGATAATGAATATTAATAACTCTAAGGTTGTTGTATTCACTGCGACCGGATAGAATACGAAACGCAACTGATTTAAAACCATATGACTGATGATGACGGTGTCGATTGACTCTAAACTTGCGAGGCGATTTTGAGAGAGAATTTTTTTTTCGTGTACACAAAAAATTGAGAAAAAAATAAATATTTTTAACGTGAAATTAAAGCGAACCGTGTCACACCATATAGAAATTGGGAGTGAATCATTCATTGAGAGAAAAATGCACAACTGAACTCATACAGGCGTCATGTCATCAGCATCCAGATATAGTCGAAAATGACAAATTAATACGGGCGAGTGTGGAAATTTCCTTTCTTAATCAAGTTCTCAAATTTACTGTAGAGAGATACTTTTGAGTGTGTGACAAATTATTTCATCATCCACGATATTCCTCGCATGACTTCATTTCACTTCCGATTTTAGAGTTTCTTTTTTGTTTTCGCACCTTATCGAAAGAACTTTTGAAGTGGGTGTGGATCCTTGACCATCTTTTCGATATTAATAAAATTTTAAAAAGATAAATGAGAACGTTATGGAAAATGAACTGACTTTGCACTGAACCACCTTCTTTTTAAGCGAAGCGATTTTAAAGAATTTTAAGGAGTGCACCCGTGATCGGTTTGCGATATAAATTTTTTATGGCCATTCACCGCAATCTCGCTAGCGAATTATTAATGACGCGACGTGAAAATGGAACTAACAATCACCTTAGTTGCGCTTATTGTGTGTTTAAAAAATTTTCACTAAAATATTCATAGAGAAAATTTCTTCGCAAGCATTTTGAATTTTTTTCTTCTTCTCAAAACAGAACTTTTTTCATTTATAATTTTATGCAATAAATTGAGGCTATTCTTCACACTTTTTTGCACCTTTTAATTTATTTTCCACTTATTCATTGGTTTTTGTGATATTTGCCGCTGTTCAACTAACTATGAAAAGTTAACTAATTTTTTATTTTATATTTTACTCTTTTTTTCCTCTCCTCAACAACACAACCTGCAACACACTGAAGCCTCTCGTAAGCTCGAACAGAATTGTTCTGTTTATGTTTTTTTTCATTTATTTACGTTCTTTTGTGTTGATTTCTAATGATTTAAGATGATTCTTCAGTTATGATACGAACCTAAATAAATTCACATTAATAATGACACAACTAATTGTAATTATTTTAATTCTATCAATTTTGTTTTCAACTTTTCATCGAGATTCACACCCCTTCTCTTCTAACGTATTTGAAGTTCTTTGTTTATTTTCTTTGCGGTGTCGAAAACTTTCTCAATTTCATCAAATTTCAAACAAATTTTGCAATTCTATTAATTAAAGTGTTATTAAATAAAATCAAAAAATTTTAAATTCATCTTAATTCAATTAATTATTCTGAATTAGTCCCTAAATTCTCAAATTAATCATTTCTAACAATAACTTTTTAGCTCTAACGTTTTTTCAAAATTCAAATCTGAGCGTCGAATTTCGAAATTATTCTAGTGTCGATAATGTTCAGGCTCATGTAAACAATAATAATGATTAGAAGTTTTGGAAAATTAATAAATTTTACAATATCCAGCTCGCTACGCAATGCACAGCTACAAAAAGTGAAATTAACACGAAGTTATTGTCAACTTACACGAGCATGCTGGAACTGTCAAGCGTCACTCGATGGAAACTTAGAAATTTTCTGCGACAAATGTAGTTCAATTCAAAAAGTTCCTAAAGTTGTGAGTATTAATTAAATTAAGTGATAAATTTAAAATCCTCACTTGAAGTGTTTCCACGAAAAACAAAAACAAAATGTTTTAATAAATAATAAAAACTAACTGAATTAAACTCTTTTTAGGACTACTTTGATTTATTCGGAATCCAAAGAGACCCCAAAATTAACATGAAAGACTTATCGAGGAGATTTAGAAACATCCAGAGTGACATACATCCCGACAAATTTTCTCAAAAATCAAAAAAGGAACAACATCTAAGCGCAGAATGGAGTTCGCTAGTAAATAAGGCTTACAAAACTCTACAAGCACCTTTAGCTAGGGGCGAATATCTTTTAAAACTCCATGGAATTAAACTTCCAGAAGACAATACAATTCAAGATCCAGAATTTCTAATGGAGATGATGGAGAGAAATGAAAAGGTTGTGGTGGTGATGACATAAATTGACTGATAACAAGTGTGCATATAATTTTCTTTTCTAGGTCGAAGATGCGGAAACGAGTGATGCGCTTTTGAGTATACTTAATGAATTGCAAGATGACGTCAAAGAGCTAAGCGGTAATTTCGCTTCTGCCTATCAATCCAAAAACTACGCGGCCGCAAAAAAATATCTCATACGGATGAAATATCTCGCATCAATCGAGAACACCACGAAAGAGAGAATTCAACGTGCTGATTCATCGAGCAACTAGTGATTCATTTAATGAAATGTGATCACTTTTTTGCATGCCCTATGATATAGAGCAATAATAAAATTATTATTGAGTATAACCGACTAATGTTGATAGAAGAATATTTTTCCGTGTAAGCATAATGATTCAATTACGTCCCTGTCTATGTATATTTCATATTTTTACTCTCTCGAATAACATTTTCTTTGTGTTAACGGACAGCCATATAAAATGATGCGGAGAGTGAGCTACTTTTCAGTTGTGATTTTACCGAGCGAGAGAGAACTAAGTTGTACTAAGGTTGTAAGGAATTTTTCTTAAATAAACATTAAAGATGAAGCTTTTATTAATAATGAGTGCACTATTGGGTCTGTCAATTGCTCATACATATAAGTCAGGTGAATGTCCTCCGCTTGAACCTATGCAAGGTTTCGACATGAGGAAGGTAAGTTGTTTTATTATTTTTTATAGTGTGACTCGTGAGAGAATTTTTAAGATGTATTCAAATTGTATTGAAAGGCATGCGACATTGAGGAATTTTTGAAATAATTGCTAAGTAAATTTTGTTATTACTTGAATATTTTTTTTTTGAAATTAAAACCGTTAAATTTTATGAAATTAAAAAAATTAAGAAATAATTTTTTTTCATCCCCTCAAAATTTTCCATCATGCGAGTGTTTAATTGCCTCAAATAATGTCTGATGTCTTTTCTTATCGTTCCTCAGTGATAGTGTGCGTTCTAAGTAGTTTAAATTGAATATTTCCTGTGAACCTCTCATGAGTCATGCCATCGAAAAAAAAAACTAAGTGGCGATTTAAATAAATTCTGAGAATTTCAAAGTACTTGTCAATGCACCTTATCAAGCACTTGAACTCTCTGAACTTATTTAAATTTTTAATACAATAATAATCATGATAACGTCCTTAATCGTAATTATTTTAGTTTCTCGGTATTTGGTATGCAGTACAGAAAACTTCGACTGCCTCAGAATGTGTAATCTACAACTTTACTCAAGAAGAACCTGGCATTTATAAAATCCAACAGATCTCACAAGATTACCTTTTGGGTATCGCTCCAGTCTCGCACAGATACAGCTACACAGGAGAGCTCGAAGTGAAAGACAATGACATACCATCAAAGATGACAGTCAAGTTCCCATTAAATGTCCTTCCCGGCAACGTTTTCTTCAAAGTTTTCATGACAGATTACGAAAATTATGCGGGAATATTCACATGCCAAAAGCTACCTGTCGGTGCTCATCGTCAAAGTGCAACAATTCTCTCTCGAAACAAGGACATTGATCGTGCATATGTTGATAAAGTTAGAAATCGTCTCCAATCAGCCGGCATTAATATCTTTGACCTGTCAATTATAAACCAATATAATTGTCCCAAATTACAAGATGACGCCCGCATTAACATTGAAATTGATCCAGGTAGCAACATTTAAATTTTTAATTACCTCACCATGACTCACATCTTAATTTGTTTTAGAAACATTCTCGTCGCAAAATATCGGCAGTTGGGTTAGAAAGGCGGGAACGAAACTCGGTGATGGCGTCGAATGGACAGTTGACAAAACGAAGAAAATTTACAGCTCAATTCGTGGCGATAGTAGCAGCAATCGTGACAGCGAAAGAATTTCACGTTTGAGTGAAGAGTCGACTGAAAAGCCAATTTGGTTCCCATAAAAAAGAATTCTCAAAAATAAATTTGCTTCAAAATTATTTTTTCATTTATTTAGTTTTTTTGTTTGTCATAAATTCATGACTCATAGTTTTTTACGGCATTTTTAAATTTAATGTAATATAATAATAGTAAATCAATAATATAAATACATTTTTTTTTTCAAAAAAAGAAAGATTTTTCTTTGCTGTGTTGTGGATTTTTTTTATCATATCATTGCTACACTTCATTCTTATCATAATCACTAGTGATTCACATTATTTATCCCTTGAAAAAGTAGAAAGATTTTTTTCTTATTATTTTATACAACTTTTTTTTCTCGTTAGATTAAAAAATATAAAACTTGTTATTTATGCACTCCATGGATTAGTGTTGAGGAAATTTTTGGAGCCTAATTTATTTATTTTTGACTTAAACTCATTTTATGCGAACCCCAAAAATTTCATGATTGTTCGGAAGAGAAAAATAAAATAAAGGGGGAGGAAATAATTTCTTGGAATATCATTCTACTTTTTCGCTCATATCATCCATACCTAAACATTATGCTATGTATTTCTTCCACAACTTTTTATTTAAAAAAAAAGCTTCAATTTTCTTTTTCTTTTGCTCGCATACAATAATGAATAAAAATATCTCAATTGTTATTAAAATGGTAAGTTTTTCACTTCTTTTCTCAATAATGATTTTTTTTTAAGTTTTGGTTCCATTTTTTTATGTGCACACATCAAAGTATACTTTACATAATTAAATTGCATATATATTTTCATGTTTCTTTCATTCTTTGATGAATAAGAAATAGAGGGAGCATAGTTTGATGTGCTTTATCCAGAAAAATGCAATGTCGCAAAAAAATTACAAAAATTGATTTCATTCTTTTTGGGATTTTCTTATACTTTTTTTTCGAGAAGTCTCATAGCTTACGTGTGTGTGTATGTGTGTGTGGAGTGAGTACAAACATTCTTGGCTTTTGCAGCGCATTTTTCTAGGCACAAATTAATGGATTCATCATATCTTTTTCTTCTAAATACAAATTTTCCTTTTTCACTGTTTAATTGGCTTTCTATTAAAATATGTTGTGTATATCATCTTTTTTTTCATTTAAAAATAATATGTATGTTGTATTTTTTTGAAGGATTCCTTTCCTTTGTTTTTTTTTGCGTTTGAGAATTGATTTCGTGTCCCGACCATCATCACTATCTAGAGTAAGTAACTTCAACGTTCAACTCGATTTCTCCAAAAAAAAATATGCAACAAAATTTGTGAGCATTTTTTTGGCCATGCAAGGACGAAGGGGTGAGGGAGGGTTTCTTTCGGATAATCGAGATGAGTGCGAAGTGAGTGGAGCAAACAAACAACTTTTGCGGGACGCCTCTTACCACCGTTCTCAAACTGAGAGAATTTTTCTTTTGCATGCAAAAATCTTTTTAATTATCTTTTTTTGCCTTAAACTTTATTTTGATAGATTTTTTTCTTCATTAAATTAAATTTAATTTCTTTTTTTTTGTATTTTTGTGTGATTTCTTAAAAATCAATTTGCTTTTAACTTTATATCGTTTATGATTTTTCTCTTCTCTCCTTTTCATCATCATTTAAGCTATGATTAAATAAAGTATATAATGTGATTTCGTCTTCTTTTTTTTCTCATATCATTAGTTTTATCAAAAGCAATTTATAGTTTGACATACACACAAAAAAAGGGGGAAGGAAACAATAATTGAAAACAAATTATTTAAGAGAGGGTGAAAGGAAGGAGAATTTTCTCATCTTCATCTAAAAAAAATAATAGATAAGTACATTTAATTGTGGAGCAAGAATATGCGCGACATTATATTTGTGACTGCTAACACGACTCATTCCGAAAAGGCAGGCTCGAGATATTTTCCAACAGGCAAAAAAATTCAATCTCGACAAAATCATAAAAAAAAACTTCAACAAGGTTCACAAAAAAATTTAACAAAAATTTACAAAGAGGTGATGGAAGTTGATTTTCAGCTAAAATAATCGCAAGATGTTTCCGATGCACTTTTTTTTGACTAATTACACAGTATTTTTCGCTTCTCTCTGCATTACATCAGACTCAAGTATTTATGGTTCGAAAGGAGAAAAAAAATAATAAAAATCGATTTGGCAAGTATATAAAAAAAATTTGTCCGTTCATTGCAATTATCGTTACGCAACTTTCTATATTCAGTTCATAAAGAAAGAAAAAAAAGAGTTATTTGAGTCATATTTATTGAAAATTGCAGTTTTATAGAGAAACGAGAAAATTATAATAAAAAAAAATACACAAACAAAACACCTTGATATCACTTTCATTTTACAATATTTCACTATTTTTTATCGAATGTGCATTTTTTCAGTTCAATATTACTTTTTGGCATTTTGTTTGATAACAAAAATTGACACAAGATCATCAAAAAAGAGAGAGAGGCAAGTGGGGGAGGGTGAAGTTGGAAAAAAAGAATTGACTATTAAACTAATTATGCTCATTTTATAATTGCTGATGGCACACGATGGAAAATTCCACACGATAAAAATCATCCATCAGTCTTGACTCATCATATATTATAATTGTTTTTTACTTCATCGTCATCATCTCTCTCGTTTTACTAATAAAAAAATTTGACTATTCGTCTGAATGCATTTTAAGATTGTGTGTTTTTTAAAAAAATAATAATTAAAAAAGAGGTATCACAACTGCAATTTAAATATATATATATTTTATATTATTAGAGAAAGAAAATTAAAAAATACATTTAAGAACGCTCGAAAATATAAGAGTTGACATTGCTTTGTTATTATTACTATTAGGTAATTTATTTTATTTTATAGCGTACACAACAACTAGTCAGCTTTTGAGCCACGTGTCTAAAAAATTATTATTAGATTTCACTTGAAAATCGCAAAGCTCAATGCAATCGCTGAAGGGATGACGCAAAATATCAAAAAACTATTTCTGTGGCATATTTTAGCACTTTAAAGACTTCTCGTGTCAATCGTGTATGCAATATTTTTTTTTCTCTCTCACATCAAAAAAAAAATTTTGTGTTTATGTTTTTTTCTTTCTTATAAAAAAAATGGATGGTAACTTTTTTTCACACACGCGGACGCGTCTATTTTGGAATTCCTCTAACAGAAAAAAAAAATTACACATTTGGCAAAGAAGATTTTAAATTGATATATAATTTTTCTCACAAATTTGGACGTTAAAATGTAAACAACAAATGCAATGATATTATTTTTTATGACTATGAATTTCGATAAGGTTTTTCGCTCATTATGAAGGTCGACGGTCGGTGTGACGGAGAGTGACAGTAAATAAAACTATTTTATGGACATAAAACGCGATGAGTTTTTCCGGTGTGACTTTATATATTAAAAAAAGCTATTTTCATTTCATTTTGCATTCAACATTTTTTAATGGACCCACGCATATTTTTAAAAAATATCTCTCTCATGCTATTAAGGCGAGAAAAATGAAGAAAACGGAATCCATTTTTGGCCGGAATTAAATACTTGCTGTATGTGCATTAGACAATTATCAGGTGCGCTTTTATATGCGCAATGAAATCAACGCGAAAAGAAATTTAACACAGAAAGAAGAAGAAAAAATATGAATTGAGAGAGAGACTTTCACTTTTACTATTAAAAAAATTATAACTTTTCTGCAATTCGATTTGCGATTTTGAAACTATATTAAAAAATTTGTAAGCGGACGATTCAGAGATGTTGAAGTCATGTCATTTGGCAAGAAAAGGTAAAAAAAAATGAAAGGAAGACAATTTTTGCAAAGTAGTTGGGGTATTTTGAGCAACTATTAAATCTCTAACTCGATATTAAAATTGTTGTTCGTGCATGTCGTAAATATTTTGTTCTTATTTCATAATGAAATATCACTCGATGATATCATGAGTGCGCCGTTGAAATACCCGCAATTCGTTTGCGAAAAACAACAGATATACGCGGAAGGTTACTTTGACTCATCGGAATCATTCACGTGGTGTCTCTTTTCACTCTTTTGGAGGGCTTTCATTATTATGCTTTTTTCATTTGTGCTGTCGTCACATTAACAAACATTCATGCCATAATTTGCGTTAAGTGGAAAAAAATTCTTATCGCGTTTAAACAAGCAGCGACAAATAAGAAGAAGACAATTTCATCATTGAAAGTTGTTCCATTTTTTTTTCGGCTGTCTAAAAAAAACACTTTCTTTTCACACATTTAATATAGTTTCGTGACAAAATGGAATAGTTTGAGTTTTTTTAAAATAATTTTCATTGATCATCAAATCAGACCGCATTTAATTTGCGACAACCATTGCAAAATTCTCTTTTATATTTTTTTCGCTTCTTTAAAAATATTTTTCAATTCTCATTAAGTTTGTTTAAATTTTTTTCATGCGCACGTGTGTGGAGAAGAGACAAGATATAGAATTTCAGTCGAATAAATTTAATAAACAGATTAAAAAAGTGAGGAAAGAATTTACGGCTCTTTCCTGCTAGGCAGACACATTTCTTTGTTTTCTTTTTGGAAAAGTACAATTGGTTTCTAAATTATCAATTAAAAAGGAGACGAAAAATCATCATCATATGAACTTAACATTTTTTTTTCATTTTTTTCCGATAAAAAAAATGAGGAAGATTTTTTTTTTTGGGTACAGGATGGAAAGTCTTAACAATTTAATAAAAAATAGTAATAATAAGAAAAATTAGTAAAGAATTAACTTCCTATGTTTTTCCATCATTTCGCCATATAGAGACAGCCATAACATAATTTTCTTTTATATGTCATTTTTCTTCAATCAATCAATCATCATTCACTCTCTAAGAGAGCTCGTTCCTCTTAGACTATTACACTTGTGTTCCATCCTCCTCTTAGATTATCATCATCAGCAACAGTCGACAGTGTCAGTAGGCAGTATGCATGGACTGTGCATTACCGTTTGGATACGACATGCCATTATCGACGCCATTGCCATTTGAATTTGTCAGTCGCATATCAAAATCACTCACGAGCTTCTTGATGTGTGAGAGTTTCTCGTGAAGATATTCAAACCTAGAGGTCGTCGTTGAAAAAAAAGAGAAGAAGTTAATTAGATTTTTTTACACTTATCAGTAAGAGCAATAAAGAATATATAAGTGAGTAGATGGAAATAACAACATACCTGTGTTTCTTATCTTGAAATGAGCTATTATTGTTGTTCTCTTTGTATTCTTGAATAATCTGATTTTGAATCTCCTGTTAGAAGAAGAAATAAAAAGTAAAATTAGATGTCGGTTCTCTTATCAGAATTCAGTAGAGAAAAAATATTTAAACATGCGGAAGTTGATAAGAGATAAATTAAATTAGTAGAATTGAACAAAATGTACCTTATATTTCCGCTCGTCCGACGGATGAACCTTACGTAATTCATCTTGCAGATTGGCAAATCGATTGCGAGCCTTCTCCATAATTTTATGCAGTTGTCGATATTCAGTATAATCTTTGTCAAATTCAGTCTTATATCTGCGACGTTGTTCAACTTTTGTGATTGGAGGATAATCACTGCGAGTAGAAAAGCTCACTTTAGTATGAGGAATTAATGAAATTCCATCTCGAGCAATATACCTGAAGTCAGCCTTTGACACTCCATTTTGCGTGGAACTGATTGAGCTGACCTGAAGGCCATCGATATCACTGTCAGCATTGCCCAATGGTCGCATGTTGTCATAAGAGCTGCTCGAGTTCATTGTCCCATTTATCCGGTCGCCATTTAAGCTGCTGCTGCTGTTGTTGATGTTGTTGTTGCTATTACTAGTTTTTGATTGTCCCCTCACGAGTGGCGATGACATTCGTTTGCTCATACCATCATTACTAAGCACGGTAAAGTTGAGACCTAAGCTACTACTGTTATCTTCGAGGGAATTTGTGTTTGAGCTAATGGGAGTCAGAGAGAGAAAATGAAAAATGCTTTTAGTTTCTTCCTCATAAATAAAAATATATATGTACTGCAGCAGTTATCGCATTTCAAAGTCATTGAAGTGTCATGACACGTGACGATAACGGCATTTGCACTCACCTAAAGAAATCATTGTTGTCCCTCGATCGTGAATTCATAATAAAGGAACTAGCATCACGATTATTCTCATATGAGCTCGCCAATCGACTGTCTATGGAATCGTGATGAGGATTCTTTGTCGTACTACCACTCTCTCTGCAGTAGTGACTTATTCGTTGCTTCTTGGTGACCGGCTCACTGTATTTGTCGTTGATTAAATTGCTACTGTTCATATTCATGTTGTTCAGACTCGATGTCGTTTGAGATGGCCTCTTAATAAGTGGAGGCGGAGAACCGTTATGTTGACTATTTGGACTCTGACCAGAAGTTGAGGATGAGCCTCCATCGCTCGATAGAGGTGGCGTAAGATTTTGTGGCTTACGTCTGAAAAAATATTTTTTTAATGATATTTAATTGAACTAAATATTTAGCAAAGCTATAAGCTTACCTTTTTAAAGTAGCACGATCTTGCTCGCTATAGAATGGCCAATCTTCGTGAACGTCATTCCACACATGCCGATGCAGTACGTAAGCATTATCACGAACATAAGAAATTGTTTTTAATACATTTATGATGACAGATCTGTCGCGGTCCTTAATACCCTCTGCAATTAGCCGAAAAAAAAGAAGAAAATTTTAGAAATCAAAAAAGACACGCAAGTGCGAAAATTACCTCTATTTAGCCTATCATACAGTTCTGGTTTTTTAAATGGCCTTAACGCTAATAAGTGTATAAGTCTTTCCCTAGAAGAAGAAAAAAGAGTTAAAATTATTGCTATTAAAAAATATTATTGCGGTTCGCTTACTTAATTGGCCTTCGCATAATATCAGGATTCCGATGATTTTGCTGTCCACTATTACGATTTAAGTTATGTCCCATCAAGCTCAAACTTCGCGGCTGATCAATGTCATCGCCTACGACGCCATTGAGGGCATTGTTGTGATGATGACTTGACGGATGGTGATGGTACGAAGAAGAAGAGGAGGATAACGAATCATGGTGATCCTGTGAGCTATAACTACTATGACTATTAATAGTTGGAATCTGTTGATGAGATGTGAGATGCGACAATGCATTATTGCCATCACTAGAGTTACGATCGACTTCCGAGGAGCGCTTTGAGGCTTGAAGACTACTACTACTGTTGTTGCTGTTATTATTGTTGTTGTTTGGTTGAGAAACACTGGACATAGTACGAACATTTGCTGGCGTTATCTTTTTCGTAATTTTACGACCGATATCTGTTTGATTTGGTTTAATTTCACGTGTTCTGAAATTTGAGTTAAAACAGACATTAAAAAAAAATTCCTCTCATGCAGACGACGTGGGAATATTGAGCAGGCTGCATTTGATCATATCGAGTCAAGCCCACACGGCGTGCACAGCAACGGGAAAATGATAAAAATATAAACAAGTATTACGTAGATGAAATCCTGACTATCACACAAAACGGAAATCTATATGGAAAAGCTTATCAGACCTTGCGCAATTCAGGATAGGATACGGCCGTATGACGTCGTCGGCTCTGAATGTTTTTCACCGAAGGCGTAGAGGAGTGAGAGAGCGAAAAAATTCTCGGAAAAGACATTTTTTTTGTGTGTGCCACGATAAAAATGGAAAATTCTCAAAAGTAAAACGATAAGCAGGAACTGATAAGATTCTAAAGATCTTTTGTGCACATCAAGCTGAGTGTACATACATCTATGAATTTTTAATTTACATCATGAACGATACTCCTCACTTTTATAGAGAGATGTTTGCATAGAAAACGTGCAAACAGAAACGAAATTCACATGAATTATTCATTTTAGGAGAGAGAGAGAGAGAAACATTGATAAAAAATAAACATATTGAGCGTCATAAGAAAAATTGACTCATCTTCAACACAAACATGCCGCATGGTCGGCAAAGAAAACCATCTCAAGGCCATCTCTTCTTCCTTTTTAACCTCCTTCCACTTCCACCCGTGGAATTTTTGAATAATTAACGCTGATTTTGATCGATTGGAAATTTAATCTTAATCCCGGCAACAGGAAATTTGTTTAAAATTCAACTGAAATTTTTGTCATACCTCAATAAAATTTTATTCGAGAAAAATAGAATTTAAATTTTCTGTTATGTCTCCTCTATTTATAAAAAGATCATTAGAATATGGAAAATTTATTCAGAATTAAAAACAGGAAATTCTCTTAAAGTTCCCGTAAAACATTTTTTTCAAAGTGAAATTTATAAAAGTTGTTTTAGAAATTTATGACGGATATAAACCAGGATACAGTTACAACACTTGTACTTGCAAGTTAAACCCCCTCAAATTTTTTTGCATTCAATGAATTCTTTGAGCTTAAATACAAGCACACAATTTTCAACGTAAACATCTCTCTTCATAGTCCACATTCTCTGAATGTCCGTAATGACGATGTAGGGGCAACGAAATTTTATAATTGACGTCAAAAAAATTTCTTTACGCACACATAAGAGCGCATTCAAGCTGTTTCAATATCGGAAAACTACTCCAAAAATATTGTGGTGTTTTTATTTAGACTCCACCGAGTCACAAACCACCTGATAAGAGTTTCAACAAAAAAAAAGTCTCATAAAATAATTTTTGACTTTATTATTTTGAGCTTTAAAAAAAGAAAAATTATTTTTTTTCCGCTGATAATCGCATACAGAAGCAAATAATATTATGCAGATACTTCAGTTAAAATTCTATTTGCCGCTTGTCAGAGATTGTGAGAGAAGTTGCGCAACTTTATGTGTGACCCAAAACCGAATCGGTAGATTTTTCATCAACTTTCTTTTTTTACTCTTTCTTCGCATCTTTAGACTTATAATTTTATAATGAAATAATTTCTCAAATATGATGATGATGATGAAAAGTTGCAAGCTACCTATGGTGTTCATCATCATCGAGGTGCCTATGTTTAAAATATAACGAAAAAACTCTCTACAACTTTAAATGCAATAATTGAATGCATAAAGGCACTCTCGAATACATTCACATACAAAAAAGTGTGCTCGAGTGTATCAGCATAGCTATGAGTATAAAATAATTTCCGAAATCACCAAACAACCTTCAAAACGGAGTTAAAAAAGAGATTGTGTGTTGAGGAAAAAAAAGAGAGAAACAAGAAGAAAAAGCAACAAGCTGATGAGGGCCATAAACATACATAATAGCACTGCAAAGATTTACACCGAAGAAGGGAAGAGATAGAGACCTTTTAAAATATGAGTAAAGTGCGTAAAAAAAGAAGTTTGACAAAAAGAATCTTTTGCCAGGATGAACCTCACTAGCACACCTTTCCGACATAAAATTCATTTCTTCCATTTCTGATTTCATTATTATTTATTTATGTATGGTTCACTTTTCTCTTTCCGAATGTAACGAAAAAACATCTGTTCTAAGTTCATTTTGTTGTTTACTTCGTCTTCCTTCTCTCACTCATTTCTTCATATATTATATATTATTTTTGTTTCTTTTAAATAATAAAATTGAACACATGTCGATGTCGAAAGGAATGAGGGAAGAAGAAGTGAAAAAGGTAAATGAAAGGTAAAGAGGACGAATTTTGATTTGGACACAATGCATGTGCGTTCTACTTCGTGTCGAATGATTTATATTACTTTTTTTTTTGAATCAATGCCTTGCGAGGCGAGAAAGAATTCATCATCGATCACCTTCCGTACGTTTTTATCGAAAAAAAAAACAAATTCCTTTCGACTTTTTAGTGTGTAAATATATTTTTCTCATATCAAAGCTAGTCGTCTAAGCGCACGTCATCGACACTCTCACATTGATAGTGAGTGGAAATAATTGTTGTCAGTCGAGAGAGCGCTGATTCAAGGAAAAACCTGCTTTTATAATTCAGAACAAATAGAAGAAATTTTTTTGCACTTAAGTTAACAAATTGGACTCGATATCAAAACCGAAATCGTATAAAAACAGGCTGCGAAGCAAATCAACCACCACCGACGGGCAGAGAGAAGAAAAAAAGAATCTTGAATAATATTTTAAGACTTCTCTCTTACACACAGCTGGTTAAGAGTATTGTCGAGCCTTCTCATCTAGCATTTAATGCCCATTATCCCAAAAAACCTGCTTTTGCAAAAAGTAAAAAAAGATTTTTGACATTTCTCGTTCGTTTTATGCTGATCAAATAATTTTCTTGAGGTAGAGCTACTTTTTTTCTTTGAGAGAGTATTAGGTAAGCGCGATAAGCATTGACATGTCAGGAGCGTGTGACAAAATCAGCAGCAACTTTTGCGCGTGTATGTGAGGTCAATTTTTAAGAAAAGTCACGTTCGATGCTTTTAAGCTGTCCAATAAAAAGATATGTATTAAAAATTGATTCGTTTTCAATGAGAGAGAATGCATAATCACAAAATAAAGCTCGCCACCACCTACTCAAAAGTCCCTTAACACGTTAAGATATATACAACGAGTTTATGCTCGACCGCTGAATGATATTTTTTTTTTCGTGAATATGATTAATTTCATTGCCGTTATCGCTACACAAAACACATTCGCTCTTTCTCTCGCTCTCTTGCGCACACATAAGCAAGGCTGCTCGTATGACACATAGGAAAATGAAAAAAAAAGATTGAAGAACAAATTAATGGAAGTGTCATGCAATGTTTCATGTTTTTATATTCTCTCTCGCTTAATTATTGGTTCATAATAAAATGTCTTTTAATTATTTATCACTGGATGGCGTGCTGATATTTTTTAGAGGATTCCCTTGCTCCAAGCCCTTTAAAAGATTTTAATCAAAATTCAATGAAATATTTTTTGATCTTAAAATATTAATTTAATTCAGATTTGTGAAGGTTTGTTTAAAAGTTAATATTTTGTATCTTTTATACACTTGAAGTATATAAAATTTATATACTTAAGTTATGTAAATTTATATAAAAATTATTCGCTTCTGATTCAATTCTTTTAGAATTCAAATTATCTAAAATAATATATGCTTAAATTTTTTTTAATAAAATTTAAAAAATTGAATTATCTCGGTTAAAGGTTAACAAGTTTGACTTTAAAATTTTAAGACATTCCTTAAAGAAAAAGAGTAGAAATTAAATAAATGAGGAACATAAATTTTAGCCACAAGAATGCCAAATTTAAGCAGGAAGGCGAATTTAAAAGATCATGCAGATTCCTTAAAGTTTAAACGTTCCATTCTCTCCACCGCTCGCATATAATCGAGCTCGAGCGACGTCAAGGTTCTTTTCGCGCAACAAAAACGAGTTCTGGTATTTTTATAAATCTGTCCGATCCAATTCAAATATCAACGACAATATATCAATCTCAAGCGATATCGCTTTTTATTCATTCGAATAGATAAATTTCTAGCAAATTGAAAAAAAGAAGAAGAGTGAAAAAAGTGCAAATAAAAAAATCAATTTGACATAATAACCGACATAAGCTTCACTTGAAAGTGAGTACACTGACGACAAAAAAAAAAGAAGAAACTTATGGACATGAAAAAATAGCTGAATATTCGATTATGGCGAGGAGAAGAGGCAAGAAGAAGGGAAGAAGAGCATGCTGGCAACTCATAAAAATGCGATCACAATTTTCTTTTTTCATCCATTTCAGTTCACTGCCTCTCAATATTGCGTCTCTTTATAAACGAGAGTCGATTTTGCGAGTGTTTCTTCTAAGATAAAACCTCACTCATAGCTAATGCTGCGCGACTCTCTGTCTTCACTTTTCACCCACGCACAATTGCAATTTCTTCTTTTTCCCTCAATTATACTCTTTTTCTGTCTCTCGGCTGCCGTTGCTAAGAATCACCCGAGAGGGAAAAAGCTATTTTTAAAGCTCATGCGACAAAAGCGACCGTCTGTGCTATCAATTCAGAACATTTTTTTTGTATTTCTGCGATAAGTGCATTATTCAAGTGTCGCCTTTCAAAAAACGTTTTACATTGAAAAATATAAATTTCACTTTTATGTAAGAAAAAATATGTGAGGTAAACGAGACCTCAACTGACCTTACATCTCGGCCTGTCGCTTTTTAA
The DNA here is from genome assembly GCA_038502055.1 of Tanytarsus gracilentus. Classification (NCBI taxonomy): domain Eukaryota; kingdom Metazoa; phylum Arthropoda; class Insecta; order Diptera; family Chironomidae; genus Tanytarsus; species Tanytarsus gracilentus. The sequence continues at coordinate 1,566,491 of JAXRKN010000043.1, read as the reverse complement.
AGTAAAAAATTCACAAAACATTTTTTGACTGTAAAGTAATTGCTGATAAGTAGCACAATCATTTATTTCGTTTTCAGATGCCAATTATTGACGGGGACACGAGAAAGAGAATATAAAAAAAAAAGTGGGAGGAGAAGAAAAGATTTTTATTACTCTTGAAAAATTATTATCGAAAACGATAAGAATACGCTTTGATACTGAAACAGCTGAAAAGTCGCGATCGAGAGAGGGTAAAACCCAGAAATTTAAGTTTTTTTTGGTCTTACTGAAGGTTGGGATTTTTTGTGTCATTCGGAGAGACTTAAGATTTCGATGAAATTATAATTGCACTTTTAGAGCTTCATTAATTCAAGAACAAAAGAAATTTTAATATTTCTAGGGAAAACACGTGAGAGGAAGTCAAAACTCATTTGAGTGATTTCTAAAATATTATTTAAAATTAAATAAATAAATTTTGCTGATAATTCTCGAATCTCAGCTAGAAACAGGATTAAAAGGCGCTATGCACGATCTAGTATGCACGAGCTATATAATTTAGCCGAGCTCTTAAAAGTGAGCTGAGGATAAGAAGAAAGACAAGAAACAAAAACCTTTCCCAAGCCGTACGACGACGACGACGACAATGACTCGCCTTGAGAACTTTATACATTCAACTTCATCTCTCACTCGATTTTCTCTCTCTCTCTGGTTCCATAACGACATCGAAGCATGACGTAAAATAAAAATTATTTTCCAAATGCAAAAAATGTGTGCGAGCTTAAAATAAAAGTCACCGTGTCGCACATTCATGTGCCGCAAAATGTGCACTATATAAATGAAAATTGAATATCGCGAGTTATAAAAAATTTATATGTAAAATACGCACCACAATGAGACACAAAGAATAAATCGTTCATTAATTTTCAGGTATACGTTCGCTTTTAAACGGTTTTAATGAATTTTTTATCATCGCACGAAAAGGCAGGGAAAAACTGCGTATTTGGCATAATTTTTTCATTATTTAGCAATTTTTTGCTAGAAGGCAAAAACCTTCGAATCGAACACACAAACACATGGCTGAGTTGTGCAAGTAAATTATCGACAATGTAATGCAGTGCTTTAAAAAAAATCATTAAACGCATTCAATAAAATTTATTAAATTTTTTATGAGCTATACTGTATATAGACTCTTTTTAGCGGAGTGAAAGAGGACAATTTCAAGTTGAAAAATTAATTAGGTTCCCACGTACATAGAATGCACATTTGTGAGTATATCGGTTGGGAAAAAAGAGAAGTGTATGAACGGCTGTTATCAGCAGACTATTGTTCACCACAATTTTAACATGAGATAACAATGAAATGGAAACAAATGTGTACGACATCAGAACGACGATCGATGGGAATGTTGCTGATTAGTTGAGCCAAAGGAGGGTTCTAAGATAATTGCCGAGATTTTTTTATGTACACCATTGAAAATAAGCAAGGGCGACGAAAGAATTGAAAGTTGAAACTCAGAAAAAATGTTTATCAAAAACAATTAATTGCGAAGTCATTTGAAAATTCATTTGAAAAATAAACTGTAAACAATTTAATTTCAAGAAATGTGAAATAAAACTGAATTTTTTTATCAACGGAGAACTTGAACGTCGTAATTTTGGAAATATTTGATATGATTTAAATGAAATTCTACTCACGCTCTCTCCTTTTGGATTTGAGCTGCCTTGGCCATATTCCTTTTCGTATTCTCGTAGACGTCCTCCTGTGCTTGAACACGCATCTTGTATTGAACTGGACCAAGTACGTTAATTTGTCCATTGTTTGTCTGCTGTAGACATTCAAACGATCCCTGTGTCTCCTCATTATCCGCAAGTGAAAAACTAAATTTTTGTTGACTGCCATTGCTACCAGATGGAAATGACAAGAACTAAAATGTGGAAAGGGAGAAAAAGAAAGGAGAGGTAAATTTCATTTTTCTTTGCAATTCGTTGTTATATGAGCGCGCAAAAAAAATAGGCGAAGAAAAAAATCTTGAATGTAATTGAAATTTTAATTTTCCGCGACATGGCATTACGTCACAGCTCAGCTCCATGCACACATAGCAATGAATAGCGAAAAAAAAGCATGGTTCCAAATACCTCTCGAACGTGCTAGTGTGTGTTGGTGCATTCCAAGTGAAAGTAATTTTTTTTACTTTATACTCTTTTATTTTTTGCCTTCACCGACTTGGAATAGCATTTAAAGAAATATAATCAATTGAAAATGACATTTTCGCATTTGGCATAAATTTGCACGATACATTCCTAAACTTCTCTCTCCGTGACAATTGCCCGTAAAATTTCTCTCTTGATATGTAGTAACTTTTTTTTTCGATGAAATCACCGTAATCTTCATCAGTCACTGTCGCTACATGTGTCTGCGCCTTTCTTTTCAACTCTTTAAAGATTCATATTTATATTTTTTTGATGATGATTATGATTACGATACTTTAATAGCTTAACTACAAATTTTATATGCGGGTTTTTTGAATTTATAATTTTCATGTAAAAATAAGTTTAAAACATTTTAAGGTCACTCGGAATTTTCTAAAGGTCGAGGTGATTAATCAAAAAATTCTAAAAAGGTTCTAAAGTACTTTTGGCATAAAAAGAGTTTGAAAAAAAATGTCAAATGCCATAACATTAAGCATGCATACACACACATATATATAAACATGACATATCTGATTTAAGGGAGCATGAAGTGGCAAGATTTTCTATGTGTGGCTTTTGTCAACAAGTATATCTCATTCTGAGAAAAGAACTTAAGTATTTTACGTCGTTAATTATGTAGGACACACGATAGTGTTTTTTTAAGAAAAACCTTTTTTGCCTCATTTTATAATTAAAGTAATCAATCAGGAACAAATCGACAAAAAAAGGCTAGATGTGTTCTAAAAGTAGGTAAAGAGTTATTATTGATAAAGTCAATAAAGAGATTTTTTTATGGCTATGCCACTTAGCCTAAAAACGAGCTTTAATAAAATAATTTTTTTTGTCATATAATCGCTAAATGAATTTCCGCAAAACGTGAACTGAAAAAACTCTCATTTTTCTATAGGTCTCGGGGAGTGAATTATTGCATTTTTTATAGATACTCTTTCGACATTTTCTAAACACCATGTTTAATTTTTTTTGATTGCAATTTCATTGAATCTTTCGTCAGTTAACTGAAACTTTAAGGTCTCTCAAGAAAGAGCAGCGAAAAAAATAAATAGTGTTTGTAGCCATGAGACAGAAAGTAATAACAACAACAACAGCCGATCGAGAGAGGAAAAAATGTTTAAGGTCTTGGTGGTTGGATTTAAAAACGAAACAAAAATATATAAAATTTTTAAAAGTGTAAACTGGTTTCGATGGATACACAATTTTATTTTCGTATCTCTCCAGTGCCAGTGGTTTTTTCTGCACACGGTAAACTTGTACACCAGCACAAACCAGCACACATATTCAATCACACTTGGCAATCATATATATTTTTTTTAATACACGTATCTATCTAAATAACTAAATACCAAGACATTAGCATTGAGAGATTTATTTCATATATATGAAAAAAAATTAAACCCATCGACCCAATCTTAACGCATTCCATCTCTCTCTCTCTCTCAGCAGCTCTCATGGACTGACTCAACTCATGGATCCAACCTTGGATGTTTATTTTATGTACGGACTGCATTGAAAACGAGCTTAATAATGTTGATATTTAGGCAAAATACAGAAATATCATGATTGATTCGAAATGGAAATTAAAAAAGCAATCAATTTTGCGCAGGACAACCTTTGGCACACGCGTGAACCTCGTGAGATTTGGTGGGAAAGACCTTCCTTTTAGATTTCATACTCGAATTCATAGCAAAAGAAGGAAAATGGTTTTATTGCATGCATGTCCATTGTATTTAAGCATACCCGCCACCAATCACGGATGTAAAAAGCTTTTTTTCTTCTTTTGAAAAAGAGCACTAAGCACTAATACAAAAAATCGCGTAATGGAGCGTAAGCAAGTACACTGGAAGCAGAGTGAGCCATACTATATGGCATGCACGTAAGCTGGAGCAGCAATTCTCAATGTGTATCGTATATATATATATACATATATGTGTATCGTGTTCCATGTCAATTATGCAATTTTTGTGTAATATTTTTCTTTAAAATGGATTTTTTTTCTTCGCTTTGAAGAGTGTCTATGGAAGAGAGACACACACGCTCTAGGATTTGTTACATTTTATATAAATTAATTTAAATGGATTTAAATACTTACACCTTCGTTTCCAAGAAATTGTATCGACGGATTTAAAGATCCATATTTATTCTGCGAAAGAACAAATTCATAAAATGATATACACTGCGTAGTACCCGAAAAAGGAAAAAATTTGTTAAGTTTATATATTTTTCTCCCTCTCTCTCCATCGTAATCGAATTAAAATTATTTTCATCCAACTGGCAAATTGCACGTAGTACCATCGGCGTTGACTTTAAAAACACACAAATTTGTGTATTCAATAGCATGGCAAATAGTAGAGCGAGAAAAAAAAGGTCAAGCTCTCTGATTTTTTTTTTGATTCGAGGCTCGCGTCGTCTAAATAATTGCATTGAAAATTACGACAAAAAAAAATCAGATTGGAACCAGCCGCAGCAATTATTAATTTTATTTTTGCATAATCGCCTCGCGGAGCTGAGACTTGCGAACGAGCAAAGTAACTGGATGGTATTTAAAGTATAAATGGCAAAGTAGAGCTAATGCATTCTTTTATACTTTACTGCTGGAAGTTCATTAACATTCATTCATACACTGTATTGTTTCATGCTTGCGACCCGCGCGGATGACTAAAACACCTTTTTTGTTTTGAACCAATCAACTTTGCATCAAATATAGTTCGATGTGTCGTCGCAAAAATGGGAATTCCGATCTAATTCACATTTTTGCGATCCATCACACATATAGAGACAAAATATTATATCAAAAAAAAACTTTAAATGGCACCAGCCAACAACAACAACATAGAAAAAAATCTCAGACACACAACAACAACCATCACGTATAGTTTCACCATTCGTATATTATATTTTTATGCACACTCACTATTACAGTTGAGTAAAAAAAATCGTTCAGAAGGTTGTTGCTTGTTGCGTTTTTGAAAATGAATATATAGAGGAGAGTGAGCGAGAGAAGAAAAAAATATTGTGCAAATTTGTTATGAGCAGCAGCAACAGCAGCAGCTTGTTTGTTTCAGTATAGTTTTCGAATGAAAGAAAAAAAAATGCAGAATGTGTAATTTCACATACGTGTGTAGCTGAGGGCCTCGTCAAGGTAACTTACTTATTGTCGTGAGGCGCATTGCATACTCTTTTTTGTCAGAATTCACATTCACACACAGTCACGCACGAAAAAATGTCATATGGGAGAATTTCCTCATTTTTTTTCTCTGTTCGTTTCACAGCCCAATTTAACAACGATGTTAAATTTTATCAATCAAAATCAAGTTGTTGTTTATTAGGTGCTTGTAAATGCACACAAATACCACATCAGAGAAAAAAATACTAAATAGTTGTAGATGCAAAGTTAGAGACAAACAAAATTTATCAAATAAATAAGATCATTGAAACAATGGCGCGTATTGTGAGTCAAGCGCACGAAAATAAATCACGCAAATCCACACACAAATACCAGTCGACGTATACGTATGTAATCAGGTATATCGTCGTCGCGCGTATCATCATCACCATCTTCAGCGAGTCTAAGTGAATAATTTTTCCTTCTTTTCAATTTCATTTTTCCTCTTCGCACTCACTTTTTATTTTTTGATTTTTTTTTTCGAGTATGTGGACTCGATCTATCAACCTAAATAATTTGTGTGTGTGCGTTAATATCTCTCTCACTCATTTTTCTCTGTTTTCGCCATGCCTTGACTTTATTAGGATCAACAGTTCGTCTATGACCTAAATAATTTCATTTCACCATTCCGTTAACTTTCTCATGTTTGTTGGCCTCTTTCTCTTTTTTTCCATCAATTTCGTATGATTTTCATTTGGCTATCGCTTTTTTTCACCACCTTGATTGGAATTTCATTCACGCAATATTGCTGTTGCTACTGCCTGGCTGGCTGGCTGCTGCTGCTACTTCTTATTGATCTCTCATGCGATTACCGAAGAAGTAATATTTGCTTATATACATTCACACTCATTATTACTATTATATATAGAGCTCTTTTTTTTCGAGAGGGTTGTTTTCTTGATTTTGTAACAGCAACTTTCAATACTGTCGTACATGGCAGTGTGAAGGAAAAATTTTTAAGTCACAACTTTTACTTGCTATTATTATCATCATCTCCATGTGCGGACATTCGAACCACGTGTTGAACTTTTTAACTGTCAATTTTAAGTTCTAACTGCTTGCTAATTAAGTTTAATTTAATTGGGGAATCCCCGAAAAAAAAATACTTTAATGAACTTGAAACACTATCGAATGCCATCACACGAATCTAATTTCAATTATAATTGTAATGCATCGTCAACTCGTTTAGTAGTCAAAAAATATTTCGCAATATGGATCAGACCTGATTCAATTTAATTTAATTAAACATTATTGGTCATTTTCATACGCTCTCTTATAGACACAATTTTTATTTCGCTGCTGCACTAACCATTCGCATTCTCACACACACACACTTTATAAATACCTATAGAGAAATATACACACACTCGTATTTTGAAGAGATTGGTGCTACTATAAAATATTTAATACCATCCAAAAAGCTGACTGGTTGGTTGTTGTTGTTGGGGCTGCACTGTAGTGGCAGCAGTATAGTGCCATTTACGTTCATTTTTTTCTTTTAGCGAGAAAAGAGAAAATTTGCGAAGCACACGGAAAGATTGAATGATTTAATTTACCAGTCAGCAGTAATCTGGTCGAAAAAAAAATTCACAAAATGCGAAGGAGATTAAGTGGAGAAGATATTTTATGAGTGTGTGTCTGCCCAGACAGTTGCCAAAAAAAATAATTATTATTAAGAAGTAATACATAATTAGGTGGTCGAGAGAGAGGTCAAAAAATATTTATAAACTTAACAAACTTTATTCCATGGCACTTTGACGATGGGTACCCACTTGATTCTTTACAAATTCCTCAATGGCACGCAGAGCAGAGTCCGTGAGCTTGACGAAGATCAGTTCCTTATTATAATTGTTGCTATGTTGTGTGGATAAGTTGAAAAAAGAGTCAGCTGTCAGGCTGGAAGCCATCTTCTTATATCACACTCTGCTGACCCGTTCCTACGATTTTTCTTTCGCTTTTTTACTTCTCCCCGAAACACACAAAAAAAATTATATTATATATGCTCTCACTCTCTTGTTGCTCTTGTCGTCGACGGCGACGTACAATATATAATTTTTTTTTCTCTTTTCTTCGAAAATATTCGATTCAATAATTATAATTTTTTTTTCTTCTCTTTTAATTTTAATATGTCACATACACAATTAAGCACTAATATTTACACAGGTAATATAATGAATGATTATTTTTTCCTTGTTATATATTTTTAGTGTAATTCTCGTTTCTTCTGGATGGATTTTATCCCCTTTTTTATATATTTTATTTCACTTCTCTCGAATCTCTTTTATTTTGTGTATAATTTTGGATGTGTGGATTCTTTTTTAAACACTTCGCGAAATTCGATAAAATATATTTTAGAAAATTTTTAAAACTTTTTGTGGAAAATTTTCTTCTCTTCTCGCTCGCTCTCTCGTCGCTGCTGACTCTTATGTACTTTTTTTTCATATGTATAAAAATTCACGAACTAATTTTTTTTTGCCACGCATTTGATAACGTATGGACGTGAAACGAGAATATTCTGGATGTTGATCACTTGTGCTGAGGGTACTTTTTTGTGGGCAATTTAAAAACGAATTTAATTGCAATATCGAGGATTTTTTTATAATTCTCTTTCTCTCTTTTTTTTCTTTCTCAATGTAATTTTTTTCTCAACTTTGTTGCTCACGAACAAAAAAAATTTCACTTCGCTATGATTTTCTATTTTCTGAATTTTTCTTCGATTTTAAGGGTCTTTGTTTAATTGTCCCGATGTTTTGTGGTATTGTGAAACGAAAGGCCACGCGAATTAGGCAAATTGGATATTTTTAATGGTTGGAAATTGAGAAGAAATTAAAAATTTCAATACCGAACTTTATGTGACTTCCAGACTCACGACATCCAGACTGAAAAGTGAGGTGAACATTATTTTTTTCTGCCTGAAAAATTAAATTTTGTTTACTTTTGGTGGGACGGTGTTGTGGCGCATTTTTAAGTACGTAATTTACCTGTTAAATTTTTTAGATCTAACAAGTTTTTAAAACTAAATTTAGCTAAGTTCAACAATACGTAAATAAAATTGATGTAGACAAAAACGATAAAATTAAAAAATTAATAGCAGACAGAGCAACACGAACATAAGTGCTTGATTTTGTGGAAACGATTCGAGTTTGAAAGGTTGCACGTGTGTTTTGAGTTGCACGCACATTTAATTGAATAAAATCTTTTTATCTTTTGTTACCCTTATTTGGTTAATTTATTTAAATTTATTTATTTGACATAAAATGAAGCTTTAAATTTTGAATATTTTTCATAATTTCTTTACATATATTTCCTAATTATTACAATCCTAAAACTGATTTTTAAAATAAATTTTTTAATAATTTGTTTATCATGTTAAAGTTTACCCTCCATTTAATACCTGCCGGCTATTTTTATTATTCGGTATTCAGCTAAATTGCGCCAATATTAAATTTTAAAACCTCGTCTCAAATCTAACAGCAAAGAAAGTACTTTTTGATAAAAATAAAAGACGTTTCGATTTAATTAAACCATAAAGATGGTAAGTTACTAAACACTGGAACTAAACACTTTACCAGAACATTAAAATTATCGAATTAAATTTAGGAGAAAAAATTTACAATTGACATTTGTGAAGAAGAATTCCTCGAAGACGTTTGGATTGAGAAAAATTTAACAAATGAATTCGGAACATGGTTCTTTACCTTAAAACGAGCAAAACATTCGATGGTTGGCACAATTAGTCTCAAGCCAATTTCCAAGTTTTCGGATGATTTTTTGAATATCTCGCCAAAGATTTTTCTCTCTAACACATACCACGACAAATACAGTACTGAAACAACAGCTACCAAGGTTCCTCATCAGTCTTGTTTTCTTTTTGGGGTTTTCCTTAAAGGATTCGAGTGTGGATATAGTACATATAGCATCAAAGTCGAGGTATGTTTAATATCTTACTTTCAAAGCTCATAAGTTAATGATCATTTTTTATTAGATTGTCTTGTCAGCCCGTGAACAAACCAGCAAAATTCCAACATCCATCGATCATTTGAAAAACATGTATGCTACTGAAAAACTGGCTGATATCAAAATAAAAACGAACAACAAGAAGGTAATCAAGGCTCACAATTTTGTCCTCTCACGTTCACCAGTCTTTGATGCCATGTTGAACGCTCACGATACAAAGGAAGCTCAAGAAGGTGTGATTAAGATTATTGATTTTGATCATGATGTCTTAGTTGAGATGATTCGCTATTTGTACACTGATGAAGTTCCTAAAATCGCCGAGATGGGATTGGAATTGCTTGTTGCCGGAAATAAGTACGATCTACCCGGATTGATTGACTTAACTGAAAGCTACTTAAAACTTAACATCACCACTGCAAATTTTGCTGATCTTCTCGTTACTGCTGATAAATTTAATGCCAAAAAACTTAAAGATGCTGTTACTAAGTACATCATTGAAAATCATAAGACAGTTTTCGCTTTAACTGATTGGAAGTCTCTTAAGGAAAGTAATGTCCAACTCGGCATGGAAGTCATGGAGCAATGCTTTCAAGTTTTGTATGAAAAGATGAGCAAGTAACGAATAAGGATGCAACTCATAATTTCACAATTTAAAATGTTTTCTATTCAATCCTTACAAAGAAGCCAAAAAATGGCATTTAAAAAATATAAAATTTTATTTGATTTAAATTTTTTATATAATCATATCTTGATCGGATGGTGGCAGACCTTTCTTTTCTAGCCGTCTTTCGAAGTCAAATTTCGAGGGTTCAGTGCGCGTATGCCACACGAGAATTTTATTATGCGCTATGGATTGTAGACGATCACGTGTCGTGACCTGTCTGAGAATTTCACTCTCCTGATAGCCTTTTTCCACCTCATAATTAAACAAGGCTGTTGGATATTTTTCAAATAAATCTGTTGCAATTGCAAACCCAGCCATATCGACTGGGAAAGGGCGTTCGGGTCGCCACATGCTATTGAATCCAACCACTTTTCCATTCTCAACAATTGGCTTTTCAACGTTCAGGGCACCGACAAGTCCAACCGGCCAAACTCCAACTCTTTCTTTTTGAATTTTCGACATCTCTTCAAACAACTCCACGCTATATGTATTGTCATCGTCCATGAAATAAACCAATGAATGTCCAGGTTCGTGTTTCACCTTCTTCCGTATCCATTTCAATGCTTCATTTCGCTGTTCAACACCTCTCGGCTTACTCCAATGAGGGTCCTTGAAAAATCATAATTAAAAACGCTATGATGAATATTATTAATGGCATTGAATAAAACTTTAATTACCTTCTTCGTTAATTTAAAATCAGTTGGTGTTTTTGCGTGCAAAAGCACCGATCTTTCTGAGAGACCCGCACGATTAATTAAGTTCCTAACTAATGCACTCGTTTCGTCTGCATCCTCAACAATCACCCAAAATAAATTCGGCACCAGTCGAAACAAGTGTGATAACCTTGATGAGGTAAGCAAGAAAGAGAAAAGAGCACAAATGTCAAACAATGCATGAGGAAAGAAAAAATATTTGAGTAGTTATTCATCATCACCTTATAAAGTCATGACAATTACCTAGTGAGTTCTGCTTTTTGTACAGGACGATAATATGTTGGCGTTACAGCATAAATTATGGGTAAATTCTCTCTAGCTGAGGATGCTGCTGACTCCTCAATTTTAATACACGATGAATTTGCGCTGAGCGCATATAGGAATGAAATTAATGTTATTATCGCTATCACCACCGCTTGCCGATAACTCAAACGAATCTCGTTACTCATTCTCCGATTTAAAAGTGAATACTTTGTCATCACTTAGTTAATTGTTCTCTCGCTTTTTTAAATATTATTTTTTGACAAATTTTTGTGAACATGATCTCAAAAAAATATCATCAACCAATACTAATGCAAGCATGTGCTTACAACATAAACATTTCTTTAAATTCATATGAAACGTTATTTATTTTTCATCTTTCAATTAAATCAATTTAATTCTCTATCGGAATTTCCTCGACATTATTACCTCCGGCATTCGTCTCATCTTCATTAGATTTCGCATTCATGCGAGCCTTTTCGAATTTATTTGAATCTAGAATTTTAAAAAATATTTTATGAGTCAAACATGGAAATTTTTTTTGAAATGCGTACCGTATTTTGAAATTAAATTAGCGTCGAGGAGTCGCAAAATGTGAATTGAGTCATTGACATCGATGTAAGCTCTAACACTCGTTGTTCCTCTCCAGCCGGTGACGTAAATATCAAATCCATGTTCCTCATCCTTGTACTCCAAAATGCAACTGCCTGAATTCTTATTTTTATGCTGTGTTTGCAAGCTCTCAGATAGCTCGGTAACAAGAAGTGATTCTGCTGGATTGAGATGATTTAACAGCCGAACAAGATCATCCTTGGGTACAGTGATTCTTCTTCCCTGTCCAATCAAATGTTCTATGCTCACTAATCCTTCGTTCGAAAGTCTGTATGGACAGTCGACGATTCGACGATCGCATCTTATGAAGCATTTTACTCCGGAATTGATGATTTTTACATTGTGCTCGTTTCGTCGAAGGACATCGCGTACTTCCGGTGAAACGAAGTAGATATTTTTTCTCTTGCCATCTTCGGCACATCTCGTGAACAAGCATGTCGAGTCAAAATCTTCGTCGAGTTCAAAGAAATTTTTGAATGTCTTGAACATTTCGTCATCGGGTTGGAAAAATTTAAAAGGATCTTCCTTGTAGCCTTGCATAATTCTCGGTTTTTTCGGAGGACGCTCAACGCCGCCTTCCTTTTCTTTCTGCTTTCTCTCCTTTGCTTCTTGTGCCTTGTCATCGATAACCTTTTCCCAAGGTAAATGCTTTCTTTTCTCAAGAACGGCAATAAAAAATCCACCCGTGTTCTGATGATGAGGCAACACTCGAATGCAATTTTGAAGATTAAATTTTTCAATCTCTGTCGGCGGGAATAATTCACGATGAATAACTGATTTAAGATCTTCTGGGACATCCTCAAATGTTTCATAGAAAGTTAAATCTTTTGATGAAGGCTTCCACGACGTCATGCCGGGATTGTAGACCAAACCATTCAATTGCGATCCGGCTTCAACAATTTCAAGAGCACCGTCAACTTCCTTCAATAATCGACATAGAACTGCTTCATTCTCGAGAGGATTTAAACTGCATGTTGAATAAACCAAGCGACCACCAATTGCCATCATCTCTGCGGCTCGTCTCGCAATTCGATATTGAAGTCCATGAAGGCCAATTGCGTTTGAGAGTGTCCACTTTTTCCAAATTTCAATATTTTTACGAAGCGTTCCATCGCCTGAACAGGGCACGTCTGCCAAAATTCGATCATACTTGATAACTTTACCGTTCTTGTCGTAGATGCTGGGAAAGCGTGATGCATCCGCGTTCGTGACAATTATATTGGCTGAATTTAAACGTTTAGCTTGATGAACTAACATGTAGCAACGTTTATTATCGATGTCATTAGCAATGACGAAGCCCGATGGCACTTTAACGCTCTCATCGCCATGCAGAGCTTCAATTATTTGAGCTGTTTTAGATCCAGGCGATGCACACAAGTCAATGCACTTGCTATCGGGTTTCACGTTAAGCACTAAAGGTGGCAACATGCTCACAGCTTCTTGTCGACTGATATTTCCCGAAGTTGTCTCGGCGAGCAAGAAATTATGAAGTTTAAAGACCTTCTCCGACTTGCGAATATCCTTTCGAGTCATATTAAGTTGCCATGCCATTTCGCCGGGATAAAAACTCAGACATTTTGGCTTTTGCTTTTCAACATCATAATCATCGTCGCCGATTTCTTTTAAGCCATTCATAAAATCAGTAAACATCTTCTCCTTAACGATTGACAATAATCGCTTGCCCTCAGATTTGCTGCTTGCATTAATCTAGAATTGACAGAAATTTAAAAAGATTAAAGATGTTTTAAAAAATATTGTTATTACCCGAAAAGTTGCTGGAAGTGGATCGCGCATTGATGTCATGAACTCATTAAACTCCTCATCAGTTGCACATATCTTTTGTTCCTTGTAATAGCTCTCAAAGTTTTCATTTTTCCTTTCTATTTCTTCGTACGAAGTTGGCCGTTCCTGCTTGACGGTTTGATTTCTATTCTTCTTCTTACGATATTTACCCATAATTCACTTTAATTAAGCTTTTATTATCGATTGAAATATTTCTGATTCTGTTTTCACGTGTGAAAAATGTTTTGAAGAAAGTTTCGAGCCCCGCGAAATTGTTCAAGAGTTTTATCCGAATAAAAATCCGAACGAAGTCAGCTGTTCGTGTTGTTTTGTTTTTTTTTTCTGGCAAAACAAAACATAGTTTGCGTTTTGAAATCATTAATTTAATAAAAAATAAGAAAATGTCATTTTTTAGCGTTAGAAATCTTTGGAAGACTTCAGTTTATATTGCAGTCGGTGGAATGACAGCTGTTATGATGATGCGATCAGTTTTGAAAGGTATTTATGTGGATTTTAACTGAAATAGCATAAATTTGAGCAACATATATTTTTAGATCGAGTTCGGCAGTCTGAATATTTTAGAGAGAGCATGAAAATTTTGAGGAATCATGAAGGTAAATCAGTTATGCATAATTAAAAATCTATGTTTGTTGTAGAAATTCACCTTCATTATTCTGAATTAAACATATGTTTATTTAAAATAGGGGCGCTTCATCTTCTTGGAGAACCTATAACTGAAAAATCTTTTGATATTTCAAATCCTAATGTAATAAAATCGAAAGAAGCGTATCTAGAAGTAAAAGTTTGTGGGAGTAAAAATAGAGGAACAATGTATTTTTGGGCAGATCGTGGCGATGTTAATTCACCATGGAGCATAAGCCAAATTGAGTTGGAAGTTAGAGGAGAAGAGGGTAAGAGACTCTTGGTAAAGAAAAGGAGCGACTTTGATCAAATCGACGTATTTGAATAAGTATTTTTTAATGTCTAGAGATATTATAAAGAGTAAACAAAAATAAAAATGTTTAAATTTCAATAAAATCTTTTTCGTTTCCATAATTAGCTGATGAAAAATATTTTTTTAAATTTTTCTCATTTTCTACTCAGTAGAAAGTTTCTACTCATTTTATGCTTCAAATATTGAACTATAAAAATTTCATCCCAAACTGCTGCTACTGAGTAGATTCGTAGAGATACATAAATATTTTTTGATACAAGCAAAATACACAATATTTTTCTTTTAACGATAAAATTGATTGGATGAAACACTTGTACGCAATATTTATGCTCAACATTTAAAATTTGAACAATAAACTTTTTCGCAGCATAACAAAAAACGTTCCGAAAAATTAATTTTATGAGCTTCGAAAAAACTCTCGCATTTAAAAGTATGAAATTGTGTGAAAACTGAAAATTTAGGGGAATTAGAAGAAACCTCAGTTACCCCAAAAAGAGAGCTCTCGCAAGATAAAACTCATTTATGTAAAATTATGGTGCATGTGTTTATTAGGTATGATATGGTGTTTAAGTTTTTTTTTTCGATAAACACTGGCTCTCATTTGAAATGAGTCTATATAAAAATGCGAATGAAGTGTGAAATTAATTGAAGCCATTTTTAAAAGAAGTTCACATAAATCACGTGTTGAAATGGAATTTCAAAGCACCAAAAGAAACGAGAGTTTTTTGTACCGTACGTACAGAAGCCGCAAGAAATGCAAAGATTTATTCGTTAATTGCTTAAAATATTTGCTCCCAAACACAAAGTGTTGCTTTTATGCTTTTTCGACTGTAATTACTCACTTTGCTGAGATATTTCCCTTGCGATTTGGCTTTTGAATAGAAAGTGCCATAACAACAAGCAATAACCATTAAAATAATTTGTAACAATTTTTATCATTCATTCGAATTAAGTTCAACCATTTCATCTTCAAATTGTAGTAATAATAATTAGAGAATTTCATTAACCATTCATGTCTCTGTTGACCAAAAGCTAACGCTGACCGTCGAAAACTATTTAAAAATCTAGAAAATCTTAGCATAATTCTCATTTTTGAGTTCGAAGGATTAAATTTTCTAACATTTCAAACGGTTTTCAAATTTTTAAAATGGTTGTTACAAATTAAAATCAAAATATTCAAAAAAAATTAAAAAAATAATGGAAAATCCGCCACAGCCCTCAACAACAAGAGCATATAAGCAATTGATTGGATTGTCGTGATTATTATTTTGTGCTTGCTAAAACTTCTTCTTGCTTTCATCTCTCAACGCCTCGAATATATACAGAGAGCGCATTATGATAATTTTATTACCAATTGCCAAATGTTCAATGTAATAAGAAACATCAAGAGAGAGAGAGAGAAAGTGAAGTTCTATGTTGCTCGAAGCGGTGGTAAAAATATTTTCATGGATTGGACACTTTTTGTAAAATAATTTTTAAAATAGATTAAAAATATTTTTAAATCAAAATTAACTAAACAATTTTTAAAATTCAAAATAAAAAATTGAGAAAAACTTGTAAATAATTTTTGAGTTGATTTCCCTTGATTTTTTTATTTCAATCAGATCGATTGGAAAGAAAGAACGCATTACAATATCATTAAAAGGAGGTACAACCACTTAAATAAATTATTTTTGGATGTAATAGTTAGATAAAGAGTTGGAGGGTTAAATTGTGGAGAAAAATACATAAAACGGTGAATCCTTCACCTGAAAAAAAAGGTTATCACGTAAATATTTTCAGAGAAAAAATTCTCATCACATTCTGAAATATATAAACTTAATAATCCCTCGGGAAAAAGATGAAAGTCGGTTTGCATTCTTCAGATATTTAAGTCATAACTTTCAAAACGACTTTGAAGTTGAACATTAAGATGACCATGAGAAATTTCCAAAATTTAACGATTTTTAAGACACATTTAAAATTTTCAAAAATTACAAAAAAGTCCACTCGATAATATAAATTTTCTCTCACTTCCTCAGCGATATAATAAACTCGAAGTGTAAGCGAATAGCTAACAGCAAATAGTTTTGTGAAAATTTTAATGGAAGAACTCGTGTTATTTTACATTTTCGTGATGCTGTTCTGCAATGCAATTTCCTTAATTCAACTCCTCGTCGCCTGGTAGTAAAGTGTGCAATTGAAATCTGAGAATCTCTTTGTTGGCACGGCAGCAAGCAGCAGTAGTTGTGTAGTTGCTGTTGTATGTTCATTATTTATCTTTTCTCTTTCTCGCCTTTTTGTCATGAGAAAGTGAAGGATGCAAAAAACAAGGAGAAGATGAGCACATTGTGATTCTATCGTTCGACAATTTCCTCTTCTGTTTTCATTTTGATTAAATTTCGTGTATATGTGTACAACATTTGCATGATCAACTTTCGTGATAAAGCAATTTTCCTCATCTCGCATATCCCCATATGAGCTTTTACATGCTCTCTCAGTCAAATGCAACGCTATGAAGGAAATTACAGTGAGAACTTTCGATATCGTCTGCATATCGATGAGTTAAAGGAGTTTTGAGATCAAGGGATGGAAAGCTTGTTTGGGTCAACGATGAAAAAATATAGTTTTGTCCTCTGACTCGTTACTTTCATATCATTTAAAGATATTTTTAGACTGGCAACCACTTATTGCATACAATTTATACTCTGATGACGTTCATCGTCATTAAAACTTTACACCTATTAATAAATGTACAGCATGGTGGAAAATATGTAGGTCAGAGAGAAATTCATATACATCATCATTTTGCAAGTGAGAAAAAAATTGCACAAAAAAAGCTTGTTAGCAATCACAAAAGAAGATAGACAGAAGAAATTTCTATCAAATGATGTATCTTGTTACTCGAATGAAAAGAATGAGTGGAAAAAGTTTGAAGTACATTTTTCGGGATGAATGAGAGAAGAAAACATTTTTATTATCATCTCCTGTTCGCTTTGATGCAGCAGCAAAAAAAATATAAAGAAAAAATGCCATTTCATTTATCATTCTGAGTGGCATCAACGTTTCAAAAAAAAACAACAGAAATGTACAAGAAATCACACACAAAAGAGATGAAGATGGAATAGTTTTAAATCGCACCTTAATCGCTTTGAATTTTCCCTTTTTTTATATTCAGATTTCCAGAGCTCTTATTTTCCACTCATTTCACACTCGACGACATTTCAATTTTTCATTTTGAGTCCGATTGGGGGAAAAATTAGAACTCTAGAACTGTTGCCAGCACCCAAACAAAAAATTCTTTCCAACTGATAAGCATAACTAATGGTTCTTTTGAGAAATTGTCATTAATTTCTCTTCTCAATGATATCAACAACATTGTTAAACTGAAAATATATATTTTTTAGAATGTCAAGCGGAATTTAGGAAGTTGTTTGTGTGCGAAACTTTTCTCTCATTGCTGTTTTCAATTTTAATCTTTACTTTTTTTTCTGTTTTGGCAGTTTGAAAACTTTCATCTCTCTTTCGCACTTTTTATTGCGCAATTTTTAAGCCCTCTCAAAATGAAAATAAAAAGTTTCTTACAATGGCAGCGATGTGATAACTCGAGGAAAAGTTTCAAAACATTTTTAACATCGGAATTAATTTCTCACTTTCATGTGACGCTCGAAGATATATGAGTTGGAAATTAGAACTCATTATGGGGTGATGTGCGAAAGTGATGTGATGACATTTTGTCGAAAAAATATTCGGCGGAACCATTAAAAGTCAAATTATTTAATCACAGAGAATTTAAAATTTTTGAAACACAATTTTAAATTTTTTTTCGCGAAAATATTCACAACACCTAAAATATGCAAAAAAAATACAAAGAGGAACATTTTCGGTGTTTGCTCCATGCGTGTGTATTTTCCAACTGAGATACACTTAATTCTACTTGGGATTTAACTAGCTTAAAATGATACTAATCAGTGGAAAACGTGCTCGTTTGACGGTAAATTGAATTTTTCATCCAAAACTCTTCCATGTGTGAGTCTTCACGAAGGAGATTGAAAGCGAAAGCAATTTTTTAACACAGATATTTACTTAAACTCATTCACTCGCTGTTTTATATTTGCTATGACGCGAGCAGGAAGGATTTAGTGGGAATTTAAATTTCATGAAAAAAAGCTTGTTCGAAAGCACTCGCTTTAAGTGAAGTATTTAATGAAGTTCGTACGAAAGAGAATATGAAAATGTGATTATCGTCGATTACATAACAGATTCCCTCTTCTCCGGTGTTGGTGGCACTCTACTTACATACGTTATGATAACAACGAGCGACGGATGAAGGTGGAAAATTACTTTTCTTGAAGGGTGCGAAAATTTCCTTCTCTTGCCATCAGAATTCTTTTTTCACATACGAAGTGAGATAAAATTGAGAGTACAATCACGTTGCAATGTAGTAGGTTTGTTTGCAAACAATAAAAAAAAGCTAGCTGAGTATTTTTTTTCTGCACATGTACATGAGAAGGAAATTTAATAAAAAAGCAAGCAAATGGAATGTCTCGTTTTTTGTGAGAGCAAAAATTCTTCAAAGTCATTTCTCAAAATTAAGGAGAAAGATGCGAAGAAAAAAACTAAAAAACCCCACGAGAATAAAGAGCGAGTGAGTCCTGTGATAGTAATAAATCTTCTCAGATTAACTTGTTGCACGTCATATTTAGTATCTTGTTCTTGCTCTTCAGTTCTCACCTCTCTGTTTTCTGATGGAAAATCAGTCAAATTCGAGGGTTATGAACTTGAGGTTAATTTAAAAAAATATATACTTCTACATTGTAACTAAAGTCAATTAAAATTAAGATAAAATATTATGCATGCACTATCAATTCTATTATTTTTTCGATTAAAATCTTAATTTCCTCAATCATTACCTGATAACTGCTATCGAGAAGCAGCTGTGACATTCAATTATTTCTTTAATTTTGTTTTAGCTCCTTCTTCTTCCTCCGCGCACATATCTGCATGCATGTGAAGCTTGGAAGTTTTTTAATCAACTTGGAGAAAATTAAATTCTGTCATAAAAGCAGTTCAACTCTTATAATAATAGTGCTCGATGACATTTTCGTATTTTATTTTGCGAAAAAATAAAGTTTAGGTTGAAATTTCTCTGTGAAAATTGCTCAATTTAAATAATTTCACCAAATGACTTTCAGCTATTTTCTGGGAGCATATTTAAATCAAGTTACTTCGCTAACTTTGGGTCTTCCTCGCTCTTGTTCACTTGAGGAACACGTTTGGAAATTGAATTTGAACAAAAGAGAGAAGAAAATTTAATAAATGCAAGAAAACTTTTTCCTGTCCTTTTCGTTTCTCTTAAAACAATTTTTTTTTGCTCCAGCAGTGAAGTACACAAGAGACAATTATGAGAAAAACAGAAAAGTTTGCAAATTGTTTTTTTTTTCGGCGAAAATTTATCCAAAATGAAAATTCATAATGGCAAAAAATGAGGAATGTTGATGAGTCGAAATCCACCTGAATCCACATTTCGAGAGCGGATGCTCAATGATGGGCGATGATGACGATTTTTTCTCTTCGAGGTTTGAGTTATTAAAAAACTTTTCACCCACAGAGAAAATATTTCCCAAATAAAAACATAAAAATCTTTCCACAGAAATTTGCTAGAGGTTTTTGTTGAAGAGATGGGAGAACTCTTAAAAGAATCTTCAAGAAAAAAAAACTTTATTTTTTTGTTGCTGCTCAATATCATTTCGGACTCTTTTGCAACGAATAAAAAAATTATGAAATGCCATGAAGAGCTCTTTTTATCCGTGATATTAAAAAACTTTTTACCGTCTGTTTTCAATTGTTGAAAATAAAAAGAATATTTTTTATTATTAATATTTGCGAAGGATCCCGCACTTGACGTCTCTCTAATTGCACTCGCCTCTGAAGTCCTCATTAAGAAAAGTTCATTAACGGAATTATCCATCTTTTGAGAATGAGTGGGTGAGAGAGAAAGTTAAGAAGTCATTTATTGACCATTGTTGCACGGTCATTGCGAATAGGGGAGAAAATTTTGGGGTGAATTTGTTGATGGAGTTACATTGAAAAATTTATTAACTATTGAAAGTCATTATAAGTTTGATATTAAATTTGAAGCTTTTTACTTAAAATTAATGATTTCACTTTAATTTCAAAAAAAAATTAAAGCAGTTCAAAAAATTATAGTAGTTAAAAATTTTTTTAGATTTTTTAATTTTAACTGGAAAATTATAGCAACAAAATTTTAAATTGCTACCAAAATTAATTCAATTCCTCAATACCACATTAAACTCTCACATGTTCATCTAACAACCCCAAAAATTACATAACATAATAAGGGAGGAAAGAAAAAAGTCAATTAAATCTCCTTATGGCCATCTTGCAATGATAAGAGAAATAAAATTTTCTCAAAGCTTTGTTTACGAGTACGAGAGATGAGTAGCATCCTCCTAAAAAGAGGATTAATGATTCTTTATGTCTTATTAATGCTTTCAATTCTCTGCGATAACTAAACTAAGATTTTTACATGCAATGCAGAGAAAATCCTCATTTATTGTGTTTATGTTTGTGTATTTTCGTAAATAAAAGTTTTATCATTAATCTGACGTTATCTTTATAACTATGGAAGAATTTTAATGGCGGAATTTATTTTCTACAATCATCTAGGCATCTTATCGACCTAGAATAGATGCGAGAAATATCTTTTTTGCCGGAATTTTCTCGCTCTCGCTCTAATCTCAACTAAATTAATGAGCATTGCTTTGGCGTCGAAAATCTGGGAAAATCCTTTGCGTAAATTATGCCAGAATTGTCAAGTTTCAATCAAGCTCGAAGTGCTTTTTTGTGTTGCGAGGCGAAAAGACAGATTGGTGCATAATCCATTCGACTTATTTTTGCACGAAAATTTGAAAAATTTATACACTCAATTTTGGTAATGAGTTTGTGAAAGTTTTTTAGCGGAATTTTTGAAAAATGTTAAAAAATATTTTTTTAAAAATTAACTAAATTAAATTTTAACGCTGAATAAAAGTAAAATTGCGCTTTTATTTCTTAATCCTCGTTCAACCTGAAAACCTTGAAAATTTCCTCGAAAAAAACTAAAATTTTTTTTACCGTATATGAGAAATTTCTTCGTAAATATTTTATGATGACAATGTTTTTCCTTCTCAAGTCATTCATACTCGAGTACATTCCACTCTCCTTCGTTCATCGCGCGAAGTAAACGGAAATGTAATCGTACTCTCTAAGCACTCTTTACGCCTCACATGTGCGTATTAAAGTTTTATGTTATCAAATATTTTATTAAGAAATTTTTCCCTGTCGTTCAGGAGGAAAAGCTTCTTTTCCTTTTCTGGTATGTAAGAGAGCATAAAAACAAGGTTCATCTCCGCATAGTCATAAGTGAGTGTGTATGTGCGTATAAAAAGGGGGATCATCAAAATCTCATTAAAGAAAATATCTGAGAGTATCTCGCGCTGATGTCTGATTTTATATCATGTCAAGAAGCGTGCTAAAGGGGAAGAGGCTTATGTCACGAAGAAGGAATTTTTCTTATATTATAAATTCCATCATATTGGAAGATTGTTCAAATATTTATGGATCTGACTCTCACAAAACATATTTTTGTTTACTGCTTTATCGATTTTTATCTCTTTTAGACTATGGCTGTTGGTTTTTCATGTTCAAAGAATTTTTAAAGAATTAATTAAAAAGTTATTGCTGAATATTTAAAATCTTCCACATATGACAAATGTCACATCTCAAGCAGAAAAAATCGAGCTCGTCTTGGAGGACAAATCGAGATTTTCCACCGCATCTAAACAAATGTTACTCAATTTTCGAATCTAGATGCCATCAATTATTCTTCACCTCTCAACACACATCTACATAACACGTTGCAATAAAACGGTACAAAATGCGATATATATGTCATGTTAATATGCGTGAAGGGGGTGATGAAAAATTGCATCAAATCGAAAGACATTTCGAGGAGTTTCATTTTTATGTCACCATTACAATGAAATGTAGCTATCAATAACTTGGGTGAATTTCTGATGAAAATACGAGCATTTCTTATCAATGTTCAATTTTATCTTTGCATTTCAGTTCTTATTTCCGGCCTCTAAATAAAAATAGGGGAGAAAAATGTTCAATAAACAATTTTTTATGTGCTTCTAAATATTTATGTGAAATTTTCCTCTTTTCATTGTAAATCTAAACGAGAAATTTAATATAAAGGGCAGTCGATTATGGACCTATGAAAAGTGGGATTTTTTATTAAACCTTAAAAAAGGGCTTTTGAATATAAAATTGGTGACGTAGAAATTTTTTATTTTATTTTTTAAAAATGAATCTCTGGATTTTAAATATTTTCAACATTTTCTTTTTAATGAAAACTATCCATAAATTTCATGATCACATTTACTTTCAAAGCGAACGATGAAAGTTCCACAATGCAATATTTTTAAATCATTTTTCTTCCTTGTGCCATGGATTGATGAAATTTTTTCTTCCCTCATTTCTCATCTTTCGCCCTTTTCCTCTAAAATTTCCTCTCTAAATGTACTCGAAACATATTTTTTCCGCATTCTCCATAACACAAGTGAAAAGTGCTGCTTGGTCGCTTTCCGAAAAAAAGGAGAGAACGAACTCATCTAACATATGTTTCACTGTAATGTGTCTCATTTGTAAGTGTCTAGTTGTGTTATTTAAAAATAAAATATCAGCTTTGCCTTCCGATTTCAAACATTTCGATATTTCATTTTTGGCACCCCATGAGCGGCGATAGATGGTGAGCAGTAAAAAACCCATCTAGTGATGGAAAATTTTTGATTGAAAAATATTTTCAGCATGAGAAAGCATTATTCATTTCGTTGCGGAACGCACACTCACACGTTGTGTGCTTTTACATTCCACTGGTGATCTGAATGCCAGAACACTTCTCAATAATCCGATTTACTCTTGATTTCAACTCCACTTTTCGATAGTGGTCTCAGACATAAATAAATTAATTTTCATCCTTCTTTATTTCGAGGAAATTTCTTGCAGATGTTTTTTCTTCCATTTCCGCTTCTGCTGCCATTTCTTTCTCTCTCACACTCTGAACATATCCTTAGGCCTTCCAATTGCGCCAACATGAAAGCTCATACTGAAATTCTTTTGATTAAATTTCTTTTCTTTTCTTGCTGTGCTCTCATTTAATACAATTTTTGATCCCTTCTTCCGCAGTATCCAAAAGAAATACAGCACAAAATAGACATGAAATGAATTTTATTTTTTTGGACTTTTCTCAATTTTCTGTAATTGAATGTACAGGCGAAACTAATGCGGAGAAATGAAAATACTTCTGAGGATGTTTATAAATTGGATAAGTTTTTTTTTGCGGATGAAGAATTAGTTGGGATAGAAAATAATTTTGTGATTGATTAAACTTTAAGAGAAAAATGTGAATTTAATGATCAAGTTTAAGAAAAAGTTCTCTTAAACTTTTAGAGCGCTTTAAAAATATTTAAAATCTCATTAAAAGTTTATCTTAAAAAAATATAGCAAGAGATTGTGAAAAAAATTTAATTTCGAAAGGATTTAAAATTTAAATTTAAAAAATAATAATAAATTATGAGTTAAAATTTTACATTCAGCTCTAAATTTTATCATAATTTAATTTTTGTTCGAGTTGTCCGCTCCTTGTTTAACCCCTAAAAAAACATGAAAAATTCAAACATTTTTTTCTTCATCTAACACACTCGAGAAGACGCTCGAAAGTTTTATGTTTTAGCTTATGTAATTACTCTCATGATTTAATCTGTACCAACATAGCAAGAAGCGAACAAATTTACAAAGTCCTTAATAAATCAACGCTCAAAAGTTCACATGTGAAAGTTTATTCGAATATCTTTACGGTCTCATGACTATATTCAATCGAGCTGTTAAGAGAGCGTGTGTGTTAAGGAACTGAAAAAAGAAGCTTGTTCATAAACAAAAAATTATTTTCAAAAGTTGAGCTAAGCGAAAGGCGGGTTCGAGGAACTTTTAACATTGTTTAGCTTTTCAACTTGTTGTAATAATATTACTTTTTCATCCGCCCTTTTGTATTCATATGTACTTACCTTACTTAAGCCCCTTTTAACTATGAATCAAAATCTCTCTCACTCAATCCACTTACAAGCACATACACTTCACTAATATTATAATGAAGGCAAAGGAGTTGAAAATAAAAGGGAGGAAAGACAAATATTTTGCATGCAAATTTGTTTGTTCGATAATTTATAGAGTAAAGAACATCATCATTTTAAAAGCGATCGACAAAGTTTCATTCTACCTTCCTCGAAACTTTACAGTTTACAACTATTGAGACTGAGGCGATCAAGGGATGATAAAATTGCTTTAAATGTTTAGAAATTAAAAAAGTAAAAAATATATTATGAAAATATTTTATGGTTCGAATCCTACAATTTAAAATAAGTTTATTCATTTTAAATTTTTTTTTGCAAATTTACCCTCCACAGAGGAGCAGCAGCAGTTAAAATGTAAACAAGATTTTATTACGAAAAGTTGCAATTAAAACTTTTTCCCAAGCACATCTCTCAAAATATGCTCAATAAATGTCAACGTTGTTAAAATTGATAATTAATGCCGAAACTTTATCGGAGAGAACGCAAATCGAATGAAAAAGTCTTCTAATAAAACAATGCTCGTATTAAAATTCATTTTATGTCGTTGGTTATGAAAGTTTTAATGTGTTGAGAAGGAAAAAACTTTATCCAGGTTCGAAATGCTGCAAATTATTCCGATAAATAGAAAAATACTTCCGTGACTGTCACTTGCATGTTTCCATGACATCCGAAATGAAGTAAATTGGGGGATGCGAATGAATAAAGTTAATTAACGGCTCGGGAGAGTGAGAAGAGTCGTAAATTTTTCTACTGACAAAAGTGATGCGTCCTCCCCATAATGTAATCTTGGTCATGAATGATAATTTCAAATTCAGGTCACATAAATTCCACACCAACAAGTTAATAATGATTTTGTGTTCATTATAACGCCATTTTGAGTATAACTGTGAAATAATTAGGTAAATGCAATTTTTATGCTGCTCTTTTTATAATTTAAATTTACATAAATCGATGCTGCACCCTCAGATAAATCTCAACAATCTATTATCAAGTAAAAGTAAACCATAAATTTTCATTATATTTTTATGAAAAAAATCCCTTTCTTTATTTTTTTAGGGGTTGAAGATGTGTGATGTAATCAATCGGAAATTTCTTTTACTCCCACAAATTTCATTAAAATTGGCTTGCGAAAAGAAATTTTTTAGGGGAGTCTTCCGAACACTAATTTCGCATTTAGGAAAAAATAAATAACTTTTACTTGATTTATTGCACACTTTCCTTGCGGGATCGAAGTAATCCTTTTTGATTCAATATTTTTGGTGTTTTTTGATGGGATAAAAATGTATGTTAAGGTAAAACGAGAGGGTGAGTCTGAAAGTATAAAAAAAAGTGATGTCAAATGGAGAAAAAAAAATTAAAAAATCTTAAAATAATTTTATTAACAATAAAATTTTTAATTTTTTAAAAAAAAATTTTCCTTAATCTACAATCAATCCTCACCTCAATATCTTACATGCTCACCCAACGTTTCCAAAATGAGAGGTCAAAAAGTTGAAAATTATAATTTATTGGAATCCTTTTTCTCGAAAGTATTTCAACCAGCAGGCACACACACAACATGAGAGATGAAAAAATATCTCGATGCCAAATGAAGCGAAAATTTTGTTTCTCACAAAACTCGAGTAGAAAATAAATCAGCGCAATTGCGTACAGAAATAAACAAGAGCACAAAAACGGAAGTAAAGTTCCTTTACAAAAAAAAGATCTCTTTGAAAAATGTCAGGAAATAGAGCGTGAATAAATGACTATGTTTAATTAAAAAACTCGTTGATGTGCACACATCGACCACGGGTATTGAAATATATTGTGCGTTATCTGGAACTAATTTCTTCGTACATCGCTCAAAAGAAGGCAAACAAATAGAAAAGAAGATTCTCGCAATAATTCATCATTATTGTCAGTAAAGCATTTCAAAGTCATATTTTTTCCTCCATATAATTAGTTAGTTTGTATTTTCGAGCGACTTCTTCGCAGACTTATCGCCTCCGCACGCATTGTTGATGCTTTCAAGAGGGGAAAGAGAGAGAAACACATAGAGGAAGCTTGCGTTTGATTTATATCGTAGAGAAAATTTTTAAATTAACTTGTCATCATGTTTTTCATTATCATGAATTCGCTTCAGTTGCGATGCTTCATGAAAAATTCTAAGCTGGATGGAAAAAATATTTTTACAATTCAGTGAAAAAATAAATTTTGTTTTCTTGATTTTTTAAACAATTTTATAAAATTTAACCTTTAAATTTCTAAATTTTTCACCAAGCAATTTTTAAACTTTTCCGTCCTGTTAAATTAAAAAAAAAATAATTTTCAACTTTCCACTCTCATTTTTGCTTTCTCATGAAAGCTCATGAAGTACTTTACATGGAAAGCGAATTAAGCATCAATTTATCATCTTTCGCCGCCGCTCTGGATTTTATGTCACTTTTTACTGTCACAAAAAGGTTAAAATATTTTTTACTTGACATTTTTTGAGAGCAGCGCCGTAATTAACTATTTTTAAAAAATATCATCAAAATTATGAGTAATGCTCGTGGGAGTTTGAAGAAGGGTGAAATGAGCGAGTGAATTAAATACTTTGAGTCAATTAGATAAAATTATTTTCTTTGCGTGCGATTGATAATAAAATATTTTTTATTATTTTCTTATCGACGCGTCATGGAAATATCTTAAAATATCTTAAGATTTTAAATCGATCTGCGATAAATCTTATCATTTTATGAAAGACCAAAAAAATAGTATAAAAGAAGGCACAAGCTGAGTTTTACCCTCAGTTACGGTTAAGATGTTCAAGTGGCTTTTAATAGTGACCATTGTGGGTTGTGCAGTTGGAGAGGTGTGAAAAAAATAATTTTTGATTTATTCAGCAATGAAATGAACGTTATCTTTAGGATCGTCCAATTGTGACATTACCTCAAGGTCAATTGCAAGGAATTCGCACAACTGGATCCGGAATTGGCACACCTTCATTTTTGGCATTTAATGGAATTCCGTACGTTCAAAAATATTCTCTTAAATTTTACAAAACTAGAACTTTCTTTGCATTCCGTAATTTTTATAATTAGATATGCGCAACCACCTGTTGGTCCATTGAGATTTAGAAACCCAGTGCCACATCCAGGTTGGGCTGGCATTTGGGACGCAGCAAATCATCGATCCACATGTCAAAGCTCTGGATGGTTTGGACTCGATGTTGGAACGGGTTCTGAGGATTGTCTTTACCTCAATGTCTACACTTCACAACTTGCTGGAAGCCGTCCAGTTATGGTAATTTTTTTTCAATTTTCAATTTATTTAAAAATTAAATTTTTATTATTTAAAAAGGTTTGGATTCATGGTGGCTCGTTCACTGGTGGCAGTGGAAACAGTGGAATCTACGGACCATCTCATTTCATCAATGACGTAAGCGAATAATTTCCTCAAATCGCTTTTCATACTAATTACTCTATAATAGGGAAACGTTGTGGTTGTCACAATTAATTACCGCCTTGGCGCTCTCGGTTTCCTTTCGACTGGCGATCAGCACGCGCAAGGAAATTGGGGTGTAAAAGACATGATTGAAGCAATGCGCTGGGTACGCAACAACATTCATCACTTCGGTGGGTCGGCAAATCAAATAACGGCCTTTGGAGAGTCAGCCGGTTCAGTTGGCGTTCATTATCTTCTTCTCACTCAAATGGGGGCTGGCGTGAGTCTTATCAAGTTAAAATTTTATCGCTTTATCAATTTGTTATTTTTTTATTTAGCTTTATCATCGCGCTATCATGCAGAGTGGCTCAGCAATTAATCCATGGGCTTTCCAGACTGACCCCTTGAAAGAAGCAACGAAGTTGGCTCAACGCATTGGACTCACCTGGTCAAGCACTCAAGATCTTGTCAGTCAATTGAGATTCATTCCACCAGCAGTGCTTGTTGAAAATTCAGGAGGATGGCTCGATTTGCCAATTCCCCGTGGCTATACATCTTTCGAGTGGGTTCCAAATGTTGAGCCTGAAAATTCACCCGAATATCGATTCCTTACTGCAGACCCAGTGACACTCATGAATCGTGGACAAGTCTTGCAAATGCCTTTCATTATGGGATACACGAGCATCGAAAGTCTCTTCATGTTTATGGAACAGGGACTTCTTCCAGATCCTGATGTTTTCGCTCTCTTTCCTCAAAATCCTCACTTTTACTCGAGTCCAACTTTCAACTTGGTTCCTGGCGTTCATAACACTCAAATCAATGAAGTTGCAACTGCTATGCGTAACCATTATTTCGCTGGTGGACATCCGAGTCAAGCACAAGCACTAAACTACTCAGAATACATGACCGACCAACACTTTACTTATGGCATTGACCGAACTGTTCGTTATCATGTTAGACGTCAATCACAACCTATTTACTATTACAAGTTTGGATTCGATGGCTCATTGAACATGATTAAGAGATTGCTTAGACTTCAAGATCAACCAGGGTAAGAAAAATTTAAATCTTATTAAAAAAATATTAATTATTTTTTACTTATAGCGCCATGCATGCCGATGTAAGTTGTTAAATATTTTTGAACTAAACTTTATGAAAATTAAAAATATTTACAGGACATTTTCTATCTTTTTGACGTCACTCAATTCACATTGCCAATGTTGCCCACAAATCAAGCGACCATCGTTCGCCGTCGTATGGTGAGAATGTGGACAAATTTTGCTGTCTTTGGAGATCCAACACCCATCACAGATTCATTAATTACAACTCGCTGGAATCGTTACACATTGGGTGGTGAAGAAATTTTGGATATTGAAGACGAATTGACACTCAGCAACGGACCTCATGGCGGTCGTTTGAGGAAATGGCACGCATTCCAAGATCGCTTCAATCCTTCATACCCCGGCTAAATGAAAATTGCACGCAAAGCTCTTATCAACTTTATTGTTTAAGTTGAATTAATAAAAAAATTTATTGCAAACATCTGCGTCACACACTGAAATCCATTAAATATGTTCAACAAGGCTTCGCCGTCAGAAGAGCTCTATTTTTGCTCTTGTTCGTGTCATTGAACCAATGGATATATTTTTCAGTCTCTCTTTTGCTCGCAATACAGCCAGAAACATGCAATTACAGATTGACATAATTTCGCAATGATAAACGACCATTTATCGAGAGTAATTTCTTTCTCCTTCGTTCTCATAATGGTTCATTCGAGGCGAGAGTTAAATTGTTGTTAAAGGCGGCAGTTCGTGTGTATATATTGAGGAGCAAAGAACTCTTTATCATCTGAAATGATGGCAATTAAAACGAAAAAAAGTTTTTATGCTGCTTCGTTGCTCGTTTTTAATGGTGTGATTTAAGAACTTTTAAATTTTTTTGCTTTTTGCATTTTTCCTGGAATTTAAAGCAAATTTATGAAAATTAAATTTTTGGAAAATTGTGAATACAAATTTTACGGTATGTTTAGAAACAAAATTCTTCAAAAACACCTCGAGAAAAAACGATTGAATTTTTTAGATAAATTTCCATAAATTTTATAAAACTTTCAAACCTTCCCTTAAGAGTTTATCTCATCGAAGCCAAAAAGAACATCCAAATTTAACAAGAAGTTAACTCTCATAAAAATTCAAAAAAATATGTAATGGCATTACAAGCATGTACATAAAATCCTCCGATATCATTTGCCTTGCGGCTTCAATTTCATTTCCTTCCCAACATAACAGCAAAAAAAACTGTTTATCAATGGGAAATTAAAAAGTTACAATGCTCCTAATATTGAATAATGTTATTTCATTTTGGTAACAGTGGGTTTGCCTTTTTGTTATCTCTCTCGCAAAATGCCTCGCGGATGAAACGGGGTTGATATTTTCCTGCGTTATGCTTGTCGTTTCTCTCCTTCTGTACTCGACGAACATATACATAGCAGTAGCAGTAACATCCATCGATAAAATGAAATAAATTTCTCCCCATGATGCCGACGTTAAATGATTTTTTCTCTTCTCGATATGTTCTGCATCGATTGCACAACAGAATGAGAAGTAGATTTATTTTTATTATAAGCATGGCAAGACACGACTATTTAATTTGCGAATTGACGTTAAATAAGTTCAAAATTATTCTTATAAAACCGAGAGAGCGCTAAATTGGATTCAATATAAATTGATCGAATCGCCCACAAATTTCTATCTAAACGATAATTTGAGGGTGGCTGCTCGCTTTAATAGCGAAGGAAAAATTTTAATTGGAAAACTTTTTAAAAGTGTGATTCAATTAAATCGAGAGCAATATTTTAACATCATTGTGTATTAGAAATTTTTTGGTGGCTGTTTGGAATAATTATATGCAACATTGATTCAATTGTTTGAGTTTAATTGGAGCATGAGGAGGCAGGATATTGTCTATAAAGTGCGGTAAATTTTGCGGTTTGTTGAAATTTTCAAAAACTATTTTTTTCTTTCAATTTTTCATCCACCCTCAATGGAATGACACAAAACGTCACATACTGTGTGACAAAGGCAAAATGTAGAAAGTCAAACGAAATTATTTACTTCACATCACCAACAGTCGTTGGCGTTTTTGGGGAGAACTTTCAAGGAAAGGATATTTAATCTGGTGCAAAAAAAGTAAATTTAAAAAGTTTTTAATTTTATTTTTTTTTTAAAATTAGGATTCGAACCTTAAATTTTTTTAAACTGAATTTATTATCAAAATATTTTAGTTTTTGGAGTGCAAAAAGTGCCGAACTTCATCGTTTTTCATTTTTGTAAATTAGGATTCGAACCTTAAATTTTGATTTTTGAATAAATTTAATATTTTATAAATTTAAATATTATTTGAAAAAATTTCCAACCCTTTCCTGACATTCTCTTTCTCTTTTTTGACAACGACATAGTCTAGGTCCTTTTCTCGTTTCAAATGGAAAAACACGCATGTCATTCGATTCAATTGAATTTTTATGCCAAATATCCTCCTCACACTCCTGCACACGAAGCATTCTTTCCATATATACGCACAATATACATGTGTGTCATCGCCAAACAACATAAACTTTTTTCCCACTTCGCATTTTTATAGATCTATATTTTTTGTGGATGATTTATGAGCTTCTTCCTTCCAAGTTGCGATAAAAAGTTTACGCTAGCAGCTTTTGGCATTGTCAAAATTTTCCAAATGATTACTTATTGAATTTTTCAGCTCCCTTTCTTGTGAGATTATCCTCCGACACATATTTAAGACACATAAACTCGAATGACTTGCGAGTGAGTGAAGTTTTTTTGCGGGGGAACTTAATCAATCATTGGAAATGGAAATAAACACATGTGAAAATTTATACGAGCTCAAGTTTACCTTCGCATGATGAGAAATAAATTTAAATTTTTCACATCAGGAGCAGAGTTCATAAATCAAAAATATTTTTGATTGCTTTCTCATCTCCGCCCGTCATCATCGTAAATTTGTTGGAAAATTTCTTGGGGTTTTAATATTCGTCGTGTCAACTTTCATGCGTGGTTACCTTTTCACGAGAAAAGCGAGTGTCAAAGAGAAAGAGGGTAATGATGCATAAATAAACAACATGCTGACACCATAGCTACTTATTCCTTATACATTTGTTCAATTTCTATTATGCTGAAGGATTGATGGTTTCCTTTTATGAATTTTTTTTCGTCCATGTGTTGTTTCTAAGCAACAAAATGGGGAGCATTTTTTACTGGAGGTGGAAGCATTTGGATGGTTTATTTCCTAGAGACTATGAGTGGGATGTGTTTTGAGCTGAATCGGCAAATTTTTCAATACAATTTAAAGATAGATCGATATTGATAAAAAATTGTTCAAAATGTTTGCACGTAAGGATCTCAATATTTAATTTAACGTATGTTTTTATTTCAAAATTCAAATTAATTTACAGATTTTTAAATAAATCTTTGAAAATTTTCATCCCTCTGGATTTAAAACTCTTTGATTTCATCTCCATAAATCATTTCCTTAAATTCCACCCCTTGTCTGAGAACTTTTTATACTTTCATTTTTCTTATTCGCTTAAAGACATTTCACAGCAAGTTTCTCTATTATGTCTCTATGGCAATGAAAAGAGAAATGAAACGTCGTCGATGAATGAAACGAGCACGATAAAGCGACCACATTTTTCCCATTCAACTTTTCCTATTTCTACGCACACAAAACCCCATTGATTAATTATTGTACTGATATCCTAGAAATATCTCCTCAATGCCTCTCCTTTTAACGTTCCACACCGACTTTATCAGTTTATTAAGGGGTTAAACGAATTTTTCATTATCTTGCGGTTTTCTTCTCATTATTTTCTATTATGCAATGGAGTGAAGGCATGAAGCTTTAATTAATGCTGATGTGACGCTATAGATAACATTGATAATTTATTATTTTCCGACTTTCACTTTCAACTTGACGCTTTTCGCCTTTTTGCCTTTTTGTATAGAGAATTGAGAAAATTTTACCCCTTAAGTTTTCCTCGTTATCTTGCTCATGAAAAGTTATTAACGCCGCATTATGATTAAATTTTGATCTCGCAGCCTCACGTTGTTGTTTTCACCAGTCATGCTGTGTTGGATTTGATGTAAATTTGTACAAACGGGATTGGAAACTTTGGATAATTATTATTTATTTATTTTTAAAATTTTATTCTGATCATAAAAAATTAAATTAATTAAAGACAGAGTTCCCACCCCTTTTTAACTCCCTCATTTTTGTTCATAAATTAAACTATTTTCATTTTCCTCTATAGAAAATTATGTTGAGCCGTCAGCGAAAAGTCAAAATTGCGTTAGATAATTACTAAACAATGAATCATTATGTTGCTGCTGGGTGATACATAATTTAAATTTAACAAATCGATTCAGCAGATGTCAATCGTCATAAAAAATAAATTTGGTATGAATTTTTTAAAATCTCCAAAATAGTGCCTGTACATTTTGATGGTGGTCTGCGGCGGCAGGCTGATTGTCCTGTCATGTCTGAGTGCATGTGTGGGAAATTTATTTTCAATTTCAGGCTCAACTAATGAAAATTCATTAATGATAATTGTGTAACATAAATTTGTAAATGGCTAAATGATTTTATAGTGCTTCGGTCATTAATGGTGAGTCACCAAAATGAAATTTTTTGGGTGGCAAGAGAGAGAAATTTTCAATTTACCGCTTGAGTTATCATTCATGCATTTGCGAAATCCCAATTGGGAAGTTGACATTTCGACTAACGTGGCGGCTTAAAAAAAAGAAATTCTCTCACAAAATTTCCATTTACGGCATGTGATGCTCGATGTGGCGGCAGAATGGTGAGAGGAATAAGAACTTCTTCTACTCATGATATCCTATTCTACATTTTCGCTCTCTCTCTGTTTCTCTCACATTTTTATTTTACATTTTGTTTGGGCGAGAAAAGAAAAAGTTGTAGAGCAGCGCAAAAGAATCTCATGTGGCATAATAAATTCACCAAATCCACTATCGCCCACCTTCGGTTCTCCTTTTTTACATATTTTGATCATCTGTCACATTAATGCTCTAATGCATCAAACAAGGAGAAGCTATCAAAAGTCCCGGGAGATTTATTTTTTTTCGTGTATGAGTTGCACGATAAAAATAATATTTTTCAGTCTCTCCTTAATGTCTCGGTCTCTCTCTGTCTCCCACTCACTTATAGCTTTTTTGTTTTCCATTAAATTTCAACTTGACAACCCGAGAGTGTCTCTGCAGGGAAAACTCTCTCTCATTTCACTTGACGGTACATGATGAATTGTAAATAAATGCAGTTATGGTGTAGTTTTATGTTTGTCTAAATTGAAAAAAGTCCCGTCACTTTTGAAATTTACTTTGCATGTAGTACGAAAATGTTATTATTTTGATATCCAACGAAGAATTGTTTGTTTTATATAAAAAAAATAATATTTGAAGAAGAAATTGAGAATTTTTTATGCTGGCATGACATCCCAAAGGACCTCATATGAAGTTGATTTTATATGCAAAAAAGTTATTTCAAATATTTTCGTTGAATGTCCATAAAATATTTTTGACATAAAACTTTAACGGATTTTTAATTTTATTTTAACTTTAATTAGCTCAATTTCAAAAATTTCTTAATTTTTTCCAAGGGTAACTTAGCGACTTTAAAATTTATTTGAGGATTTTATAAAAAATTTATCGACTATAAAACTGGCATAAAATAAACAAAAGAAACGTGACCCTCTTGAAAATTTGCACTTTCGGCGTCAACTGGAAGGATCTACAAAGGGCTTAATGCCATAAACCGCCACCAGCGAAGATTAAGGATGTTAAAGTTAACGGTCGATCTCCTCTTAAATAAATCTTCGTCACCTCCATTAATGCCAGAATTTTTCTTTCACTCACAAAACACAACAACAAGACGTTTTTCAACAGCATTTAATCATGCTCAAGTTTTGTCAACTAAAAGCTTAAAATGATTTCGTGCGATTGACTTTGCCATGTTGTACATGACTCGTTCTCTCCTCAACTCAGACTGACGTGAATGTGGGTCCTCTTGTTCGTTTCTGAAAGGAGGGGTTTGAAAAATGGATTTTCTCCATTCTCTGCCCTCATTTCCTTTCAAATGTCGCTATACGATAGATTTTCGTCCTAAGATGTTCCCTTTTTTCCGGACTAGCAAGTAAAAGTGCACAACTGTTCGGCATCACGTTGCTTCATTCGTCACGTAATGTTTATATTATGTAAAACATGCTGTACTTTTTCATGTGCCGGAATGATTAATTGATTTTTGAATTATTTCGCTATTTTTTCACTCTCCAGACAATGAGCTTAAAGAGGAAGGAGATGAGAAATTTAAATCTTAAGATTTTTAATGTAGCTGAAAAAGAATTTTTTTCGTTATTCCAGGTGAAGTCGTTTTAAAACTGTTTTATCAAAATGATTTCAAGGAGATAAAAATTGAATGCTCATCCTCGATGGAATTTAAAGAATCGCTGAGAAAGAATTTTTCCTTTTTTCTCTTCTCGAAAACATGAATTTTAATTAATCGCTATTTCATACTTCGAGCAAAAAACTTTCTCCACTGCATCCCTGTGTAAACATAAGAAAATCAAAGCAAAAAAGGAGCAGAAAAGGATTTGTGAAACAAATTGGCAATTGAGAAGCGACGCGCGAATAAATCTTGTTAATGATTACACAAGTTTTGCTCTGTTTGACGTTGAAATTAATTGACTTCATTTCGTGAGGAGGAAAAAAGGAATGGTCCGTTATCTGGAAAAAGATGAGAAGAGCGAGAGAAAAGGGATGCGATGATGATAGCGAATAAAATGCGGTAATTTACTTTTATTGAGTAAACAAGGAGGAAGTCAATAATGTGCAAAAAGGACGTGGCAATTTTCTAGGTGCTTCTAATTTTCGCAATTTGAATTTAAAATGGGTTGAAATTTTTTTGATCGAAAATTTTAATTTTAAAATTCTGCAATAAAAAAAAGGAATTGAGTAATTTTAGACTACTTCAAGGGGTGGACACTTAAAAAATTAATTTCACATTTCTAGATTTTGTTCGCTAAATATTCTAAAAATTTAAGACAGAAATTTTGAGTATCCAATCAATATTGAATTTTCACTCAATTAACATCGAGTAAATACAAATTTATCATAATTATCACTGAATAACCTCAGAAGTCGGCTATCATAATTTTCGAAATGGAATCTGACAAATATAAATTAAGTGATCGAGATGTCAAATAAATATTTTCCACTGTCATATTCCAACCAATATCTCTCGCATACGCTCGTTATCATCATCATCGCACATACAGAGAAAAATTCCATCAAATTAAATTGACACATTGAGTTAAATCATTCATTCAGTTACACACTGACGTCAATTTAGTTTTCTCGATTTTGGCAATATAACTTTATGACAGTGGTGTGAGGTAGAAACAATATCAAAGTTGATATGAATTTATCACACAGTCACTCTTGCAATATGCTTCAATGAGTTTTCATTTTCGTTACAAATTTCAAGGGGTGGACAATTTTTAAAATTTTAAATTTTTGAATAGAAATATTTTAAAAAAAAAATTCAAAGAGATGAAAGAAAATATTTTTTTATAAATGTTCGCACATGGCGAATTTTTATCACATTTCCAACAAAAAAAAGAAATAATTTCTCTCTTCCAGTTGGTTGCTCTTGCATTGTTATTAACATTTTGCGCTTGCCATGTCATAATGAAATCTTTCCATGGAAATGAATTGAGAACGAATTGCTTTCAATATGATGATTTTGATGAGACAATGCACATTATTATAAGATTGAGGGAGCGATAGATAAAGTGCAAAGACAAGCCATTCCTGTAGGTGCTCACTCGAGTGATTTATGAGAAATTATTTTTTGTTGTTGCTGCATAATGAAAATTTATTAAAGTAATTTTTGCAAATTGAATTTCTCTGTTTTATTCACTGATTTTATTTAGATAAGGAAGAAATGTCGTGACAGTCAGAGTTGATCCTGATTAGTGTCAAAATGTAGGACACTCCTCTGTTTGCTGTTGGAATATGCAAACAATTTTTTTTGTTTCTCAAAGCAGTCA
This sequence comes from Tanytarsus gracilentus, assembly GCA_038502055.1. Classification (NCBI taxonomy): domain Eukaryota; kingdom Metazoa; phylum Arthropoda; class Insecta; order Diptera; family Chironomidae; genus Tanytarsus; species Tanytarsus gracilentus. The sequence goes on along the minus strand of JAXRKN010000043.1, from coordinate 1,529,485 downwards.
ACTTAATCGAGTTAAAGGCGCTTAATCATGAAGGGAATTTCATTCGCATTAACTTGAGTGTTTTAAGGGGTGGAAACTCACACAATTATTCCAACTTTTGCATTCAAGTTGAAATTGAAATTAACTTTCAACTTCTCACTGTCGGCCACAGAAAATTTAATTTTTAATGCAATTGCTCGGTGAAAAAAGTTTCTCTGCTGCATCGTGTGAAAAATTTTCATGCATGAGCTTGGCGATGGTTAAAAAAGTTTTCAGTTTCACTTTCATAAACAACAGAAACATTTAATGCATAATAAACAACTATTTTCGCAGAATAATTTTTCGCCTTTGACTCGTCTCGGTTTTTGATGGAAAATTTTGCTCGTTCTTTAAAGAGAGAGTGACAGGTTGCTTACAAAAACTTTCACAACAGATTCTTACAAAAAAGTTATAAAGAAGGTGAAAAGACGTGAAGTGAAAGAAGAATTTTATTTTTCTCCCCTTCATACAATGTAATAATAATATCATAATAATGAACTGACACGCATGCATGTGGAGTTTTCTTCTTTTTCATCCACCAACAAACAAAAGAATTTTTCTTGAAGGCATTTTTTACTGTCAAACTTCCTCATCATCATGACTTTAAAGCGAGGATAAAATTCCCTCATTAGATTATGAAAATTTAAATTTTAAAATGCCAAAAATCATCCCTTCAAAGAATTTCATACCGTCGTACGTCAATCTCAATCATTTTCACATCCTCAACTGATACACATCACATACATTCATCACTTTAACATCGTCGTTCAAAGAAATGCGAGTTTTTTGTTTGCTTGCGTATTATTTCATCACATTGATGCGTTTCATCATGTGCGGGATGGGGGTAATGGTAGGAAAATATGATACACTCAACATCTCCCCAACTTCATCCATATATCAGTGGCGAGAAAAATCAAATATTAATGGACAAACAATCAAGAAGTTCCATGTTTGCAGTTTATTATAACTTTGTTTGCTTCCTTCAGATTTTGTTTACATTTTCTGGGCGAAAATTATCTTCATCATTAGATTGTGAAACCGTTGCAATTTAGCTGCGTAGTTTCATCAATTTGTTGAATGAATACCGAAGAGCTAAGAAAATTGATCATAAAAAATTCATCGCAAAAAACACGCCCTCAAGTTCTTTCAATTTCACTTCGATATTGAACCGAAAAAAAATTCATTGCAAATTTATTCAGGATGAAAATTATCATAAACATCATTTCCATCTAAATAGCTGACCTCACTTGCCGAACAACATCTTCTTTAAAGGTGCAAACAGGTGAAAATTTATGGAGAAACTTAAATTTGAGTGATGTTCGAATCATTAATTTCATTGATGGACTCTAATGATGTTTTAATTGCTTTAATTCAACCGAATATTTGCGGCTAATCCGATTTCTGGTTTTATGCTAATTGAAATTTTTTTCATTCATCTTTAAACTGTTGTTAATGCCACTTAAGAGGTTTTCAGTTTGATTAAATTTTATATGAAAGGTTTTGTATTTTATTAAAAATTTAAAAAGAGCCACAAAAATTTCTTGTCCTGGATTGAAATTTGAAAGATCTGGCCATGAAAAATTTTTAATCATCAAGAATAACTTTCCGAAAGTTTAATGAAGACTTTTGATCTAAATTGATGCTTAAAAAGTCCATCAGATCTCTCTATGGCCGCCTTATTAAATCTCATCTTTATTTAAAATTAATAGTCTTTGAATTAAATTGTCCTTCATTTTAAATTTTTTCGGCATACAATTTTATTTAAAAAGAAACTCAAAAAAGCTCAACAAACTCAACCTATAAGAAATGACTCTCAAATTAACTCAAGTTCATGATCTAGACTCTTAAAATAGAGACATTATAAATTTCTCTTAAAACTTATTGCGACCATGACAATCCACTTGAAGTCATATCATTGTGCTACGATACATAAAAAAAATAATGATGCATTTTTAATGAAATAAGCGAAAAAGATTGTCATGTAAACATCTGTAGACTAGCTTTGAATTTTAAATGAAATAATGGCAATGCTCGAGACAATCATTTCATGAAAGTAAGTAGAAAATATTTAAGGAATTTGCCTCAGTTTGATAGGAGAAGTTTTGCAATGAAGTCGGTGATTTGATAAGAAAAAGTTCTAAAATAAATCTCAAAATGATCAAAGGAATTAATATCGATGATGTTCGCGTTGAGCTGCAGAAGTTCGGATGGCAAGATTATTCCGTTTTTCTTCTCATGCTCGCAATTTGCGCCTCCATAGGAATTTATTTTGGATTCTTTGAGAAAAAATCGAAGGCAATTGCAGACGAAACGGATTATTTAGTTGGAGGTCGACGTATGAAAGTCTTCCCTGTTGCTATGTCATTAATCGCGAGGTATTAATAAATGACCGATTCTTATTCGCTCGCTCATGAGTTTGCCGATAATTAATTCCCCGCAATTTCATAGCTTTATATCGGGTATTTCTCTCCTCGGGACACCTACGGAAATCTACATGCATGGTATTTCTTATTTCTACATTATGGGAGGAATTATCATCACCGGCTTCGTAATGATGGAAGTTTATCTTCCCGTGTTTCATGATCTCAAGTTAACCAGCACATATCAGGTAAATGTGAATTCATTTAAGAGTCGACGATAACACGCTGCTGTGTGCTGCAGACGATGTGTGTTTTAAAAATTACTTTATCCTGCCGTTAAATCTATCAAAAATTGATATTTTACAAGCTGAGTAATAATTTTAAATTGCCATATCCAGCCCTGAGCATTAAATGCATTCAAAAATTTAAATTTAATGCCATTAACTCTTTTCAGTATCTGGAGACTCGCTTCGATAGGAAAACGCGTCTATTTGGATGCATTCTCTTCATATTCTCACAGGTGAAAAATCTCCTTATCCAATTAATCTCCGTATTGATCTTTCGAGTGAGTGAGACAGCTAAAGATGATGACGCTGCGATGATGTATAAAAATAGTCAACTGAGCAACAAAAGGAAGTTCATCATTTAAATTTTTCTCTCTCTTTACATTATTCATGAACACTGATTGAGATTCAGCTGGAATTGTTTGCCAAGGCTATGTGTGCAGTTGAAGAGTTCCTCGACATTCCCAGACTCACTGCGCATTTCATCTTTCGACCATTGTTATATTAATATGCGCTAATGCATCATTCATTTGCTTATATTCGATTATAGATTGTCTGGCTGCCAATTGTTGTATTCGTACCAGCATTAGCGATGAATCAAGGTACGCAATAATGAGCGATTGAAATCGCAGTTTTTGACGCTGACGTTTATTTGCAGTGTCAGGTTTGGACATACACATGGTAACGCCAATAACGTGCATCTGTTGCATTTTTTACACCTGTGTTGGAGGTGAGCGATTTTATTTAACATTTTGTTAAATTAAAAAAAATATATCCAAGGATTGAAAGCTGTAGTTTACACTGATGTCGTTCAATCATTTATAATGTTTGGCGCGATGTTGGTTGTAATTATAAAAGGCACCGTCGACATAGGCGGACTCGATGTTGTGATCAGCCGTAATATGGAAAGCGGTCGAATTGAATTACCCGAGTTCGTATAATTGATATTGATTTCATGTCATTTCTCTTACCTTGCATCGTTTCTTCTTTTTCAATTTTTAGCACATCATTTGACTTGACAACACGGCACACTCTTTGGTCACTGGTACCGACATGATTCATTATCTTTTCTCATTCAACAGCAAGAAAAAAATTTATTCTCGTCTCTCTCTCTCTTCTTGCTGCACATTTCAGATACTGGGCGGTTTTGTTTATTGGTTGAAGGCGAATGCGATCTCACAAAATATGATTCAGCGCTATTTATCACTTCCAAATTTAACGGCAGCAAAAAGGTACACTCGACAACGGCATATTTCATTAATCACAATTTATTTTCCCTTAAAATTTATTGATTTTCACTCGAAAGGAGTTTGATGGGAAAGTTGTGAACTTGAGAGATTTATCTTTCGTTAAATATTACTTGACAAAAAAGCTTTTGCAGCACAAAATTGAATTTTAAAACTCCCAAAAAAATTCATTTTGTTACTTAATCAATAGCCTAACAATAACTGTTGCATTTTCTCTCACATAGAGCTCTATGGATCTTTATCTTCGGTGTTTTCATTCTCCTCGCAATTTGTTGCTACAGTGGATTACTGATTTATGCGACATACTACGAGTGTGACCCACTATCGACGCATCTCGTCAAGGCGAAAGACCAATTATTGCCGCTCCTGGTAATGGACTTGTTGGGCAACTATCCAGGATTAGTTGGCGTGTTTGTGGCGGGTGTTTTCTCGGCCGCACTATCATCACTCTCGACGGGACTTAACTCGATGTCGGCCGTCATGTTGGAGGATTTCTTCAAGCCCTTTCGAACAGAGCCATTGACAGAGACACAAACGAAATACATCATGCGGAGTGTTGTGGTGATATTCGGTGCGATTTGTGTGGCATTAGTGTTTGTGGTGGAGCAAATGGGATCCGTTTTAATGCTTTCGATGTCGTTGGGGAGCATCGCACAAGGTCCTCTTCTCGGCATATTCACATGCGGCGTTATGTTTCCTTGGGTTAATGGAACTGTGAGTTCTTTTAAAGAAGTAAAATGAATTAATTGCAATATTATGTTTTTTTCCCTTCATAAATGTACATCATGCAGGGTGCATTCGTGGGCAGCGCAACAGCTCTATCGTTCATGGCATGGCTTTGCTTTAGTGCACAACGAGCCATCACAACGGGCGAGCTGAAGTTTGATACGAAAGCCGTCTCGACGAGTGGCTGCACTTATCATTTCATAGCCGAGGAGGCGATGAGTATGTTGGCCATTAATGGCACCGCTCCAACGACAATTTCGTCGTCTCAAGTCGACGCGACTGGATTTCAAATTTATCATATTTCCTATTTATGGTACACGCTGGTTGGCAGCTCAATTTGTATAATTGTGTCGCTAATTACATCTTACATCATTGGTCCTAACGACCCTGTCGAGCTCAATCCTAAATTGCTTGCGCCATTCGTGAGGAAATTAATCAAATCACGACGATCGGGTGTGAAATCTTCCAGCGGCTTAGATGAAAGCGTTTTATGATTTTCTTTTTGCATTTGTTGTGTGAATTAAGATAATAAAGTGAAGAGGATGTGGGTGTTGAAGCGCAATTTTTTGTTTATTTAATTTCTTTAAAAATCATTAAAAATTGAAATAATTATTTTTATTTAAATCTTCTCAAACATTTCACAATTAACACCTCATTGTGCTGATATACAAATTTTTATAAAGTTAAAAATGAGAACGGCACACAACAATGTGATAATTACGATGAATTAAGTGAACCATGCAAAATATAATGCGCTACAAGAATGCTCTCACTAATTAGCACTGGATCGTTCCGTTTTTTGCCGCTTCTACCGTGTTTTATCCACATTTTTCCATCTGCTATCGTTTGCTTGTACGTGTGAGCGCCATAATGATATGGCGGTGGTTTTTGGGTTTTCTTTTGTGAATGCACAAGTGCATAGTTTTTTTTGCTGATGTGCCGTTCTCACTTTACCTTCGTGTTTTGCTTTTTTCTCTTGCGCGCTACCTTAATTAGTTTTTTAGATGATGCTGCAACCGTTGCTTTTTTTGTTTGCGAAGAGCGAGAGTGGAAAAATTCGATATGCGGTTGATTATCACCATGGTTGCATGCTCTACAAAGAAAAAGAGTGCTTTAAATTGTGCTGTTTTCAAATGCTGTACATTCTTGTGAAAAAATATTGTCATGATGAAGTCATAAGAAAAATATTTTACTTTAATTTCGAGTGAAAATGATTTTGAGAAGAATTTCCATTAAAGTCAATGGATGAGAATTTTTTAATAATACGTTTAAAAAATTAATTTAAAAAATATTTATCCTTCCCTTGAAATTTTCATCAACATTTTTCAGTGAAAATTTCATTTCCTAATTGTTAATCACTCGCGCAATTGTTAAAGCATACATTCAACGCGATAGCAAAGAACGTCAACGACATCGTTCTCAATGCTGCTGAAATAATGAGCCTTCGTCATTGACAATAGGGCCGCACTCGAGTTCAATTGTTTACTCTCGAATGGAATTCCTTTGATCTCATTCACTTTTATTTCTGCTTTAAATAATTGAAAAGTGAAATAAATAATTCATGTTCACCCTATATATTCGTGCCTTGAGAGACACTTTTCGAAAAAAAAAAATATCGCACACACGTATGTTGAGGGAGTTTGAATTTGTCGGATTATATTGAGTAATTTAGAGGAGGGAAAAATTCGAGGTTGCCCTAGGTTGTTTCACTCTCTTTATGTTGACAGCACATGGCATGTAATTATTCATCAAGGATTTTTCTGACTCACTTTTTAAAAAATGTCTCTGCGAGATTCTTGGAAAGGTAATATCTTAATGGCTTTCGACGGCCACACAATAAATCAATAGCAAATGTTCTATTCTAAGGAAAAAAAGTCATTTAAAGTAGATGATGAAGAGGAATGTCCGATGATGGTTCTACGAAAACGGTAACAAATAGACATAAATCTTCATATTTTACATTTCCCCAATGGTCAATGTCGTGAAATTAAAAAAATTTATAGATTTTAATTTGTTTTTAATGTGACGACCGAATGGCTCATTTCGCGCGGTCAACTTCCCAGAAATACAAACACACTCACTTTTAAAGGCATCTCCTATGGTGGCGATGATCATAAAACATTTAGAATTATTTTTTATGGCTCTTTGAAGAATTGAAATGGGAAAATAATTTCTTTTATTACTTTTGGTAATATGGGCAAAATTGCTTCTTGATCGTAAAATAATAAAAAGTTAAGGCTATCAGAAAATTGGTATCATAAGACAAAACGAAATTTGAGATGAGAATTTCAAGGGTTGTGACTTATTTTATTGCTTTTTAACGAAATAACACATAGAGTTCAAATTAAATTCAAATTTTGAACTATTTTAGTTTGATTTGAACTTAAATAAATTTGAAAATTACTTGAGTTCAAAATTTGATTTTAAATTGAATTTAAAATTTGAAATCAGTTAATATTTGAGCTGAAATCAAGAATTTGAACCCAAATTGAATCAAAATAATTTTTTAAATTTTCAAATGAAAAAAAGTTTCAAGTAGATTTTACAATTATTTCCAACCCTTGAAAATACTTTTGTGTTGCCTCCCAAAATCATCTCCTACAATGTTGGCATTAAAATGTTTGAAAAAGTCGAATTTTTACATTCCACATTAGCAACGCCATATATGTGTGAAGTTCAAATAACATCGCGCAGTCTGCAACCTGTAAATTTATACAAAAATATCGAGTCACTTTCATAATATGAATAATTGGTCAACAATGGAACAGCGAAAAGGCATGGTATAAATACACAATAAATATATATACTTTATAGAGCATACATTATATTATTCAGTTTCAATTTCTTCTTTTTCATTCGTCAACAAAACAGAGCGCGAGAGCGAGGAGACACTCCGAAAGCCTGTTTGTTTTGTGACCAAATAATAAATCAAAAAAAGTAAACTTTTTATTCTTTTCTCTCTCTTTGAAATGATTAATTAAACTCGATATATCGATAAATATTTTCTTCCATAACATGGTACGAAGACCACCCTTCGAAAAAAATGTCTTCGCGCATTTAAATTCATTCAGTTTTTTTCGGAATGTTTTAATAACAAATTTTTTGGTTCTTCGTCGACTCGATTTATCTCACACACGATGCGAATCTATTATTTTGTGCGGCACCCACTTGAAATGTGAGAATGCCTACGAAGCAGCCTTTCAACAGCTCAAACACTCACAGCATCGGTGAAGATGATAGTTATCATGCCGACACCTCGCAAGAGATGCTTTTAAGACTTCCGATGCCATAGGCGCATCGAGTAAGTGCAATAAGTCGAGATTATTTCTCATGACATAAAGTTGAAAATGTCACATATTGTGCCGCACATGATAATTCATTTGAGTGAGCACTTGAACATGCGTGTGTGCCAATTTAATGTATTAAATTGACGATTTTTCAAGTCGAATTTGTGCGCGCATAAATAAGAAATAAAAATGATTTACAAGTGTGTGCATGTGCGTTTGCCAAAAAAGTTATTACCGAGGGTCGAGAATTCTGCGATAGATCAATGCTATTGGCAGCAAAAATCCTAACAAATGGCTAAGTATGAAATGTTATTAAGAGAATTATTAAGGCAGAATGAGCATCAGCAGGGGTGCATTTAATGGATTAATTTTTATAAATTACTTTTAAATTTTTTTAAATCTTGCTGAGGTTTTTAAAATTAGTTTGTAATTTTATGAAATTTATCACCCCTTGCATGAATCACAGTAGCATGTGGAACATTTTTCTTCCCTCTCGACGTCAAATTCTATGAAATTTCGTCTTCAGTCCAATGCACAGGCAGACACAAATCCTATTAATTATGAGTTCGATTTATGAATCAATTTTTGATACTTAAGAGCGAGATCCATAACAACGACCGCACTAAACTGATTACAACAACCAGTTTCCTCTTTTTAGCATTTAATCTCTTCAAGAGCCTCTTCGGCTTAAGTGAGAGTGAGAGGAAGAGAATTAATTCATTTTTTATGTACCTGATACACATTTAAATTCCACTTAAATAGGATAACTATAGCGATAAGAGCGACGTGGTTGTGTTGAACAGAGATCTTACCAATCATTCACCTCTTAATCGGGCTTGTTGTTGGCTACGAAAATAGCATCACAGAATGGATTAATTAATGGCGAATAAAATATGGATAAATAAAACCGCACAAACGGTGACAACAACCTATAAAAACCACAGCGAGAAACTCCTCGGAGAGTCTTTTAATTCAATTGCATGAAATGCGCATATAAAATGCGAAAGCACACATAATGGCAAGGGATTTTACGTCAAGGGTTATAAAAGCCATATGGTTAATTGGGGATGTGCTCCTTTTGCATGCACAGTCATGATCGTTCGCAAAAAAAATCAAAAATTATTGTCGAATTTTTGCGAGACATTAAGCAGTGTATGCGTCGCTGTTCGTGGTGGTTTGAGAGACAATAAAAAATTATGGTTTCAGCTTTCATGCAGAGGATTTGCAAAGTGAGTGAATTATGAATGCGCACGAGAGAGACACCCTCAGCGTCATTCGCTGCAGATGCACATAATTTTCACTCGCTGTCAGACCTCGACTCTCTAATGGCGCCTTGCCGATGCATCCTATGAACTTTTCTCTCTCATATATGTTTGTAATGTTAAATGATCGAATTAGGAAGAGAAAAAAGTTTCTTTTATACCGAGAAGGAATTTTTCACTTAAGATAAGACGGCAGCAAATAAATTTAAAGATTTACGATGATGTGTCCATTTAACCGCCTTCGTCTTATCAGCTTTTCTCTCTCTTTCTTCGCTCTCTTTAGGAGTTGAATGAAGTGCAGCAAGGTTGAGACGCTGATTTATAAAATTTTGGTTTTTTAAGTGAAATAAAGAAAGTTTCTCACCCTTGCACTTCACCTGTATCTCTTTCTCTCTCTCTCACTTGGTCTCAAGACCAAAAAAATGTCGTAAAATTTTCTTAAACACAAAATCACATCTTCATTTTCGATTTTTATTGCCATTATAGGAAATTGAGAGAGAAAAGAAATTTGAATGAAAAATTAAATTTACATAAACATCTTAATTTGGTCTTTGCCGTCTCGCGTGGCCCTTTTGCATAATTTTGTACTTCTTCACTTTCTCTTCACAGTGTCACATGAGGAGCGATATCATCCACACGCGATATTTTATAAGATTTTATTAATTTAATTATAATCTCACGGGAGAGAAACGGACAGATGAAAAAATTTATTTTTATATTCACCAAATTTGTCTTTAGACTATAATTTATGGCCATCCGACGGAAAGGCAAATCTCTCGCTGACCCGCTTGTAGTCTCAATAAAAAAATCTTCAGCATCTCGCGTGTTATAAAGAGGTAAAATATTTGGTAAAAATGAGCCAATTATCCTTAAAACTAATTAATTTCGAAGCACATTGACAAATTCCTTCTTGCATCTTAATTAATATCTGCTCTTTATATTCACCATTATGGCCATATTTGATTATTAATTCGCTTGATTATGAAATCTCTACTTCGTGTCGCATCATATCGGTGTGTGAATAAAAGCAAGGAATGGAAATTAATTAATTTTCAATTTTTTAATTGTTAAAATTACTGTCAAATTTCAAAATAAAATTTTTAATGAGTGTTCACCTCTTGATTTAAAATTTGATTTTCATATTAATTTGCTCGTAGGTTAATTTAACGAAGAAGGTTGCACAAGCCGCATATCAGAGAGGTGAATAAAATCATCATAAATTAAAAACAAATTAACGCTTAACAGAATTAATCGAATATATTTTCGGTAGTTTCGAATTTTAATTTTTAATTTTGAATGTCTCCATTTTATTACATCAAAGAGTGTCTAAAGCATCACTTTAAATTTTGAGGAGAAATTATGAAATATTTTAACACGCTATCAAGTCGACCATAAATAAGAATTAATGTGCAAAAAAACATTCGTGTTGCCGTAAATAAAATTTTTTAATACAAATCGATCAAAATAAGCCTAAAATTTTTATATAAATCCATGAATAAATCATTCGAGTACATATACCATCTCATCATTGGTGCTGTTGTTGCAGTGAATCATCATTTGGAATATCGAAATGCATTTGAAAGGCAAAAACTGGATTTTTATCGCAAAAAAGTATTTTTCTCATCAGTTTCGAGAGCGAATTGAAATTGCATATTGGAGGACCCGAAAACAGAGCTGAAAAAGTGGAATGTTGACGATGACACAAAAAAAATTATTCATGGAATTCTTCCTCACTCGAGAATGATTGCGGATCATTTACCATTCAGGTTTGAAGTGTTCTCCTTGACGAGATTTAATTTCCCGTGCAGGAACAAATTTTTATTCTACTTTTTTTCACAGGAAAAATAAAATTATTGTCGAGGGTCGTTAATAAGCAAGTCTTTCGAGATTAATCGTACATCTGTGACTAACCATCACAAAATAATAAATTCTATGGCAACAATGGATGTGAGGATGTTGCGATTTTTGGGCAGATAACGAATAATAAAGGAAAGGGATTTTTTTTGGGAAATAGACAAAAGGAACTATTAAACTCAAATATTTAGCCTCAGACATATCGACTTGATCCCTTTGTATTTTTTCGGTGTGAGACCTCTGCAAATCTCTCAAGAGGGTACGACCGATAATAAATTCCATAAATATTTATCAAATAAATTATAATCTCGCAAATGAAAATCTCTAATCGAGATTTTTTCTTATTAAAATGCATTTCATGCCCACGATTAATTTTTCCCACAATTCCTCCGGGGTGGTTCGGTGAACGACGTTCGCTAAAGAGTGTAGTAAATTTAGTTTAATTTGAGGCGTAACAAAAAATTATTCTATTGATATCGGCATTTGAAAAATTGCAAAAAAATGTCAATTCATCCCCTGCACGCATTCAAATATTTAATTTCATCGCCGACCTACAACAATTCATTTTTTATCGCATTTTATGCGAAAAACGTTTAACGACATGAGCGGAAATATTCACTAGAGAATGAATGACACCCCAGAGGAACAACATAACTACAATGCACGCATATAGGATGTAATAAAATCGTGTGGTTACTATTTTCCCATTATGCACTCTCTCACTCTCTCCGGCTTGTTACAAATGAAGCCAAAAAAAGGGGATTGAAATATGTTAATAGCGCAGAATTCATTTTAAAAATTAGGGTGACTTATTCAATTTTTTTATATGTCAAATTAGCAATTTTAGGTGGTTGAGGATGACGGAAAAAATTATTAAATTCATCAATTTTTAGTTTTATAAAAAATGAAGAAAAATCTGAATTATCTTCCATATCAAATTAGGAACTTAAAATTAAGTAAGAATTAAAGAATCTTTTAAAAATTCACTTTTGTAAATTTTTATATAACCATCCCCTAACTCAGCCACAGTAAAAAAGCATATTAGGAGCAAGTCAGTCACCGTTCATCTATGAAATATTTTTTACTGCTGTAAAGTAGTTTAAAAGAAATACGGTGCGATTATGAAAGGAGGGATTGTTGTCTATTTTCATAATTTAAGAGACTTCTTATTATTCTAATTCAACAGTCTGCGCTCACATCACATTCAACCCTGTGTTTTCAGTTGAATGTCATTTTATATAATTAACTGCCATTGGAAGTTTAGATTTTTTTCTCTCTCAACATTATCAACCGGTGTTGTGTGCTCACAATACCGTCGCACGTAATGGCTTTTAATGGTTGACGACATGCAGTAATAGCTGATATGAGATAGACATATTTCATGCTATATGGATCATAAATAAAGGCTAACTCTCGAAACTCATTCACTCCTCGGTCTGTGTCTATTTTTTTCATAGGGAAGTGAAATGTTGAAAAATGTCATTCTTATCTTTGATGACGATCACAAGTGAACACTTTAAAAAGAGTAAAACAAAAAAATTCTCTTTTATCTCAAAAATGTTTTCGCAGCAGTTGAAAGCAATTAATGTTTTTGAGATACCAGGTGAGTAGCAAATGGGTAAAAAGTTCCCCGGCAAGCAGGCAATAAATTTCACATTATCATAATATGTCGTTTTGTGGTTAACTCTCCATACTCGATTTCACGTCACAAATGGATGCATTTCTCTCTGTGAATTTATATTAATTAAATACCTTTTTATAATGCACAACTAGAAAAAATTTGTTGAAATTTAATTTTCTTCTTCTTGAATTTTTTAGGATCTCCACATGCCACGAGTATTTTTTGTGGTGTTTTGTTATTACCTCTCGACTACCATGCTGCCAAACGAACCGGAAATCAACGATATAAACATTAAATTGGACTTCTTCACATTTCATATTCATTCTTTCCATTTTTATTATTTTTTTTTGTTCTTTTCTTCTCGCTCTCTTCGTTCTGTCAGTGCAACTGAGTCCATGTCAAAATAATTTCATGACGTCGGTTATAAAAATTGATAGGCCAGAACCTGTTTTAATAACCATCTCATCTCTTTTTTTCGACGTCTCCTTTTCATTCATTGGCAATATATGATCTAGATCACGAATAATGTCTGCATTCGAAAAAGTTTTAAATTTAAAAAAAAATTAAATCAACGTAACAAGTATTTAATTATTAGGATTTGAACCTGCTTTTATTTTTAAAATTTCATGAAAATTATTCAACTTTTTTGAATTCTCACCATAATATTTTTTTATATAAACCGAATTAATTTCGAATAAAAGAAAATTAAACGCAGCTCATTTAATATATAAAAAAAATTAATTTATTTCAAGAAAGGATCACGGAAGGATATAAAAATAGTTGTGAGTGCGCTCGACAGACCTTGCATGACTTTAAAGTTTAAAGTTATTTGATACGTGATCCAATTTCCACCTTCTTATCAAATGAGGTGTGTGTGTGTGTGTGTTCATGAAATAGAGAAAAGCCAATTAAGTTTCACAGCTTTTACTAATATTGCGAAGTCCTTCAATCCACCCCCGACGAGCATGTCAAAGTTGTGATAACAAAATTTTTTACGATAAAATTTTCAAGGATGTTACAGAGAAAGTTACCGAAACCCTTTCCATTCACTCAAAAGTCGTTTCCGTTTTCATAAAAAAAATTTACGAGCATATGAGCGACCTTTATATCGAGAAAATGTGTCAATATCAAATTTTTGAGGAATAAAATTTCCTCTCTAGATAGTCAGAGAAGTGTTAATGGCATGAAATTTTATCTCAAAAGATCCTTTTCACTCACACCTGACCTTAATGATCCACTTCCGTCGAGAGAGAGACATTTGAGAAGTTAGTAAGATGATAGCATTCCATAATTTTACAAAAGGTGTCGAAGAGATTTCGTGCGGCTCAATTTCAATTGAAATCCAATAATAATAATAGGTAGCAGTCAAAATTATTTCAAAACATTTTTTAACGCAGCAGCGAGGGGTCTCTGACTTTATCGCTGTTGGAATGACTTAAAATTGTCGAGAAATTTAAAATTGTTTCATTTTTTTATTGTTACAAATTTTGAAACTGAAATTTGAAAAATTAATCCAGGAACTTATTTTTAAAAATAAAAAATCCAAAAATTAATAAATCCAGGAATAATTTTTTTTAAATCTAAAAATTTTAAGCTTCTTAAATTTTTCTCACAAAAATTGACTCACAACTTGCATTAAATTATCAGAAAAAAATAATCTCAACTTTTTCAATTGAGTCAACATGCTGCATAACCCTTTGAATGAAATAAAACTCATCAAGAAAGGCATCCTAGGATGTCTCGATTACTTTTCATTGAAATTTATAAAAAAAAGTGTAATTACTTTTTCATTTCAATAGGAAATAATAAAAAAACGAGATGAGGGAAATGCTGCCTATGACGATAATGATGTTGGAACAAATTTAACTTTTATTTGATGATATCTTTGTGTAATTAATCGAAAGGATGCAGACAGAGAGGGTTGTTAAGGTTCTGCCCATCAATTCGGAGATGAGTAGCATTTGTCATCATTTGGATTTTCAATTTTGTTTGCGTGTCTTACAAATTACATCATCAATCATTTCGAGTTGATTTGATCCTAGTCGAGTCATGTGAGTTCATCCTTATTTATGAAAATTAAATTTCTACACTCAATTAGTATTCACATAAATTCTCATTATTCACCTCGTATTACAATACGTGACGTAAAGTTCGAGCGAAATTCACACAATTACATATCAACCGATGAGCCGAGTGTAATTATTGTGCGGGATCACGAATTTCGAGTGACATGCACACTCTAACATGTATCGAGACTATTGTTCACACCGTAAAAATTTCATTTAGATATCTGTTTGTGGAAAATCCTCACGTGCCTGCCTTTGCTTAATAGCAGCAACAAAAATTCATAGTTTATGTGAATGTGAGTCTCTTTCCGCACCTTTTCACTCAGTTTTGAACCTTAATTTCAATTGTGAATTTTGGAAAAGTTTAAAACCTAGAAAAATGTCAAGTATTGCGGGAATTATTAAAAATCTTAATAGAAACTTGATATTTTTTAATTATATTTTCAAAATCGTCTTTTTAATTCATCCACACATAAATAACAGAGAGAAAAATTTCGAAACGTCTTCTTAAAATATTTGTGTGGCCATAAAATGAGACAACAGGAATTAAGCAACAAAATCGTCTGAAAATAAAATCAATTATAAATTCACGGCTGGTCACATCTTAAGCATTTTTTTTATTATCAAGAATGCAAATCACAAAGCAACTTTTAACTGGCAATAAAATTAACAGTCATTGAAAAACACGCACGTTAAACCTGATTTAATATCTTCGCTGAAAAAGTGTAAATAAAAAAAGCATTTTGATCTCAATCAAGCACGTAGACAGCTAATCTGTGATTAGTAAAAATCTCACACTCATGTTTACTCATAAAGAGATTAAAACATCATTTTGAGACGCGCGAGATTTTCTTCATAGAGCGATGAAAAATTATTGCGTTCATTAGGAAAAAATAAACATGTGTGATGGGAAAGAAGAGAAGTAAAATAAACAACAAAACAGGCGAAGAAAATTAAGATCAAAGTGAAAAACTTTTCGTGTGTATTTTGTAAACTTCATCTTTTAATTTTTCGCCCACATTTCAAAACGCATAACGCGCGAGATGTTTTGACATTGCCGAAATATTTCTGCTGCTCTTAATGGTGATTCATAAACTCTCACTTAATAGTCTGTTGATCAGTTTTGATGTTTTATGACAGCGAGGATTTAAATTTTTTAATGCTTTCTTATTGCCGTCATCGAAAAATGTTTGAAATAAATTAAATTGAGGAAAGTTGAAAAATTTCTTCACAAAATTGAGTTAATTTTAAAAACATCCAATTATTTAAAAAAATATATGTGGTTATCTTAAATTTTGTCTTTTTTCTGTTATTTAATAATCATTATCTTCTTTTTTATCCTGTAACCCTTTTTTTCCACCAACCAAACACACTCTGTTAGCAAAGAGAAATTATTAAATTTGTCATGCATTTAGTCATAGTCGTCAACTGCGTCGAGTTTATTATTTTAAGCTTATTTTATCCAAATTTCCTCTCGTCCCTATGGTTAGAATGTAAATTTACATAAATTTCCACAAAATTCTACAAAAAAAGGGAGAAAGATAAAATTTTAATTAAGCCAAATAAATTTTGTTTCATCAAGTCGCGGTGAACGAGAGGAATGTCAACTGCATGTGTGTCACATGCTCAACTAAATGCCGTCTTTCCTCACACTTTTTTTTCATCAAAATATCTCTCGTGAAAAATTTCAGATTTATTAGACGCGTTCTGTTCTGATCCATTAATTAATCCAAGTATATCGCTTTTATGCACGACATAGAGAGAGAAAAAAAATCAGAAATTTTTCCTGCACGCGCGTTTACATTTTTCATTCAATATTCACGCTTGATTCTATTTATTTTTAAACTGGCAATTTTCACCTTTTTAATGGAAGATAAATTTAATGACGCAATGAATATGATCCAATGAAATTCATCTCGTATATCTTTCGTCATATTGTGTTATGTTTTATTATCGAGGGAATAAATTGTGTAATAAGAATTTTTAAAGATGTGTAGTAACAACTTCCGTTTATGGTGGAATTTTAAATTAACAAGGAAAAGAGTTAAGAGAAAATTAATTAGAAAATTTGATGACAGCTCCGAGAGAAACTGAGGTTGAGGAATTTTTAGTTTTTTTCTGGAGTTAATTAGTGAGGGTAAAATATGATAGAGTTGAGGTATTAAAAGTTATAATTGGGAAGAGTTTTGTAATTTATTTAAAAATTATCTCGATTTAATTTTGTTTAAAAAATATAAAAATTAAAAAATCATAAAATAATTTTAATTATTTTTTTACTCGACAAACTCATTAAAAAATTAGCAAGAAAATGAATAAAAAGTTTTAATAACCCTCGAAAAAAAATTCTCATGAAAATATTTTTCTAACATTCTTAACCCAAAAAATGTAATTAAAAAATTTTCTCATAGCTCGTAAAAAGTTTCGACATGAAATTTTTCTAAATTTTTCGCATGCAAATTTCCAGACGAACTTTACACTGCAACATATTCGCCAAAAACTCTCAAGTGATTAATTACATGTCCCCGCATTATGTTGAGCGTGCATAAACACAACACATCGTGTCGTCAGCAGCATCAGATGTGTGTTTAGAAGCAATGGAAAAGAAAAAAATTCTTAAATTTACGCTTTAGCGACTTTGTGTCACACTCGATGTTTATTCAACTGCAGTTGACGAAGTGGCATTTGCTGTTAACATGCTTGATGATTTAACGTTTTCTCACTAACCGATTCTTCTTCTTTCTTGCATGATTCACACATATGCACATTTTATGCCGCGAATCTCTCATTTTATTTTTAATAAAAATAACATTTTGTTGCGACAAGTTTGACCTTTTAATGTCACGACAGAAACAGCGGCGGCTGAAGAGAAAAATGAAATATTAAGAGATGATGGGTGAGCTGAAGGATTAACTGTTGCAGTTGTTGAGAAAATGAGAAATAATTAACTTTAATGCCCAGCATTTCTTCTTCTTATTTTTTTTATAAATTATTGACAATTATGATTGATAGGAATTTTTCTGTATAATAAAATAAATGGAGCGACTTATTATTGTTGCACAGAGTGTGGTAAAATCAGGGGATGGTAAATTTAGATAAAAATAATTTTAGTAGAATTTAATTGCGTCAATTTATTTATTTTAAATTATCTAAAAAAAATATTTTTTTTTTGAAATTTCCATACCTTGCATTTTTTCTCCAACTGTTGAGTAAATTTACCCTTAATTATCTCAAAAGCTTGATCAATCAAGATTTCTTCTCTTTCGTTATTTTTTCTTAATTTACTTAATTTGTTTAATCGATTTTAACTCAATGCATGTTTGTGCACATACAATAGAAGTGAGTGAGAAGTTATCAATCAATTTATGATCTCAAGGCATTATGACATGTCGAACATAATTCTCATGCACATCGAATAATTGGAGAGAGATTTTTATTGCCATTGTCGAGTGTGTAATAAAACAACAGATTTTTTAAATGTCGACTTCAATAGCTCATTGTGTCTCGCATATGACAATTTTTTTTAACAAAAGAACTTTTTCAAAAATTAATCGATTAAAATCAAGATTACGAAAAAAAAATGAAATTTCTCGCTTTGTCATTCAATTGAAGCAATTAAGCGAAAATTGGAACGAGCTCGTTAAAAATTGTTATAAGTGCTTAAACGACTGTAAATCACATTCAAAAAAATGCTCTTTCACTCTCTCTCGCAGTGAATATTATGAATAATGGCCCTCGCCAGCTAAATTGGATGATATCGAGCTGTTATTCAAATTAATGTTCGCTTTCTGCTCTTTCGCGCTCATCATAAAAAAAATAATGCTTTGAAAAGCGAATGATCATGAACATTAAAAAGTCGAAACACCTGATTTAAATGAAGTGCGGAAATTTGTGAAAATTTGATGATTGAAGCTTGAACTTGATTGAAGTTTTTACAATTTAAAGCTTTGCTATATTGTCGCTACAAAAATTGTATGCGACCTAAGCTTAACCTCAAAAAGAAGAGAAGAAATTCTTTAACCTTTTAAGTAAGTCCAATAAATCTCCGCAAATACTTTCAGGACAATACGCTGGCATTTCTTCTTTGCAATCATAATTCAATAACCTTTCAAGCTCTTCAAACCGCACAATTTAAATAAATTTCTTCGAAGTTAAAACGAGAATTTGAATAGAATCGAAAGTCAATATTTGCATCAAGTAAATTTATGAATTCATGCATGACTCCTAAAAAAAAGTGGTTAAAGATGAATTGCAATGCGGAATTTATAAAGTCTCTCATGATTTATTTATTTTTTTTTTCGCTTCTATATGAGTTTAGTGACATTTTGAGCACGAAAAATGTCTTTATTATTAACCAGCGAGAGTTAAAGACAACAACGATGAAGTTAGTCGAAAATTACCTTCATCTCGCACCTCCGAAAGATTCTTTGTCAATGATTAATGAAGTCGATGCTCGAAAGCACAAATAACAACAAAATTATGATAAATTAGAAACAGAAAAATTTAAATGTGAAAAAAAAGTTTCACTCATTGTTGAAAGAATCACACAAACACACATCACACTCAATTAATGCCTCTTTCACTCGCTGCTAATTAAGTTGTTAATATTTTTCTATTATTGCCTTTATGTAAATAACTTTGAAAGTTGTTTGTTTTATTTAAATTGCAGTAAACCAACTTGGAACGTGATAAAGTCGCCACTCACATATGTGTTCACCTCGCTTTTGATGGAAACTCTCGAGAGTTGCAAAAAAAATTAAATTAAATTTTCAACGCTTGAAAGTTCTTCTTGAGGGTTATTTGTGGTTCTTTGCTAAACATCGAGCGCGAGAGCGATGAAAAATGTCATAATATGGCACATATGCAAAAAGAGATTTCATTCAATAAATCATTTTTTTATGACTCTATGCTGCACATACACAAGACCGAACAGAACCCGGGCGATATTAAAAAGAAGAAGAGATTGTCAAGCGAAACGAGAAGAAATAAGATGATCCGCAACGAATCGCTCAACGTGTTCTCGGAAAAATGTGTGAAAAAATAAGGTTTCGGAATATCAAGCAAGGGGTGGACACTTTTTGTTAAATTTACGTCCAAAAATAAATTTTAAAATTTTCAGAAATGTTTATTAAAAAATAATTCATACAAAATTAATTAGTTTCCACCCCTTGAACTTCCTTTTCTCCTCACAACCACATAATATTATTTTATTCAACATATTATAATGCTCTGGTCATGAATGAAATTTTCGCTTCTTTTCAACTTCACCAACCATTTAGAAATGAGAAAGGAAAATATCGCAAAATTTTCCCGTTTTCAGTGCGAACGAATATGGAATGAAATTGTTTCAATAAAAGTTTCACAAAAGAATTTTCATTAAAACGTCATTCCACATGAAGTGTTTGCGTGATGTTTTTGACGTATATTGAAATTGCAGTTACTGTAATATTTTTTTCTCTGCGATTCGTCTCGTTTTATTTTATTTTTTCATCATCACAACCCCATGCCCCTGGTGTCGATTGAGAATTTTGTATTTTCCAGCGATATCTCTTTTGTATATATTTATGTGACAGCAGCAGAAGTGCATATATTTATCATATTAAAGAATGCGTCAAAAATTAAAGCAAAGTACGTTTGCCTTTCCCTCTTTAGTAGCTTTTCAATCAACGTCAATGACGATTTCTTTGGTGTGAGGGAAGTGTGAATTTTTTTACTTTCTAATTTTTATTATAACGGAACTGCTAAATATTATGCGCAATAACGTCAATCATGGACGCAAAAGGCGATGAAAATTACCCTAATGAAAAAAAATGAATTCTGTATGAGAATTTTTTATTTTTAAGGGCGGGACACTTAAATTTTATTAAATATAAAAAAATTTGAACTTTTTTAAAAATATCCAGAGCTTCTCACCCTTGAAAAAATTTAATGAATATCATGATAATGAGTTTGGTGTTGTTTTGTGATTTTTGTATTTGATAAAAAGGGAAACCAGTGAGACAAATTTGATGTCTAAAACATTTAGGATTCAAAAAAATTTAATTGGACTGTAGAAACTTGATTTATTTTTGGTATCCACTTGATTTCATTCATGGATAATTTTCGAGGGGGTTAAAATACTCGCAAGTGACCCACATCGAATTCTTTCTTGACATTTTCGTTTGAACTTTCTTACAAAAATTATTTTTAGCTTCATTAAGAGGGTTTAAATGTTTAAATGATGATCCAAAAGCTGGGATTTCTTCAACAAGCAAAAAAGTCTAAAATTTCCAATTAATTTTCATCTCAATTTCAACTTTTTTACGCTTACTCGCTATTGAACTTTTAGCATTTTCCCTTTGATCTTTTCCTCTCTCAATGTTATTTTTTCATCTCTCCAGCATCACCGTTTTAATTAAATTTTTTATTCTATGTGAGCTTCGCAAGAGGGTGAGTGCAAAGCACATGAAATTGTTTGAAATTCAAGCTTCGATAAAAAAATTCTTCAAATTAATTTCACGAAACATTTAGACTGAGGGCGAATGTTAGAAAGGAAATCAAAATGTCAGGAAGCAAACCAGTAAAATTATAGCTTGAACCAATGATTGTTAAGCAGGTGCTTTTTTTCGGGTGCCTTGAAATTATTTTTATAAAAATTATAGAGGAGCTCTGAAAAAATATCGTTAATCAAAATATCAATCATCAAATTATTTGTGTCTTAGTCTTCACACTTAATAAATTATCAAATTATCGATTTGAGACTCGCAGACACTCTCTCACTACATTGTTTCACTCCATTCGAATCCGTAGAGTGAAGCCAATCAAAAGAGATAACAATAAAAAGGTGCTAAGTAAGTGAAATATTAAACGTATTTTTTTCGACTCATTTTTTCAGTCTGTAATTTGAGGTGCATCATAATTTTTATTATTATTCACTTCTTCGTCATGTCGAAGATAACAGGTTTCAAAAGCATTTTTGAGTTCATCGTTTTTCAATAAATATATATGAAAATAAAATATCAAATTTCTTGTGAATTTTTTATTGCATTTGATTTTAATCAACGGCAGCAAATATTTAAAATGTATTTTTAAGATTTAATTGTGTGGAAGATACAAGGTTGCATTTGGCAAATATCAGACCCAATCTGATCCTCTTCGCAATACAATGTTGCATTTTATCTTGATTCCATTTTGTCATTCAAAATAAAATTTTCAACGTGTCATAAATATCAAATCAAAAACAAGATGGGTCTGCAAACGGCGTTGCCATTTCCAATAGCTCCGCATAGATTAGTACCCTACTCCGTTGCAATGGGCATTAGTGGCATTAGATTCCTGATGCAATGACGAGTTCAACGACATACATGAAGCCATAGTTCTGAAAAAATGAATATTAGTGGCACTCGTGGCCGACCATGATGGACATTCCTCAAAAATCGTC
Organism: Tanytarsus gracilentus; assembly: GCA_038502055.1. NCBI lineage: Eukaryota > Metazoa > Arthropoda > Insecta > Diptera > Chironomidae > Tanytarsus > Tanytarsus gracilentus. Next base: position 1,507,343 of record JAXRKN010000043.1, on the reverse strand, counting down.
AATGTCAATCGATTCCTGATGCAATTATGAGTTCAACGATACCCATGAAGCCATAGTTCTGAAAAAATGGATATTAGTGGCACTCGTGGCCGACCATGATAGACACTCCTCAAAAATCATCAATGCCAATCGATTCCTGGTCAAATTACGAGTTCAACGACATACATGAAGCCATAGTTCTGAAAAATGGACATTAGTGGCACTCCTGGCCGGCCATGATAGACACTCCTCAAAAATCATCAATGCCAATCGATTCCTGGTCAAATTACGAGTTCAACGATACCCATGAAGCCATAGTTCTGAAAAATGGACATTAGTGGCACTCCAGGCCGGCCATGATGGACACTCCTCAAAAATCGTCAATGCCAATCGATTCCTGATGCAATTACGAGTTCAACGATACCCATGAAGCCATATAAAAGAAAATTTGTATGAAAAAGGACATTTTTGCACTCAGGGACGGTCCTTGGAGGGTCGGACCTCAAAACTAAATACTTCTTGCACAACTAGAGCCAAAACCCGATCTTTAGCCACAAACCCGAATCAAATCCGACCAGCCGTTCTTGAGATATGCCGCCCACTAAGATCGTGAGAAAGTAAGAAAGTGAGAAAGTGAGAAAGTAAGATGACTTAAATGGCTCTAACTCCTCGTAGGATCAACCGATTTCAAATCTGTTTTCGCCAGTTTGTAGGGTTTGGCTAGGCCTATCATTTGAGTATATGTTTTGATATTGCACAATGGAATGTCTTGGCACTAGGGGCCGAAAACAGGTTTTGGAAAAATCCAAAATTAATATATAGCGGAGCTATAATTACAATTTTAATCAAATTCTCCTTCTCTCTTCACATCTACCCATAATTTAGTCTCCAAATTCTCGCTCACCTAGTTTATTACATAAACTTTTAATTATGTTCAGGACAATGTCAGATGAACTCGAGGTCAAATGCACTTTTCATTAGAAAATTTTCATTTAATTTTATATCACAAGCCATTGTCACACATGTGTACATTGAAATTTATTTCCCTTGAACAATGTCTGCCGAGATTCTCCAGCTATTATTGTGGCCATGCTTTTTCGCTTTGGCCAAAATTACAAATTTGTCAACATACAATAAATTTTCATTCTCTTTCCTCACGATGGAGTTAAAATGAACTTTTCCATAACCATGCAAAAAGTTGAGAGTGCATATACATGAAGTGGAGAGGATACATCGGTGATGATGCGGATATGTTGAGCATGTTGGGAATTTTCGCATAACTCTATCGAGTTGTTAATTTTCTCTCTCTTCGCTCTCGAAATAAAGGCGATGATGATGATAACAACAGGGAATCGATTTATAGACTTGTAAGTGTGCACTTTATACTTAATGCAATTGGCATTTCCCAGAACAAAATAGAGATGGCGGCGAGATGGAGTCTCAAATTAAAGGCATCTCAATGAGCATAAATTACACGGCATTATTATGCTCACAACAATCTTCGCGCTCTTTTTTATATGCATTTAATAAAATTGCATTGTTGTTATTGTTATGGGCATAAATCACGCTTCTTCTTTTGTCTTTTTTTCTTCAACCACTCTCAAGCATGAACACGATGCACGTCAAAAAAAGTAAATTTAACAAGGAAATTCAATTATGCAAAAAAAGTGAATTCATAAATTATGATGCAATTTTTTTTGCAGCTAGATTCGAGTAGTTTGTGGCGCAGAGAGTTAATATTAATGAACAGATCTGCATGTTCACTTGCAGCATTCTTGTAGCAATAAATTAATGAGTGCATGTTAGAGTTAGAGAGTGAAAGAACAATTTTCATTAATGCTAATGGCGAAACTTAGAAAAAGTACAATTTGAAATATCTTTTGGCATAACATGACTTGTGCTTTCACTATAACAGCGACAGTGTAACCTAAAGTTATTTCTCGTGTTTCATAAAAATATAAAATGGATAAATTACAAAGATAAAAATTAAAGAACCGACCCATAACCTGTTGAATCAAAATGTGAAATTTGAATTTTTATTTAACAGTTTTAATTTTTTGGAAAAAGTTCTAATTTATCATTAGCCACGATTTAAAAATCAACTTTAATCATATTTAGGTTTTACTGTATCCTCTCTATCAATTTACACAACACCGCTCTGTAGTTGAAAAATATGCAAAAAAAATTTATCTTGTTCCATCATGCATGCGAGATGTCTGTTGTTACAAGTCATTTTACTATTGAAATAATTTCAAATTAACCACAAATTAAAGCACCTCGCAACTCTTATCTCTCGCATTATAATGCAGAGAAATAACAGCAGCAAAAAATAATAAAACATAAAACGTGTTTTATCTCGACACCACACGAATTGTGTATGAGAGGAAAAGGTGAAGATGGGTGATAAGCGGCATGCTGTTGCACAAACATACGCAATTCATCCCGAATAAAAGAAGAAGAATTCTTTCGTTTTGATCATTAATTTTCATTCTATAATAAACAATAATAAAAAATAATAAATTAATGATGTTAAATATTTCCTGGAGAGCGTGGTGCGCATTGCGAGTGCAAGAATGTGATGATGATTGCAAACGGCAAGCTAATTATGTGTGAGCGGAAAATCAAGTAAAATGCGTAAAATTAACTTTTCTACCTTTTCTGGATATTCTTTTATGAAATTACTAACTTTAGCAAGATTCTGAGGCGGAATTCCGCAGTATCAATGGACTTATATAAAATCACGTTCAATGCTACATGACCACATGGTGTTATTACTAATATCTTTTCCGTATATAATTTGACAAATTTCATTTCATCCACCCTCAATAGTTCATCATACAGTCGACTTTATCTCATTACGGTCGATCATTCAATTTACAATGAAATCTTATTATTACTACTGCGGCCTTCGTTTTGCAAGAGGGGAAATTTTATAGAAAGGTGCTTTTTATCTTCATTTACTTCAAAGACTAATCTTTAGTGCTGTTTTTAGGACATATTTCACTAACTGAATGGTGAATTAAGACTTTCTTCTTTCATCCCCCAAAAAATAATGTATTGATTTATTTTATCTTGAATGGCGACGGAAAATTGCAAAGATTTTAGCAAGGAATGAAATTTTTTTTTCAATTTATTTTCCAAGATCAACCTAAAAAATCATGTCAAAAATATAATTTTGTGCCGCTCAGATATAATTTTCAAAAAAGGATCTCATTCCACTGATTTCGAAACTTGGCTTCGAGCCAACATCAGTAAATTGATCTTGACAGCTCTTGTGTAAAATCTCCCATGGCTATTCAGCACCAACACCTTCAAATTAATAAATGACTTTATTTTTCTCTCTCTCATTCAACATTCTAAATCTTGTGCACAACATAAAAAGGATAATAGAGCCCAAAAAATTTCTTGCAACAGTTATTAATCATCCGAGTTGAGTCGGCCATTATTCTACACGAAAAATGAGCCACAAGAGTGCTCTTGAAGTGTTAATCTGAAGCATAAAATTCTCCACGCTCATCATCGGCGGGGTGTGCTAATAAATTAAATGGATTTTCATCCACTTCATTTCTCATCGCATCGTCACTGGCTTTTCACCCTGATGATAATCATCAGGTAATTTTCGTCCTCCTTTTTATTTTTTTCGTGAGTGAATAGAATTTCATGAGCGTGGGCGAACCCTCAGTTCACGTCATCGCAATTTGACTGTTGAAAAAGTCATGAAATCAAATTTCATCACGGGCAAGCGACCGATGGTAAAAAAATATTATGACTTTTAAGTAATGAGGCTCATTATTGTGCTGAGAATACCTCAAATTCCGCACTCGCTTCCCTTCCAATTACAATTTTCGAGTTGGAACCTCTTTCACGTAAAAAAAAGTTAATTGGCATAATTTGAAGAATGTTTCGCAGCACGCTTCAATTGCAATTTAATGAAATTCAATTTTCTGCACGAGAAATAAAGTTTTCTCTTTTTTTTCAGAAAGTAGCAAGGATTAAGCCAAAAATTGCTCTCTTCGAATGATCAACTTTTTACTCTCTTCAACATGAGATTTAATTAATCTCACATTATACTACTTTACTTATTTGCTGTGCTGGATGAGAATGAGCGAATGAAATTAATTTCGAACAAATTCTTGCTTTGCTGCTGTTTGAGAAGATCCCAAGGAGAGGTAACATTAAAAATATTTAAAAATCAAGAATTATTTCTAAACAAGATGGGTCTGCAAACGGCGTGCCATTTCTAATAGCCCGCAAAGATTAGACCCTACTCCATTGGTTACTTTTGGTTAATCATGAAGGACATCCTTCAAAAATCATCAACCATTGTTCTGAAAAATGGACATTAGTGGCACCCGGGAAAGGACATTCCAAAAAGTCAATGTCAATCGTTTCCTCGATGCAAGGACGAGTTCACATTTTTTTTTTTTTTTTTTATTTAATATAAATTTTTAATTTTTTTTTTTTTTTTTTTAAATTTTTTTTTTTATTTTTTTTATTTTTTTTTAATTAATAAAAAAAAAAAAAAAAAAAAAAAAAAAAAAAAAAAAAAAAAAAAAAAAAAAAATATTTTTTTTTTTTTTTTTTTTTTTTAAAATTTTTTTTTTTTTTTTTTTTTTTTTTTTTTTTTTTTTTTTTTTTTTTTTTTTTTATTTTTTTTTTTTTTTTTTTTTTTTTTTTTTTTTTTTTTGTTGAAAAAAAATTTTTTAAAAATATAAAAATAATATATAAAAAGCTATAAAACATTTTTTATAAAATTTTTCTCCTACTTCTCAAAAAATTTCAAAAAAACATATTTCAAAGATCAAACTTTTCAATCTCACAACAGATATCTTAAAATTTACAGCAGGGGCAAAAAAAGTTTTTAAGTACTTTCGGTTGGTGATTGAACAAGCAGCAAAACACATTCAGAAAAAAGCACGAAGAGATTCCGTTCAACAATTAAACGAATTTGTCGTAAAAGATTCAAGGGTGAGTGAAAAAAAATTGATTGGCATTACAAACAAAAGAGTGTTTGAGGAAAAAAGTTTGTTTTTACTTGATGCGAAATAATTAAATGAGAAGAGTTTATAAAGAGTGCTGAGGAGATAAAGAGAGAGAGAGAGCGAAGTGAGAAGGATGCAAATGAAGTCAATTAATTTTCATAGCTCAAAATTTGCTCGATCATCGTAAAGAGTATTCGAACAAATAGCTTAACCCTTCTATAGAAAAATACCCAGAGAAAATATTTTAGGATGTTTGATAGAAATGAATCCAGTAAATTTTGTTAAAATCCAGGATTTTGAATTAATGAATTTACAATTTAAAACTTCCAGGAAGTTTTATTTTCTGATTTCCTGGATAAACCAAAATTGCTATCTAACTGGGAATTTCCTAAAATAACTTTATTTTAACTCTCAATCCGTAATTTGTTCTTTCTTCCTCCCGCATATTTTTCTCTTGCTGGCACCCTGCTGCCAACATTCCCTTTTTCCTATGTTGAAAAATTAATCCTTCACCATCGTCTCATGGTTTCAATTTCATTTTCAACCCCTTGAAAAATCTAAAATGAAATGGAAGAAGTTTCCAAATGATAAATTTTTAGCACAGAGGAGAGAAAAAAGTTCCATAATCATCATTAATTTAATTGCTACGAATTATTTTAAACCATCTCGATTCTCTCTTTCGTGACGAATGAAGAAATTAATTCTTTTTTCGCTTACGATTGATCGTTTTATAGAGTTGCATTTGAATTCATGTCGTTTTCATTTTTCAGAAGGAAATTTTAATTAAAAAACTTTTTACTTTTTAATCGATCACCAATTCATCAAATTTAATGTCTTTATTTTCAATTTGAGTTCATCGAACATCCATACACACGACATGTCTTGTTAAATAATTAATTTTCCCGCACAATGATGTCATGTTGTTGCTCCACATAAACAATCGATAAATTGTCTTTTTTCGGGTAGTCGGTAATTGTTATTGATTCATTTTTCCATAAAATTCATGCAGAAGTGAGTTTTTAATCTGTAATTTTAATTTACCTTTACGAAAATTAATTGTCTCTGGTATATGGAAATGCTGCATGTCAATAATTAATTAAATTAAATTTTCTTAATTAAAAGGAAAATATTAAATTTTAAATGTCCACCCTCGGCACATATGAATGACATTATCAAACCCGAAAGTTGAACTCAATAATGAATTAATTTAAAGTCGCATTTCAACAAATTTCTCGCATGCAATTGAAGCAATAAATGCATTTTGAACTCTGAAATGACTTGGACTTGTCACCATATGTCTCGGCGTAGGATAATTAATGGCTTTATAATCAATGAGCACAGACATGCACAATAGATTACCTTCGCTCACTCTCAACATAGCCAACATGCATTTAATTAAACAATTTTCTTCTTGAATATTTATTGTACAATCAGCATCGAAAATCGCTTTGTGGCCATAAATTTTCTAAGCCTTTTCTCTACGCACTGTCAGTTTATTGCTGTCTTAATATTATAATGTTGGGCCTATGAAAATCTAGAAAACAAAGATTAAGGTGTTGGAGCGCATTTAAATTGTTATGTTAAAAATTCTTCAACCTTTACTCGAAAACAAAAAAGTAATAATTGACGAGTCCACTGAATTTTAAATTGATCATAGCTATGACTATTTTTCATAATTACTTAATAGACTATGCTCACCGTCATTTCCATTATTAACCTTTTTTTCATTCTCATTCTTCATCATCGTTTTTCGAATTCTCATCGGGAACGCAAAAGTAGGCACTTTACTAGTCGATGCGCATTAATGCACTCACGTAGTAAACGTTCGTCTCCCGTAATTCTCACCGTGCTGTGGATGAATTTCGAGAGGGAGGCATTTGTGTGCTTTTAAAAATGCAAAAAGTTGAGTGCCTTTAATTGAAATTCCACTGCATATTTCAATATTCCTGGGAGACGATTAACATTTTTTGGTATTCAACAATTTATTGTTAGAAAAAGTGAATTTTCATTGAATTTGCTGGTTGAATACGAAATTTTATTACGAAAAGATCTGTTTGTGGTTTTCATCAAGGGTTGGAAAATTATTTTTCTAAAATTTTAATTGATGTCAATTTCAATATTTTCATACAAATTAAGTCAATTAAAAATATAACTTCTAGTTTTTCATCCTTTTAATCTGAAAATTCTTGACAGCCACATAAACTCAAATGGTTTTTGCAAGTGACAGCAAAAATCTGTTTTTACTTTTTTTTCCATTTGAATGTAATTCCAATTATGTCATTAAAGTCTTATCTACTTCCATGAAATGCTCTTAAGTTCTTACTCTCTTCCACCTCAAACGACATAACATTAATCATACACTTAAAGCCTTTCAAGTGCAATGCGATGGACAATTGCGACAAATCTCGTTCTCATTTTGCCGCGTCGCCCCGAACGTCATTACCGCGGAACTCGTTTTTCTTTCACTTCTGCCATGTGTATGACTTTGATATTGATGAGGATAAGAAACATTAACATTTTTATTATTATAAAGGCAAAATGGTGATGGCTCGAAGCAGTGAATTAAGTGAAGAGAGCAAGAATTTTAATGAGCTTCTGATAAATTTTTAATTGAATCTAATGAATGGCTAACCGATGTTTAATGATCGGCAGGTTATTGCCGTGTGAATTTAATTTAAACTTAATTAATTTCAATAATTTATTTTTTAACTTTTTAATTTTTGATCTTCAACATTTTTTGCTGCCAAAATATAAAAATTTGTATATTTTTTTATGAAACGGAAATCATTTGATTTTTTTAAAATTAAAAGCGTTTACTCAATTGCGTGTTCTCACTCACCAAAAACAAAATTTCATGTCTTTCCACTTCGAGAAGAATGTTTAAAGAAAATGAAAAATTTGATGTTGTTGTCTCATGTGCAGTGCACAACATACATTCGACCGCAGCAGAAAAAAAAGAGTCGAAAAGACTGAGTAAAAGAGGTAATGATAATTCGTTGGCAATAACAGCACATTGAAAATCATTACATAGTAAGTTTATTGTTGAACTCTCTTTCAGCAGTTACGGCAGCACTTGGAGCAGTCTCTGAAAAGTGTTGTCTGATGCGAAAGAGTGCAAATGCCTTGATATCGCCACAATCAATTTGTTGCGAAGGAACGACTCCGTTCAACGTCATTTATGCCTCACTGCTGCAGCAACAACAGTCGAGGTGTAATTTTATGTTGAGTCTCTTATTAACCATTTTAATGTTCATGTTTTATTCTTTTCTTCTTGCTTGCACACTTTTATGTGAGTGTGTGCTGTTACTTTATTTTTCTGCAAAACGAATTTGATGCAATAAAGGAGAGTGGAGAAAATAAGAAGAAGTGACCCAGGTGGGAATTTTTGAATTAAAATAAATCTAATTTAAAAATCTAAAATACGTTAAGAAATTAAATTTTAAAAAAATTTAACGTCTTTTTGAATTTAAAAATTAATTTCTTCCTGGGTTTCAAATATGTTTCATAAGAGGATTATTATTCGGCTCTGAAGTTGTTATTTTGCGGGCACACATAAAATATAATAAAAATAAGTTGAGGCAAAAGTTTTTTTTTGCTAAAAGCAACAAAGTGCATTTCAATAAAAAGAGAGATAGAGAAATGAAATAAAGGAAGCAAGATAAAACCAAAAATGCTTCAACACCTCTTGTTATGTGTTCACTGCCGTTTGGACTTAAGGCTCTCGAGGGGGATTGAGAGTAAATAACGTTGTTTCATAAAATTTAATGAGTTTGATTGAAAATTCCTAAAAGTTAAGTGAAAAATTTAATTAAATGAAAAATAATAAAACGATTTAGGTTCGAATCCTATAAATTTTAAAACTCTATTCAGAGATATTATGTTAATGATTATTCAAAACTTTTTTTTTGAAAATGTTCTAAATTTTGATCAGATCTAATTATTTTTTACTCTCAAACCCTCTCTTTAAAAAAAACTTTCATAAATTTATCTAATCTACATGCGGCCTCAAAATTAACAACGTCAAAAGTCATAAAAATGACCCTCATACATTCCAAATCCACAACGAAAGTGCAACCCAAAAGCGTTTCAGCAATAATTTAATTAAAAAATAAGAAGAAAAATCGTAACATAATAATTTTTCTGTCCATAAATTTTGTTATGTGTACGGCAACAAATATCAAACTACATGTACTGTAAATGATTAATAGACGATAAGGGAAGGGAGAACTTCCAGTTCTGAGATTGTATGATGATAAAAATTATTTAAAAACTAAAAAAGAGTGTGACTAACCTGACATAAATTGAAGCGACATGAAATCGCAGTAGAGTGCATCGAATTTCGGAGAAAGATTTTTTTCATCCGTTGTCAACACAATTTTTCTCACTTTGCCGGTCGAAGCCCTCCTCTGTATTCATTCATGCGTTATTGATTGCCATGGCTTTAATTGCAAAAGAGAGAGAACGAAATAAAAAATGCACAGCGGATTTCACACCACAAAGAAGTCCCTAGAATATATATTTAATGCAATAGTTCAATGTCAAGAATGGCAAGAGAGCTTAGTGATAGTGGAAATAAGGGAAATGACACAATGAGTTCAAACAGAGGATTAAATGAAATGCGACACCCTTATAGTAGTCACATTCGCGCTCTACAAGAGAGTTCTATGATTATTAAAAAACTATAATTTATTGTTATTAGTTGCACATACGTAAGTGAAAATGGACAGGATGGAAAAGAAAATCTGATGGTGAAAATATCAAAAATATCATAAAATTTTTTATTTTAAATTCCGCCGATAAATTTCAAAAATCATCCCGTCTACAAAGAACCTCTAATGGAATCATAGACAGTAATATAGTGAAAAAACTTAATAAAAAAATTACAATTGTAATTTATGGCCTTCTTCTTCTATTCATTTCCATTGCGGCGGAAATTTGCGTTTTTTCCTTTGAATAAGAATTTTTCCTTTTCTTTTGCATTTGAATGACTGAGCTCCATTTGTTGTTTTGTCAACTCACTTACTTGCTTCCTATAGCTTTCAATGCTCTATGGAAGGAAAAAAGGGAAATTTCTATGAACTGAAATCTAATAATCGAAATAAATAAAAATATGATAAGCGAGAGCGATATTTTGTCAACCCTTTTCTTACCCTCTCAAGAGTTATGCCATGATGCTTGGTGAGTTATTGTGATTTGGCATGCAAAGGAGAAATTCTTCTTCTTCCACCATTCATTTATGCCATTCACTTTTTTGTCTCGAGCACAAAAGCAAGATGAAAAATTCCAAAGATATGAAAAAGGACGCTTCAGTTATTACTTGAAATGTGTCATACATATTGAGAAGTCGAATAGGATGAGAGATAAAAGCGGAATGACTAACCAACCATAAACATCCAATTTGTGAATAGATGTGTGTGTGACATTCCATTCGCAATTCTTTCTGCTCTCATAGATGCGTGACTATCTTGATATTCGAAATTTAATTTTAAGCGATGATTCATCAAACGTCGTATATTTTTTTTCGTAAAGATTTAGTTTGAATAGAAAATTCTGGGTCATTTTTAGATGTAATAAATTTTTTGAGAAGCGTGTCTTGAATCGGTAGAATGACTTTAAGGAAAAATCAGTGAAATTTTTTTGATTGAAGTTTGTTAGAATTTAATTTATTAAAAATTGATTTTTATTGCGAAAGTTTGTTAAATTTTGGTGACATGCCACATTTACGAGCGTTCAACCTAAAAAAATGGACTAAAAATTAAATTAAAATTCTTTAGAGAACATTTTTTAAAAATTTTTATTTAATCCAGTAAAAGGTTTGTAAAAGGTTGTAACAAAATTTCCCTCGATCGATTTCTTCCCCAAAAATTTCCTCCACATTTTCATCGCGTGTTGCTTTCAATAATTCATTTTTGATTTCAATCGCCCAAATGATAAATAAATCCACACACAGCAGCAGCAGTCACAATTGTTGTATAAGCGTTTACTTTATTTTTTCCTGTGTCTCTCTACTGCCCATTTTCCTCACTCGTACTCGGCCCCCGAAAAAATGTGTTGGAATATAATTGTATCCTTTATAGACATAAATAATATTTTTATCGCACACTCGCATATGCTTATATTTAATATCGATTTTGAATGGGGAGTGTGGCAAGAATGTAAACGCAGATAAAAATAAATTTTATTCAGCTATCATCAATTTCGTGTGTGCGATAATAAAATTATTTTATTTTTCTTTCAATTTTCGCAAACGAGTGCAAAACAATTTCATAAATTTATATCGCAATTCTATGAATTTATAGAGTTGTTGTATGTTTAGATCATGCACGGGAGATATTATTGCGAAATGATGAAATCAGGTGCTTTTGATTACATTCTATTTGAAAACGCCATATGTTTATGACATTTATATTAATATTTCAACTTTACCTTTCTTACTTTGCTGATGCTGCTCACTTTTCCTCTTACCAGTAGCTTGAATTTTTCTGATGATGTCAGCTGAAAAAAAACGTTTCTTGAGAGTGAGAAAAATCGATGATTTAAAAATCATTTTGGCACTTTTGTGCGGCAATAAATCAACTGCGATATATAATAATGGCAAATAATTCGTTTTCATTGATTAGATGCTTTGTGATCATTATTTCCTCTCTCCACATTTGCGTTCTTTAATTTTCACCATCATTGCGAGAACGAATAATAATGGGCTATAAATCAAGCGATCGTATAGGCATGAACAACATGAGAACATCATCATTTTTGTTTTGGATGCGGTTTGAGATTAATTTGCAAGCTTGCAAAAATTCGAGATGAATTTGATCTTGAAAGAATTTAATTTTTAAAGTGTTCACAAAGAATTTTTAGCAATTTATCATTGTTTCATTCAGTATCAAGATCAGGTCATTAAACCTCCGCATAACAATTGTCATTGACGAATTTTCACTTTTTATTTCTTTTCTTCTCTCATCCTCCGCTGTGGCCATTATTGTCGCACGAATAAATAATGTATACACATACAACAAATGGAATTAAGTCATTTGTCAATGCCCATCAAACTTAATTCACGAATTCCATTTAGCGAAATTTCATTTCACTTCTCTCTTCAACTGAGAAAGACTAATGATGAAATAATTCGAGTCATTTATTGTTCTTGAATTGTCGCACTGTGGAGACGCCTCGACAATTGAGAAATTTTTAAGTTTTTTTCGAAGGCATTTAAAGAAGAGAGAAAGTTAATTTAGATTTCTTATAGAAATTTCTAATTGGATAAAATAAATTTTTTATTTGTTTACATTTTTCCTGGAATTACTTCTCGAGCAATTAAAATTGATTTTTTCATTTCTTCTTTATCAAGTTCCTCGAGTCACTAAAAGTGAAAGCAAAATTTCCATTTCCTCTAGATTAAATTTTTTATACTTCCTAATGGATTGTTGATACTCTCTCGAAGTGCTCTTTATGCTGGCGATGCTTATAAATTATCGATAAAACAATTCAATTTGTCGCACAAACACAAAAAAAGAAAGAAAGACAATTTTTCATGACTGAATCGCTCGGCAATTCTGCGATTTTCTTGCATTTCTCTCCTCCATCCACCATTTCGTCTCTATTTACACACGCGACTTACTCTACCGACTGCTGCACATTTTGTGTAGCATGAGAAATCTCAAAAATGCCTTATGCACTCGAAATTGTGATTTCGCACTCGACCATGTGAAAAAAAGAGAATTACCTAAATGGCATAAGAAAAAAAGCATAAATCGAAGCAAATGTTGCGAGTCTTTCGAGTCGAAAATGAACTGCGAAAATTCCACCTCTAATGGGTTAATAAAGTGACAAGAATTGCATTCTTTTTTCTCCTCTTGTTCCCTTCCGCTCGACTGCAAGTAACGACATGACAAAAAAAATGTTTAATTTATTTCTCATTTTCGCTCATTCTTAAGTCTCGAAAAAAAGAGTTTGCTCGTGTGTCGCGTTTTTTTTGTGGCTTTTAAAATGCAAAATGGGATTGAAGGTTGACGAGGGATGGACGCTTGAAAAATTTTCAGAAATTATAGATGATGAAAAATTTAATTTTTTAATTTATTTTAAAAAAGTTTTTTTAAATTTAAAAAAATTGTCCATCCCTCGATCACATGCATAATTCTTCATCATCATCGCATGATGTTTTTGGTGCTGTTAAACCAAACTCACACTTACTTTCTTATTGATGATGCGGGTGCGCTCATGAGTCTTAATTGTGTATGCGGGAAGTCGAGTCTCGAGTCTTAACTACACACACATCGGGGCACGACACTTATGCATGTGAAATGCAAATGAGGCAAAATTGAATGATTTATAATCAATAATAACTGAGTTACTGTGGAAAATGTGTCATTTCTCATCCCTGACTTCCTCCTCAACAATGCCATCGAGTTTGCTGACTCGCAATGTTAACATGATGATAATCTTTAAATGCGTTAATGTGTGCATTCACTCTTTCATTTCGCTCGGGTGTCTTGTTAACAAAAAAAAATTGAAAGAACTTTTTGCACTCTTTTTCCTCGTCTTCCTTTATTCCTGTCATACTCGCTCACAATCCCGCCACTCAATTCAATGCAATTCGAGTCGGTGAGAATCGTGTGTGTGCAATAAAATGGAAAAGTCTTCGCCTCTCACTCGACTCTTTATATTTTTTTGAGTGCACTTAATGTGTTGCATTTAATGTTGAGCTTTTTCATTACCACCTACATTGATTTGTGTTCGCTGATATGTGAATGTTGGCTGTAACTTCATGTTAACGACTTTTTAAAGACTTTACAAGCTGACTTTCATATTTTTTTCTGCTCTCTTCTCGTTTGCCTTTTTGATATTGTGCCATGGAATTATGGAATTTATATATTGATTGTGTGCATTTGCGAAAATATTCTGCGCACATATAAATGCATGTTACTGCATACTTTATGTTCAAAGCGATCTAAATATTTTAGTTGATTTTATTACAGAAGGCAACGACGTACATAGTTTAACATGCTACAGTTCACAGCGGTGGTATCGTGAAAATCTATCTTGTTACAAATTTATTTTTTAGATCCGCCTTTGTTTGAAGAAATTTAAAGTTGTGAAAATTTAAACAATAAGATCAAAATGATTTTCCAACGTAATTATCTGGTAATAAATTTATTCCATTATCGAGCATCACAATATTTCATTACTCAAAATAGAATATATATGACGAACATCTGCGTTTACATGAATAATGTATGACCAATGCGTAATTTCCCCAAAAATCTTATCGTCCCTCAAAATGGAATTCCTTTTTCCTTCCTTCCTCCGCTTATACAAATCGAATCGAGAATGAATTGAATGTGGGAAGGTTTAATTAAATTTGACATATATCATTGGACCGAAGATGATATTTTCCTTTTGAAAATTAGTTTAGATGTCATGTTTGCTGTTGTGTGCTATGCGTTTTTGTATTTTTTTTACAAAATTTTCCTTTTTCTAAGCAAGCTTAATTGGGGATTTGTTGTTGAGTTGCGTCAAAAATTTTCAATTTTCAATTTAACTTATTTTTTTAATTTAAATTTTATTGTCTTATGTTTAACGGATTTTTTTATTTGAATCATTCAAACATTCATTCATACAAAACTTAGTTAAATTTTCGTTCAAAGATTATTGTTTTTTTCAAAACATTGTTTCTTGTATTATTATTCAACTTTAAGATAAAATCCTCCAATCAAAGCACAAAACTATTCTTGTAATAATTTTTCCTCCGTATAATAAAGTCATACATTATTTGCAAACAAGACCCATTCCATCTCACTCCTGATTTTTCTCTCGTGTATATTTTCCTCCTGGTTTTCTTTTATTGAGTTTGGGTGTCTATAAGGAAGCGAGCAAGAAACAAGTTCAGAATACTAAACATGATAAGACAGCAAATGCCATCGGTACAACAATATATTAGTGCACAGAAAAAAGGGGAGCTGAGTATTGACTATTTTACCCAAACTGCTGTTGCTCATGACTTTATCAAACACTCAATTGGGAAGCAATTTTCGGGGTTTTAATTTGCGGTGTAAAAGTTTTTGCTCCAACTTTAATTGCGACACGATTAAATTTACTGGAAAATATCCCTTTAAAATTTTTGTCGACAAAAAAAGTTCGGTAAATTTATGACTGTAATCAATTATTTTACTACCACTCTCGCCTTTCATCATATAGACGCTTAATTAAGTGTATCAAATTTCATTTTAATTTAAAATTACTTCAATCCTTCCACCCTCACACCCTAAAGCCATCTCCCACATTAATTATTGAGTACGGCGACGGTGCGATGGAGCAAATTTCAACACAATCTCAATTTTCAAGTTTTTTATATTCGTTCAGCTCAATTTGATTCATTACTGTTTTCCCTAACCGAATTAATCCTCTTTTTTGCTAGCTCGAAAATTGAAAATTTTGTCCAAAAATGTAATCAATAAAATTTGCAAAATGTCAAAGTGTACACAACCGCACTCACATATGATGATGAATGAATAAAATGTTTGGACCGGGGGATGGAATATGTGAGTACATGGACAGTTGAATATGGTAGATTTGTGCATTAATTTTTCACATGCATCTGTTCATGACCAGAATGTCAACTCGATATATTTTTGTGTATGTTTTAAAGTGGGGAGAGAGAGAAGTAACAAATTATTAGGAAATGTGATGATGCACTTGCGATCGTAAATGACGATGTTTTTTGGCAAGGAGTGAGAAAAATTCTAAAAATTTAAAAAAAAATTTAGCTTAAAAAATCTCAAAAAGTTTAGAAAATGTGTCAATTTCATCACCGGTGATCACAGGAAGAAAAATCGGTGATCACCGTCAGGATCTCTAAAATTTGAAAACTTAAATCCTCAAAATAGTGCAAAAAATATGTTCTAGACCGAAAAAGTTTAAGCTCAAGTGACTTCATAAAAGTTTTAACAATTCTCATAAAATATTTACTGATGTGTGTGCACCACGAACTGCCTGGTGATATTGTTGTGTATGCGTGTGACAGTACAAAAGCTATATCAAAAACCGGGTTTATCTCATTTTTATAACTGACAATATTTTCAGCATAATATGTATGTAATTTTTGTCGTAAAAAATATTTCTCGAATGATATAAGCGATATGGTTTTTTTCGGTAACTTGAGAGCATGACATCAAATGACATCAAATTTTTACTGTTTCGCAAGGAATATTTTCGAATTATATGATGCAAAATAAATTTTTACGTCTTTGGTTGTTTATTGTCTTTTACGAAAAACGACAAATTTATGTCGATAAATATGTGCGGAGTTAAATGAGGAGTGAGCGATGGGAGTTTTTTGAAGGAGTGATGAGAAAAATGTTAACTCACTCTCGAGAGATATGTTTGCGACGTAATTATCGTGACAGCGACACCTGAACAGTGATGGGAGTCAATGAACTTCGATGCATATGGAAAGTTCAGGGTTGAAAACGATCAAAAAAATTAAAATAAAATACGAAAAATATTCAAAATTCAACGGATTTTTTTAAAGTAACATTTGAAATTTTTTGATTCACATCCATTTTTTTAATAACTTTGACCCCACTTTTGAACTCTTCGAAAACTTTTATCGATATCCAATGTGTTTTTGACTTATGCGTTCGTGTACCTTACAAAAAATCCATTTTCCCTTCACTCTTTGTTAAAGTCGCTCAAAGTAATTAAGAGCTTACGGCTTACGGTAAAGTGAATGTGCGAGGGAGTTATGAAGAGCATATCTGTTACTTTTATTCCGCTAAGCACTTACCATTGAGAAATTATTCACATTTTCCACATACTCAAGTATAATAACGGTTCGGATTGCCGCACAGCGTTGAGGGGGAGTCATAAATCCATTAGAGCGATTTCTGTTATCTTTATTGCTTTCAATCCTTCGTTTCATGTTGCATGTAAGTGCGCTCAATGACTTTTTGTACTTGGTTGCTGACTCTCGACTTACTTTCTTTCCATAGCAACATAAAAATTTGTTTAAATTTTAACTTCTTCGTGTATTTATGTGAACACATGTGTTTTTTTCGGGATGCGATATGATAATAGACGTTCATAGTTTTTTATGCGCTTTCATTTCATTTCCATCTCTTCTGGCAATGATGATGATATGATGGTATAGAAGTTGAGGGTAAAAATAACATTTTCTCTCTTTTTTATCATCGTTACCGAAAGAAAATTTAAATAAAGGCAATTTAATTTGAATTTTCCAAACAATAATCAAATTTAAGGAGCTTTTGCCTTCGTCAAATGACATGATATTGTTCAAGTGCACGACGATATGAGTTTGCTACATTTTCGAGTATATGTAATTACATCTCTATATAATATTTTCTCGAAATTTAATCCCGACTAAAATATTTTCATTGCTATGCTTTTATAAGAATGATGATATTTAACTACTCACTCGCTGTTAATAGGATTTTAAGGGTTGCTGATGTGTATGTTTGTGTGTGTATAACTGAAGGAGGAAACTTTAGGATGTGCGGTGAAGGATCCATCATATTTCATTCGGGAAGCAGATCGCTGGAGAGAGCTTATAGCTTTAAAGGGTCGAGAGTGTGATGGATGGAGCGGGAGCATGAGTAAGTGATGTACTTAATGTAAATTTTAACGTTCTTAATTAAATTTAAGTGATGAAAAATTTAAAATCTTAAAATAAATTTAAATTTATGCGGAACGTTAAATTTTTTGATTTTTTTAAAATTTTTAAATTAAATGAGAACATTAACTTTTTGGATGATGTTACATAACTCATAAATTCCCCTCATGCTCCTTACTCGAAACCCCCTCGTGAGTTAGTAACATTAACCGCTTTCTCATATAATTCTCGCAGATCAAATTTTTCCCCTTTCCACACTACATTATTATTGCCATAATTTTCAAAATCACTCGCTGCTTTATGAATATATATCGAAATATGAGGCAGAACGATATTTAATATTTTATTGAATATGTGCCAATAAAACGCAGCAATTTAATTTAATTTCTCTTTCTCATAAGGGGAGAAATATATCGCTATAAAAACTATAAAAATCGACGATATATCTCATGAAATCTTTCACCTTCCACACACATTAAATTAAAGCGATAAAAATGAAGAAATTATTTATTGAAATATATTCAATTCTTCTTCCGCCTACATTATCAAATGTCGTGCGCACAAATGACTGCTAATAATTCAACACTTAGGCATTAATCGATAAAAAGTTCATCTATCAAGTCATAAACTATCTCCGAGCAGCGAGAAAAAAAATCACAATGATTCGACACTTTTTTTCCACTTCAGCTCGAGTCATAATAATAATTGATAATCATTAAGAAATCATATTCGAATGATTATAGGAAAAAGTGCATTCTAATCGAGCTTAATTTCATGTTATCAATTTTCCTCTCGTTCCAATGTTCGCCCACCCCAACATTAAGAGGTGAATTGATGTGAGCAATCTGGCAAGTCATTTCGCATTGTTGTTCATCATTGTTGGATATTACGTGTATATCGAATAGCATAAAAAAAAGTGAGCTGTGTGGATATGGATTAGAGTGCTGTGAGTGGAGATGATGCGATGACAAAAAGTCAACCTTTCGATGACGTACTCGATATTTGATGAGATGCCTCTTTTATGTGGATTTGTTTAGTGTGTGGCGAGGATGGGAATAGTAAACACGGATAATGATATCAAGTAATGGAAATTTATTATCCTATTGAGAAGCTCGCAAAAAAAGCTCTATCATGCGAGTGCTAGTTCGATATGAGAGAAATCCATTAAATCCATTTTCGTAGCGTTTTATTGTTGCACACACGGGATATCTCGGTGCGGAAAAGACGGTACATTATTATAGATATTTATGCTGAACCTATAATAGTGGCACAATCCATTTGGCGAATAAATCGTAAAATTTTTGCTCCACATAGCAAATGATTCGTGTAATAAATGCGAGTGGGGATTCTTTGGTGGTTTCTAGAGTTTTATCCAGGGGTTTAAGTCGACCGACCGTTATTAGCCGATGACCTTTTTGCAGCTTTCGGCTAAAACCGGTTTTAGCCGACCGAAGTTTTTTTCGATCGGCTAAAATCGGTCAGAGCCGACCGAAGTTATTTTCGATCGGCTAAAATCGGTCAGAGCCGACCGAAGTTATTTTCGATCGGCTAAAATCGGTCAGAGCCGACCGAAGTTTTTTTCGATCGGCTAAAGCCGGTCAGAGCCAACTGATTTTTTTTCGATCGGCTACAATCGGTCAGCTAAACCGGTCAGAGCCGACCGATTAGCCGAATTTAACCGTTTAATTAAAACACTCTAGACAAGATTCTGACTTCAAATTTCACCTGAAATTAAATGTCTATTGATATCAAGAGTCAATTGGAACTAAATTACAGGCCTGAACGTGAAATTCAATTTCACTTCTAGCACTGGATGTTGGTGTCATTGGATCTCGCTTCCAGACCTTTAATTTTAGGTGAAATACAAAGTTAGAAAGTTTTCTGGAGTGTCTTAATTGAACGGCTAAATTCGGCTAATCGGTCGGCTCTGACCGGTTTAGCTGACCGATTGTAGCCGATCGAAAAAAAATCAGTCGGCTCTGACCGGCTTTAGCCGATCGAAAAAAACTTCGGTCGGCTCTGACCGATTTTAGCCGATCGAAAATAACTTCGGTCGGCTCTGACCGATTTTAGCCGATCGAAAAAAACTTCGGTCGGCTAAAACCGGTTTTAGCCGAAAGTTGCAAAAAGGTCATCGGCTAAGATGTTTAGCCGACCATCGGTTATCGGTCGAACGACTTAAACCCCTGGTTTTATCTCAATTTTCATTGAAATCGTGAGAATGTTAAAATATGTTCATCAACACCCTCCATCATCATCCAAAAATATCTCGCTCAACTACTGCAATGTGATTATAATTAATTCATTAACAAAAAACGATCCGACAAATGGAAGCAATTAAATATTCAGTGTTTATTAACGATCGTTATTATTGCTGTTGACATTAATATCATTTTGTTCTATTGATTAATACCTGAAACAAAAAGGAATTGCTTAAAAGTGATGGCAATTTGTTGATTAATTTAAAGAAAAAAGTTTTAAATTTTTAATTAAATCTCAAGTTTTTTCGCTTACTTTGATAATTATTTTTTTGGTATTTTGAATTTTAAAAATACGTTTTAAAATTCTTGCCCAAAAAACGACAAATTCATAACGTAATTTTTAAATTTAAAAAAAGTAAAAATCAAAGTAAGCGAAATAAAGCAAATTATATTAAAAATTTTCTAAAAACTGCCCACAGCTTGAAAGTTGTCAAGGTCTCTTTCTCATTCCAGATTCGAAACAATGAAAGGCTATCATTGAGTTGAAATCGATTCACGGGAAATGTCGGAGCTCGATAGAATTAAATTTAGTGTTTACGAAGGGCATTCATGGGCAACCTGTACGAAATTCAATTTACTTAGTTTTCTCTCCATCTCTCCATATCCATGTGTTTCGTATGTTCACACGTTCCACAATAGAAAAGAGCTGTAAATAATTCAATTTGACAAAATTAATTTATGATCTGAACTTTGTTGCTGCAGCTGCCATATGGGTGAGCTTGGCTTTTACCTCGACTCATTAATGGGAGGGAGACATAGATAAATTCCAATTAAATTATTTTCTTTTAATTATCCAAATTGATGAAGCAGACAAAAACGACTTAGGATGTGGCAACGACACAAAAACTGGTTTGAAAGGAGGCAAAAATTAACTCCCAGCGGCAGTTCATTATTACTCAATATTTTAGCCAAAAAATACTCTCGACATGTGCCATAATATTTTTGTGTGCCGAAGAAGAAGAAGGAAAAACAATTAAAACATTTTCCGACCGAGAGTTAGACAGGAAAATTTTCCAGGTAGAAAAACATACTTACGAAAAATAATTAAGTCATTAACCGAAATGATTTATTTTTAGCACATTTCCTTACTTTCTTGCTTGCTTGTGGTCGGTCGTTCGGGTGGTGAAAAAGTCATTTCTCTTACTTCCCTTTTTTTTTGGGTGAAAATAATACTTTATTTTGATAACACAAGAACTGAGTTTAAGTAATAAATCTAAGACACTGCGGCCAAGTCAGATGAGTGTAATCTCTTTAAGCGATATGATTCTATGGATATGAATGATGTGATTTTGGCATCACCATTGGCCTCGAATGTGTTTCATCGATTTTTCGACGCAACACAATTGCGAGAAAAAAATTATATACAATGTTTTGCCATCAGAGAATTAAACACACACAAGCATGTGAAGATGGAGATTCCAGAGGAAATGCTGGATTGCAAGGGATGAAAATTATCAAGGTCAAAAGTCTTCTTTCCCATAGAACAATTTTTGGTTGAATTGATATCAATTTGACGTTAAATCCTTGTCAAAAAAAATTTTTGACATCAAATTGATATTAAATTTACATGAATTTGATATCAACAGAAAAAATTTAATGTCAAATTTAACGTCAAATTTGATGTCAATTTAATAGCAAGTAAAAAAATATTTTATTTGATATTAAATTAATGTTTTTTGAATATCAAATTTATATAAATTTATATTAAATTTTTTACCAAAATTTCAATATCAAATTTTTACATTAATTTGATATCAATTTAATTAAATTTTTTTTACCAAAATTTTATATTAAATTTTTACATTAATTTATATAATTTTATATTAAATTTTTTACCAAAAATTTTTATTAAATTTTTACATTAATTTATATCAATTTTATATTAAATTTTTTACCAAAAATTTTTTATTAAATTTCTACATTAATTTATATCAATTGTATATTAAATTTTTTGACCACAATTTTTTTTTAAATTTTTACATTAATTTATATAATTTTATATTAAATTTTTTACCAACAATTTTTTATTAAATTTTTACATTAATTTATATCAATTTTATATTAAATTTTTTACACAATTTTTATTAAATTTTTACATTAATTTATATCAATTTAATATTAAATTTTTTACCACAAATTAAATAGAAATTTTTTATATTAAATTGATGTCAATTTAATATAAAATAATTTACCAGAAGTTTAATATCAAATTTTTACATTAATTTGATGTCAATTTGATAAATATATTATTTTTAAATTCAATCAAATTGTGTTCAAAAATTTAAAAAAAATATTACATCAATTCAAAGTTTATTATCAAGCATTTGAAAAAACGGTGCAACAAAATTTCCTTTAAATGTTGAATCAACTTAATTTTTAGAAAAAATATATTTCACTCTTTTAAACACAAAAAGATGAAATTTCTTCATTCAATCAAATTTTTAATCTAAAATTTTCTGTTATCTAACTCTTTATTGAAAGTTTTTTAACAGTTTCCGTTTTTCTTAAGTCGCTTTCTTTAATTTTCTGATAATTTTTTCAAAAGTTCCTAAAATAAGCATCGAAAATAACATAAAGTAGAATAAACAATTTAAATTTCACTTTAAATTTTTAGTTCCTTTCATAAAATTCTAAAGATAATTATTTTTTCAAAATTTAAATATCTTTAACAAACCTAGAAAAAAAAAAGTTTGTCAAAATAATAAGAATGAGGATGTTATTTTTTAAAGCTAAAAGATATTATAAAAATTAATAAGTATCTGCTTAAATTTTCACAAAAACTTTTATTTCTTATATAAGTCTTTAGCCATTGTGAAATTAAATTTAATAAAGGCTTGGTAGCGCAATGTTTACGCGCGCAGTGTTAACAAATTCATCTTCTTGAAGACAGCGGTTTGAATCCTAGCAACGGCGGGTAAGCAAAAATAAGTTGAGTTCAAAAAATATTCCTTTATCATGACAGAGCAAAAAACAACCAACTCCCAGACCTGATATAGCAAAAAACTTAATTAAATTAAGTGTTCCACAAAAGTGGAAAATGAAATTTAATGTCAAATTGACATTAAATTGATAGCAAAATTTACACAAAAATTTTTTAAAAAAAATATATCAAAATTTGCTATTAAATTATATAAATTTAATGTAAAATTTCTATAAATCCATGTTAAATTTAATAGCAAAATTTGACCAAATATCGACGAAATTGCCCAAAAAATTTGCTATCAAAAATTGATATCAAATTGATATAAATTTGACACTGAAAATGTTCTGTGGGTTAAAAACATTAAATCTTCAATTAAAGTTTTTAATAGTTAAAAAGTTAACTTCTAACTTTAGTTTAAAAACCCTTGCAAGGAAATAAAAACTTTTTTCATTCAAGTCATTCATCCATTTAAGCTCTTAGTGGAAGAGCAACATCTTGTGGACATGATCCGATGCTCAAATCTCTGTTATCAGGGAGACCCTCTCGCATGTCTCTGTGTATGCTTAAATATCGATTATTTTTCTTCTCTCTCGCATGATTCTTATCTTTTTTTCTTGTTTCCACAAAAATGCTTAAAACAAAAAAAGGAACTGGCAATAATGTCAGCGAGAGAGAAACAACGAAAAGCTTTTTTGTGTTGCAAAAAAATATATAAAGTTAGGAAAAATTTCATCATAATGGGCCTAAAAGCGACATGATTATGTATTGTTACTATGTTGTTCTCTCGGCTCGAATCAGTCGGAATGGCACACACAAAAAAGGGAACTTTAATTCATGGCCTACATACACAGCACCGGGCTACGAAAAATGATCGTCATCGTCAACGATTACGTAGTGAGAAAGTGAGAGGGAGAGAGAGCGGAAATTTTCTTTCCTTGCTTCTGGTGCTCCTGCTTTGCTCCGCTACACTTGCCTTTGCCACACATATATAAATATATATAAAATACACAATGTTGATATTTTTGTTGTTGTGGCTGAAGGAAAAAGAAAATGAGGCGAAAAATGAGGGTCGTGGAGGAGGTGGGGGTGTGAGATGTCAGCGGAAAATCGATAAAATTTAGAGCCTTAAGCTTGTGTAGAGTTTTTTATATGGATTCATATCCTGTGTGTGTTTGCTGCCCTGTTAAATGACGACCGACACGACCGGCAAAAAGGGAGGAATGGCTAAATTATGGTATTTGAGTACGAAAACGTTTATGATGGCTTTAACTGGAATTCAGTTTGTGAATATTGAAGTAAATTTTATTGAAACGAGTTTCTACAGAATTGGACTTTTTGAAGCTTTAATAAAATTGCAAAAAGCTTTTTAAAAAATTTCTTTAATCAACCCCTAAAAAATTCTCCCCAAAGTAGCAAAAAAATTTATGATGGACATTTTTTCTTTTCTTTTCACGGCGTTTCTTAACGCACACCGTGTTTCTAATAAACAAACAAAGAAGCTAACAATGCGCACTTTTTTTATTGCCACAGAAGAAAAAGCATAAAAACGTTTTTATTCAAATGCGGTGAGTGCCTTCACCCCAAACAATAACGAGCAACAAATTTAACTATTTTATATTTTTTTGGATGGAGATTCCCTTTTGTGTGGTGCTGTTGTTGTTGAGTAACTAGCGTCAATTAATTCTCAAACACTCCAACCATTTAAAATGCTCTGCTATGTCCGCAATAAAAAAAAGAACTAATCATAAATAATTTTTCGGGAGGAATTCACTATAAATCGCTTAGAATAAAGAGAGAGAGAGCTGAAAACATTTCCATTATTGAGGCACGCTGGAAACTATGGCAATTTTATCGAATGATGAGGAAAGAATCCAAAGAGCCATTATCGTTTATTTTTTTCGGGTTGAGTCTATTTGCGTCTGCTTTGCTGGTAAAACAAATTACCAAAGAGATATAAAGAGATTTTTATATAAATTCTACAACAATTTTCTGGCTAGTTTTCTTGATTTAGTGAAGTCAGAAATTGTGCTTGGGATGGATATTTAAATATAATTTTTAAATATTTAAGAAGTTTTGAATCGTACAGAAATAATTTAAAAATCTATTGTTGAATATAAAATCCCTTGCAAGCAATTGAGAAAGAAGCAAAACTTCTAGCTCTCTCCTCTCTCTTTATGAAAATTATTGAGCCATAAATTATATTTCACTATCCCCGGCCACTTAATTACAGTGTGAGTAGTTTAAACATCTGAGAAAAGAGCGCTTTAGCTGATTAAAACATCATGCTTATGGCTTTTACCAATCGTTTTCTCTCTCCACCGTACATAATTCTCGTCTCAATCATAGAACAACACACCTAAGAAGCTATTGCAGGGTAATTTAGTGTCTAGAGGTAGAGATATTGGGATGTTAAATTAAGAATGTAATTAGCAGTCACTTTTGCTGGCTGAGACTTAACAAAAGAGCTCCCAAAAAAATAACACGATTTATCTCTCGTCGAATATAAAAAAAATCGTTTAAAGAGACACACAAGAAATTCCAAAATGCTGCGTTGCCTGTAACCAATATTAAAATGTATACATTACAGGTGCCGAGAGACTCACGTTTTTTCTCCTTCTTTCAATGGTACTTGCCTTTATCATCTTCCTTACTCTCACAACATCGTCGTCGTCGTCGTTTAATTAACACATCGAAAAAAGTTAATTGGATGCTACACGAGCAGGCAGCAGCGAGAGAAAATATTCGATGGCATCCAATTTAATTTCTTTCTCTTTCCTTCTTCTATACTTTTTAGAGTCTCTCTCTCACTTTAAGCATCTTATCGCTTACTTTCAATTTTCATTTCACTTGTTATTTTCAATGACTTTATTTTCGCGCCGATCTAGACACAAATTTTATGCATTCTTGAGAAAAAAATAAGTAGGTTGGTGATTATTGAGCGAGTGATAACGCGAGGTTGCTCTTTTATTTTTATGGTGAATTCATCGATGGCCTAATTTGCATGCTATCAAGGTCAAATATTTTTAAGAAAGTGGAATATAAATATTTAAATATAAAAAACGTTAAATTCAAATAAATTCAAATTTTTTTATGGTCACAAAAATATTCTGAGCGATCTGAAAAATTATTTTTTTATTGAGCGTCGGCATCAAAGTCATCACCTTAATATAGTGTTTATAGTTCTTCTTCTATTTTTTTATGATAATTGAATCGGACTGTTTTATTCTCATCATATCGAGTCCTCGTTGTTTTATTTTTCTTAATATCCCAAATATATATTCTCTCGCAACCAATTATCATCTCTCGTCTATAAAAAAAATTTGATTGTATGCGCGAGAGTTGTTTATGTTGTTTTCTAAGAAAGAAATTCTCACTCTTATTTAACTGCCATTGTTTCGTCTAGAATTATTTTTTAAAAGCATGAAACGAGAAGAAAGGAGGAGAACATAATTGGGTGCAATTCATGGATTTCTATTTAAAAACGCTCTCAATTTTTGAATATTTCCCAAGTCGTGCGTCGCTTTTGTTTCAGACATTCGTTAATCTCCTCGCACGAAGATGCCAAAAGACATTATTTATGAACTCGAGCACTCAATAAAGAAAGAGTGAATGAGAGACTGGCTCAATGAGAACAGAGATTTTTTAAAAAATTTGAAATTAAAATTTAAAAGAAGAAAATTTGATAAATAAATAAGAAAAATTAAATTTTTAAAAGCTTCTGTGCTCGACTCCTCTCGATTTTCTCTCACCCAAAAACTCAATGCAATAAACGCATTAAGTAATTTTTATTAGAAAACAAAATGGATCGAAGTTCGTAAAGAAAACTAGTTTTATATTTATATTTATTTCTTACTTTTTATGTGCTCGCCTATTTCACTTCCAACTTTGTTTTATCATCATCCGTGCGCATATAGTGAAATGAGTTTGTGTAATAAAAAAAAGAGCGACTGGGCTATAAAAAATCCATTAGAGTAGAGGAGAATTTAAATATGGTTGAGGAGAGTCACACGGGCGAAATAGTACCAGCAGTATCTTCACGACTGTTATATGTTGGCACCATTATCAAAAATCACTGATTCACATTTAAGTTTGAGAATGAGAAACATAAAAAAAACCTTCGCACAGCAGTGTATGCGCCTTATCTCCTTAAAGAAAATGTTACCTGCTCACATGTCTCCTCACAACAGGTTCATAATCCTCATAAAATTCCAACTTTTTTTTCGCAATTGCGTCTGAAGGCAAAATTTAACAAATAGTTTTATTTTATTTTTCGGGTGATGCCCGTAAGGCTTTCTAAGAACGACTTTAAGCGTCCGGTTGGACAAGGGTTGATAACTTAAATGCCTCGTTGACCTTCTCAAATATTTGCTTAACGCTCGAAGAAATTTCCACACACAATTTAACGTTTGATGGATGATACTTTTCCTCATTAGATCACATTTTTCACACTGATTGATTACGCTCTGAAAAAAATATATTCGAGTGAAACTCCGAAACGAAACAATGAGCACACAAAAACCAATGAATTATTTTCATTCTCCTCGTTATCCACTCTCCCATTTTTACGTGAATAGAATCGTTCTGAAATCGCCGTTAACACACACACAAACTCAATAGATATATGCTGGAATGTTTAATTAAAAAGTGTTTTTTGTTTCACGCTCAATGTTACGCTTCAATTGATGATCGATTATGCATTCGAAAAAAGTATTTCTCTCAAATACATTTTTTTCAACTTCTGTCTCTTCACATTTCGTTTCACCTCCAATGAGTCCAAATGTGCATTCAAACTGAAATTTAATTTTACTCTGAAAATCAATAAAATATAAACTTTTTCAATAATCATTCGACAAATGGGTCCTGACGAGTGACGATGGGTGGGAAATTTTTGTGAGATTTTAACTGATTTTTGTGGTTTTTAAAAAATATTTTATTTTCAAAAAAATTAAGTTTAAAGTTAACGGAATTTTAATTTTTAAAATTTTGTCTTTGAGTTAAAATTTTTCCACCTCTCACAAATTCACAATCACCGCTGAAACAAATAAATTTGAATAAAATTAAAAGAATTTTTTTTTTCATCAATGGCATTTTTCCAGCATTTCTCTATAATTTTCACATTTTATTTTAATCAATTTGAATTTCTGTTTGTGTCTCTCTTCAGTGTACAACATTTTTTTTCTCTGTTATTTTGCATTGATTTCCTATACACATGAATATTGGTAAAGTACACGGAGGGAGGTTAAAAAATACAAATAAATATAATATAAGAGATATATGTATAAAATATACAATAACATTGCCACTACATCATCATACGAGGATTTTTGTTTATATGTACAAAAAAAACTTCATCAGTGGAAGCAAGAGAGAGAGAGAGAGAGAGAGAGAGAGAGAGAGAGTATTAATATATGCATTTTAATGTTTCATGAGCTTCCGTCTGCCAATATACACACTTATTCATCGAGAGGGCATGCGATGTGGGATTTAAGTTCATTCATTATCATCATGATCATCATGGCTAACATCCCAGCCAAATACAACAAGCCATTGCATAAATTGATACATAAAATATTTACACGGGAGAATTTTGAGTCTCTTGAATTTAAATTTTCCTCGTCGCAACTGTTTTCGTCCGAATAAATAATTCCAACGAAAAAAAGTTTTAAATTTTAGAATTAAATTCATTTCACATGTCCACTGTATGAATATTTTGGATGAATTATAAGTGTGTGTTGAATTGAAAGAAGATCATTTGCAAAGCATGTTTTTTTCTTGAGGGAATGAATGAGGCGCAGGCAGTAAAATATAGACTTTATTTCTGCTTCTCTCTCTCACTCTCGCTCGCTTTTGGAAAAAAGTTTTTTGTGTCTTTCATGTTATCATTATTTATGATCATGTTTCCTTAACGTTTCATCAAGCAATGTACAAATTTCATTTTTGCCGCTGTTGCCATACATGTACAGCACTAATCTTCTTCTTGTTCGTTAGAGAGAGTTCTCTCTTTTTACAAATTTCTAGCTCATTATTTGTTGTGATGTAAAATTAGATAATCAATGGAGCAGAGAGGTTAAAAGTGGGTTTCAAACTGCTCGCATTTTCAAATTGTAATTTCTTCCACTTTGAAATTAAATATCGTTTTTCGATTGCCTCACTTCTTTTTAGTCCACTTACCAGCAGCAGTGCTGCGATTTCAGATAGAGAGTTGAGAAAAAGAAATTACACTTTCGAAAATAATCGGCTTAAATAATTTTTCGCAACAATGGGCATTCGCCATTCTTCTCCTTATTGTTCTCTCCAATTAAGTAGTTCTAGCAACTTACAGCGGCAAAAGTATTTTCTTAATGCCATGTGCGGACATTTTAAATTTTTTAATTTTCTCTCAATTTCTAATTAATTAGTTAAATTTAATAATTTCAATTGTCCGCACCTGACACTCATAATAGTCAAAATTACATTAAAGATAGCGAAGAGAGAATCATTTAGTTTAATTACTATTATCACCTTTTTTTATTCTTTTGAGAGAATTTTTCCTCATTTTCATTTAAATTGGAAACTCTTTTTTTTATCGTACTGAAAATATCGATTTTTTTGTGTTGCTCATCTTCATTCATCTGTGCCATATACATACATTTTTTTAAACGAGATAAGCCTGAACATGTGGCTGCTGTTGTTGTTGTCCATTTGGGAGGTTGCCGTTAGCTCTCCATGTAGCAGTTGGCCGTTGCAGGGCAGTGGCCGAATCAGTGCTCGATTGATATTGATGTTGAGGCGTTTGCACTTGCGGTTGAAGCAATTGGTTCTCACAATCGAGAGTACTGTAATCGGAATCGATGCTCGAGTATATGTGCTCGGATAAGGGTCGCTGCTGATGGTGATGGTGATGTTTGTTTATGATTAGATTCGGTTGCTGCTGCTGTGGCTGCGGTTGCACTGAAACAGACGCTTGATGGACAACATCGGACACTAAAATGTTTTGCCTTGATGGATGCGGACTAGGTGATGCCGTTGTGGCAGATGAATAATTTGTTTCATCTAATTCGGGACAGTAAGCAGGTGGCGGTGCTTGTCGTTGCGGCGTATGATGATACATCATGGCCCCATTCATGGTCGCCGTGCAATTTGGATACGCTTTAATGCTACTCTGACGCGGTTGAGTCATTACATGCTGCTGCTGCTGTTGATGATGATGATGATGCTGTTGAGACATGTAGGGCGGCATCGTCATATGATGCTGATGTTCGAGTGTATAATTATTGTGAGAACCTCGATACGCCACTTCCATTGGCATCGCATAACGCAATTTATCGACAAAATTTCGATCAATTCTCCGTATGCGTTTAACACCAGATGCCTTCAGATACGGCACCAATTCAATATCATTTTCGGCCTCAAGTACGGCGTCGGAATCTTCAATTACCACCAGCTTATAAGGTCGACCACGCAATGCCTCATGCATTGCACGTCGCAAATCGAAGCGGGCCCACTCAGTCTGCATGAAATTTCGTGTCAATAGAATGACAATTTTACGTGAAGCGCATGCAGCCTCCAAAAGCTGTATGTAGCTTGCATCTTCATTCAAATCACGATATTGTAAGCATAAGCGTAAATTTGGTGGGCGACCACTTTCGAATTCATTTGCAATGTGCTTGATAACGTAGTCGATGTCTTTTGGCGAATGAAAAACGACCGCATCGTAGAGTTTCTCTGGATCGTCGCAGGGTGGGCCGAAGAAGCCATAGTGTGAGAAAAACCACATTTTCAATGGTTCACGGAACACGAAGAGGATGATGAAGATAATCAGCAGGCATATTGTTGTCAACATTGTGATCAAAAGCGGTATGTAGTCATTGAATAGAATAAAATGTGCGATGCCGGAGCTCGACGAGCTCAAATAAAAGTCACTGCACGCTGACGTTGAATTGAAATCTAATTCACGCTGTGCATTTCCTCCCTCTTCCTCGACACAATAAATATCTTGAGCGTCTTGAATAATGAGTGCATTATCTGCAACAAATTGTGTCATTTCCTGTAGGAATCGGCAACGGCAACTCCATGGATTGCGACCCATTGATAACTTTTGCAACTGCTCTTGCACCAAATCGCTATTTAGCGATGGTAAAAGTTGCCATAGCCATGCTGTTGTTAATTGATTGCCATCGATGCGTAAAATTTGCAGCACTTTCAAATGGGCAAAGGATTGGTTTCCGATAAATGACAATTGGTTATTATGCAAATTCAGTTCCCTTAGTCTAATTAATTGCTCAAACTCGAAGCCATGTAACTTTTGCAACTTATTGTCATGTAAATGAAGCGTTTGGAGGGTTGACAATCCGAAGAATGTTCGATTGCGAATAATTTCCACTTTGCTTGCATTCAAAAAGAGATGCCGTAATTTGCTGTGCTTGCGAAATTGTGCGACATCCAGTTCAGGATAATTGTTTCCGTCAAGATACAGTTCAGTGACGTCGGCAGGAATTCGTTTCGGTAAATGTTGACTACTCAAATTACCGCAATCGACCATATTTGATGACCATGCCTGATCGCGATAGCAAGTACAGTTTTTCGGGCATGTCATATCGCAATCACAATCGACTTGATCACAACAATTGCACAATGCGAAGCAGTGAGTCTCGTAGGGGCAGAGAAATTCCGAAATCTCGACATTTTTGATGGGTCGAATTGGAGATCCACGCTTATGCGGCATAACACACTCAATCACATCTAAATCCATAATTTTTGGATGTTGACGAGAAGTGAAGTCATTGATTCGGGTTAGCCAGTCCATTGAGCAGTCGCACTCAAAGGGATTCCCACCCAAATAGAATTCCGGAAGCGGTTGTTTTTCACCATTCGAGTTATTCGACAATTTAGCCGCGATACTTGGCGCAATACGTAATTGATGCATTTGCAATTTGTGCAATGAGTTCGCGTACATATCGACGCGTGTCAAATTTTCTTTGTCGATGAATGTGTTTGCGTCTATTTTACTTATGTAATTATTGTTAATGAAAAGCAGTTCAACACTATTTGGCACGTTCAAGTGTCCAATTTCCGTAATACGGTTATGGCTCGCGTAGAGCGTTTTAATTTGAATTTCGTCCTGAAGCTTGTAATAGTTGCGAAGCGATTCGATATAGTTGTTGTGGATATCAAGCCATTTAAGGTTCTTCGGCACAAAGGCAAAGTCAAACCAGACGAGATGATTCTCGGCCACATTGAGCCACAAGAGCGACGATAATTGCGAAAATATTCCGTTAATGTCGGATATGAAATTTCCATCCAAGCGAATCGCTTCGATTTCTTTATTTGCATCAAACGAGCCCCTCTCGATCGACTGAATTCGATTTTTGGCCATATTTAGAACGCTAAGTTGCGGCAAGTCATCAAACATACCCTTTGTTATGTTCTCAATTTGATTATCTATCAAGCGCAGTCCATTCAATTGAATTAGATTTTTGAATGCACCCGCACTAAATCGCACAATTTGATTCTCGCCCAAATCTAGTGTACGCAAATCTGATAAATATTTCAATGCCTCCGGCACATCGATCAACTGATTCGAGGACAAATCTAATTCCTTCAGATTCGGACACTTTTCAAACACATTCACTTCCACACTACTAATGAGATTATTGTTTAATGTCAATTTTGAAAGCACTTTTAGTCCATCGAAAAGCTTATCGTTCAGCGTGTGCAGGCGATTTTCGGCCAGATTGAGTTCAAATAAATTATAAAGTGGTCCGAATGCATTCTCGTCGATGTAGCCGATTGAATTGTTTCTCAAATTTAGCACTTGAAGGATGTGCAAATCGTTGAATGTCCTCGAGTCGAGACGCGTCAATGCATTGTGGGATAAATTTAGAACACGTAATCGTATTAGGCCCGCAAACGTTTCGTTGTTGATATGGTGACTGGTTAGTTGATTTTGCGATAAATCGAGTACCAGCAATTGAGCGAGTTGATGGAAAATGCCCTTGGGCAGCTCATATAATTCATTGTTTTGCAACAAGATCTCGCGTAGCTCGCGAGAATTGGCAAAAATTTGACTCGGTATCTGATCGATGTGATTATAGCTCAGATTTAGTGTCCGCAGTGCCGTGAGCTCGGACAACATTTCGTCATTCAACTCGCTGATGTTGTTATGCTGGAGATTTAGGTGCTGTAATCGTCTCAGCTTGGTCACGGACCAATTCTCGGGTATGACACGTAGCTCATTCCAGCTGAGATCGAGCGTGTGGATTTCTTTGAGCGCACCACCACCCGACGATGCACACTCAATTCCGAGATTTTCGGTGTTACGAATGCGATTTCGGGTTAAATTAAGCACTTGTAAATTGTTTAGTGGGCAATAAAAGCCATCCGGTATCACTCGAATATTGGAGTCTGTCAATTCCAATGTCGTTAATTGCTTCAGTCCATTTAGAGAATGTTCGTGCACTTCCAGCGCTTTTATTGCGCCCCATTCCGAGTTTCTGGTTGTTACAGTCAATTTTTTCAGTCCATACAGACCCTCGAAGGCATTCTCGGGCAATTTTAAAATTTTACATGACTCAATCACTAGCTCATTCACACTCGCGATATCACGAAACAATTTTTTTGGTAATTGACTTTCGAACAATATCGACTCATCACACACAATATCCAATTTGCCGGAGCCTTGAGCCTCTTGCAACAACTCCGCACTATGGCTCGCATCCAACGTTCTTAAATGACATTTTGTATGCTTTGTGATCTTATTGTAATCCCATTTGCAGTCATTGAGAAGATTTGCTTCTACCGATCGACTGCATAATTGTAATGCGACGATGAGTAGTAGTAGTGCACTAGTGATAACGAGGATTGCGGACGAAAGTGAATTATTTTTATTTTTCATTTTTTAGCACATTTTTTCTTTCGTCTTTAATTTTTTCTTCTTCTTTTATTTTTTATTTTTTTGCCTCACAAAAACACAATAAATTTTTCTTTTCAACTTTCTCGCTCGTTTTTCTCTCATTTTTCATATTCTATTTTTCCATATTTTTCGAGTTTTATGAAAAATCGTTTGTAATAAATGCAATATGCTTTTTTTCTCCCCGATTCTCGAATATTTTTTTCTCTCTCTTCTTATTAAATTTAAAGGAGCTCTTATTAAAAATTTATCAATTTTATGTGAATAATTTTTTCTTCATTCACCTCCTTTTAATTCAACGTTCAGCAAGAAACTGAAAGAAGAGACAAAGAGAGACTTTTGAGAAGGTTATGCAGTGAATGAAGAAGTCGAGTGGAGGGGATGAAATTCTCTCTTTTCTCTCAATTTACTCTCAATTTTCTCAAAGTGCATTCTGCATAATCGACATATTCTCTCACTTTTCTCCTCTCTCACTCAAATGCACTTTTACAACATGAAATTTAATAATGTTAATTTGCGATTCATAATTAATTAAAAAATTCTCACACAGCTCTAGCGAAAAATCATCGCTAGTCAAATCTAATGCGATTGAAGAGGAAAAAGTTTAATGACATGATAATTGGTGGCAATAAAAGCAAAGCCATTAAATTTCTTTTTTTAAATGCACATAACTAAAATGCATACGGCATGAAGCAATAAAACACACGTAGATTGAATTATTAGATTTTATCGTGTCAATGCTTTAGCAAATCGCATTAATGGTAATTAGATTTTTTTCCTTCTAAAAACTTCATCGTTCTGTCTTCTTTAAATGGCACCGCTATAGGGAGGCACATGAAAGACAAGACAAACAGTCACAGAATGACTGTAATGTGTGTGTGTGCTTGCAATTCGCATTTTAATATATGACATGGGTAAAATTAAATTTAATTGCATACAATAATCAGTAATTAATTGCAATTTGAATGAAAATTTATTGTAGTGATGAGTTGACTCTTCTGTCTGTGTCTCTCTCTCCATTGCCTATTACTAAAAGTCTATGGTTAGTGTAGATTTTAAACGAATCCTTATGCATACACACGGAAAATTATTAATGAAGGGATTTTCACATCGCATTACAATAATTTTCAACCCTTTTTTTCGCAATTGTTTTAGACTCAAAGCTACTGTGTGCTGTGTGTGTGTTCGGCCGACAAGAACATTATTTCACTCGGCTTCCTCTTTAGCATATTTCATCCATTTAATAGTTTTACCTGCCTTTAATTCCTCCTCTTGTTAATTAGGACTTGCCGTACATAAAATATCTCTCACCACTTTCGCTTCGTTGCAGGACTTTTCTATGTTCTCCATGTACACTCGTGAAATTGAATGAAAAGCACTTTTTCTACTCTAATAAATTTTTAACATTTTCCTTTAAGGTATTAACTTCATCGGAAAATCTCGACCCGAAATTATTACCCCAATTTTTGATTCAAACGAGGGATGGAAATTTTTTGTAGATTTTAGTAAATTTAAAATTTGACTAAAACTGCCCTGTTGAAATTCAAGTAAAGCCTTTAAGTCTTTAAAATTTTCGAGAGCCTTTTTTAAAGATCCCTCGAAAATTTTTCATTTTCATTAATGTCGAACAAATAAAATTTCCTCCTTGATGCTTCTCATGAGTCCTCTTCAAACAAACTTTTTACTCTACTTTATTCAGTTCCTTCACTTGTTTGTCAAATGGCGCTTGTCGTCTTTTGTATCAAGAGTTTGAAAAGCATTTAATAGATGAAAATTTAATTAAAAACAAACAAATAATCCCATATCAAATTAATAATAATCTCTTTTTCTGCGATGCTGTGTTTTTTCCTCCTCCTACACACGACACAACAAAATATATCGTTCACTTTTTTACTCTCCTTACGAAACGGCTTTTTTTGCTGTTGTTATTGTTGGCGGAAAAAATCATGATTCGATGTGTATTTATTTGCTTTTTATTTAATTCAATTTTTTTTCTCGTGCTCGCTCTCGTAGAGCACGAATTGGGTAAATATTGAGTGCGCACGAAGGGAAGAAAAATCTTATATTTGTACAAATTGTTCGTGCATATTGCTAGTGCAAATAAAATTCGAGTATAATAGAAAAAAGATTTTCACTTGTAGCAAAAAAAGAAAAGAATTAATGATGGAATAATTTATTGTGTGCGACCTTTTCGAGTTGAAGCGACAACCGAGGCAAAATGATGAAATTTTCGCGATAAGCTTACAGCAGCAGCACTGCGGCAATCTTTTTGCATCTTGTAAGTGAAACGTCAGGCACACAAAAAAATCGTTTTCATGCTGAAACACCTTCATCAGCTTCGAGCTGTCTGTGAATGCCAGTGAATATGTTGTGAAATATGCAAAAAGAGCAAAACAGAAGAAAAAACTTTCACGCGCTCAAAAAGTCAACAAAGAATTATGACTTCTCATGCCGTTTGTGGAGTTTAATCGTACTCTCATCACATGCAGGTATTTAAAACTCCGCGTTTCATAGATTGCGGCCATATATGTAGATTATAATGCGTAAGGAATTGCAAGAATTATAAATTATTTATTATACTAAAATTAAATTATAACGCGGTTAGTCTTCTTTCTCATCTCTGCTTTGTGCTGATTTTCTTCGTTCTTTTCTTTTTAAGTTGCATTTTGTATACAAAATGAAACAACGCAGTTAAACAGGGAATGGAAATTTTGAGGTGTTTTTTTAAAAAAATTAACGTTATTTTAATTTTGATTTAAAACGATTTTTTAAAAATCATAAAAAAAATTTAACGTATTTAAAAAATTAAAAAATTTGAAATGAAATAAAACGTTTAATTTAAAAAAATTTCAAACTAGAATTTAAAATTTCCCTCTTGCTGCTCTCAAGGTAAAAAGGTATATCGATGTGGCATTGAATAATGCGCGCACACACAAAGTGCACCATGGCGATGGTTTAAAGAAAGCAAGAAAATTGCTAAGAACAAGAAGAAAAGAATGTTCAATTAAGAAGCATCGGTTGGAAGAAGAATATGTATGCAAAAGGCGAGTCATCAAAAGCAAAAAGGATTCACACAAAAGAGAACATGTTATGCACTCTTTGTCAATAATAAATAAAAAATGTGCAGTTGTGGCAAAGGCAAAGCAAGAGAGAACGTTTAATGTCTCAAGCAATATTCATAACATTAACCGCCGCGCACAGACAAAAATTATTATTGCTACTTATTTCACATAAGCTATGCTGCTGCTCGCTTTTAGGAGTACTTGTGCACATTCCAGCAATATCGTTGTTGTCGTCGTTCCTTTTGTATTGCCATTTATTCACTCCTCACTACTAGCAATGGCAGAGAGCGGTTTTATGTTCCTCTCAAAAGACAATTTGTGCTGGGGTCAATCGTGGAGTTTGTTGAAATTTTAAAAATTATTTTGATTATATAATTTTTCTGGGTTTAAATTAGTTTTAAATGGTTCAAGAAAAATCAACATCCAGGAAATTTAAATAAATATTTTTAAATGAGTCTAAAATTAACTAAAAACACAATTAACGTTATTTTTAAATTTTCCTAGCTTTCTTTGAAAGAATAACAAAAATTATTGAGTTTGATGCAGTGCAAGCGGAGCAAGAGTGAAAAGCAAACATTGTGCACCAGCCTGAACAAAAAAATATAAAAACTATTTAATATTAAAATAAATGTTTTTGAAAACCGAGAAGTGAACATACAGCGTTTAAATGAAAATGAAATCAATATCAAGCGATAAATAAAGTGCTGCCTTTTACCTCTTCCACACTCTGAAGAGAGAGAAGCGAGAATTGTGAGCTCATGGCAGGCAGCAAAAATATTTATTTAGCAGTTCTCGCGCGCTCGCTGCATGCAAAAAACTCACATAGAGGGATTAAAAAGTTGTAAATAAGCAAATTGCATTTCACTATTCGCAGCAGTGGAGGCAAAAGAATGAAATGTTGTCAGCGACTAAGAGAGAGATCGCAATGTGTGTTATTAGCATTCCTCCAATTCAATGTCAGCAATGATATGACAAATTCATATACATACAAATAGCATTTAAAAAAGTGGATGAATTTCAGATCCGAAGACAGAATGTCCATGCATGGCTGCACGCACTCATTTATATGCAACTTCTTCTTCGCTCGCATAGAAGTGACATCTGGTCAATTAAGTATTAACATTGTCACTTTTGCCTTGATGCCTTCTCTCCTCTTTCTGCACGATGACACTTGATAGCATTTAATGCGATTTTAATTTTATTGCTCCTCCTTTTTGGTATATTTTCACATTCCTCATAGAATGGTCGTTAATTCAGCAATGCAAAAGGCATTCATGCGGGAAATGCACTTTCATGGAAGTAGAGGTGAGATGGAGACTCTAAGATGAGCTTTAAGGAAACGGTTTATTACCACTAGTTCAAATTAAAAGCAGTTTTCACTTGAATAAACCTATAAAAATTTAAATCTCTATAATCCGTTATAAATTTTATTAAATTGCTCTAATTATAACTTCCGCAATCAGTTCCATTAAAGTGGAGAATTAAAAAGTGTGATGCAGCTTATAACTCAAGTGCTCTTCCTTCGCATATTTTATGCATGGCAACTTGAGGAGAGAGATCTCGTTTTATCATCATCTTGACACATCACATTCTTCTTGTTGCTCTTTTAAAAGAAGAAAAAAAAATTCCTCTTCTTGTTAATATTCAATTATGTGAAGCTTACACTTGAATAAAGCCAATACTTTATATTTGATGTGAATGTCCACCAATGTGTGTGATTAAAACTGGTTTCAATCTGTCGCCCGCTCTTGTTCCATCTCGTCTCACCGTGTAGTGAAAAATTGCAATTTCATCCACACTCATTCACTCACATGGCATTAAGTAATTAAATATTCTTCTTCTTTTCACTCAGCTCTCGCTCGTGGTTGAAAGCTTTTGGATATATGGCGTATAGAGCAAAAGCATTGTATGTGATTTGAAATAATGAAAAAGGATTAATTTTAATGTGTTCACATGTCACCTTCAGATGGTTTTCAACTCTTCTCTTCACAATATTCTGCTTTTCTCACTCCAAAACCAATTTCTCGATTTTAATCTCAACGACATCGTCGTCATCGTCATTTGGCACATTGCTCGATGCGAGCACTTCGGAAACGAAACCAGATATGAACGAGCTTGAGGTTGTAGACACCACTTTGGAAGTATAATCAATAAATATTTTGAAAAATCAATAAAAAGAGATTTTAGGTGGAAAGCACACCTTTAACATAATTCAGTCTTATCTGATATATTTTTTTTAGGTTCTGCAGCTTAACTTTTCTCTTCTCTCTCTTCACTTTCTTTGAAGCGGATGACGGTTCTTAATTACATTTGAATATCTTTGCCATTAGTTAAATACTTATTGATAAGCTTTTGATGATTTTTTTCTGTATAGTGCTGTGAATAAAAATTTTATGGAATTTGGGTTAAGAATTTTTAGATTTCGCAAAAATATTAAAAATTTAAATTCATTTTTAACGGAAATAATCTCAACGACAATTTTTCACCATTCAACAGCAAAAAGAAGTAGTTCAATTGAGTTCTTCATTGAGCGTGTCTCATATGGAATTTTCTCTCTCTCTCTTGAGATAAATTTATATTTTATGCTAATCGGGTGGAGCTTAGTCAGTGTGAGATGTTGGGGCATTAATTTAAATATTTTTTCCTCGTCGCTCTTGCGATTAGGCTCGCGAGAGAGAGGAAAGAATGAAGACATAATAGCAAGTCAAGCGACGCAGGTATGGTCGTGTTATTAATTTTGAATGGGCACAAAGCGATGGCAAGGTTGAGAGCTGTATCCAGTCGCATTCGCTGATAAAACTCGAGCACAAGTTGCTTTATTGATATGGACTTTTAATGAGTTAAAAAGCGTAGCCATTGAGTTGTCATTTCGAAATGCCAAATGCATTTTCATATTGAAAATTATTATAATGCGCATTGCACTGTCTTAAGAGTAAGAGCAGGTCTCTCATTCTTCGTTTCCGGTAACATTTGCAATTGTGTTTTTTTTTCGTTCCAACTCGCCATGCATTTATGCGTTCTACAAGCACTTACAGTTAATGCCAAATGATGCAAATAATAATAAAGGCACGAGAGAAAGAGTCGAGAGACATAAAGAAGCATTTAAAATGGAAGTGCCTTCTATTGAAGTGAAAGAGAGGGATTTAAAACATAAAATATAATTTGAGAGTGTAGATATGAGGTGTGTGGATGGTTAATGGCTTCACTCGAAAAAGTTTACAAAGTTATTTTTTATTAAAAAATGTTAGTAAAATCCAAATCCTTGAGTTACGAAAGAATCCCACTTTTAATGAGCACCAGCAAAAAATCCCATAACTCCTCTTCGGTTGTCTCATGAATGGAAAACAATAATAAAAAATAAAAGATTGTCTCGAAAAGGTGAAAACAAACATTTTCTATCATTGTACTGTTATCTTTTATCTTCTGCACATAATATTTTATTTTTACGATCATATGCGATGATTTCTTCGTGCAGTACTCCAGCTTCTGGCTTTTCCTTTTGTCTCGCATTCTCCAAGCTCTATATACAAATAATAATGATGATAATGATTATGAAAGTTTTATATCGTTTTGTACTGTTGTGTCGTCGTCGAAGGAAAAACTATACTCATGCGAGATAATGGCACTCAAACATGGCATACTCTCTCTCTCTCTCTCTCGACTAGTTGTAGCAAGTTGGCCATTTGTTTTGATAACGAATAGAGTTTGTAATAAAATAACCATTACTATTTATGTCACCTCCGCATAACATCCCATTTTTAGAATTTTATTTTGTTTTATTATTTTTTGCTAGTTAACGACTTTACAAGTTGTCAACTTTATTCTGTGTTAGTGCTCTTAAAAAATGTTTCGAATCCACATTATTATTATTATTAGATTATTATTAATATCGTCATGATCGTGTGATGCGTCTGAAAATATCTTCTCAAGTTGAAAAATGTGAGCAGATGTTTTTGTGTGCATTTCACCTAATGCGAGTATCTAAATAGCCTCAAAAATATTGATATTATTAGAGAGTGAAAAAATCTCAACATAAGGCATCAGAGTGTGGTTTTTGTTGACACACATTCTAAACGCGTGCGTCCACTAGTTAGCAGCTAGGGGTCTCACAATAGTTTAATACATTGACAATTATCAAATGATTTGTTTCGTGCCTCAATTCTAATATTCAGTGAATCGACCAAGTTTTAATGTTAAATATTCGCAAAATGTCATCATTTATTAGCATGCCAAGGGGTGAGTGTTTTACTGGTAATTTGAAATTTTTGTAAATTATTTTTAATTTCTTTTAAAAAATTAAAATTTAACGGTTTATTTTTTTACATAATATTTATTTAAAAATTAAACGGTTAAATTTTTTAAATTAAAAAATTCAAATTTATCTGTTTCTATCCCCTGCATCATCCATCTCCCGTCTCATCCTCCTCGCTGTGACAAATTGTAAAAATGTGGCTATAGAGAACATTTGTGTTAATTTTATGAATCGTTTCCAACTGGGCATGTGTACATACAGACTCATTTCCGTGTGTACGCAGAGAGGACACAATGGCACGAACAAAAATTGCTTCGAAACATTCCCTCTTTACCATTCATCTTCCACATAATATATTAATTGAATCAAATTAAATAAAATCCATTGTTTGCGTTTTGCTAATCTTTCCCTCACTCAGCTCTCTCCCTTCACGAGCATCACATTGCTGTATCCATAAAACACATGTACATTCATCCCTGAAAAATAAAATATAAATTTTTCCTCTCACTCTCATTTTCTTGTCATTTACATTCGCACACACAAAAATTGCAAGGCATTTCATTTTGTGCTACTGACCATTTTTTTTGTTCGAGGGGTCTGAATGAAATTAGAAGCTTTGGCTTTAATTGACCATTAAGCAATTGGACATTTTCCTCTCAAGTAGAAATTCAGAGAGCGCTGAATCGATGAAGAGGAAAGACGAAAAATATGTTTTGCTAATGAATTAATTCAATCACTGTGGCACTGAAGGGATGCCAGAAACTGGATGGATAATGAATAAAATATTTAACTCACAACCGACACCATGGTAGCCGCATATAAGAGCGGCAGGTTTTCAAGGAAAATTAAATTTAATTACCTCACCCGTGCCACGACCTCCACATCCTTGAAGAAAAATACATAAAGCCAAGAAGATACGAAGAAAAATCAAAACGTTTTTCCTTAATGAAAATTATTGTCAATTTTTCGATACATTAAACAATCAACTGCTTTTTTGAGCCATTTAAGTGAAAAAGGGTGACACACGCAGAACAAAGGAGAGACACTTTACATCACCCTCGACTTAATAAATTTTCATGCTGAAATATTTTATTGCCTTTCGCATGAATGCAACAGCAAGAAATTGGAACAGTTTATGATAATGAAACGTTCAAGGGTTGATTTATAAAGAGAATGTTTAAAAATTGAAATCGAATGATATAAATTGAAGGTTCGAATCCTTAATTATTAAAGTGAAACATTGCGTTGTCATATGCCTCTTTAACATTTTTTTAAATAATTCAAGTTCAAATTTTTGCTAAATTTTCATAAGTTTAAAAAATTTTGAAAGTTGCTTCTTATTGATCTAAAATATTTTTTTCTTTTTTCATTTCCAAATATTTCACAACGATCAATATAAGCTCAGCCAAAAAAAAATTCAATCGTGTCTCTGAAGCATTTTCTCAGACAATTTTTGCAGAAATCTCCTAAATCAATGTAAAATTGTCGCAGCCAACACACATCATACACTCATGGAACTGTTTAAAGGAACATTTTCTTTCTATGTGCAAATAAACGTTGTCATAAATTATTTCTTCACATGAAATTGCAGCGAGAGGCAAAAGAGGCAACTTGAAAGAGATTTTTAAATATTTTATGATACACTTTTTCTCATCGCTCGAGTGCAAATGAATGGTTGTGTATGCGCTCATAGAGTTGCAAGTGTTTTCTGCAGCAGTGCCAGAAAGATGGAAGAGAGAGAGAGAGAGATTGAGGATGTGGAAGCGCACATAATTTTTGAATATTAAGATTTATTGCTTTGTTTGTTGAGAGACTTTCTACTCACTCCATAGTTTTTCACAATGTAAATAATGTCATTGTGAAAATGCGACAAATAATCTCTCGGAGTTTTGGCAACGCGATTAAAGTTCGCTATGTAAATTAATATTTTTTCTGTTGACATTTTTTATCAACTTTAATTCTCACAATATTTTTACTAAAAAATCCTAATTTCACGTTGTTTTAAAACTCTTCTCCTCCCCTTAAATTAATATTTTACATTTTCGGTATTTTCTCACATGACTCTCGTACACATGAGAATAGTTTAGAATTTCATCAACACATGTATCCTCTAACGATGGTGCATCATAATTAATTAAAATAAAGGATCATGTTTAAGACAGTTCTCTTCCTCACTCTCCCATGAAAATATGTTTTTATGCGATAATTTTTTTTACGAGGACCTCTTTAGAAGCGAAAATGTAATATGGCGCGGTTGAGTGAGGTGAGGATGAAATTGGAGGCGGAAAGATTTTCATTAAAATTTTAATTGCTTTTTTCAGCAATGAATATAAAAGCTTAATTTAACTTTATGGCGAAACATTTCTCTCTTGCTCGTGTTATATGAGCAACAAACACACATTCAACTTTTATGTCTGGCTGCTGTTTAAAGACGAAAAGAGTAAAAGTTCCTTTAATTATGTTTACGAACTCGTCACGTTTTGCTTAATTTTTTTATGACGAAAAAAGTTTTAATCAGGAAAGAAATATCAAAAATTATTACGCAACGTGTGTGCATAGCTCAAAGGTGCAATTAGAGAGGAGAATTCATAAGTCAGTTTGAGTGAAAACGAGTAAGGAGTCTCGAGAGCTATTAAAAGTCCTATTAGATGGAAAGTCGGCAAGTTTCTGCAGCCTCGAGGCATTCAACATATAATTCCAACATATT
Organism: Tanytarsus gracilentus; assembly: GCA_038502055.1. Lineage (NCBI taxonomy): Eukaryota > Metazoa > Arthropoda > Insecta > Diptera > Chironomidae > Tanytarsus > Tanytarsus gracilentus. The sequence continues at coordinate 1,463,664 of JAXRKN010000043.1, read as the reverse complement.
GTCATCCAAATCTGAGCCGACATACTTTTTTATGGCCTCATAAAAGTCATGTATTTTGCGCGTGATTCGCATTCCTTGTGGCTGTATCTAATTTTCAGCTTTTATGGAAATTAAAAAAGAAATTTTTCATGAACTTTGTGATTGTCTGAAGCCTCCATAAACATTTTCCTGGTGCATCAACGCGATATCGTAAAATTGTTGCGGTCGAGAGCGCGAGAATAAAAGAATTTTCTCATTTACCGAATTTAATTAAAAGCACGAATGCATAATGCAAGCCAAAAATTATGTGCAATTAGTGCGAGAGAGCGCGAAATGAATGAGCATCATTTCATTAGAGATTTGTTGTGCTGGTTTTGCCATTGATAGCGTGAGGTTTAATTAGATTTTTGGATTGTTATGAATGCAATTTTGAGGCCAGCAAAATTAAATTGTAAATTTTTGTATGTAATGACTTTTTAGAAAATGATTTCATAAAATTTTAAAAACCGTCAAATTTTCCATTTTGTGGTGGGATTTTTTTAATTAGTTTTTTTTATTCTGACATTCAAGTTAAGGAAGAAAAAATTCAAAAATCACAATTTAAAAAATTCTTTAATCCTCGACATTGAAAAAATTCCTCCCCTTACTAAGTAAACAAGTAAAAAATATGACGAATGATATGCCGAGATGTTCATCGTAATGACGAGATCATGCCTAAACCGCAGACACACAAAGAAAATAATAAAAACCATATTTTTGTATGTTTGTCATCTTCTTGTTTCTTTTTCTCGAGGGAATTTTAGTGTTTCCAGATGCTGCACACACACACACACTTACATGTGACATGCGGCGAGGAATGAGCAATTAAGGTAACTCCACTAATAGGATAATTCTTTCAGAGTTTCTTACGAACTCATTTAACTGATTAAATTCCACCCTTCGACAACGCATCGAGCTGTCATCTGTTACGATGTGGAAAATGTCATAAAATTTCAAGCATTTAATTTATAATCGTGCACTCGTCGAGATAAAGAGTGGAACATCAGGCGAAGCATTATTGAAACCTGTTCGAATGGCGACTGCAGTCTGCATCGAACGACGTCGTCTGCTTTGTTGTCGATATTTTACATAAAAATGTCTTTTCGAGATCCTTTTTCTCCTTTCATTCACGAGGCAAAAAATGGGAAAAACATAAAAAGAAACGTAAAACGGTTGCCTGTCGCCGGCTCATAATAAAAAGGGACATGTGAATGGGAGAATGCAATTTTAGAGTGGAGAAACACGCAGGCATAAACTTTCATGATCGACCGGCACCTCCTTGTTATTTTTACAACTATGTCTTGTTGTCGCATATGAGACGAGCCGTCGAATGGTGAGTTAGGCACTTAGGCTTTGAATCATCATAAATTATAGTTTTTTCCGCACTTTGTCATAAGGAAGCTTGTTGTACATCGATGTTGATGATGATGTATATGCGCATGATGAATTTTTTACGATCAATTTTCTCGGCTTTTGAAAAACGTCTCATGCAACAAATTACTCAAAAGTGATATGTGCAACAACTAAGCTTTGGTTATGAGAATTTTTTCTCACATGAAAAATTGAAAAGAAAATTTTTGGCATTTTAAAATTGAAATTTTCATAATCTAATGAGGGAATTTTATCCTCGCTTTAAAGTCATGATGATGAGGAAGTTTGACAGTAAAAAATGCCTTCAAGAAAAATTCTTTTGTTTGTTGGTGGATGAAAAAGGAGAAAACTCCACATGTATGCGTGTCAGTTCATTATTATGATATTATTATTACATTGTATGAAGGGGAGAAAAATAAAATTCTTCTTTCACTTCACGTCTTTTCACCTTCTTTATAACTTTTTATAAGAATCTGTTGTGAAAGTTTTTTTGTAAGCAACCTGTCACTCTCTCTTTAAAGAACGAGCAAAATTTTCCATCAAAAACCAAGACGAGTCCAAGGCGAAAAATTATTCTGCGAAAATAGTTGTTTATTATGCATTAAATGTTTCTGTTGTTTATGAAAGTGAAACTGAAAACTTCGCCAAGCTCATGCATGAAAATTTTTCACACGATGTAGCAGAGAAACTTTTTTCACCGAGCAATTGCATTAAAAATTAAAATTTTCTGTGGCCGACAGTGAGAAGGATTTTTTTTCACGATTAAGCGAATTTAATTCGATTAACTTTTAAGTATTTTTTTGCATTTGAATTTGACGGAAATGAAAAAGTTGTTTGTTTCTGAGGAAGAGTCTTGTTCATTAATAATAGCCTCGAGGATAAAATGTTGGAGAAAATTTTCACAAATTCCAAATTTCCGGAACGTTTTGAAGGCTGCAAGGAATGAAATGATAAATATTTACTCCAACATAAAAAGAGGGCGGAAAATGGCAGTGGAAATTGACTATCATGGCATTCTTTCATAATTTTACAAAAGTCACATTGCTCCCTTGAGTCTTTGTCTGAGTCAACCCCAACTGCGGACATTTTTAAATAGAAAAATTACAAGAATTTTAATTTTGAATTTTTAAATAAATTTTAGTTTAAAATCACAAACTTCTAAAACTTACAAAGTCCGAACATGGAAATTTACATAATTTTCCACTCATCCATCCATCTATTCATAATCATTTCTGATATTATCCCTTTTATTTAACTTATTTAGTGTGCACGCACAGCAAGACTTTCAAATGGAATTTCTCTGTGCAAAGGATAATAAAATTATTTTCTGCTACATGAAAAATGTATTTATAAAATACTCCATAAAATGTTGTTGCATTACATTGAGGATTCTTTTTGTATATGAGGTTAATGTTCGCTCTCTTTTTATCATAAATATTATAAGATTTTTTTTATTTCACCGAGGGTGCGCGCATTGCGTCTGGAATGTTAATGAGGCACTTTGTGTCCATAAAATATGCAAAGGTGAATTTTTTTCTACTGCGACATCAATCACTCACACACTCGATAAGAGGGCAAGGGTGGATGCAAGTCACCCGCCCAGTTTGAAAAAAAATGTCATCAAAATAATTTTAGAGGTGAAATTTTTAGTTAAATTAAATAAAAAGTGATAAAAGGTTGCCAATAAAAAAATATAAGAATTTTAAATCTAATTTTAGAAGGTTCGATTCCTTAAAATTTAATGTGTAATAATTTAGCTTTAAAGCGCTTTACACTTATTTTTAGTGTAACCCACGAAGTGGTGTAACACTTATATGCGCCTATTTCCGTCCGTCCGTCTGTCTGTTCCTTCGAGATCTCGGCTCCTGAGATAGCTAGAGACTTCTAGTTTTCGCCAAATGGTAGGTCTATGAATTTAGATTCGGCCATTTTAGGAATTATGAGGGTCATGACCACAGGTCGTGCCATGGACAGCCCTAAATGCCATTTTTCATACAAATTTCCTGTTATATGGCTTCATGTATGTCGTTGAACTCGTATTTGTATCAGGAATCGAAAGGCATTGATGATATTTGAGGAATGTCTATCATGGCCATCCAAGAGTGCCACCAATGTCCATCACGGCCGGCCAGTAGTGCCCCTAATGTCCATTTTTTAAAAGTATGGCTTCATGTACCTCGTTGAACTCGTAATTGCATCAGGAATTGATTAGCATTGATGATTTTTGAAGAATGACCGTCACGGCCGGCCAGGAGTGTCCAAGGAATGCCACTAATGTCCATTTTTTAAAAGTATGGCTTCATGTACCTCGTTGAACTCGGAATTTGACCAGGAATCGATTGGCATGGATCTGAAAATGGAACACTGTGGAAAATGGAACACAGTAGAAAATGGAACACAGTGGAAAATGGAACATAGTGGAAAATGAAACATAGTGGAAAATGAAACATAGTGGAAAATGGAACATGGTGAAAATGGAACATAGTGGAAAATGAAACACAGTGGAAAATGGAACATAGTGGGAAATGGAACATAATGGAAAATGAAACACAGTGGAAAATGGAACACAGTGGAAAATGGAACACAGTGGAAAATGGAACACAGTGGAAAATGGAACATAGTGGAAAATGGAACACAGTGGAAAATGGAACATAGTGAAAAATGGAACATGGTGGAAAATGAAACACAGTGGGATATGTAACATAATCGAGAAATATTTTCCATAAGGCTTCCCTTTTGGCTTCTCCAAGGCTTCTTCATAGGACTTCCCCATGTTACATTTCCAATACTGATCTGTTACAAGTGGGTTACACGGCAACACCCACGTGTGGGTTTTGAAACATTTTTTGACAACAAAACAAAAGATTTTTTTTGGTAAAACCCCAAATAGAGTTGATTTGACTCTAATGATAAGATATGCGGAAATTCCTTTAACATTTCATGACCCATCCGCTCTTTTGTAACCCCCCGTAAAGCACTTCGTTTGTTGCTGCAATAAATATGTGTACATACGCATGACACTGTATGTTAAAAAGGGGAGAAATGAAGAAGGAAAAGTCAACGAGGGATTTGAAACGCAAAAATGATTACATGAAAATTACATAAAAATAAACCTCCCCGGTACGGTTTCGAAAGAAGTTTCCCTTTTCTGTGTACACACAGTGAGCAAAAAAAGAAGAATTGCAGCACGATGTGACTCATTGCGAGTCATAAATAAAGCAGTAGTATAAGGATATAAAATGAAACTTACACTGCATGTTTAATGCAACGACTCCACTGATATATTACATTGCGTTTATGAATGTTGTGTCTGCTCACAAGGGTTGGCAACTTAAATGTTGAATTTGAGAGAGAAAATGTCCACCCTCGTATAACTATACTTCACCGTATGATGGGGGTGAAAGTAATTTTATAACTTTTTTTCTTCCACCCACCATGAAGCTCATATTAGGAAAAAGCAACAAACTGAAAATGCTAACATATAAATTTTTGTGCGCTCACTTTTCTGATCCTTTTGACGTTTATTTGTTTTTCCACCTTTACACAACTTTTTTTTTCTCTCTCGACTGCTCTTGTTTATGTTTCCATATTGGTTGCCCTGAAAATATTTCACAGGTTGCATATCAAATCTTATTTCACATCCGAAGTTAAGTCACAATGTATGGAGAAAAAAATTAGCAAAGATTTAGTGCTGGGATTTTGTGTGAGATGTGCACGAATGTGTTTTATGAGGTGATGTTGCACTCGGATATTTGCGGTGAACATTAGTTTACGGAGGGTTATTGAAATCTTAAAGGAGAAAATTTTTTGACACATTTTTGTGGGATTACTTGAGTGGATGATAAAAACTTTAATGGTGATGAATGAGGGTGGTTGAGGTAGAATGGATTTTGGGTTATTGGTACCATGAGAAAGTGTAAAATTTAATGTAAAAACCCAATGAGATCATTAGATTTTATATGAATTTGAAAAAATACTTTTTTACTTATGATTTTTGGGACTAATACAATTTCGGTGTAAAAATTATTTTTGAAGCGTTTCATTCGTATTTTACGTAAATTTGTTTTCAGTTTTAAATTCCCAAGAAAGATTTGAGATTAGTTTAATGCTCGCGCTCGCAATTGATAAAAAGAATGTTTTCATAATCAAAACATTGAAGGCCAAAAAAATATAAATTGAGCTTTTTAGTTGATCAGTAAGCTGATGTAGGTTGAACTGAAAAGTTGGATTCAAAAAGTGAGTTGAGTGAAAAGTGTAATAAAAATTTAATATATTTTAGTTAATTTTAATTCTGAACTAATACATAGGAATTTAATAAATTTGTAAAAATATCTAAAACTAAAATATTAGTTTTGACTTTGGCTAGGGGTCAAACTTTATTTCATAATTCGATATAATCGAGAAGTTTTTAAGAAATTTTTTATTTCGTTCACAATTTTTAAACTAAAACCTTTTAACTGCATACAATAATTTAATTGAAATTAACATTTTTTCTACATAATCTCATATAGAAAAAGTCATGAAAAAATTTTGTGTCTTATTATTTTTGAGCCTGGTTGCTGTCAATTATTGCGATGATAATCCATATTGGATCTCAGAAAAAGGGTTCGAGCAGGTGCTCAAGATTGTGGACACCGAATATGTGAAAGGTCTTTTGAAGAACCTCGGCCCTGTTGCAAGTGCCATTCCTTTTGTTGGTCCAGCAATTAGTGCCGCATTGTCAATTACCGTAGTTATTACTGATGAAACTCAAGGTGAGATTTAAAAAGTTTAAATTTATACTTAAAAGACATTTTTTTCAGCAAAACTCGACAAAATCATTAAAGAATTGGAAAAAGTGAACTTGATCGATCAAAAGCTTGATGGACTCTCCGATCAAATAAACCGTTTAAATACACGAGTAAAAAATGAACACGATCGAACAATTTTTATGATAAAAATGAGTGGATTGATTCCCATCTTAAGTAGCATGGATGAAAAAGAAAATCAACTTGCAGTTTTAATTCGAACTTATGGACAAAATCCACAAAGATTGAAACAACTCTTGGATCCCTTCATCCTTGACTTTAAACGAGACAATAATGAGTTCAAGCTCATTAATCAACTTTTCTTGGAATTTGGTCAACATCGTTCGATTTTCAACGACAACATCAATTTGGGTAAATTACTTAATTATTTTTTGTATTTTAATTTTTTTAACCTTCTCATTTAAGGTCACAAATATCAACAAGGTGTCGTTAACTCTCGAAACTCAAGAACCTCAACTCAAAAAGCTCTTTACGATTTGTCTTTTCTCGTTCTCACGAGAGTCATGAGAAGTTATAGAAATTTTCGGTGTGCAATCAGCGTCAGCCTACAGATCAGTCAGCAAACTCCCGTTGAACTTGTTTACGTCGAAAACAGTGAAAAAGTGAATATAGAAATGTTCAAACAAAAAACAAAGGTCGAGTTCATGAAACTCAATGATAATTCGGATCTTGAATCTTACATCAACATCGATGATGTCAGCAGGAAAGAGCCATCTTTAGGCTACCGCAATATTTTTCAATTTTTTGTAACGGAAGAGCAATCACTCGCCGATTATGATGACAATTCTTTTTCGTGCGATGGTAGTTGTAGGCATAAAGGTCGCACCGATGCGAGATTAGGTAAATGTTACGGAGATGTTTATGCTTGCGTTCCAACTGGACCAGTAAAATTGTATGAAAGCAATCGTGTCGGGAGACTTTATGATGGCTTTGAAAATGCTGATGGAAAATTATTTGGAACGAGATCAGGCAATTCTGCATTGATGGTGAGCATTTTTTTATATTTATCACATAGCACTTTTATTTTTTATGATAGTCACCAGGAGGCTCCTTTTCCAAGTGTGATCTGTGTGAATGTTTGTGTGATCAGAAAAATCATCCGTTGACGATAAGAAAAATTTTTACAGGAAAAATAGAGGCGATCGATGGATAGTGAGTTCTTAGGTATTGAATTGTTTTAAAGTAATATTTTAATTATTAGTGTTCTCACCGGATTGAGATTTGCTGAGTCCAACGGCATAATTTACCTTGAGCCACAATTTGGTAAACTCCTCGGAATGGGATTCATTGGATCAACTTACTGGAAGGTTCTTCCATTTGATAAAAGAAATGAGTATGAAACAATTTCGAAAGATAGCAATGGATGTTCAGCTTGCACAATGAATTTGGTCTCGTCAAATTTGAAACTACCGGTCGGTTATGTTGTGACGGGTATGAAAAAGTTAAAAAAAATGGAAAAAGGTTTTTCAATTATATTTTTAGGCTTTCAGTTGTATGTTGATGAATCTAATACTGAAGGAATTCGTTTAAAAGTTTTTGGCAAGGAACTTTTGAGTTTCGATGAAGGAATTTTAAGAAATCATGAATACGAGCAAAAAGACTATGGAATACCTTACACAAATCTTGAATTTAACAATAGACTTGGCTTGGATTCTTTCAGTGATAGTGTCACTGTATCAAGAAATGTAAAAGTTACGTTTAATATCAGTGATTTTGACACTGACGCTAGTCAATCCTTTGTGCCCTACTTTGATCCGTCTAACGTCACTTTCGATCAACCCGCGCCACTGTCAATGATTGGACTTGTTCATTACACAAATGATGACAAATATTCGGGTCTCATTCGACCGATAATTAAATCACTTGATTATAGAAAATTTGTTTGAAGTCATCACAAAAAATTTAAAACCATGACAATTAAATAAACATATTTTTTAAACTCACCAGGATTTTATAATAATTAAAATTTTCTCCTCCACTTTAAAGTCTAACCTGAAGTCATTTGTAACACCAAAAGATTTTTTCTTCTTAATCCTTCGTGTCTTTTTCTCATTGTGATGAAAAATCTCATCACCTTAAGGCATTCGTTGAAGAAGAAAAAAATTTAATACCGAGCTCTCAAAAGAGAGAGAAGAAAAACTCTACAATATGAAAAGGTTCAAATTTAATTTTACTCTCTCAGCCACGATGAGGTAATACTTCAATACTCGAGGATTTTTTTTCTTGCGGTATGCCAACTGACTCGCATTTATGTCAACTTTATTACATTTTTTTTCTGTACAACTCAAATGGCATCTCTAATCTATTTGACTCTGCTATTTGAGGAGGATGTGCATGAACATTTTCATCATCATCAAGATACTTTATCATTCTCACGGAGTGAAGAGATTTTTTATTTCTTTACATTCTTTTTTCTGCGTAGATTTTCTTTCAACAAACATTTTTTTATCCACTGAAAATTTTTCCACCTCCCCTCTAAGAATATCTGACGAGACTTTTTTTAATGCACATACAAAAGAAAGTGAATACAGAAGCAGAAGGAAATGAAAATCTGCAGAAAATTAAATCCCCACTTGGGAGCTGTGTAAGGCTGATGTCAAGGTGGTGAAGTGAAAATTTTCCTCTTTAAAAGCTTTAACGAGCGCTTCGAGTTGACAATGAAGGTAAAATATTTCCATTGATTCATACGCAAAGTAGACACAAATCTCTTGAGGATTCGAGAAAGCCGCAAATTTCAATTCAAATTCGAGACGACGCTATTCTTGGAGCGATCCCTTAGAATAACATCGAAACAACATTTGCGGTGAATTTTTTATAATAAAACTTTCTTCAAGGGCTGGAATTTTATTAATTCACACAAAATTTTGATGTTTTCATATCAATTTTTTATAACGTATTTTTGAAAATTGAAAAATCTTCTTTGCTTTTTTTATTTTCTTAACCGCACAGTAGAACGTTTCATAGAATAAAATGGCAATCAAGAATAAATAAGACAGGATGATTATGGCTAAATTAAGTATTTAAAACAATACAATATGTGTTCTACAACTCCTTAAAAAATTATTTTTTTGCTGAGCACCATATCCAGAAAAGGCTTTTCTTACCCCACACAAATTATAAAAAACCTTTATTAAAGAGATATTTTTTAATAAGTTCTTTATTCACATTCAAATAACTAATTTTTAATTCATAAAAGCTAAGTCAAAAATTTTTCATAACATCATAAAAAACTTCACAGTTTCGAACCCACCTAATGGGTACAACAGATACCAAAGAAATTGGTGCTCCCCATAATCACAAACTCAACACTTCACTATAGATAATACAAACGTCCAATAATCAATAAATAAATACATAAATTTTTTTCTAAAATATATTTTTTCAAGTTCTACATCTTCAATAATACCTACAAATAAATTAAAAATACAAATATTATTAAAATAACATAAAAAATTTTCTATCTAATCGCATTTTTTCAATATCCAATTATCAGTTTTAAAACTTTCAATCTATAAAATTATACTAATATTAAAAATATATTAAATCTTTCAATATTTTTCAGATAAATTAACATTTTAAAAAATCACTTTATGAAATCTCAAGTATTAACTATACATAATTTGTTTACCAAAAATATAATAAAAAAATCACTTAAGAAGGTTAAATTTAAAAATTATTATATTACATACATTTCTATCAAATCTATAGCAAAATTTACCCTATATTTTTCTATTTAATACTTTATATTACTTGTTTTAAAAATCAGGTAACCGACAAATTTTTTATTTCCCTATTAGGTAGGCTTAAATTTTAGAAATTCCAGGAATATTCCGTAAAATTCTCATCCCTATCACTCATTCCCATTCTCACCGTGAATGAGCTTTGCTTTTCTCGACTTTCCACTCAGAAGGAAATGAAAATTCCAAAAGATTGAATGCCTTGCATTTTACCTTAAAATTATGATGAAAAAGAGGGAAGAAAAATAAAGAGGTGAAAAATATTTTCCCTGTGTAAATTATTAAACCCCAATTGCACTCGGAAAACAGCTCTCTACTTTCCCGTTTTAGTGCAGGAATTTCCTCCTTTACTCTACAAGGATGATGATGAGGGTTGTTGAGCTGTATTTTAGCTCCGCTTTAATTAGAGTGCAACATTGGCGCATAATTTAAAGTTAATTTCTCTCCCTGTGAAACACACCAGATGGTTTTGATGTTGCCAAGTCCATGCACAAACATGCTACAAACATAATTTATGTACGAATCCTTTCATTTACCATAATATGATGATTTCTGAATGCGTGAGTACTCGAGTTACTAAATCGAATGGAAGAAAGGTAAACAAAGATTTGTTTACGATTTGGAATTTCATTAATTGGGAATTTAAATGCCAAAAGTATCCACCCCCATTCAAAAGCTATTTAACCTTCATCATACTGCAAAAAATGAGCGAACGATTGAGGGAAATTTTCAATGAAATGCCAGATGCAAAATTTATTTTCCATCGCGCTGTTATTTTTTAATTTGAGACTATTTCTTGCACTCGCTTGCGAATGAATTATTTAAAGCTCTTCCGAACCTATCGGTGAAGATTCCACCTGAGTTGATTAAAATTTATGACGCATTGTTGCATGAAAAATATTGAAATAAAAAAAAGAGTTGTTGCATGCCAGACGATGTTTGTGTGTGTGTCAGGGTTTTCATGGTTTTTCACGTGCTTGCACTTTATTCCATTTGCATTTCAATCATAGGAAAAATGTGGATGTGGAACTAGATTTATTACAATTTTCAGTGTGCAATCGATATGCTCTGAATAGTCTCTGACACCTTTCCTCCTCACTCTCAACCGTACGTTGTTGAAATTCGCATAAATCATTTCACCGAAAAGAGAGCTGAGCTGCAGGTGCAGAACTTGAGCATTTATTTCCACATAGCTTCCGAACAGCCATCTGCAAGCGATTGTTTGATGAAAAATTGAATATTGATTATCTTTCACTTTTACACTCATAAATGCACTTTGAGGGAATTCGAGGAGGGAAAATCGGTTATCGTGATTTACATGAGAGCTTACTTGAGTTTAAATCACTTTGGAATTTTTAAATTGAAAATTTGCATTAAATAAAAGTTTAATCATTTTTTTAAAAAAATTTCTTAAAGCTGTCAACATTTAAAAAATAAATTAAAAATTTTTTTAATCAAACGTAAATTGAATTTGGAAATAACTGCAATCAACTAAGTTGATTTAACTTAAAATTCACTCAACACAAAAATTTAAATTTTATCAAAGCTTTTTTTCTTTGACAATCTTTTTTTTTTTGCATAAACAACTCTTTCGTCCTCGCCTCTCTGCTACTTGAGATGCATGAGACAAATATTAGCAGTTACTCCATGAAATATGAATGCATTTGCTTTTATTGCCATAACCGTGCATACTTCATTCGTAGATTTGGTTATGCATTGCACGTTTAGACCAAAGAAAACTCAAAGCGCATCCGGTTTTTGTAAAAAGCAAAATATCTTGCATTTCCCTTATTTTTTTTTTGCAAAAAGTTCTTAATGTAATTGAAGTTTTTCTCATCGCCCGGAGTTCTTGAAAAAAAACACATCCACTTTATCATCCTTACGGTATCTTTTGAGACAAACTAACTGAAAGAGTGAAAAACTTTTTACTTTGATGACAAAATTCTTCAAAAAGAAACTGAAAGATACTCATCTGTTCATTTTAATGGATCGACACGAGAGAATGAGAGAACTGAAGATTATTAACATAATTTTGTGATGAAATGATGCTAATTAACACCTTTTTCATTACATAGGATCAGCTCTTTTTTTGCCATCTTCATTCTTCAGTCTCAGCAGTAAATTATGAAAGGTAAAAACTAATTTATCAAAGGGGCAAGAAGAAAATGTTTTTTTGAACCTTTTTTAAGTCTCTTTCTTAATTAAACTAGTGAAATATGGAGTTGAACTTTGTGATAGATAAACTTTACTGATTATAATTTTTTGTTGCATATTTTTAATCAAGTATTGAAAATTCATTAAATAATTATTCAACTCAAATTAAAAATTATTTTCTTCTTAAAAATCACATAGTAAAAATTTTAATTGCATCCTCAAAACTTCATGACCATTTTCAATTAATTTTTTTATCATTTCAAAAGTAGGACAAAATAAAATCGAAAAATTCATACATATATCAAGATGAATGGCTTGTGATAATGCTGGAAAAAGAAAATCCAATTTTGCTTTTTATCGAGCGCAAAAAAAAGCTTCTTCATATTCATGTGATCATACAATATGCTATTATTATATATCCAATTCAATTCTCCTCCCCTCTTTCCACCCTACGACAATCTTCTCCTATAAAATCACATGATGTTCGACGATATAAAATATTAAATGCACAATTTCTGATTTCATCTCATGATATTGATGCGGTAACAAACGAATTGTGAAACCATACGAGAACTCCAATTTTTACGTCTATTATATTGCATTTTGTATCCAATAATGCATTTTCAGAAATGGATGAAAATTATATTATGAGATTTTTTCGATATCCAATTGATGAAAAAAGCGATTGGGAAAATTAGCATTTGGAAGAGTTTTATCGAGATGAAAAATGTTACTTTTGACCAAATGATGAAAGTTTTATTAGAGCTCCGCTCTCTTTTGTTTTCAGTTTTCTAAGAATTGTCTCTTTTGTCCATTCTGTCCTTCCACGAGCCTTAATCGAAAAACTGCTGGGTACAAAAGTTGGGCCTGCCACAGCCCGAGCTACTGCCGAAAACCGCATCTCAATCGGTGGCTCCGTTCGGGCTGTAGAGTCATTTAAGTGGTGTGAGCATGTATACATCTCCACATCTCCGCATCCGGGAATTTAGTTGGCGATGTAACTCGAGAACGGGCGCACGGATTTGGATCGGGTTTGTTCCTAAAGATTCCTTTTGTGCTCTAGTTTTGCAAGAATACTTTTTTTTTAGACAAGTCAGTCATTAAGCACTGCCAATGTCCAAAAAACCTCAAAAAAATGCCGAAAACACGTGTTTTTCACGTAGAAAAAGACTTGCAATGAGAAAAATTGGTTAGCAATGACAGCGGCTGGAAGTGAGATTCAGTCAAACTATCATCCAGTACTGGAAGTGAGATCCAGCGGAACCAAGATCCAGTGCTGGAAGTGAGATACAGGTTTAGGCACAAAATTTTTTTAGCACTAACATTTTTTTATCACTAAAATTTTTTTAGCACTAAATTTTTTTAGCACTAAATTTTTTTTAGCACTAAATTTTTTTTTGCACTAAAATTTTTTAGCACAAATTTTTTTAATTCTAAATTTTTTTAGCACAATTCTTTTAGCAATAAATTTTTTTAGCAATAAAATTTTTTAAGCACTAAAATTTTTTTTAGTACTAAATTTTTTTAGCAATAAATTTTTTTAGCACTAAAATTTTTTTAGCACTAAATTTTTTTAGCACAAAATTTTTTAGAGAGTATAATTTGTCAAAAATGGCATGTGCTGGAAGTGAGATCCTGTACTGGAAGTGACATCTAGTAGACGTTCTGTGAGGAGTGTCCATCATGGCCGGCCAGGAGTGGCACTAATGTCCATTTTTCAGAACAATGGCTTCATGTATCTCGTTGAACTCGTGATTGGACCAGGAATCGATTGACATTGAGGAATGTCCATCATGGTTGACCACAACATTTTATTTACTTTAGATTGAATTCTTATTTTTATTTTTAAATAAATAACAACGAATATTTGGGGGCTGCAAGCAAAATGAGCTACAAGAAAAAATAAAAAGCGGAGCTCTCACGGAAAAGGCGAATGCCTTTTGCAAGTGAACAGTGCAACTGAGAACGCTGTGTACCGGGCACCTACTTGTTTAAATTAAATTTAATGTGAAAAAATATTGTTCATGAAAGACATAAAAATTTAGTTTCGAATTCTTTAATTATTTATACATAAATTTAAATCTTTAAATACCTATTGATATATTTTTTTGCTAATTTTACTTTATCATGTATAAAATTATGAAGTTTTATTAAGAAATACACAATTTTATTTTATTTTCTTATGATTTACAATCGTATACAAAATTATAATCACAATTTAATTTAAATTAACATTATTAAAAAACTATTTGCTAATGGTGTATTAAAATTGATTGATTCGCTGTGCGAAATTTAAATTTAATTTGCATTCCATAAAATATCTTTCACTCCCAGTTAAGTTCCTTAAATAGAAATCTAATCATGCTAATGGTTTCATGTAGTTCCTAAGAGGAAGATATAAAAATATATAAAAAATAACGTTTACCATTTATTCCATCACATTTCACTCAATTACTTACATCTCACTCGTGCATTTATCAAACATCCGTTGCAAATCGATAATACGTTCACCCCAAGAGTTTTCCATCGCAAGGAAATGCTGCAATTTTCCGGATAGAATATCGAATGAGGGTCGATCCAAAGGATTTGCTTGCCAACACAGCATCATCACTTCGTAGAGAAGAATGTGACAATGAATTGGGCGTTCCATGCGATATCCGCTTTTGAGGGCTTGCAATAAATTTTCAACGGCAATCGAGGAGTAAGGCAGTGCGCCGAGCGTCACGATTTCGTAGAGTAAAATCCCGAAGGACCATCTGTGGATGAAAGCAAATAATCGTTAAAGACTTTATTAAAGTTTCGGCAGGGCAATTTAAACTTTTTGACTAAATTTTAAAAAGTTTTGAGAAAAAATTTTCCTTCCCTCGATTTTAAAACATAAATGCGTAACTTACACATCACTCTGCGAGGTGTACACCTGATGCGTCATTGACTCTAAAGCGAGCCATTTAATTGGCAATTTTCCATTGCCAGTTTTTCTATAGACATTATCCTGATATATATCGCGACTCAAGCTGTTACAAAGAGAGAGAGAAAAAAGTTATAAAACTTTAATAATTTCACGGTGATTTAAAAATTTCTCAAACTCAATTAGTTTTAACGATTTTGAATAAATCGAAATTCGATTAAGCACAAACTCACCCGAAGTCAGAAATTTTAACGGTTTTATTGCTGCATAGCAGGATGTTACGTGCAGCTAGATCTCTGTGCACCACTTTTTTACGTGCCAGAAAATCCATTCCATCTGCAATTTGCTTAGCAAACGAAACCAAATCGCTCGAGGTGAGAAAGTCGATGAAGTCGTTCCTCACAGGGATTTCAATCGCTGTCGTCGAAGTGCCATTCAGCTCGACATAAAGAGCATTTGTAGCTGTCATCTCGATAGCCTTAAGCATGGTCACATTATTGTCACTATTGTTATTAAGATCGTCGTACATCTGATTAACCACGAAAAGTCGCGCAGCAGTTTTACAGCCGACAATGTTTTTGTAAGAAATTTCCTTTTTATCGCTGTCTGTCATGTCAAAATTTAACAAGCTGTCGGGATATTTTAGTTGAGATATTCGGTGATTTTGCTTCTTCTCGAAAAAGCTGAGCTGTTTTGCAAATTCTTCCCTAAATTAAGGACGAAAAATTTTGAGGTTAAATATTTTGAATTTAAAAAACCGTTAAGAAAAAATGTTGAATTTTACAAAATAAAAAAAAGGAATTTCAACTCACCTCAAATTGTCAAGGAGATTGCCAGAGTCACAATACTCGGTTATCAGCATCAAATACTTCAAGTCAGATGTGCAATGACCGACAATACTGACGATATTCGTATGTTGTCCCACTGACTTCATGACAGCGATTTCTTGATGAAATTGCTTAATATCCTCGAGATTCGAGGTGTCTAAGAGAAAGAAAATAAAGAGATTGAAAAAAGTGTCACTTTAGATTTAAAACAATCTTACTTTTTAGCATCTTGACAGCCACATACTCTTTCTCTCCATTCCTGATCATCAATGCTTTATTAACAAGTCCGAAAGCTCCCTCTCCTAGTGACTCCAACATTGTGATATTCTCCGTCTCGATTTCCATCGATGTGTCCTTTGTCAACTCCGCAATTAAATCCAAAACCGTACCAGTTGACATTGTTTTCACAGTCTCCAAGTCCATGCTCTCCATGCGCTTTTGTGCCAATATCGATATAAACGAATCGATTCGTCCTTTCCACACTTTAAAGAGGGCAATTAGAAGGAGAAACATGAAAGCTACCAATGAATAAAAGAAAATCTGATCGATTTTATCTTTCTCATATATTGGTACGAGCTCAGTTACGGTTGCAGTCAAATTTTGATTGTTTTTAAAGGCAATCAACACGACACGAACAGAGTTCCCTGTAAGAGTGACATCTTTGAAAATGTACGAACTAAATGTGCCATTGAGCGGGACTGGTTCTGCTGTCTTGTTCTTTATATTTTCATCCGCATCATGAATGGAAATTATAAATTTATCAGCTTCGGTGGTTGTTATCCAAGTGATGTTGACATCGAAATGTTGATCGCCAAGATGTTTGAGCTCGTTAATTGTCAAATTTTTAATTAAGAATCTCATTTGATTGAAAGGTGCTGTAAATGTGGTCCATTCGAAAGAACTTTCCAGGGATGAATTTAGAGTGTTTTTTCCTCTCACCCCTATATTGTATTCTTCTCCGTAATGAAGTTTTTCAGGTATGGTAAATTGATAAAGTTGGTTCATAGGAATTTCTCGATTCTTAATATCATTTTCATTTTTGTCGTCAAAAATTCCATGATAAACAATATCATAGCTGCACGTTTTATCGATTGCCGGCTGCCACTGAATTACTAAATTCAAATATGGATATTCTTTATCAACCATGGGTATCCACTCGACCACGGTGACGTTTATGATATTTTGCGGCACATAATTGTTCATCAACGTTGTGTATTTGTTCATACCGAGCGATTGTATTGACGCACTTGAGGACACGATAAAAGCGGAAACATTATACGAAAGTGTTGATAGCTCATTAGTCGTGAGGCCATCAACAGTGACCTCAATCAAATCGTCGTCAGACTAAATAAAAAAATTGAATTCAATTAAAATAGAAATTGGCTCAGGTGTCTGAAAAAATATTTGGAATTATTTAAAATTGCAAATATTTTGAATTTTTAGGGGTATTGAACCTTTAAGTATGAAAAGCTGAATGAAAATATTTAATTCATCTCACTTTATATATTTTAATACTCACAAAATATACTAATCGATCGAAAAATTTCCCAGTGCTCTCCTGAACAACCAAAATATAAATTGATTTTTCTTCATTTTTAGGCTCATGATTGACTTTTATCACGAGATTATTTGAGTCGCGACAATAGAGATCAAACTTGGAGCCATTTTCTTGTTGAATGTACGATAAATTTATATTCATCAAAGTCTCTGTTGTGTTTGAGCAATCATAATAGCAAATTTCTAGCGACGACTGTGATGAAATAAAAAAATTTACATTAAAAAAACGTTGAATTTAAAATTCAAATTTATTACTTACTTTTTTTAGTAGCATACATTGTGCGATGCATGCTCCAATCTTTAAGCTATTTCCTTGTTCCGATCTAGACACAAACGTGGAGCAATTTGAGTTTTTCATGAAAAATGCTACACACAACAGTTGAACGTATTTTAACATTATCGCACCCATTTTTAATAATTCACGTTCGAGAGCTGATCAATGACTGACACGAAAAAAATGTTTTTATGTGTCTTAAAGAGTTATGCCTTAAATCTACCTGCACATGCACACACTGATACTAATCCATTTCCGTTTCACCTAATTATTTAAATCGCAGGTAGCTTTTGTCACTTTTATGTTCATTCATCGAGAACCTTTTGTAAGGTAAAAATATTGTTATTTTTTTCTGGTCACTTTTATCGCTGACCGGTGTCAATCGCGATTAAACTCGAACTGAAATTAAACTAGAAAAAATGGAATTCACTGTCACGTTAACTAAATTGAAATTTATTCACTTCGATCAGCTTTTGAGTTTAAATTTTACATTTTATATATTGGGGATGTCAAAACTCTTGTTTTCCTTTCGTAGTCTGCGAGAGAATAAAAAATTTGCACGAAATTTTTTAATCGATGGGAATAGCGTCATACGAGAATTAAAATTTCGTTTTGGAAATATGCTTAATTAAATTTGACATGTGACTTGACTTGACTTAACTCGTTGAGAGATTAGTAAATTTACTTAAACATTCGAATGCATTTTTTTAAGAATATGTTAGGTTTTAATCCTCAGCCTAGCCCGCAAGCTGTGGAAAGGATAGAGCGCGTCAATCCTGATTAAATTCCAGCGGCTACCTTTCAGCAATCAATCAACCGAATTTTTTTGTTACCGCTTGACGCGCTATCTATTTCAGCGAACTAAAAGTATGTGACTTGACTAGTTAAGTGATAAGTCAAGTGACATGTCAAAAGGGGCGCGAGGCTTTATTATGTTGTAGAATTTAAATCCGAGGACATAGATGTCGCGTCGAGCTGTAACAAAATGTAGTAGCAAATTTAAACGTTATTTAAAAACATGTTGGAAACAATTAAAAAATATAGAAAAGTGCAACAACATTTAAAACTTAACTGACACTAAAACAATTAAATTTAAAGCATTTTTTAAATTTTCTGCGGAAATATTAATTTGTCAGTCTTTTATTGCTCTATAAATGATTCTTTTGATTCTTTTACATATTTACATCGAAATAAAATTTTTGTTGCGTTCCGAAAGTTGATAATTTTTTTGAGGCACTTAATTGAATTAATTCTAACCATAAATTTAATTCTAATATTTTACCAACTAATTGGGTTCTGATTTGGCATTTCATGATTTTTTAATCGAAGGCACATAATTGTTCATCATTGATGTGTATTTCCTCATACCGAGCGATTGTATTGACGCACTTGAGGACACGATAAAAGCGGAAACATTGTACGAAAGTGCTGATAGCTCATTAGTCGTGAGGCCATCAACAGGGACCTCAATCAAATCGTTGTCAGACTAAATAAAAAAAATGAATTTCATTAAAATAGAAATTGGCTCAGGTGTCTGAAAAAATATTTGGAATTATTTAAAATCGCAAATATTTTGAATTTTTAGAGGTATTGAACCTTTAAGTATGAAAAGCTGAATGAAAATATTTAATTCATCTAACTTTAAATATTTTAATACTCACAAAATAAACTAATAGATCGAGAAATTTTCCAGTGCTCTCCTGAACGACCAATATGTAAATTGATTTTTCTTCGTTTTTAGGCTGATGATTGACTTTTATCACGAGATTACTTGAGTCGCGACAATAGAGATCAAATTCGGAGCCATTTTCTTGTTGAATGTACGATAAATTTATATTCATCAAAGTCTCTGTTGTGTTTGAGCAATCATAATAGCAAATTTCTAGCGATGACTGTGATGAAATAAAAAAATTTACATTCAAAAAACGTTGAATTTAAAATTTAAATTTATTACTTACTTTTTTTAGGAGCATACATTGTGCGATGCATGCTCCAATCTTTAAGCTATTTCCGTGTTCCGATCTAGACATAGACGTGGAGCAATTTGAGTTTTTCATGAAAAATGCTACACACAACAGTTGAACGTATTTTAACATTATCGCACCCATTTTTAATAATTCACGTTCGAGAGCTGACACGAGAACTGACACGTGTCAAATAAAACACCTTCAAATATCTCTATTATTTCAGTTTTATTTAGGTGCTTGATAGATTGATTGGTTGATAAAATAATCTGTAAATAATTAATAAATTTTACAGTCATGATATTATAGCTCCGCTATATATTAATTTTATCTTTAAACTTACTTCAATTACGAGAAAGGATACGATGCTCACTCTAAGAGTGCAAATCGCAAAAGAAAGAATATTCGAGTTTGCATCGATTACAATATTAAAAGAGAGAGATTTAATTTCGCTCTCACAGAGCAATCTTAGAGAAAAATGCATACGCGACTGATAACAGAAAGCTTTAATATGCTTTAATCGCTTTAATATGTTGTAGAATTTAAATCCGAGGACAAAGATGTCGCGTCGAGCTGTAACAAAATGTAATAGCAAATTTAAACGTTATTTAAAAGCATGTTAGAAAGTATTAAAAAAATATAGAAAAGTGCAACAACATTTAAAACTTAATTGTTTGGCACTAAAACAATTAAATTTAAAGCATTTTTTAAATTTTCTGCGGAAATATTAATTTGTCAGTCTTTTATTGCTCTATAAATGATTCTTTTGATTCTTTTACATATTTACATCGAAATAAAATTTTTGTTGCGTTCCGAAAGTTGATAATTTTTTTGAGGCACTTAATTGAATTAATTCTAAGCATAAATTTAACTCTAATATTTTACCAACTAATTGGGTTTTTTGATTTGGCATTTCATGATTTTTTAATCGATTCATTTAATTTTAGTTAAAAAATGCATCTTTTCTACTTCCTTGAGGTGTGAAATTACTAATTTTGATTGGCACAAGTTTTTCTATAAATTCAACATTCTTTTTTGATTGCAGTTTTGTGTATTTTTTTGATTATTTAAGTACAACTTTGATGAGTTAAAAAGCTCGCTCAAATTTATCACAATTTTAGCAAAAATTTAAATTTTCAATACGATTTGTTGTTTGTCGTACTTCCATTTATGCTGCCCATGTAGATATTTGCACCATAGCAGGTGTCGGCAGATCGCTTTGAACTCTTCACTGAAATCGGAGTGTAATTTGAATCTGACTCGCATACGTCAGTGCTACATGGCGTCGTTGGTGGTGCTTGATTGATAACTTTGTAGTGTTTATAGGGATAACTATTATGAAGGGTTGAAGTGGTGGCGGGTGAGGGTGGTGGATTTGAAGGATAACCTATGAGTGATCCATTTGTCGAGCTACTCGCACCCGTAATATTATTTCGATCGTAGCTATTCATGCTGTTCCTACTCATGGTCGTCAATCGAACAGCGTCAGCTACTGACGATATTTTAGTCACTCGAAGACCATTGAGTGGTCCCGGTGACAATGGTGCGGATGCTTGATCCTCTTTGGGTTCTCTAATTGTGTCGGCGAATTTCGTTCGACAAATTTGAAGAATGTACACGACGAAGAAAATTATCATGACGAGAACTATTAAGATGACTACAAAGACTTTCTTATCACTGCCGGGAGGTCTTCGAGTGCTGCTCACGAAATTATTGCAATACTCAGCTGCTTCATCGCTTCCATCAGCACAGTGATCCCATCCATCACATAAGAGTGTGTGTGATATGCAAACGGGATTATTTGTACCCTGACTTGTACATTGAAATTCACCTTGATTACAGCACACCGCCTCATCATATCCATCTGAGCAGTGCGTCGTTCCATCGCACACTAATATTCGGTCTAAACATTCACCCGAATTGCATCTATTTAAAGAGTGATTAATTTAATTTAATTAAATAGAAAATTATAAAAAATTACCTAAATTGATCGGTGCTGCATGTCGGGCAATCTAATTCATCAGATTTATCGGGACAATCATTTTGACCGTCGCAGCGCCATGAGGATGGAATACAATCAGCTTTATCGCCCGAATATCCATTACTCGTGTATGGCGATGCGCATGTAAAATGATCGGGTCCGCACACGGACTGTGCTGCACAATTTCTCTTATCTTTCATCAACGTTAATCCCGCCGGACATGAACAGAACTCGTCGGCTTTGCTGTTGTTTAATGTCGCTATGCAAATGTGTGAGCATTTATTCTTCATGCACAGATGATTTCTGATAATTTTCGTCTCGGGCATCCAAACGGCAACGATATCGGTAATGTGACCGTATTTTCGATCTAATTTGAGGAAATCTCCATTCAGCGTTGCCTTTTCCAGTCCGAATTTGTCGTCGAGCCAATATATCACGTTCGGAAATGCAGCAATCGAGTGCACTTGATTAATGTTGGTTCCAATGATGACTTTTCTGTTAAATTTAATTTTACGTAATTTTAATTGCTCATTTTTAAATAATATTTTACCTATTTTTTCCGCTTATGTCCATGTACTCAATTCGTTTACCGTGAGCAAAGAAAACAGTGTTGGAAATTGGATCGACCGCAAGACTAGTGACACCCTCAAGTTGTATAGCCAAAACCATGCTGTCACTGCCGTCCATTTTTGCACGAATGACCGCTTGACGACTTCCAACGTCTGTCCAAAAGAGAAGACGTTTCGTGGGATGAACAGCGAGACTTCTCGGTTTCTCAGAATTTCCTGTGTCAACAGTGCCAATGGCATATCCATCGAGGCTATTTTTTAAAAACAAAATTTGCTTTAGCACTATATAAATTTTGTTAAATATTTTTATGTATTTACTTTGTTATGTTAATGGTATTTGCATGTGAACATGTCCAAAAGAGAAGACGACCAATGATGTCAATTGCCAAGTCAAAAGGCTGCGAGTGAGCACCACCTGAGCCGCCAATTAAGAGCGTCGGTTTTGTTCCATTCTCTAACGACTTTCTCACCGATCCACGGCCATCAATCTAAATTTAATATTCAATAAAAGTTTCAAATTTTAAATATGATTTAGAATATTTTTACCCAAAAGACATTATGTTGAATTGGATCATATTCCACGGCTCGAATTGATTTTGTGGAAACAGTAAGCGGAGCGTCTGGTGCATCGGTTGCATTCGGTAGCATTCGAGCAAAAGAACTCTTCTGACTGTAGATCAAATAACTTCTCGGTGGAATGCAATTCATCTCATCACTCGCTAGTGTATGATGAGTTGGACATGCGCAAGTAAACTAAAGAAATAAAATTATTAAAAATGAATAAAAAATTAATCTGTGAATTTCTCACCTTCTTTTTATTGCCGGGAAGTGCTAGACATAAATTTGAACATCCTCCATTATTCAAACGACATGGATTCGTACCGGATTGTTTGCTGCTGTGAAACACCAAGAGACTAGCGACACTTCCCAAATTTTTAAACATGATCGTTCGATTGTTTCCACTTGTTTTATGCGCTCGCTCAATATCACCGCTATTCCAATCAGCAAAATAAATGTAGTCTTGATGGAGTGTCAAAGCGCGCGGCATAAATGAAATTTCAGCATCACCACCTGCGAGTTTAAGTTTTGATCTTCGTTTGCCATCCCAATCAACTGATTCAATGCCTGTTGGTTCTAATGCCGTTGCCCAATAAAGTCTTCGAGCGTCGGGATCGATTGTTAAACTCGTTGCATAATTTGAGTTATAGACAATATTCATTATTTCAGTTCCATCCATCGATGCTCTCTTAATCGTATCCGACGGTCTCTCGGTCCAATAAATGTAGCCCTTTCGCGGTTCAACGATCAAATTTTTCGGCTCCTCAATGCCACGCCAAATTAAAATTCTTCTACTCGTTCCATCCAATTTAGCTACTTCGATTCTCTTCGCATCCGAGTCAGACCAGAAAATGTTGCGGCCAATATAATCGACGGCAACTGCCTCGGGAGACATTAAGCCTAAATCGACAATTTTCTGAACATCCGAGCCATTTATGTAGGCCCGTGAAATACACTTGAGCTTTTGATCTACCCAATATACTCGCCGGTCACTGACATCAATATCAAAGTGGATCGCATCACGAATATCTTTGAATGGAATAATGTGATCGCTTTGCTCATCATTGAAATCGATGCTTAATCGACCAATATTTTCACCTTTCGCAAACATCAGAAATGCCGCGGGCGCATTACAACTTTTTCGGTCTTTCGCCAACTCATAATCAATTTGGCAGCGGCACACAAAGTCGTTTGGACGATTTAAGCATAAGTGAGCACATCCGCCATTTTTGTTGCTGCACGGATTCGTGCCGTTAATCTCGTGTAATTTTGTAACTTTAATTCCCATCAAGTCAGGAAATTGATCGACAACAACGACTCGATCGCTTCCCGTAACTTTGTGTGCCCTCTCGACTGTTCGCCTCTGCCAATCGGTCCAAAAGATGTGCTCGCCAAATACACTCAAGCCGAAGACGTGCGGAAGATTTTCATTTAAAATAATTCGACGTTCAGTGCCGTCCATGTTTGTCACTTCAATTTTATCTAACTTTGCATCGCACCAATAAATTCTTTTCATTTCAATATCGAGTGTGATGCCATTTGGCCATCCCAAGTCATCGGAAATTAGAACGACACGCTCTGTTCCATCGAGCGATGCTCTCTCAATTTTTGGCTTTTTTCCCCAATCGCTCCAGAACATCCAACCGAGCGTTGGTGCAACTGCAATGCCTCGCGGCTCTTCGAGATTATCGTTAATTAAGACACGACGATAGAGTCCATTAAGACGACAAACTTCAATACGATCAGTGCCCGCGTCTGTCCATAGAAGATTTCTGGCAATCCAATCAACGGCTATGCCATCTGGTTGCTTAATTTCTGTGTTAATTACTTCGCTTGTTGATGTGCCATCTTGACGTGCCTTTCGAATGACTCGCTGTTCCTCATCCGACCAATAAATGAAATCTTCAACTGGGTCATAATCGATGGATATTGCTGATCGCACTTTGCCGAGTGAGAGTGGGAAACTGGTGTAGTCTGGCGAGTCTAAGCTTATGCGACTAATTTGTGTTCTCTGCACGAGAAAAATTACATTCTGCGGTCCATCCGCGCACTGGTAGTCGGTAATTAATTTTACACCGGTCGGACATGCACACGAGTATCCTTTCGAGATTGTCGAGAGCAGGCACAAGTGCGAGCAATTACCATTATTTACACGGCATGGATTCAAGCCACCTACTGGCTGAAGTGATTGATCCCAAACATGCACTGTGATGGGAACTTCTTCCGTATCAATCACCTCTCGCTGCTCACCCGAAACTAAATCATAAGAACTAATTTTACCGACATTCCAATCACTCCAAAAGAGCATCTTATTAATGTAGGTTACACTGTATGGATAGTGTAAATCTTTTAGGATCGTTCGACGACCACTTCCGTCAAGATTCATAACTTCCAAAAATTGTAGCTTTCCATCTACCCAATAAATGAGGTTATTTTCCGGATCGACGCACAAGCCATTCGGCCAAAAAATTCGATCATTCACTAAAATCATGCGGCTCGACTTGTCGCCGTCCATTGAGGCACGCTCGATGCGTGGATTTTCACCCCAATCTGTCCATAGCATGAGCTGATGAGCTGGAACTAATGAAATTGCACGCGGCTGATCGAGATCAGTCCAAAAGAGAAGTTTTTGATATTTTCCATTGAGTGATGTCACCTCAATGCGATTGAGCTCGCCATCGACCCAATAAATTTTGTCCGTCCACCAATCGATGGCGAGACCTTCGGGCTTCTCGATTCCCTTCGTAATTACACTAATTTTATCAATGTTCTCGGTGAGTTCATCAATGCCAACCGGACCCGTCGGCGGTACGGTGTAAAATGACGAATTCATCTTCCGACACTGTATTGCCTCCATTCCCTGATCCGTCCAGCAGATGAGCTGCTTGTCATAGAAAAAATCCAATCCCGCTCCCTCAGCCAAGTCCTTTGTGATTGTCGAAATACTTGTGACATGATTCCGTGACAAATTCGCAATGCGGATATCATGATATGTGGTAAATATGAGAAGGGTTGAGGCATGTGAAGGAGGTGATGTGTTTCGGAGTGTTATCGGCTGGCCAGCATCTGCAGAATGCATAAAAAAATGTATGAAGGAATGAATAATAAGTGGCAAAAGTGCACTTCAACAGCTTTTCAACATCAACGCTCGAGTTTTTGATGAGAGAGCGAGAAAAATATGATGAAGACCGTAAATTGCATTTTTTGTGTGTATGAATTCTTAAGCTCTTCCACTTATTACGACTCTGCCTCGTTCCCCGTACACATTCAATATCCCCATAATGTTGCAATTGTTCTTTGTTATACGAAAACAAGATAAGGAGGAAACAAAAAAAGAGTCGTAAGAAGAAAACTCTTTAAGACATTTTGCTAACGAGACGAACGAGATTCTCTTTTTTAGCTCACATTTCGAGGCTCGTTGCTTGCTGTTTTCTCAATTCCTCTTTCACCAATTCTATGTAGTAACGTTCAATTATTGAAAATGAATAACACAACAACACAGCAAAGCTGAGAGTCGAGGCGATGGAAGAAGTGGAATGAAGAAGAAGATTTTCCTTTCTTATAGTTTTACGAGAGTACAATGTATGGTGGCAGGCAAAAAAAATCTATGAGAACGATTTATTTTTTAAAACGAATTGTGACGTAATTTTGTTTTGATGTGAATTAAATTTTTGAAAAAATTCAATTTTGAAATAAATTTAACGGATATAAAGAATTTGAATTTATTTTTATCGTTTTTAAATTCATTTAATTTAACGGATTTATTTAGAATTTGTATTTAAATAAATCTTTTTTAACAAATAATTTAATTTAACGGATTTTAAGAATTTAAATTTAATTTAACGGCTCATTAATTTTAAATGCAAACTTTAAAAATTCTAACACAACAATTTAAATAATTTAATTTGAATGCAAATCAATTTCACACCCATTCATCAAATTCAAAATAAGTAACGCCAGGAAAAGAGGAGCAGGAATATGAAAAGATCGCATGTAGATCGAGGAGGCGAAGAGCTGAAAATCGTATGGAAGGAGAAGAAGAGAGAAATACATGTGAACGCACCAGCAATTTATTAAAAAGACGAATTAATGATGTGTTAAAAAGCAACAACAAGCCACCACGCAAGAATCGAATGCCGGAGAAATACGAAATTGGAGGTGAAAGCATAACCAGGGATAAACAAGAAGAAGGAAAAAGACAACAATAAGACGATGGAGAATTAATCGCATAATAAAAAGAAGATTATTTAGACACGGTTAGTGCTACAAGGTGCCATTGACTAAAATCCCGATGCATATTTTATTTTTTTTAATCTCCTCAAGACAGACGATGAAGACAATTTTGATTGACACAAAACAAAAAAATTAATCAAATTCAGATTGAAGGAAAAGAAAAAAAAACTTTTTAACGATTTGCAAAATTGAATTTAAATTTCTTGAGGGACTCAACAAGGAGTCGAAAGAGAGAGAGAGATGTAATAACAACAGTCATGTTAATGGTTTGTTAAAGATTTTCAGACGCGATAAACGAAGCAATTTCTTTTAATTTGAACGAGAGAGAGAGAAGAGGGAAAATAAATAATTTATGCACATTTATATGCTCGCGTTGAAACATGATAAAGTTTCGAGAGTAAAAAAAATTACTTGGTAAAATGAGAAGTTCATTTATGCAGGATGAAATTTGAAGAAAATGCTTTGAGAGGAAAAAAACTGAATTTCATTTGCAATTTTCGTAAGCGTAATTGAAAATTACCGTGTGGCCGTGCATATTGCAACAGAGTCTTAAGGAGGCATGACGATAAAAAAGGAAATCGTCAAATTCTGGTTTTGCGAGGTCTCAAACTGTGAATTCTAGAGAAATGCATAAACTCGAGAGGTAATTCGAACGTGATTTTAAGCGATCGTGCAGAATTTTTCTGCAATTTGAGAGTTTACTTATTTTAAATGGAATAAATTGAAATAATATGCTGGAATTTAATATTGAAGAATTTTCAATGAAAAATTTCTCATTCAGTAAATTTTTTTTCCAATTTTCAAAACCATCGAAACGCTTTGCAAACTCAAAAAAAGTTCTTTGAACTAAAATTTATTGCGCACTAAAATTTCTGTTTAAAATAAATCACTATAAAATTTAAATTTCCATTTACAACCCCCGTTGATCACTCTCTTTTTTTTGCTGACTGCCAAACGATGCTCAACTCATATGGATGTCCATTTTTTTGTTCTTCACAAGAATGATCGTTTTTTGGGTAATTTGAATATAAACGTAGCTCAACAACAGCAGCAGCATGAGAGTCGACGACGAAGTGAAAAATGAAAGAAGATGCGAAAGAGGCTTTTTAGCTTCTGGGCTGGCTGATGATAAAGAGAGAGAAAAGGTACGAATCGTCAATGATGACGGAAAGAACGTGGTGTGGTATAAAAAACAGTTTTAACAAGATATATTCAGATATAAATTTATTTCATATTATGACTCTCGCAGCAGTTTAAACGTGATCCCACTCAAATCATTAGGAGCAGCAGAGAGGCAGTCAAAAAGAACAACAACAAAACCTGCTCATCATTCTCATCAATAATTGTTTTGAGCATTTTTCCATTCTCGTCTTCTTCTTACTTCATCATCATCATTCCTCGTTGTTCCCTTGAATTTTGATCAAATTTTATGTAGATTTTTTTTCTTTTCTTGAATTCTTTTCTCTCAATTCTCTGAGGCAATGAAGAATAAATTCTTTTTTAAGAAATTCTGTTTATTTAAATATATCTGATGTTATAAAATCTCTCTCTCTCACTCGATTTCATATATATATGGTGATGCTGTGTGTATGAAATGACCAGAGTTGAAATGAGTCAATAATTGAAGAGTTGAAAGAAATGAAAGTATAACGAATAGCCCTGATTATGTGCGTTTTTTATGTATAAACAAGATTTTTTAATTAATTGCTTATCTTGCGATCATTGTTTTCGTGCTGTGAGGGTTTTTTTTCTTTTCTGTGAGCTCTCGAAAGAGATTTTTTTCTTCTCTCTATTTCGCTTGAAGATTTATGTCTTACGTAGCAGGCAGTAATATAATGTGGAGATGAGAGAGAAAAAGGTGAAAGAAGGAAAGAATTTTGTATTTTTGGATATTATGTGTATAAATTGGTACGTGTGGAGTGCGAGCTGAGGATAGAGATGGAGATTTTTTTACACTCACTTGCTCCATTGGCGATGAAAAGCAGCAACAGTACTATCGTCGATTGGCAGCAAAAATTTCTCATAATTTCTTATACGTAAAGAATTATGATTTGGTATTTTGTTACAACTTGCGCCGGTGATTAGCGAATATCGGCGACATAAGCTTATTTACTTTAACACTTTACATTTAACACTCTTAAACTTCTTTTTATTCTTTTCTCTTTTCGAGTGTCTCTGATACTCGTTATGTAAAAAAATCACTTCTTTTTTTTGACTATGATTTATGCTCTTATTTTTATTCTTAGAACATTTTCTGGAAATCTTCAAAATCGTGAAGGAATTTTTACTTTTTTCATCATAATGCCACTTAATTCACACAATACTCCATGTTAAAACTTTTTAGTGTTCTCTTAAATATATCGTGTACTCGTTTTGACGTCTCAATTGTGACTATTTACTCAAAATTATTGCAAAAATATGAAGAGTGATCTTTTCGTGACTTTGATTATGTGCGCAGGGTTCTGCTTATGTTGGAATATCAAAAGATATTCGAAAAAGTTTATGTGCGTTAGAAAATGACAGAGTGAAAATTTTAAATCTTATTTTTTTTATAATTATAATTTTAAGTAACTTTAAAAGAATATTTAGTGATAATATTTAGGTAGAAATAATTTACAAAGCAAAAATTTGATATGAAAATTGGGGTTCGAATCCTATATGTTTGAAATTAAATTCTCTGAGTTGAAAAATGTTTTTTTGTAAAAATTTTAATAATTTACTTTTTTTTTAAATTTTGAAAATTAAAATTAGGAAATGAGGAATTAAAAAAAATTATTAATTTTATTAAAAATTAAATTCAACATTAACAAATTCCACATTCCACTTCGTTCCAATTCATTTTCGAATCAAGACGTTTGTTTACAATTTTTTTTCACGTGTGAATTTTTTAAAATAAATAAATTTAATTAAACAAAAGGCATTCAAGATGTCATCGTGGAAGAAAGCAACAAAGTCAAATCAAAAGACACATCGAGAGCGTTCTCAACCGGCCGCTCGAGCAAATCTCGGCATTTTAGAGAAAAAGAAGGATTACAAATTGCGAGCGCAAGACAAATCTGAAAAGCAGGAAACTCTCAAGCTCCTCAGGAAGAAGGCACTCAACAAGAATCCGGATGAATTCTATCATCACATGGTCAATTCCAAGATCCAGAAGGGCGAGCACTTTGAAAAAGACAAGGTTGAGGATCTTTCTGCTGATCAGATGAAATTGATGGAAACGCAAGACATTAAATACATCTCGATGAAGCGAACTATTGAGAAAAGAAAGATTGAGAGACTTCAAGGTCAACTACATCAGATAGACACGTCAAATAGAACCAAGAACAAACACTACTTTTTTGTCGAAAATGAAAATGATGCGAAGAAATTTGATGTGGCCAAAAGACTCAACACAGATCCATCGATGATTGCAGTAAAATCTAATCGACCTAAGCTTGATAAAATCACTTCAAAACTTCCCGATGAAATGCTCAAGAAATTAGAAGCTGAAAAGTTAAAATCCTACAAGGAACTCGAAAGTCGCAAAAAACGTGAACGAGAACTCGCAAAAATTCAACGAAAGCTGCAACTCAAAGGCATCTCCAAGAAGCAACGAAAAGTGCTCAAGCCAAAAGAAGTTCGATTGAGTTTGAAATCATCAGCTGAAATTTTCAAATTCAAATACGAACGTAAGAAGTAAAGGACCAAGAAATAACATTTAATTTTTATTCAACTTTGAATTTATATGCAAATAAAGATTTGAAATTTGATCATAATTTTTTTTCTCGATAAAATCTTTTTTAAATACTTTCATGTTTCATTTGTGGTTTTAAATCTAACATAAATGCCTTTGTTGATCTCTTTAGAAGTGTTAATATAATATAGTTTGTGATAAAGTTAATGGAAGTGTCTTTCAAAAATAATTATAATTATAATTATTGGGTAATTTGAGTGTCGTCAATGACCTGCACGTAGTTTGCTGGAAAGAGGCCATAACTTCCGAATCGAACAGAGTATCCCTGCCACCATCCTAAAAATATAAATTTATTAATTTTAAATTATTTAAAATTTTAATAAAATCTTACCGGCATCGATGCAATCAATGTGCGTGATCAAATCACCTTGAAAAAAGTTCATTATAAAAAAAGTTTAAACGAGTTAAGAAATTCTCACCCGGGTCGAATGAAATTTCTGTGTCATCTGAAGCTTGATAGTCGTACAATGCAACGGCCTTCAATAAATGCTCATCATCGAGAGACTCTGGTTGCTGTTGCTCATCAGGTTGTTGAATTTGTGTTTGCTGCGGTTCAACATGGATTTCTTCTTTTTCTTCGACTACCACATTCTGCTGCTTTACGTTATCTTCATTTTGTGGTGTGTAATTGGTAGTTTCGTCGCCGTTATCGCTAATGATAAAACCATTATTGTTTTCAGGCGTGGTTGGTGTTTTTGGCGAGCGTTTTATTGTTTGAAACTGTTCATCGTCAGCCTCTTCCACCTCAGGCTGAATAATTTCAGGTTCTTCAACGGTAACGATCGGCTCGGGCTCGACAATTTGAGGCAGCTGCTCTGGTTCATTTTTATGAATTGTCTTTCTAATTGGCTTCGCCGGTGGTGCAACTTTAGCGGGCTGAACACTCTGAGCTGCCTGCTGTTGAAACATCATTTTAGCTGTATTAACTTTGTTGCCAATCAATTCTTGTGCCTCTTTTCGTCTCTCCATCCTCAACTCCTCAGCCCGAGGTTTTCCTGCCATTTCGTCTTTTTCAACATTCTTTATTGGACTAATTGTCTTCACTTCCGCTTTCGGCTCTGGAATTGTATTTTTCTTGCCATCCAACTCTTTGTTGAATTGTTCTCGCTTCAAATGCTCTCGCTGTTCTCTCTTTAAACGTTCTTCTTCGAGTTTCAAATTCTCGAGTCGCTTTGCTTCTAATTCGGCCGCTACGCGTGCCTTTTCAATCTCCTCTTCTTTCCTCCAAAATTCATCGCGCTTAACACAATCAATTTCTTTCTTGGGAACGACTTTCGAGTAATTTGTTCCAATAACGAATTTCTCATCGCTCGGCGCTGCACGAGACTCAAAGTTGTAAGCTGACGTGATTTTTAAGAGTTTTTTTAGAATGACATCTTCATCTAAATCATCGCTCGACGATGCAGTGATTGTCAGTTGATTTTTTAAAATTCTTGAAACATCTCGAATGTGACTTGAGCAAGTGCCTTTGTGAACTAAATCGAGAACTGCTTCACCCTGTCGATAGAAAGATATATATGGGTAATGAAATTGTTTAATTAAAACGCAGTGTACATTAATTGTGATGATTCATGAGCTTTTGAATTTACTTACTTGGAAATTAATAAGAAGAAATTTAGCGAGTTTTGTATTTGGATCTAAAACACGAACATATCCATACTGGATCTTGCCATCGTTGAACTCTTCTGCAATCGCCTCAATTCCACCACTTCCAATCGCTTCCTATGTCAATTAATTAAGTTTAATTTAGAGTTTATGCTATTTTTTTGAATGACTTACGACTTTCAAATCAAATGATTTTCCCTCATATCCAAATAACGCCCAATCATAAGAGTCTTGATGTTCTGTAACTTTATGCCACGCATCGAGAATTGATTTCTCGTTTTTCTTTAAATTTATAGACATTTTTCACACAGAAAATAAAAATAAAAATTCACTCCATAAAATTTCAATTTTCAACTTTTCTATGATGGAACACAATGGAAAATGAAACTTATTTTCCCCTGCTTGAATTTTTTTATTATTTTGACATTCCCCTCGCACTTTGTTTTGTTTACCGGAAGAAAAATAATAATTTCATTAAATTTAGAGCTGAAATAGACACGGAAAAGATTCAAAATGTTTTCGATTTGCAAGCAAACAGTTCCAGCAACGGGAATTGAGTTTGCGATCAAGTGCAAATTCTTTAATAGTCTCGAGGAAAATCTTTGCATTGCCGGAGCAAATGTGTTGAAAGTTTTTCGCATTATTCCTGAAGTTGAGCTGAATACTAAAGAGAAATATTATGGTAAGTTAATTTAGCAATTAATTTAAGTACATTTGAGTAACATCCAGTTTGAATTTTAGACAATCGACCGCCAAACATGAGAATGGAATGTTTAGCATCTTATGAGCTTTTTGGCAACATCCAATCGCTTCAGTCAGTGTCACTAAACAACTCACCACGTGATGCTCTCCTCATTAGCTTCAAAGAGGCAAAACTTTCAGTCGTTCAACACGATCCAGACACATTTGACCTTAAAACTCTCTCGCTTCACTACTTCGAGGAAGATGATGTTAAAATGGGCTGGACTGGACATCATCATATTCCCATTGTAAGAGTAGATCCTGACAATCGATGTGCAGTGATGTTGGTGTATGGAAAGAAATTGGTCGTGCTGCCCTTCCGTAAAGATAACACACTCGATGAGATCGAGATTCAAGATGTTAAGCCAATTAAGAAGACACCTATGCAATTCATTGCCAAGACACCAATTTTACCCTCCTATTTGATCACACTTAAAGATCTCGATGAGAAAATTGATAACGTGATTGATATCCAATTCTTGCAAGGGTACTACGAGCCTACATTGCTGATTCTTTATGAGCCCGTGAGGACTTTTCCAGGGTAAATTGAAAATTACCTTAATTATTCAAATAATAATTTATTAATAATTTACAGTCGAATCGCTGTTCGCAATGACACATGCTGTCTAGTGGCAATTTCCCTCAACATTCAACAACGTGTTCATCCAGTCATCTGGTCAGTTACAAATCTTCCATATGATGCACTGCAAGCGGTTCCCATTAACAAGCCAATCGGTGGATGTCTCATTTTCTGCATTAACTCTCTCATCTATCTCAATCAAAGTGTGCCAAGCTATGGAGTTAGTCTGAACAGCACAGCCGATCATTCAACAAATTTTCCACTAAGACCTCAGGATGGCGTCAAAATTAGTCTCGATTGCGCACAAATTGTGTTCATAAGCAACGATAAAATTGTCTTATCGCTCAAAGATGGTGAACTGTACGTGCTGTCATTAGTCGCTGACTCGATGAGGAGTGTTAGAGGATTTCATTTTAGTCGAGCTGCATCGAGTGTTTTAACCAGTTGTGTAAGTTGAATTTTAATTATAAAAATTATTCAAAACTAACTCTCTCGATATTTAGATGTGTTTAATACACGAGGAGTATCTCTTTCTTGGCTCTCGTTTGGGCAATTCGTTGTTGCTTCGATTCAAGGAAAAAGATGAGAACACGGTTATAACAATTGATGACAACGAAGGCACTCCGACTGTCGAGAAGGACGTTCAATTGTCGAAACGTATTCGATTAGAGGAGGAAGAGTTATTGGTGTATGGCGCGAAGACTGTACAAACCGCTGTGCATTTGTCAAGCTTTATATTCGAGGTCTGTGACAGTCTAACGAGTCTCTCGCCAATTGGCTTCATGGCTATCGGCGAACGAGCACGTACCGAGGAGCACTTGGATGATGAAAATGATGAAGATGAAAAGCGTGATATTTCAAAAATCGAGCTGGAGGTGGTGGCAAGTGTAGGTCATGGCAAGAATGGTGCGCTTTGTGTCTTGCATAATACATTGCGACCGAAAATTCTCACGAGTTTTGAGCTCAACGGGTGTCTCGATCTCTGGACTGTCATCACCGATAATTCACAGATGCGACGTGAAAATAAGCATGCATTTATGATTCTCACGCAAAAAACGACCACGATGGTGCTGAAAACGGGCGAAGAAATTACCGACATTCATAACACTGGTTTTGCATGCAATACTCCCACAATTTATGTTGGTAATCTCGGCGGAAATCGTTACATTGTTCAAATCACGACAAAATCAATTCGATTGATTCAAGGCACGCGCCTTTTGCAGAATATTCCGATTGATCTCGGCTCGCCTCTCACGAATGTCTCAATTGCCGATCCCTATATTTGCGTGCGTGCTGCCAATGGACAGGTTGTTACACTCGCGCTCCGAGACAACCGTGAAAATTCACAGCAAAGACTTTACATGAATCGTAATCGAATTAGTGGGACGGCAACGTGTATTTCAATTTTTAAAGATACTTCTGGAATTTTTACGACAAACTGCGATGATTATGCTGATTTAACAAAGACGACGGCGGGAGCGAGAGATTTAACTGGCTACATGAAAGTTGAGCCCGGAAAGGCAATTGAGGATGAAGAAGATCTTCTCTATGGCGAGAGCGGAAGTAAATTTAAAATGCAATCGATGGCAGATATGACATTGGCATCAAACGCTAAAAATTCCGATTGGTGGCGTCGATTTTTGCAGCCAATAAAAGCGTCATATTGGCTTCTAGTTACGAGAGAAAATGGCAACTTGGAAATTTATTCCGTACCCGATTTAAAATTAATGTTCATGGTCACGGATGTTGGAGTTGGCAACAAAATACTCGCTGATGCAATGGAATTTGTGCCACTTACAAACCCTGAAGGCACAGCTAATGAAGATGGTGAAGCGAGTGGACTCAAGTCATCCGATTTACTGCCAAAAGAAGTTTTAATGGTTGGATTGGGACATAATGGAAGTCGACCGCTGCTCTTGATTCGCATGAAAAATGACATTTATATCTATCGGGCATTCCGCTACATACAAGGCAATCTTAAAGTTCGCTTTCGTCGAATGAGACATTCAATCATCTACTCGTCAGTCGATTTGAACATCAAAGAAGAGCCCGAAAGTCACGATGAAAGTGAAGAGCAATCAATCAATCCAATCAATATACCGAAACTTCGATACTTTGCAAACATAAATGGCATGGAAGGTGTGTGCGTGTGCGGAAATCGACGCTCGTACTTTATTTATCTCACTGTTAAAGGTGAATTACGCACACATCAATTTAATGACGACACGATAACCGTCAATAGTGGAAGCATCAAGTGCTTTGCCGAGTTCAATAACGTAAATTGCCCAAATGGATTTCTCTATTTCAACATTAGCGATGAGAATCTGAAAATTTCCGCATTTCAAGAGGAATTTTCCGTCGACTTTGATTGCCCAATGAATAAAGTTACAATTCGATCGACGCCAACGCACATTGTCTATCATCCGGATGTGAAAGTTTATGGAGTCGTTTTAAATACGAAAGAGGTTACGAACAAGTATTTCCGATTTAATGGCGAAGACAAGGAAATGTGTGAGGACAATCGAGGCGAAAGATTTTTATATCCTCAACTTGAAAAGTTTAGTTTTGTTCTCTTTTCACCCTCAAATTGGCAAATTGTGCCTGAAATACAGCGAGACTTGGACGAGTGGGAGCACGTTAGCGCATTAAAGATGGTCATGTTGGCATACGAGGGCGCTCAATCTGGTTTTAAGGGCTACATTTGCATTGGAACTAATTTTAACTATAGCGAAGACATTACATCACGTGGTCGAATACTTCTTTTCGATCTAATTGAGGTCGTTCCTGAACCCGGGAAACCATGGACGAAATATAAGCTAAAAGAAGTCTACGCAAAAGAGCAAAAAGGACCGGTGACTGCAGTAACGAGCACAAAGGGCTTGCTAGTAACGTCGGTGGGTCAAAAGGTCTATTTGTGGCAACTTAAAGATCAAGATTTAACCGGAGTCGCTTTCATTGACACGAACATTTTCATTCATCAAATGGTCTCCATTAAATCTCTCATTCTCATTGCCGATGTCTATAAATCGGTTAGTGTGCTACGTTTTCAAGAAGAATTCCGGACACTCTCGATCGTCTCTCGAGACTATAATCCACTCATGGTCTATCAAATTGAATATCTCATTGACAATTCCAATGTGGCATTTGTAGCATCCGACTCGGAGGCAAACTTATCAATATTTATGTATCAACCGGAATCGAGAGAGTCGTCGGGCGGACAGAAGCTTCTGCGACGTGCTGATTATCATTTGGGACAGAAGGTTAATGCAATGTTTCGAGTTGCATGCAATTTTAAGCAGCAATTCGATAAGAAAATCACTGCATACGACAATAAGCATTTGACCTTTTTCTCGACACTCGACGGTGGCTTTGGCTTCGTTTTGCCACTTCCGGAGAAAACTTATCGACGTCTTTTCATGCTGCAAAATGTGCTTTTAACACATAGTGCACACTTGGCCGGGCTAAATCCAAAGTCATATCGGACCATCAAGCAGTCGAGGAAAATCATCACAAATCCCTCGCGTGGCATTCTCGATGGAGAGTTGATATGGCAATATTTGCATTTGAATCAAAACGAAAAGATTGAAATTGCTAAAAAGATTGGCACAAAAGTTGAGGAAATCTATCAAGATGTGTTTGAGGTTGATACGGTCTCGAGGATATTTTAAGAGACAATGTGACGAAAATGAATAAAAGATTTTCTTGTAAAAATTACGATTTTCATAGAATAATTTTATTAATCCACTATCTACTCATTTATTTCTTTTCTGAATATAGAAACATTTACAATTTTTTTTTATATAAAGATTTTTTCTTTCTGAATTTTCCATCAGATTTTCTTTTTTTAAAGTTTTATTAAAGTTAAGTCAATGAAAAAATCTATAAAAGCTCCTTTTCTTTATTAATATTATTATTATTATTACGTTCTTCATCATGATATATGAATATTATGAAGAAAAAAATGAGTATAGAGATGAAAAAGTTTACAATTTTTATTCTTTTAAAATCTATTTTTTTTTATAAGGAATGGAAATTTGAGTGCTTTTAAATATTCTTTTAGCTTTAGAGAAAAGATTTTCTTAGAAGAGAAAAAAGAGAGAATTTTATTTCAAAAAAGTACTCAAAGTTATTGAGAAAGGGAAAGAGAGATATAAAAAATTATGAAAGCTCACATTTGCGAAATTACGTTTGGATATGAGAAATTTTTTATTGCAATCAACAAGTGACTTCGATAAATTATTAACAACGTCGTTTGCATGTGAATTTTATTTAATCTAGCATAAAGTATTAAAAAAGTTCTAGTTGAAAATTCGATTTGCCAATTCGAGTGTGAAGCTTTTCTTGAGATCAATTTCGAAAAAAGTTTTTTAAAAATTAAAATGTTGCTAGAAAATTAATTTTGATCTTAAAAAAGCCTAAAATTTTTCAGAGATAGTAAAAGCTTCAAAGTTTAGTTTTCTTATATAATTTTCACCGATAAATAACATTTTTAAATATTTTTCATCTTCTCTAATAACTATTACCTGTTTGTCACTATTATTTGATTTTTCTCATTTAAATCCATTTTTTTTCGGGTAAAACACTACACAAAATTTTTCTCCATGGATTTTTTTGTCACATTGAATTTACTTCCATTTTATTTGTCACATATAGAAAAGAAAAGTTATGCTGAACAATTTCAAATATAGTTTCGAAAAATATTTTTTTTTCGTGTCTCTCCGCTGAACGATGAAAAAGTTTTTGTCACATTTTATTTTATTTTTTTCTGTGTGAGCTTTTATTATTTTCTCTTGGTGGTTTTTTATCAGATGAGGATTGGAAGACGCTATAATAAAATTTGCCTTGCTTCATTATAACTTAGGAAATAGAATTTTTAAGAGACTTGAATAAGAAATGAAGAGATTTTCACCAAGAGATGGAAACTCAAAAATATTTAGGTCTTTCAAAAAGAGCTTTTAGTATAGAGCTTTTCAGAGCTTTTTTAAATTGAATTGAATAATTTTATTAGAGTTTTAAAAAGAACTTTAAGAGATTTAAAAAAATGTTTAGTGTGAAAAAAGTTTTTAGAAATTTAAAAAAATATTTTTTGAGTTTCAACCTCTTGGATTTTATTTTTTATGTTCTAACTATCGCTAATCCTCTTCTTCTTATTATTTCTCATCAAAATGATCAAAGCTACATGATTTCTTCATCTAAAAAATGATTGTTTCTTTCTTTTCAGAATTTTTTTTATCTTATTCAACATTTTTTATGCTCACAGAACCTTTCATTATATTACATTAGTTTAGTTTTCTTATTTAGTTGATGAAATGATTTTATTCTTTCATGTCTAAAAGCTATTCGTTTTACATCATCATCATGTATGCAATTTTTAAGTACTTCATTTTGTCTATTGGCCTCTTCTACAAATTTCTATCGCTCTCATTTTGAGAAAATAATTATTTATCTTCGGTAGCTACACTGCTCTAAAAAATCTACCTACAAAAATAGATTCTAGTTCTTCTTTTTTTGTCATGTCTTCAATATTTAACTTTTATACAAAAGAACTTTTTTGATTTATTAAAAATGGAAAAACTTACTTACAATGAGGACAAAAAACTTTTACAGGTACAAAAAATTAAAAATTCGATCCGCTACAATTTAAATTCTTACAACTCCTAATTAATATGTATTTTAATATTCTCTAAAGTTCGTAATCAAATTTAACTGTAAGAACACGATGATTATGACCGATATATTACGCAAAAAGGAATTTCACTTTGAAAAATGATTGAAAATTCACTAACCTCACAGTGATGTATTGAGAGCTTTTTTTTATTATTTATATTTTATTCTTTTAAGGATTCTCTTGTGATGTCACAAAAATCCCACTCACTTTATAAGATTAAATTTTTTTTATTTTGCCACATTATATTTCATATTTCACACTTTCCATTGAGATGATCGACATTATAGAAATTGATAAAGATGTGTAAAGCACCACTTGAGCTTTTTTTTCGAGCTGTTGCTTGTGTAACATGTGATTGATGGAAGTTGAGTTTCTGAGCTGTTGTTTGCTTTTTATTTAATGACATTTAGCAATGTCATTCTATGGCTTCTAGAAAAGCAGGAAAGAAACTCTTGTTCTGCGAGCGTCACCTTTTCCGCGACCCCGCAAACCGTACTGTCACATGCTCGCTTCGCTCGTTGCTGATCCCCGAGTATCGGATCCCTGCATGCCACTATTACCTTCGTCGTCACGTGAATTTCCCATATTTGATCGGCCAGT
This sequence comes from Tanytarsus gracilentus, assembly GCA_038502055.1. Taxonomy (NCBI): domain Eukaryota; kingdom Metazoa; phylum Arthropoda; class Insecta; order Diptera; family Chironomidae; genus Tanytarsus; species Tanytarsus gracilentus. Next base: position 1,423,778 of record JAXRKN010000043.1, on the reverse strand, counting down.
TAAGCCACTGAAGTCCAATTTATACTGGAGAGAGAGAGAAAGTGCATTAGGAAGCGAATAATTCAATTCAATTTTTTCATAGCATTTTCATGTTAGTATCCAAAAAAAACTTTGTCTGTAAGTTCTAACAAAAAAGTCTTTTAAAAGCAACTAGTATGTGATAGTTTAAAGAGAGAGAGGGAAAAATTATACAGTTGATAACGCCAGCAGTGTGAGAGGAGTTTTTGGCAATGAAGATGCCATTCCAGCATTGAATTATTGCCTTGGCAATGAGAAATGAAAAAAATGATAGCGAGAAGCGGAAAAAAGGAAAAATTTCATTGCATGGTTGAGAAGAGGAATTGTGAGTGAATTACGTACTTAAAAATTTTAGCGCTAAATAAAATGAATGTTGAGCTTTTAACTCAGAAAGTACGCGAAAGAATTTTTAATTTAGGAACTGTTCAAAAATTGATAAACATTTTTTTTAAACTTAGTAAAATTAAAATTCCAGAAAAATATTTTAAATTCACGTAATTCCATCACAATCCCTCTCTAACGTATATCTAAAGTATAAAAAGCTCGTTCATTCGCATGCTTTCGACTGCATTTAGTACTCATTGCAAAATTCACTTAACGCTAGTCGCAAAAAAGTTATCGCCGGATTTACAGGACTTGAATTACTTACAACGTCAAACAAATCAGAGAGAGAGAGAGTTAGTTAGAGCGTAAATTATAGCCCAATTTACCTTTCCAACCTTTTTTTACTTTCTTCATTGCGCGCTTTAATTTTTATTCATCACGAAATGAGAATTTTATGAATGAAAATGGGCTCTTGTGAGAATTTTTCATATGGTGCATTAACGATCAATTAAATTGCGCGTAATTTGTAGTTTTCGACTCTCCCTCATCGGACATAAATGATGAAATTTATTACGTCGCATTGGATAATTAATGAGAAAGCACGCGAGAGTCTATAAAAATTTTATATCATTTTCATTCATGTGTGCTTTCGGATTGGCATGTAAATGGATAAAAAAGCTCAGCAACTCGGTGGCACTTAAGTGGCATCACACACACACACCAAAATTAAATCGAGTGTTTGTGTTGAGGATAGAAAAAATTATAAAATAACTTGATGCGTGTCTACTTAGAATGAATGGCAACTTGTTGTGGCAAACATAATCTATGCTATAAAAAAAAGATGAAGAGAGAAAAAAATTATCAAGTGTGCGAGAAAAAACTACACAAAAAATATTTTCGGAAGGAAGAGAACAATTTTATGGATGGTGGTAACAAATTCATTTCACAAATGACATTCGGTAGATAGTAAAGTTATTGATGGCTTGATGGGGTTGTAAACGGAACCGACAATTTTTTTAAACTAAATATAGAGTTGTGGAATGACGATAATAAATCCTGATTATTTCGCCGCTGTGAGCGACAAGAATTTATAGAATAATAAAAATATTTTAGATAAAATTTACTAAAATATTTATGTCAACTAAAAGCACTGAGGGTGTAATAAATCTGTTAAGCGACAGATTCAAATTATTGTGTTACAAATTTATTTTTAATGCTATGAAATTTTTGAAATTTAATTTTTTTAAATTCCTGCAAATTTTGAAATTTATAATTTGCACCAGTCAAAAATAAAAAAATTTTGATATCGAATGTGAGCTTTAAATTTTTAAATGAGTTTTTCATTAGTTTCAATTTCATGCTTGAAAATTTCTTCCACAAAAATGCCATTATTGAAATATAAAACATTTATTATGATCTCAAAAGAATTTTCTCAAGCAAACTATAAAAATCCAAAAAAAAATCTTTTTATCGAAGTGTATAAAAAATTTGTGCCCTCAAAAACCATAAAAATAATTGAATAGCCTGAATGATAATTTCATTTATCATCTCAATTCTTTTATCAGACGGGATATTACACACTAAGGAGTCTTTTTTATGGACGAATAGGATATAAAAACAATAAAAAGAGCAAAACGAGAAAACAATGCGGAATATTGGGGAATAATTTTTTTGAGGGTCGGAGAAGGATTTGAGTGAAAAGCGAAAAATTCCTGAAAAAAGGATTAGTTATCAAAATCTACAGATTGACACACAAAATTTGCCTCTCGCACAAAATTCACTCAAGAGCTTATCGAAAAAAAACTAATCCAATTGCCATATCTCTCGCTTTAACTCACTTCCTTCTCACAAATATTTTGCGGAAAACGACGGAAATTAATGCGCGTGCAAAACTTAATCAAGAGTCACGTATTTGTGTGTTTGTGAATGTTGTGACAAAGTGAGTGGGTGAGTGTGGACGGTGGGGGGGACATAGGATCATAGTCAGAGTTGTTTGTGAGAAAGAGAAAGACAGGTTAGAGTAGATTAACTGAATCCATATCCCATCTACCATCACTGAGTGTAAATACGACAGTTTTCTTTTTCTGTATCTGAAGGAAGGAGAGAAAGAAATAAAATAAATTAAGAGAAAATCTACTGTGAAATTTTTTCTGTACTGTTTTTATTTGCCGTATAAAGTTTGTGAATAAAAGAAATTATTTGAAGAAACGCAAATTTTGAAATTAAATATTCGAGAGTTGAACGTCACCAACCTTATTAGCGCAGTCGAAGCAAGTGGAAACGACCTTTGATATGATGTTCATTAGATTTTTCGTCTCTTGAATGACGTGATCGACTTTCACGAATGTCGCTGACTTTCCCACCGTGGGTTCTTTAACATTAAATTGGAGTGTCTGCACGTATGTTGGAACTTTGTCTAGGTGATCGAGAAGCTCTTTTTTAGGCTGTCCCGCGGGAACCTAAATTTATTAATTGCAAAATTTTAAATAAATTTTTGACATTTTAAGGATCAGAAATTTGTTTATTAATCTAAATAATATTATATACATCAAGTATATAAGTTTATATGAAGTAAGTATATAAGAGTAAATAAGCTTATATACGTGAAGTAAAGTTTCTAATTTTAAATTTCTAGCTTCTCGCCCCTTTTTTTTAAACATTTCAAACTTTAAAAACATTTCAACAAATGCATTAAACAAAAACATGACACTCACTTGATAGCTAAATTGCCTCACGACCTTATAGAGTCGATTCGCCTCCTCAGCAAAGTACTCAGCCTGTGTGAACAAGTCCTGAGTTGTTCGCAAACTTCCCTCCCCCTTCGTAAACTGATACATCGAGAACGCCATTGCCGACATATTCTTTGCCCTCTTAACAATGTCGTTGTTCTCATCCGTTGTACTATTCCATTTATCAGTCTCTGCATCCATTTCGTTTGTAACCTGAGCGATAGAAAATTCGTCGTAAAAAGCTATTTTTTATTATTATTTACTTATCGACTTACCATCTTCATTTCTAAGCCGCTCTTCGCTATCTTTTCTTGCTCCTCCGTGTCCAGTCTTGTGGGTTTTAATGGCTTCGATGTTGTTCCGTGTTTCTGTATGAGTGAAAACATAATTCAACAGTTGGCATATAAAAAATTAATGTGAGCGGCAACTTTTAATCACTCTAGGTATGGACATTCAATGTTTTACTTACACCAGGCCTTGGTAGGCTCAAATAGCCTTGTTTTTCGGGTTTTAGGGTTGTCTGAGCCAAGTCTAAAATGTCCTTCGATATGGTCGAAACATCTGTCGTGAGCCACTGATACATGTCAATGAAAACTTCAAGATTTTCCTTCATCGCCTTCGAAGGAGGATACGAGCAGAGTGCTTTCGACGCTGTAATGACTTGTGGTCCATAAATTCGAACATTAATCTCGGAAAATTTAGCTTGCACTTGCAGCGTTTCTGTCATCGCGATATGTCTCAAGATTTTACTAATCTCCAACATGTGATCGATATGTTCGTGAAAGCGGTCGGCATTATTTTGAAGTCGATCGATTTCGTGATTTAAGGCAGTGTTCCTGAGCAATGTCGCCAAATCGATTCCGGACTTGGTGAGGTGCGGTAAATCAGACGCTTGATCCTGTGCCGTTAATACGAGTTGATTTATTAGATCTTGAGCGGCGCCAATGACGCTATCGACACACGAGTCAATATCGAATGATGAATTTGGATGCTGCTCCATGTTCACTGCCGTCCTCAGTAACTGATTCAGTTCAAGCTTCGCACGGTCACAGAGCAGTAAAATATTCTCACGGTGTTCGTGTGTCGTGTATGCTGAATCGGTAAAATCTTGCGTACGCTCGCAGACTTTATCGAGGGCCGCAATTAATTTCTCTCGGGTGTCGGGATGGAAAATTGATATGGCAGCCTGTGTGTGGACAATAAAATTTATATACAAAAAATTTTTACTCGTTAAGGCACGTGACTGAATTTTGAATTAATTAAATTTAATATATTTTATTATTAAAGTTTATAGAAATTTTATATACATGAAATCGAGTATGTCTGGTTGTGAAGGCAGATTTTTTCACAAGAGTATTTACCTCTCCACGACAGTTATATTTCGCTATAGAAACATCACGATGATTTTGCTGATGATCATTAATTTCTCTTCCCGAAAGCTCTCTTCCCATGCTCGCCGTACTTCGATCTCTCTCGCTATTACTGCGCATGAGTTCTCGCTCTCGGTCTCTCCTCTCTGCACCTACTACATCCTTATCAATGGCATTGACATTTACTATATACAAAAGAATTTTTTTTGTTTGTTTGTAGAATGAGGAAAAAAGAAAAGAGAAAAGCACGCGATAATGAGGTGAAGTCTCAATTTTGCCACTTCATTATGTGAAGATGTCGAGCTTACCAGTGCCCTGTGCAGCTCCACTACTACCACCACCATTGCCGCCACCACCTCCACCTCCCGCCGCTCCAGATGATCCTGAATTAGAGACCCCCATCGAGGATGATGGAATTCTATCGAAACGAGGTCGCGCCATTTCAACAAGTCTTGAGAAATGCTTTAAACATGTGAATGCAGTATTTCTTTCAGCATCCCACTCGATAGTCTGCTGCTTTGATGGAAATGAAAGCGAGAGAGAAAAAAACTGCTCAAGGTCATATGAAATGAGAGTCAAAGAGCACTCACTTGTCTCGATAGGCTGCGGTCATTAGTGGATTCCAGTACACCATCCTTAACCACATAGTGTATCAAGTCCATCGCTCTACGCATTTGGCAGAAAACAGTATCACGATTCTCTTTTGAATATGTACATTCGGGATGCCTCAGACTTGTCTATTGAATGAAAATTTAATTAATTGCATACCTCAAAAAAAATTGCTGAGTCTTACTTTTGATGAGGTAAGCAACATCATTGTCGACCGCTCTAATACTAATCTCGCAGCTGACATTTGAGCTCGTCTTCTCTCCTCCTTCAAATCACTCTGTCTATCCCCTGTAATTAGTCAATTTGAGTATATTGTGGAAGTTTTCATTTCTGTCATTTTTATTTTCTTTCCTTCTTCTTCTTATTTTTTTAGACTAGCACGATAAAGCTTCGACAAACAATCACGTTCATCTCTTTTCTTTTTTTGCGTGAAAGCAAATTATTTTCTTTCCCTACAAATTTTTCTTTCATCTCTCTCGTTGAGGCACTTTCTATGTGCATGGCAAACAGCGAGAAAGAGATGAAAGGGAGAGAAAAACAATTTACTCGAAATGAGATTATTAATTTTCCCATAAATTTTCGGGAGGGCTTTGTGCACTGATTGAGTGAGCAAGGTAAAGTGGTTTATTAATTAATTAAAGATTAAATAATTGGTAAGTAATTAAAGCGTTTTAAATTAAATCACAAGATGGCGCCACTAAATAAAAATTAAGAGCTTTCGACTTAATATTAAGTCCTTCAAATATTTTTCTTCGAACGACTTTCAGTAGTTTTTTATTTTCATCTTACTAAAGATGTTTTTCTCTCAATTCTCTATGGAACATAATCCTTCTTATATGAAATGACATAATATCCATTTACAAAGGTATACAAGGGATGAAAAAAGGGAATATTTATGATGCAGAGATTTTTTGAGCCATGTGAATTGAGAAGTTCGAGTGAAAGGGATCATAAATGTGAAATCAAACCTTTTCATGATATTATTTATTATTTACTACCAGAGAAAGTCATTCGATATAAATTTACTTCCATGAAAAGGAATTTTTTTCTTTTCTTTTGTTGTAGAGAACTTAAGCAATAGTCATTGATGAAATTGTTCTTATTGCCTTTTCTCGTTCGCTTTTGATTCCGCATATTCCAACGTTAACAATTCATGGAGTACACAACAATGGAGAAAAACTATTATCTCTCTTTCTCATAACTCCTGCAGACTTTCATCCATTCATTATTTATGTTCCGTTTTGTCTATGCTCATAGACATAGCAGAAAAGTTGGTGTGAGTTGAGAGAAAGAGACTTTTACATGGTTTGTGTGTGAAAATTTATAGCTTTTTCTAAGTATTTTGCTTGCACTCTTTTCCGCTTTTCCTTATGCATGAACAATTTTAAACTGTTTCACTTTGCCACTGTTTTGTGAGCCATAAAACATTTAATTAGGAGAATTATAAAGAGAGTAATGCATAGGCTTGACTTGAGGTTAAAATTAAAATATTTATGTGAGTCAAGGGGTGAGATTTTTTTATAAATTTAAAAACTTTGAGTTTATAAAATATTTTATCGCTTACTTAGATGAAAGTATATAAATGCACAAACTTATATAATTTTTTAACCTTTCATAAATTATTAAAAAATAATTTATGTTTGATAAAATTTAACAAAAATTATATAAAATTTGATTTCGAGCTTTTTCCTCCTAGATTTTTTTTGCAATAATATTTTTCCATTGTTCTGATTTTTTCTCTTAAAAAATCTTATTAAATTCATCAAAAATTTACTGCATGTAATTTTGTATAACATGTGATAAAAGCTCGAGGCTGGTTAAGAGGAAATTTGAAAACATTTTTTACGAAGAGAGAAAAAGATTTTCCGACGCGTTGAAGGAAAATGAGAACATTAATTAAATTTTTCTTCCTCTTTTACTTAAAAGATCAGTTTCGTTAAAAAAGCTTTTAAGGGGTGAAGAAAATTTCGTTTTACCTCTCGCTTCTGCGATTACCAAGCAACTCGTTGAATGAGAAAATGAGGCAGAGCTCGAAATCAAATTCCATTCTGTCTCAGTGGAAAGCAAAATTATGTGAAAACAAAAAAGATTTAAAAATTTCGTTTAATGTCAAAATGATAATTCATTTTGTGCACGCAAGCACCCGCCAAGCCATTGAAACATCATGTTGATGGTGAGGTTAATATTATATGCATACATAAATAGTTGGAAGGCACTTCAATGTAATGACTCTGATGACGATGGTGAAATAAAAGTGATGACAAAGTTATTGGCATAAACAGAGAATTTTTTATGTGTCGCAGAGTCGTCGCCTTTTGTCAAGAAGCTCGAGTGATGAAAACAAGAAGAAAGAAAAATTGTAAACTTCAGCAATTCTCGACGCCGTCACTTCAGCATCTTACATTGTAGGCAAATAAAAACCATTTTTTGCTCATGAGACATTGCCGCCTCCCGAATGAGGATTTAAAAGCTCATAAGAGTCTTTTTTCTATGATTTTATTTAAATGAAATGCTAATGCGACTCAGACTTCGCTTTTTATGGTGGTGAAGATGTTGATGATGATAATGATGGGAGCTTTATCGTTGAATATCTCACAAAAGTATGCGAGTTTAATATTTCACCGTGCTTAACTTTTCAACAGCATCGAGGTAGTTTTTCAGGTGTTCGAGGAAGATAAAATGATTTTTGATGGTAAAATTTATATTAATAGGTTTAACTTTTAAAATAATTTGAATTTCCATCCCTTGACAATTATTCACCTCACGAAGTTCAAAAGCAGAAGGAAAGAAAATTTCACAAATTTGCAAAATAACGAGAACACGAGTCACACGAGCGTTTTGGAGGAGAAAATTTTAAATTTACCTGTTATATGTGCTAATTCAACCATTTCAGCACCGAATACGGAAAATGCCTTTACAAATTCAGTGAAGGTTGCCACCGACTCTAATCTACCTAACGTTCTTGATATCTGCGTGTGTACATATAGAAAAATTATTTGCGAAACGAGCGAGAAATAAATCAAGGATATTTTTGTGTTCTGTGGAATTAAGATTTGCGTGTTAACAATGCTCACCCTATCTTTAGCTAATAGCAGTTGCTTAACTACGACAATGTCGGCGAGAAGCAGCACCCTCGTTACTGAACCTAGGAGAGCTCTCGCTGCTCTCACCATTGGTCCTCGGTCGTCGAGTTGAGCATATCCGGTAGGGTCACTAGCTGCAACATCACATAATCGCTCTATCGATGAGCCTGAAGATAAAATAAATTGAAAAATATAAAATTGAATAAATCACGATGAAATTTAAAAATATCATATAGCAAATGCAATTTTCTCTCCGCGCCATATCAACCGAGCGATAATAAAACCATTTTTTTATGGTAACCTCAACGACCGTAAAGCAAGTTGATTCCTTTTTTCGCTCCTGTATTTAATTTCGCAGCTCTCAAATGCAAATTCCAGGGTAATAGATTTCAGTGGTTAAATATGAGACGAGAATGGGAGCAAAGAGCTCGTTTGCATAATTTTATTTGCACTAAGTCATGAGCTTTTTTTCTGGTGCCGTCATAAAAGCTTTCTAAGTATGTGGAGATAAAAAAATTGGGTAGATCAAGTGCAAAATTAAGAAGTAAAATTGAATAATTTGAAAATGATTCAGAAAATTTTTTGAACCTCATTTCATATTCCTGGATCGATATAAATACGGGAGTTTTTTTTATTCAATCAAGCACACATGTGGGTTTTAACTCACTGTCAGTGACAACTTATATATAGGTCACAAAAATACGTTGTCGCTTGCCATTGTACACAAATGAAAAATGATCAAACTCGATAAAATAAAGAGTGAGCAACAAATATTTAATTAAGAGCTTTGCGGGGAGTTTAGTCAAGTTGATGTGTCGCACGAATAGTAATTAAATTCTTCCTTCAAAGAATGAAATTGAAATTATGATTAATTTGAAATAAAACGAAAAATTTACTCCGTAATTTAATGATTAAATCTTTTTTTCAAACATATAAAAATTTTAAGAACCTTCGCTTGAATTTTTTCTAAAGAAAAAAAAATAATTCCTCATAATTAGCTCAATCAAGTGAAGAGAAACTTTTTCATTTGCACTCACATGCCACACACAGCAATTATAATCAACGCCATGTGAATGTGCGAGGAAAAAATCGACCTTCCACATCCGTCCGTTCTTTTTTTTATTTCAGGACGCGCATATAAGCATACGGAATGAGAAATTCCAAATCATTTTTCTTTCCTAGCATAAAAAAAATCTAATTAAATTCGGTTTTTATTATTTTGTCCTAGGGTCAGGAAAAATTGAATAGGTAAATAATGACGACGACAGCACTCATTTCCTAAGGACATTTTTTCTTTTATTCATTTTCACTTTTTTGGTTGTCGGCGATTCAAGGCGTGGATGGAGTAAGAAAATAATCAGTGACATGGAAATAAATAGAGACAATTTTTGATTTACGACTTTGAATTTTAAAAATCTTCTATAATTATTTAATGAGCTCTTACTAACAAAATGTCTGTTTTTAAATTTTAAAACTCAAAAAAATTAATCATTTTAAACGGTTATTAAATTTTTTATCAGCCATTTCCTGTTTGAACTCTTTCACCCTCCAATTTTCATGAAATATTCATCAATTTTTCATAATTCTCGTAATAGCCGCATTTTCTATTTTATGATGCTTTTCCATAATTACTTTTTTCCCCTCTCTTCGCTATTCCGTAATGATTTAAGTCGATTCTACATGAAAGCATTTATTAAAGTTCAATGGTGCAAATTTTCTCACACCATCTCATGTCATGCTTCACCGGTTTCTCTCTCACACTGCACAGAAATAAATTTCAAAATTAGCAATTGAGTTTTTTAATTAAAACAAAAATGTTTTCGCAGGGAAATCGCATGGAAGAAGAGCTTAGTGTTAATTTCAATTTTCACGGCCATTTCACACAGCGAGAGTAAATTTAAAATTTCTCATTTTGAGACATTGTATCGCTGTCATTCACATTTAATGAAGAGCGAGTTGTTGATTTGAAGTTGAACAAGTGAAGTGGAAAAAAATCATCATGCGGTGCTGTGTAGTGAAAAATGTATTTACTTCATGTGGTGAATAATGAGATCACAGTTGGTCGGTTAAGGGAGGAAGGACAACAATTTATCTCTTTCTCTATGTGTTTGTGTTTGACTGCAAGTAAGTCACATTTAATGGGCCAACAGCAAATCGACTGCCGTACGATAACATCCTCTATTATGTATTTAACGCACTGCTGTGTATGCGCTCACGTTGTAATGATGATGCTAAAAATAGCAAAAAAGCTATTATATGATATGGCAGCGGGGCAATATCCTTTTTCCTTTCATTCAGCGAATGTTTATATTTAGCAGTTGTAAATAGACAGATGCGTACGAAAGTTTTGTGATCACAAAGAATAAATTTTTTAAAATCTAAATAAATTTGAATATTTTTAATGTCTTTTCAATTTTTAAATTAAATGATTACAAAATTTCTGCACGTTCCTCACTTCAGAAAATATGACGAGAGGATTTTCTTAAAAAACTCATTTATTTTACGACCTTGGATGCTTTTGCTGTTGCTTCCCTTTTTTTATAGCTCTTGGCTGTCATCAAAATCGTCTCTTTGACATTTACTCAATGTTAATAAAAGAATTTCCCTCACCACTCGATGAAAAATTGCGCCCTCCCTTTTAATAAATGCTTACTCATGTTGCTTCTTATGCCGATCGAAAATAAAGTTTGTGTAAATTGGCTTTGTAAATTGATCAGTGTATTTTTCATATTATAAGCCCGTGCCGAAAAAGTTTAGATTGTTTCTCTTTCGAATAAGGGTGCATTTTAGTGAGAGAACAATAACAATAATAATTTTAGGCTCAAATTTATTGGAGGGTTGAGGAGGGAATTTTCCGCAACCGAGGTAATGTAATCCAAATTGAAGGTTAGAAATTATAATGGGTGAAAAAAATTGTGAAAGGAGAGAAAAGGGAAAGCTTTTAAAAGCTGTAAGGGGTTAATTTTTAATGGGAGTGTAAAAAGCGTTTACAAGTTTTTGTGAAATTTTTTTGATCTTCGAAGAAATATTTAATTTTAGAAAAGTTTCAAGAAAGCTCAAAATGTTCATTAAAAATTGAGCTTTTTTGAAAGCTCTCAAAAAAATTTACCGCTCTAACTTTTTGAAATTAAATTTCTCACAATTTATTAAAAATTTTAGCAACTCGCAATAATTTTTATCACCATCAAAACCGTAAAACCCTCAAAAAGCTAATAAAAACCCAAACAACTCAGTCTAACTCATATTTTTTGCATGCTCACATAAAAAATAAATGAAATGAGGTAAAATTTATTTTTTTCATTTAACTGCAAAACGCTTTGACTGTCTGTCAATATCATTCTTAAAGGCTTTCATATTAATAAAAGGGACTTTTATGAAACAGGAGTTGATTCACGAGATGTGACAGCATTAAAATATTAATTGATAGAAATGAAGCAAAATTACTTTATGATCACGCTCTAATAACTGGATTTAATAATAAGTTTATGACAAATCCATCGTATCCATTGAGCTTCCATAACTAATTGCTAAGTCATTAAACGACCACACTTTATCGTAATATCGTGCACGTTCCGCAACGTTTAATTGGATTTAAATTAAATAAATAACAATTTTGTTGTTGTATCATTATGTGTTGAATGCATGTCGTATGGAAGGGCGTGTGGACCTTTTTTTCGTTGCCTGCCAGTCTGTCGTTACATCGTTACTTAATGCACAAAAATAAAATCCGCACAATCAAAGCTAACGATGCCAAAACACAAAAACACACACGTGGCACCAAGGTAGGTTAGTGCAAGGGATGGAAATTTTTGAAAAACAATGTTGAATTTTATTTTTTTTATGTAAATTTAAAAAAATTGAAATTGGTCAGTCTTTTAAATTTTCCATCCATTGCCTCTCTTTTCGGTGATGTTTTCAATAAAAATCAAGTCAGTTTACCGTTGGCGGTTTTCTGGCATTGTTATGGCAAAGAGAGAGAGAGAAAAACCAATTAAAAGCTCACCTGCAGCCCTCGCCTCCTTGCAAGCATCATACATGTCTTGTTTTATATCGTGATTGTCATCTGCTATTGCCTCGCCTACGGTTACAAATCGCTCGACAGCCAGATTCACTCCCTGTCCGACTCGCCCTATAGCGCGCATTGTTCGCTCTGACGTCGCTGACGTTATGTGTGGCCGTTCCGACCGATGCTGAACAAGTGTTGATATCTGTAACGAGGAGCGAGAAATGAAATGAAAAAAAAATCACTTTTCAAGTTACTAATTGAGATTTCAATCCTGTCAACAAAACTGTTCTTCTTCACACGCGCACTTGCATTCGAAGAAAAGGAAAATGAGCAGAAAATCAATCGTCAGACGTGATGATGTATCAACTTTTTTTCACACTCAACATCGTGTCTCAAAAACTGAGAAATAAATCATGAAAAACTTTTTTTTTATATTTATTTTTCACATTCAATCGCTCTCTCATTCACTCTGTCTCCATCTTCGTCAACACTTCGTTAGAGAAAAATGATAAATTTATATTCGATAAAGAGAGTCGGGGGAAAAAATGAAAATACATTGATTCGGATGTGTCCATCATAATGGAAATTTATTTATTTTGAAATTGACACATTTCGGAATTAGTTAGCAGATTTTTGTCGGAGATAAAAAATAAATTAAATTCGTGGCCTACGTGAGTTTGATGGATTTGGATTATGAGAGAAAAAAATTATGCAGGGGTGGGATACTCAAAAAGTGAATACGGATTGCAACATCATAATAATATTCCGAGATTTTAATATCATAAAAAAAATTATGTGTATTGCAAAATTCTTGGCAAAATTTTATAAGAAATTTTTTAAAATTTAGGAATCGAACCTTTAATAAAGCGTTTTTAACTTTAACTGTTTTTATAATTTTAAATCTAATCAAACTAAAACCATTCACAAAAATTTCTCTATTTCAAACCCGAATAACTCTAATTAAACCCGATCCATGATTTTTATCCCTTTATCTTCATCTTTTGCAAACATTCACCTAATTTATTTGAGTTTCTCTCATCTCAGCAAAAAAAGAGAGAAAATGATTTGATGAAATCAAAGACTATCACTCAGGCAACCGATACCCTAAAAAATCGATATGTAATTCTCATCTCTTGCATGGGAGGAGAAATTGTTCAGCAGCGGAGATTATGTCATCGTTAAAAATTATAAATTCTCTCGAGCGGTGTAAAGGAGCCAATTTTTTATGACCGAAGGCTAAAAATTGGGTTGCTCTATAAATTATGTAACATCAGCATAATTACACAATTCGAGGGTCATCAAAGTTTTTCTTTTGTTCAATTTATTGCTAGCATAATAAAAATCTCAGACCCTTTAATTGATGTTCATATTAAATTTTCATGAGTTACAATCCAAAACCTTTTTTTTTTGTGAATTTAAGAAATTTCAATTTCGTGCCAAATGTGTCCCATTTTCGAGGGCGCATCCCAAGCCGAGATAAAAAATCAGAATTCATTTTAATGTATACAAAGCTTTAATGAAACATTTTTGTGAGATCTTAAATTTGGTGATAATCTCCATGTTCTTGTATTGCGCCGATGGCAAGTTGAAAATTGCTGAGAGAGAAAACCTGAAACCCTCTTCAACTACAAAAACGTCTAATTGTAAAGCTTTTCTTCTTCTTCCCCTCCTCACACTGTCATCATCATGGTTACAGATGAAAAAGAATAAATAAGAAAATTCAACTCACGCACATGGGGAGAACTTGAATATCAAGTCTGTGTGTGTGTGTGTGTGTGTGTGTGAGAGATGATTTATTTGATTGGGTGCAAAAATTATAACGACTTTTTCTCTCTCGAGCGATTCAACATGTTCTTTTTTGTGCCTTGTGTGCTTTTGCCTTGCGGTAGGTGAAGGAGAGAAAAAAATCAATGCCAACAAAATGTATCTCGAGATATTATGAAAGAAGAAAAACTCCCTTTGTCAAAAAAATAGTACGCATAGTCATGGAGAATGTCTATGATCGGGAGATAAGGCAGGAAGCAATCACTTTTATCGATGGATTTACTTTCGAACATTTGAAGAGGGTTTTAAAGCTGACTGGATGCGAAAAAGGAAATTTTTGATAAGGTCTTAGGAAATTTAAAAAAAATACAATTTTTATTAAAAATTCAATTGTGCTCAACCTCTCCATCATTGTTCAAACTCGATACATAAAATCCACTCTTTCATATCACTAATTTATTGTCATCGTGATACAGCTGAAAAATAATAAACGCCACACATCAATTTTCAATTGATTGAATTTCTATATCATGTGTTTTAATGTCAATATTTGTTGCTGTGTATGTGTGTCAATGGAAGCGATAGATCATGTTATGCGGTGGCAGTGTATCATTAGCTAATCTCGATAGTAAAATAAAATTTTTACAGTGAATAATTAAAGGATTAAAAATTAATCTGCACTGCCTTTCATAAAGACCGCTTCGAACGAAATTTTGGGGCTTTTAACTGGTAATAAAGTATGAAGTGTGATTTAAAGTCGTATATTCTTCGTATCCGTTAGCATAAATGTTGAATATCGTTTTCAATTGCACGATATGCGACGATTTCACTCTGCATGCTTTGTCACTTTCAAAGTATATGCGAGTGATTTGAATGGACTTCCGTGAACAGGATAGACTCAACTATCAGTTTTTGCAAATTCTGTCATGATTTCATGAAAAAAGATTACAAAGTTTATGATTTTTTTAATAATGCATTTTACAAATTAATCCCAAGAATCACAAAGAGAACAAAATGGAAAGTGGAACTTCAGGTTTCATTTTATTTTTGCCTCTGGAAAATTTTTTTGTAAATCAAGGAATTGAACCTTAAATTTTAATACATTTGAAAATGTATTATTTTTCTGTTATGGCTACGCCATATATTGTTTTCGATCTGGAGAGAAAACTCTCTTTGTCACCTGCTGCCCTCAAAAAGCCTTATTTCGATATAGAACTTTTGGCACATGCAAGGCCATCGAATTTCTGATCTATGTATGATACATGCTTGGACGATCCATTGGCCAGGTAGGGCAGGATCGTTAAAAGAGAGCTGTTACTTTCTCGGATCCACGAGAAAACTTAATTAACTTAACCAGGGGGAAATAAGCGCATTCGGATGGTTTTTTATAAAAATTTCATTTTTGACTTGATTTGAATAGAGGAAGCATGGATTTAGTCAGAGAGTCGATAAAGAAAACTTAATTAACTTAACCAGGGGGAAATAAGCGCATTCGGATGGTTTTTCATAAAAATTTAATTTTTGACGTGATTTGAATAGAGGAAGCATGGATTTAGTCAGAGAGTCGATAAAGAAAACTTAATTAACTTAACCAGGGGGAAATAAGCGCATTCGGATGGTTTTTTATAAAAATTTCATTTTTGACTTGATTTGAATAGAGGAAGCATGGATTTAGTCAGAAAGTCGATAAAGAAAACTTAATTAACTTAACCAGGGGGAAATAAGCGCATTCGGATGGTTTTTCATAAAAATTTCATTTTTGACGTGATTTGAATAGAGGAAGCATGGATTTAGTCAGAGAGTCGAAAAGAAAACTTAATTAACTTAACCAGGGGGAAATAAGCGCATTCGGATGGTTTTTCATAAAAATTTCATTTTTGACGTGATTTGAATAGAGGAAGCATGGATTTCGTCAGAGAGTCGATAGAGAAAAGTTAATTAACTTAACCAAGGGGGAAATAAGCGCATTCGGATGGTTTTTCATAAAAATTTCATTTTTGACGTGTTTTGAATAGAGGAAGCATGGATTTAGTCAGAGAGTCGATAGAGAAAACTTAATTAACTTAACCAGGGGGGAATAAGCGCATTTGGATGGTTTTTTATAAAAATTTCATTTTTGACTTGATTTGAATAGAGGAAGCATGGATTTAGTCAGAGAGTCGATAAAGAAAACTTAATTAACTTAACCAGGGGGAAATAAGCGCATTCGGATGGTTTTTCATAAAAATTACATTTTTGACTTGATTTGAATAGAGGAAGCGTGGATTTAGTCAGAAAGTTGATAAAGAAAACTTAATTAACTTAACCAGGGGGAAATAAGCGCATTCGGATGGTTTTTTATAAAAATTACATTTTTGACTTGATTTGAATAGAGGAAGCGTGGATTTAGTCAGAGAGTTGAAAGAGAAAACTTAATTAACTTAACCAGGGGGAAATAAGCGCATTTGGACGGCTTTTCATAAAAATTACATTTTTGAGTTAATTTGAATAGAGGAAGCCAGAATTTCGTCAGAGAGTTGAAAGAGAAAACTTAATTAACTTAACCAGGGGGAAATAAGCGCATATGAATGGTTTTTCATAAAAATTTCATTTTTGACTTGATTTGAATAGAAGAAGCATGGATTTAGTCAGAGAGTTGATAGAGAAAACTTAATTAACTTAACCAGGGGGAAATAAGTGCATTTGAATGGTTTTTCATTAAAATTTCATTTTTGACTTGATTTGAATAGAGGAAGCATGGATTTAGTCAGAGAGTCGATAGAGAAAACTTAATTAACTTAACTAGGGGGATATAAGCGCATTCGGATGGTTTTTCATAAAAATTTCATTTTTGACTTGATTTGAATAGAGAAAGTATATATTCGTTCAAAGAGTTAGTAGAAAAATATTTAATTAATTTTACTAGCGGAAACAAGCGAACTGTATTAACTAAAATAATTCAAATGCGTAGCCATACGGAAAAGGCGGAGTTCTGCGGAGCTTTTTGCAAAGAGAACAGTGAAACTGAGAACGCGGCGCACCGTTAATCCCTCACTTGTTTAAATATTTAAGTTAATTGTTTAAGTTAAGGAAGGTTCGATAATTTTATCAACAATAATTTCGTGTTTATATTTATGATTTTAGAATTAGAAACATAAAATATCTAAAGTTTAATTAAATAACATTACTTTTTTCCACTTAAGTTAAAACATTCAGATAAATTAAAACATTCTACCATCTTCGTCCAGATTTCTCTCATTTTAGCATTAAAATTTAATCAAAAGAGTTTCTTGATTAAAATTTCGATTTCATTCAAAGCTTAAATCGCTCTCATAAAAAGAAAAAGTTTTTTCTCCTCGAGCATATTTTTCTCTTCTTATTTACATCATAAAAATTGCATTAAACTGCATTTCAACTTGAATGCAATGAGCTACCCGAACATGCATCTCTTTTTTGCTTTCATAGCCAAGGAAATGAGGAAGAAAAACACTCGAAGATATTTTCTTCTAGCTTGTGACTATTGGATGCTGTTGTAAGAAAATTGTTTTCGTGAATTTCTCAAGGGTATTGCAGAAGAAAGCAGGAACTGATGTTGCTGCTACAAAAAATAAATATTTGCTGAAAAAATTATTTTCTTCATCATTGTTATGATTAGAGACAGGTTGAAAGTTGAAAGATGTATCAAGAAACTTTTTTTTGCATCTCATGAGTACAAGATAAGCTTTTGTGAGTTTTTGTACATAATTTTTTTTATGGGTTTGAGCTGTTTGAGTTTTGCGTAAAAATTGTTTATTAATTTTGCAATTTTTAAAATTTTTTTAAGTCTGAAAACTTTAGATTAAACTGAGAACGGCTTGAGTGCTTTTTATAACTTTCATGACGTCATTTATGTTTTCGCAGCATTCTTTGAAAGTTATTAATAACTTTTTATTGTTTCATTTCAACAGCATGTTGCCAAGGTAAAGTTCAAAAGAAAAATTCTTCTTCGAATTATTTTTGAGCACAAACTTTTAAGGTTATTCGTTGGAGATGTTTGTAAATGGAAAATAATTAATTACGTCGATGCAGTTGCGAATAAAATAAATCACTGAAGCTTACTGATGAGAGTGTTTTTGTATGGAAAAATAGTCCATGACTGAATGAAGAATGACTTTCATCTCTATAAGCTTAAGCTCAATAATTTGTATCACAATGTTGCTGCAACTCTTGCATAATGTACTCGAAGTGACATTCCAATTATGGCTAATGCCGCTCTATTTATCTCATCCCGCCACATGTGGACATAAAAAATACATTTATGACGTAAATCCTTCTGTATGTGACACACATGCCATCGCCGTACATAAAAATTTATTTTATTCAATGCATAAAATTTCATGCTTGCAAAAGTGTTCAAGTGTGATTTAAAATTAATCGAAATTATTGTCAAAATTGCAGGCTGTGTTTGACAGTTAATCGTCATAACTGGAATGGATCCGGATTGAATCAATTCAATTACTTTTCACGTCCCCCAATTAACCGCGTATGAAAACCCAAAAATTCATTTTTTAAAATTCCTCGCAATAATTGAATTTTTATGTTTATCGCGCGGCAACGGAACACACGATGCATAAACTTTTATTTATCATGCGAAATTAATACAAATAATCTCTTCCGCAACGGCATGTATTAAAATACATGGTTTATGTGCAATTTCTCGGCACATTTTTACTGCCTTCCTCAAAGAGCTTTTATTGCATTTTTATTATTCATGTTTGCTTCTTTTTTTCCTCACATAAAGCCGAAAAAAAGTGTTGATTCAATTGCATGAGATAGAAATTATGACCCAGAGAGAAAATTTGTGAAAAAGTATTTTAAAATAAAATTTAACGAGAAATTAAAATTTTAAATTTTTCAGATTCTTTAAAAAATATTTTTATTCCCAATTGGGGTCTCGTGACTTTTTTCGCTTGTTCTTTCCTCTACAAAAAAGGAAAAACTAATTTTGTTAATGCAATGAAGCACACACAAAAAGTGAAATAAAAGAGAACAGCAGATTGTTGTTGATGAAGTTCACCTTAAAAGCACATCATTCTGAAAAAACATGTTGTGTGTGTTTTAGCTTCCATCATTACAACAATTCAAATGGAAATTACTATTGTACATTAGCGTCGTAAACACTAAATCTAATTTTATTGTAATTGATAATTTCTTCTCATAAAATGCAGACATTTAAGGACGTGGAAAATAAATTTATTAAAAAAGTAAATTTCATCTTGACCGACCATCATTGAAAAACACCGCAATTCAATAAGATAAAATTAAGAAGGCGTTCGTATGAGAGCGATGAAAGTTCTCATTTTCCAAATGATAATGTTTAAGTGTAGCACTTGTAATTTGAAAACGTTTTACCATAAAACCGTCTTCATCTTGTTCACCATCATCCTACTTATGCCAATGTGAACAGGCATCACAAACATTTTGTATAGGAAAATTATCTCAAAAATTTCAATACAAATTTGCTGAATAAATTTTTTATGTGTATGTGAGCTGTTGAGTGGCAGTTGGAGGGGAAACTTTTGACTTAAACCAACAAAAATTCGCGTTGAGGACAAAAAGATAAAACCACAATAACGTTGACAGCAACAAAAATTAAAAAGAGATTTTTTCACAAATATTTCAGGTGGAAAAGTTTAAATTGAATTTATTTCGAAGATTGGAAATTTTTTAATTAAGCTTTTTTTTGACGCTATTTAAATGTAAAAAATCTTTCACAAGAATTTTCAGAAATCCCTCAATATCTCATAGTTATTTTAATTAAACAAAATTTCGACACGTTCAACAAATAAAAGAAGTGAAAGGTAATTAATTATTTCTTATATTACCTGTCGACCATATGTTGTTGCCATTTTTATTTTTATTGTATTTTGTTCTCACTGCCGGGAGGGATAAAAAGCCAATATTTCACAGCACGTATGTGATTCGAAGTGTGTTGGCAAATTGGACACGCGAAAGAGCAGCAGCACTCGTTGAAAGGTGAAATTACTTTTTTTTTGCACTCTCTTCAACACCGAAAAACGATGAGATAAAATTGCTTTACGCAACAACAACAACGAGAAATTTTAAGGGATATAATTTTTTTCCTGCAAGTCTCCGTCGCTCGATACTAGTGTGTCGTTAATAATCTTGACGTTTTCGCATTATTTCGTGATGCGTGCTGCTTTTCACATTGATTTATGGGATGCTCTTTACTCGCTTATGTTCCGTCTTGCTATCGCCGCTTTTTTTCGTATTTAATGTCGAAATCTCTTATTATTCATTTATTTCCTTCTCGACGCGCGCTTCCACTGACGCACAACAAAAACGATAAACTTTTTTTTTGCTCACTCTTTCCGTCGCCACCGTCATGAGATCCTGTGAAAAAGCAATAAATTTCTCAATTTTCACCATTTTGTGATGAAGGGGCTTGTGCCTTGTGATGATCATCAACACAATATGTTTCTCTCCTTCCGTCTTATGGTGCTTTCCCATGCTCGCAAAAACGAGAGAGCTTTTATGAAATTATGATAGTTTTTCACGATGATTAATTTCCTCCACCATAATTCATCAATCTTAGTTTTAAAATCCCTTTTTTACATCCACAAAAGTCTTGATGACTTTTAAGAGCGAGAGATTTTGTTAATAAGAAATCAGTGCCGGAATGAACATTTAATTTTTTAATTTTTTAATTATTTTTTTGGTAATAATTAAATGTCATCCCCTGACTCTGTAGAGATTTTTCTCTTTCACATTTCTCAATTTATTTGGTAATCACTCAATGCTTCTTATTGTTAAATTAGCATTATTTTATTAGCATCTGGAGAATTTTTCACGCGCACCACGCTGTCTACCAAGTGCCATTTACATTGATTAACGCTGGGAATTTGAGATTTCTGCCGCATGTTGTGTGAAAATTTGATTTCATTACTCTCTTTTCAGAGAGATATAAAAATCGATGAATAATTTTTGAATAAATTTTATTGAGTACTTTTTTATAGAGCTTTGATTGAATATTTTTTAAGGGACATGATGGGAAAAAATTGATTAATGGCCTTGTGGTATTTTATAGATTTATTTTATTTTTGTATTTAAAAAAATCTTCAAAAATAATTTTCAAGTTTCCGTTAAAAATTTGCCCGAAAAATACTTTTTAACCCTCGCCTCGTTGAAATCAAAAGCTTTTAAACCCACATAAAAAGTCCCAAACTGCATCTGAGATTATCTCGACCGCACAGAAAACGATTTTTTCTCCTCTTCAAGCTGTCCAATTTGCGACATTTGAAATTTTTATGCTTTTTGTTCTAAAAATAAACTTTTTATCTTCGCTTCCTCATTTAATTTTCAAGAAAATTTTTTTATTGACATTTATTCTAATTTTGATGATATTTGCTTGATTATCAGGAGGAAAAAGAGAACTGCAATTACGTTTGTGTCTTTATTGAGGAGATTACGATTGCCACTGAGGAACTTTAGTGCATAGTGCAACTTTTTGCAAATAAAATAGTGGCTTATCTTTTAGAGCAAACACGAGTGAAAATCTCGACATAGAATTTTGTGGAAATTTCTCGTTCGAGCCTGAAACAAATATTTTAGTATTTTCTGCAATTTCATTTGTTCATTTTCTGCATGCTGACAATGACAGCACGATTTTAGTTTGAAATTTTTAAAAAAATTCTTTCCTTGATTCAACAAAATTTTAGTTTTGTTTGACTCTAAAAATTCGATATTTTCAGCAAACATCCATCATAAAAATAAATCACCAGACAAGAACATAAAATATAGAGCATCAAATGCAATTTAGAAGCTTTTGCACATTTTTTATCAAATTAAAACTCAAATGAAGCTAAAATGAATTGATTCGAGTGCAATTTAGAGTCCATTGAACACCAACTGCAGACGACATCGATTTTTAATTGATAAAAATTTTATATCGGTTCATTTTCATCGCAATGAAATCGATAAGCGATAATTTACCGGAAGAGATTTAAAATTCATGGACAGACACGAGGGGTCTTGGGAATTTAAAGCAAATCGATACTAATGTCCGCGTCGTTGCGAAAAAGAATCTTCGCAATCTTTTTTTTCTCTAATTTAATTAGCATAAATCGATCTGTAAGGCCACAACCTTTCGCTGTCGCTCTTTTTTTTGTGTGCGCCTCTTCATGGATTTCCATTCGCTTTCTCACACACCTCACGCCAACAATTTTCCACTCGGCATTTCGAATTTATGTTTTCAAAAGCACATTTTTTATTTTCATGCTAATAAAATGCTAAATTTATGGCATGAAAGCTGAAATACAAGTTTGTGCCCACTAAGATAGAAACGATTTTTTTGCTATAAAATGCAAAATTCAAAAGAGGTTTGGAATGAACTTTTAAAACCACTTTTGAATTTTCAGGAATGAAGACAAAGACGAAATTTTAAGAAGTTCACAAACAATGCAAAAAAACTTATTAAAGAAGAAATTTCAAACTGAAAGGAGTTCAGAAAAATTTAAGACATTCAAGGGTGAACAATATTTAAAGGATTTTTAAAATGTAAACAAAAAATAAAATATCCAAAATTTTAATTTTAACCTCAAAAAAGCAAAACTTTTGAGAGACTTGAAAAAATTTAATATATTTAAGGGAAAATATCCAAAAATCAAAAGAGAATTTTTTTTAACGAGTTTCTACTCATTTTCTTTCAAAAATATTCCACACATTTTTTTAATAGAAATAACATGAACTCTTCTCTTTTCAAATCCTCTTTAAACTTCTCCTGCACACTTTCTTTCTTAATACTTGTTGTCCTCTTGAAAGAGTCATACATAAAAAAATGCTAAGAAGATTAATAGGGATTGCAACAATTTAGTTTGACTTTCAACATGAAACTTCAAGTGTAAAAACATGAAAAAGTTTCATTGTAAAAATCTGACAGTCAACATAACTTTTTATGTGCTCAAAATGGATCTTTTATGACACTTTCTTAAATGCATTTTACAGTGAACTCTTTCATGAAAATATCAACAACAGTAATTTCCCTTAAATTGGATAACTTTTTTCTGCGTCTCTCTATTTATTCATTCTCAACACTCGGATGTAATCTCGTAAAACTTTACCGATGTTCAGGAAAAAATAATTTAATTATAAGCGACTTTGTCTCTGGCATTTTCTTTACGCTGTGTCGCATGGGGATGAAAATAGTTTTCGCTTTGATTTACTGTGGACATTCTAAAAGTTTTTCTTGCTTCAAGTTGAGAACTTTGAGAAAAAGGTAAAAAAATTGAATTTTCTGGATTTTTTTAACAAAAAACAGGATTTGAATAAATTTCAATTTAAATCATTTTATTTTGTCATCTAATAGCCTCGAATTTTCCTTAAACTCCAATAAACAATCATTAAAAGCAACTCTGTAAACAACCATCGTAACGCTTTCCTAAATTTAGCTCACAATTTACGACCCTGATCGTCCTGTGCATGCATACACGCCCATCTTCCGAGAATCTTTTTCGTAAAAGACTTTTTTTGACTTGGAAATAAGTAAATTTATTTGATTGCAAATATTTACTCATAATATGCCTCGCCCTGATTTCTGCCTGTTTGTGTCCCTCTTACGAGACTTTATGATACGATTAGATGCAAAAGGTCATGTATCGATTTGTTTTTTATGCGTGTGAAACCAAGTGAATATCAATCCTCTGATACCTCGATTTATCTCTTCAGAAAAAAATAATTTTCATAGCAACAACAGCAACCAGTAGTCATGGATATCACTTGAGTCTCATGTGCAAAAACATCAAGGATGAGACACCTGGAGATTAAAGGTTTCTTTCGTCATTTGAAATTATAATTGTGTCCACCCCTTGCAAAAACTCTTTTCTTTTGTCACATAAATATTTTTAACAACATTTTCTCCTTCTTTCGATGCTTGATTGATTTTTATAGCAGAAAATTACGTAATGACTCTCGTTGGACTTTTTAAGGGTTTGCTTTTTTACGACTCCAATTCAAAGGTGATTTTTTTACACAATACTGGGCATGGTAGATGGCCTTCACGCCCTTCTTTTCACTCCGTTGTGTCATTCACATAAGATGAAAATGTTAAAAGCTTTTCTTCGGTAACCATGAGCTGCTACTGCTGTGTATTTTATGACATTCACATTGAATGATAATGTGATAGAAAAATAATGCCAATGGCCTTCGATTAGTAATCCGCAGTCATCAAACTTGATCAGCAATATGGTGTTCTTTCAACCAGGAAGTTGCCGATAAAATTCGATGATGCAAAAATACTTTTTGTGAAGGACATTCGAGCTTTTTTATTTACAAATAGAAACTTAATTAATTTGATATTTTTTGAGCTTTTTTAAATTTTCCTATCAGTGAAATAAAATTATTGCTAATTATTGATTTAAAATTAAAAAAATAATCAGATCAACTCAATTGACTTATTAGCATTTGAAGATTAAAATTACAAAGTCATCCAATTTAAATATTTTTCAAGGTAGTCACGTTGTTTTGAATGTCTCCGAGGTGTTTCTAAATTGCCTTCAATAGTCATTATAACTTTTATTGGATTTGTTCTATTATCGATTAAATTTTCCTTCCTCAACTTCATTTCCTTCCATTTTTTTCGATTACCGCGCACAAATATAAAATAACAATTTAGCAAGAAAAAAAATCCTTTGTTATGTTTATTTAATGATGGAAAATTGACGGCAATGATTTACTTCTGACTCATTTCATTGATTTCAAATTGCGAATAGAAATTGCTTTAGGTTAGCAATAAATTTTACCTTCCTACATGCGAGTACGCTAAACTCACGAATTCTAAGTGTAATAAATTGTTTTTCTTGTAATTTTATTAGATTTTCATTTCATTATACTTATGGATGTTATCCAGTGGGCTCCGCTGAGCATTTTACATGGCATGCAACTTGTCTGTGTATTCCCGAAAAAAAATAAAAAGCACAAAATCATGAGAAAGCTAAATGTGCTCGCAATTCTTCATTCATGTATACAGAAATAAAATTGGATAGAAAATTTCCTGTTGTTATCCACAAAACAGCACTCGTGTGTTCCCAACCGCACTGGCTGCCAAGTGGGAAAATATACGATACACACACATACATTTCATGCATAGTTTTTCAATTTACTCCCGACCACATTTTTTTCACCTTTTTTAAATAAGGAAAGCAACAAATTTCTACGGCTTCACCGCCAAGCGCTCTAACGACATGTGTGTTACGTACATGAGCGAATAAAAATAGAATATATAGACATTTTTCAATTCAATGTCACCAAAAAGGGAATATTTATGTTTTTTATGTGTGTCATTGGCTTTCGTTGTGTAAAAATAGGGGACAAGAAAAAATGCGAAAAAAATCCTATAAAATTTATTGAAAATTTTTCACACATGCCAAAAATTTTTCGATTCAGTTTTAAAGTGTTGTAGAATTTTTATTATGGGACATTCTAGAAATTGAGCAGCTTTTTATTCCATTAAAATAAAATCTGGATTTTATAAAAAAAAATTTTAGAAAATTTGACAGTTTTATTTTTTATTAAAGCTCATTTATTAAATGAAAAAACACGAAAGCTTTTATATTTTTTTCCATCTCCATTAGTTTTTATTAAAAGCTCTCACACTTTTTCATCGATAATCAATTCTGCGACTAATGGAACTTGACGGAAGGTAAAAAATATTTTGCAACATAAAAAAATCTCACTTTTAATTTTTTTGCCACGCTTTTCTACCTAAGCTATACGATAATGGCAGTTTTATGATTCGAAGAAAAGAACAAAGGCACGTGAGGAGAAAAAGCAATACAAAAAATGTCAGAAAGAGTTTTTGCTGTCGATTTCTTTCTTACAATTGAATTGAATGTTGCCAGAACACATAATGAGCGTAAAACTTTTCACTGAAAGAACCTTTTTTTGTTCAAAAGCATTATTGAAGGAGGTTTAAATTGAATTCAAAGCTCCCGAGCACTATTGACGTGATCCATTTCAATTTTAATCAACGAGAATGACATTTTGAGGAAATGTGCGAGAAAAATTTGGGTCACATGAATAATTTTGCTAGGAGCGATGGTTACAATAAAGATAAAAAATTAATTGAATAAATTTATTAAATTCTTTTTTATTGCTTGCGCTTAAAATAAAACAATGGAAAAAAGTTTTTCTCAAACGAAGGAAATTTTTCCTTTCCTCTCTGCCAGTTCATTTGCAAGATAATCGCTTTGGAAATAAAAACCAGAGTAAAAAAGTTATCAAAAAAACCCGAGAGAGGGAAGAAGAAGCTGAAGAGCGTTTCGGGCTATGAGTAAACTAGTTTCCCTCAACTCTACTCGAGAAAAACTCGTTGATAAGAGGATCAAAAGAGAAAGAAGAAATTTCAGGAAGTTCTTGAACAATAATTTTCAGAAGTCTGATCAAAACTTTGTAGATTTACTTCCGGATGGCTGAAGAGGCGAATAAAATTCGCACAGAATTTCGAAGAAAAATGAACTTTTGGCATGATCATTGTTGACTCATAACTTAAAGTGTTGATTGGAATTAATGCAAATTAAAAAAATATCCCTTCGACTTAAATATAATAAAATAATCCAGTAATTTATGGCAATTCACTCTACTTCATTATCAAGTGCTTGTAATAAAATGCCTCATTATGAAACATGATAAAGAAAATTCTCTAATCATTCTTTGACCTAAATACACCCCGAAAAAAATATCATTCATGTAAACATCTTCATGTCATGCAAGAACGGAAGCGAAACTACTTTTGCCACCAAAAAATTATTGAAGCAAAAAACCGCTAAAAGCTCTTGGAAAAAAAATTACGATACAAGAGGAAAATTTGATACATTCTGGTTGCTGTTTTTACACTTAATCTCATAGATATTTATGACCTTGCCCGCCTAATTTATATCCAAAGGAAAAACTAACCAGACATTCACATATATTGAAGCCATGAGGACATTGAAAGTAACGTAAATCAATATTCCAAGCACAAGCAACTCACTCCATTCGAAAGACGTCGAGAGCAGCTCGAAAAAAGAAGAAAAATATTTTTCTCATTCTTATGTGAAATGATAAGAGTGAAAGGAAGTTGAAGGAGACGAGATATCACGTACTAAAGTCCATTTTGCCCAGAAATTTACGCTCTTTATTACCAAAAATTATTATTTGTGAAAATTTCTATATTTTTTTTCAATTGAACAAATTTTCATCTATTCCGCAGCTGAGGCGGAAAAATTGATATTAAAGTCTCACCCTCGAGCTTTCTTGCTCTCTCTCTGACAAATTGAATGCTTTTGGCATGCCCTATTTCTTCCCTCCGGCACACAATTTTAATTCTGCAAAGACAAATTTGCAAGCTTCAAGTTTTTCCTCTTCTTGTCTGCTGAAAACACGAAACGACAAAATTCTATTTATTTAATCAAATTTTAAGCAAGTTTGGGGATCGACTTGAGTGGTTTTTAAGCAATGCACAGAATTGGATGAATAAATTTATGTGGTTTGAAAATAAATTCTACATTCGAATGAATTTTTTTAAAAATTTGGGTGTAAAAATTTAACGGTAAAAAATAATTTAAAAATTCAAAATTAAACGGTTAGTTTAACGAAATTTTATAATTTTCTCATTTATATAATTTTATCATCATATAATTTCCACACTTTATTCGCATAACTCTCAAAGCTCAATGTGTTGTTAATTGCATCGCCATTCATAATCCAATTATCTCCATATAAAATGATGTTTATGTTTGTTTGCTACTTCATTATAATGTCATTTTAGATTTAATGGATTCTCTGTCTCGCGCGCTCTTTGATGTTTGATAATGTATTTCGTAATTTCATCTCATAAAGGTGAATTTCATTATGTGTTGCTGCCATCCATCCTATCTAATTTTTTTGTTTATGCAATTTTCATCTTATCTCTTTTAACGTTACATAAATCCCATTACTGCATAAAAAAGGCGAGGAGTGAGTGTGAGACGAGATAATATTCAAACATGTAAACGAATTTAATGAATCTTGAAAAGATTAAATGTATTTATTTTTTCTGCTCTCGTAAGCTTTGTAGAGCTTTTAAAAGCTTTCATGTGAGATCGCTTCAAAGTTTTCGCTTCAGTGCTTTCTTAATTTTATTGCAAAAAGTTGCTCATGGTAATTTAAAAATTTATTCATTGAAAAATTGTCAAGCGTGATTTTGAAAAGTTTAAAAACGTTAAATTTAAATTATTACTTTCAAAATTAGAAAAGAACAATATTTAGAAAAACGTAAAATTTAATAAATAAAAATACGTTAAAAACATTTTCACTTCACATCACTGGATGATTAACCTCCAAAAAAACATTAAAATTTCATTTTTAAAAGCTCCACATGAAAGAATTCCATTAAAATTCTCAAGGGAGAAAAATTTGAAGCCTTCACAATTTGCCTTTGACTACGCAGCACAACTGCATGCTTCGAGTCCTCCAAAAAAATGTGAAACATGACAAAATATTTCTTTGCTAAATTCAATATAATCAAATATGGCAAAGACGACGAAGAATTTTATGCAAATTGAAATGCGTACAGTCCCAGCGTATCAATTTTGAAGAACCCGATTCCCATAAATCCCAAAACGACTTTCATTGCGTAACACTTTTTCATATTTTTTTGTTCAAATTTATCATTAGACACCGCTTATATATATATAGGATAGCATTCGGTTGCCATTCTTCATCGAAATGAGTATTTGAATTTCAATGCCACAATCTTTAAAGCTTTGGCTAAAAGCTCTCAATAAAAAATTGAAGATTCCATTTTTAGAAATTTCAGTGTTTGCATGCGACGGATAATGTCACCACGTACGTGCCAGCATAATTTGAATAAGAAAAGAGTTTTCATCTTGCCAAAAAAATGCAAATTTCCACACTCGAAACGGAAAGCAGAAAAAAATATGAAAAACTTTTTTAAAGCTCTTCAACCCAGCTCGAAATTTAAAATGCAAACTTTGAATTAAATAAAGAAATTCAATATAAAATGTCTATCACTCAACACAATTTAACAGAAGCACAAGGACAACAAAAACTTTTATAATTTCCTTCAATTTCTGCTCGACTTCATAATTTTCAAATGACATTTTGAGCGCTTCATGTGGCACGTTTATTAAATTCTCTCTCTTTATTTTAGTTTTTCTGACATTCGCAATAATTCCGCGTAATGTTTCGAGCATGGCAGGAAAATTGTGTCTAGCATAATAAAAAAACTTGCAAATGCCAGATTTTTATTGTTTTTCCTTTCCCTTTCACTCTCGCAATCTGCTCGAGATCACTTTTTTTCACCAACATCGAATTGCTTCGAGCTTTGACAGCAATTGTGTGTATACATTCAATTGCGAGGAATTATGGAAGAGAATTTCCACATTTGTACACTGATAGGATTTCCTCAAATGATTTTTTATGCGAGTCGCATTGAAAAGTTTTCCGGTTTTTTTTCAGAGCTTTTCTATTGTTGAATTTAAGTGAAGCTTGATGCTGATTTTATTACACAGAATTTTGCTGCAGTCATCGAATTCACTATGTAGAAATTGGGAAAGTTTTGAGAGTTTTCGTGTGAAAAAAGCTCAAGCTTAGTTTTTTTGAAAAAAGCTCAAGCTTAGTTTTTTTGAAAAAAGCTTAAATTAAGCTTTTATGAAAAAGTTTCAACCTAGCTTTTGTGACAAGTAAAAAGTTAAATTTAATTTTTGATATTTTTAAAAGTTGAGTTTGAAAAACTTTAAAAACTTCAATTCAATTATATTTTCCATCTTGCAAAAGTTTCCATCCCACGTCTGCAAAAAGAAATAACAGTATAATGAGAAGATTGTGCTTTGAGCGATATAAAGAGTAATGACCAAATAATGCTAATGAAATAGCTTCCAGTAATCCATCCCAACATATTTCACAAACATGCTACGCCACTCACACAAGCATCACAATCAATTTTGCTTAAGGTCGATACACAGAATAGAAAGAAAAAAAAAAGTTGTAGGCACCTCAAATGAGATTATAATTTTAATTAATAGGTTGTGAGGGTTACAGCCATGGGAGCAATGCAGAAGCATATTTCTCAAGTGCTACATGACGCTTTCAACAGCACAATTTTCATCCTATATCAAAAATTGTTTTGCAGGCACATTTTCATCTTCATTCTTCACATGCGAAAGTACAAGCCTAAGATGTCTTCTTGAAATAAAAATAATGAGCTATTGAATTTTTTTCTCCGCCCTTGCATGTTTGCAAGATTTTCTTTTGGATTTGAGTATTTACACGAAAGCTTTAAAGCTCGATAAAAAGCTTTTTTTGAAAAATATTAATTTTTTTGATCTAAATGAAATAAAAAAGCTTTCCAAATTCAAAGCTTTTGAAGAGATTTTATAAATTCACAACTGTTTAACTCTCCCAAGATTTTTATTTATTTATTGCAATCTCAAAAAGGTTCAAGTCTTCTATATTTATATCTTAGACATATTTCAAGGGCTCTAATGTGTAGGCGTGCGAAGCACATCTCTTCGAGTGATATTTTTATCTTCATAATATAAAACATCTACAACATAAATGAAAGCACAATCCATAACGAGGTGAAAACTACACGACATGCACTCGTGAGATAAAATTCAAAACAACAAAAGACATCCAATTTACAATTTAATTGAGTTTACAACGAAACTGTTGAATGAAAGCGAGTGCTTTTGAGTTGAAAGTGAAAACCACTTTAAAATTGAATAAATTTTATTGCTCGGCGATTTGTTTGAGGTTGTGATAGTAATTGAATTTATGTCGCTCGGTCAGGGATGAATCGAATGCTGAAGAAAGTTGAAAAATTCCATTAAAAAGTTCTTTTTAAACAAAACACATCAATTTTGTCAATATTGTTTTTGCGAAAAGTTTAATTTTTAAGCTTCAGCAAATTTTTCGAACCCTCCGAAAAAAAAGCTGAATAGAAAATTCCAAGAATTTTAATTGCAAAAACATAAAATTTAATTTCTTTTCAAATTCATTGGAATTTTCTTTCAAAACAAGTTTTGTAATTCATGAAATATTTTCTGAATGAGCATTCGAAAATTTAAATTAAATTTTCACATTAAAAATTGAAGTTTCCATAGTAAAAAAATCAATTTTCTTCAAATAATTTCGGATACGTAATTTTTGCTGTAAAATTTCTATTTTTTTATTGAAATTGCGTCCTTGTAGATTTACTTAATAGTCATTCTCACGCCAATAAATTTGTCAACTTTTCTAGCCTTAAACAAGATGGGTCTGCAAACGGCGTTGCCATTTCCAATAGCTCCGCATAGATTAGTACCCTACTCCGTTGGCACTTTTGGTTAATCATAGACACCTTCAAAAATATAATCAACATCCTAGCAATGCGAGTTAAGACAACATGAACCATTGTTCTAAAAAATGGACATTAGGGACCCGCCGACCATTATGGAATCCTCAAAAATGTCAATGTCAATCGATTCCTGATGCAATGACGAGTTCAACGACATACATGAAGATAGTTCTGAAAAATGGACATTAGTGGCACTCCTGGCCGACCATGATGGACATTCCTCAAAAATCTCAATGTCATCGATTTCTATGCAATTACGAGTTCAACGATACCCATGAAGCATATAAGAAAAATTTGTATGAAAAAGGAATTTTTGCATTCAGGGACGGCCTTGGAGAGGTACCTCAAAAAAAATATCTTGCACAACTAGAGCCAAAACCCGATCTTTAGCCACAAACCCGAATCAAATCCGACCAGCCGTTCTTGAGATATGCCGCCCACTAAGATCGTGAGAAAGTGGAAAGGAGAAGAAGATGACTTAAATGGCTTAACTCCTCGTAGGAGCAACGATTTCAAATCTGTTCCATTTGTTCCAGCCTATCATTTAGTAAATAAATTAATGTCTTGGCACTAGGGGCCGAAAACTGGTTTTGGAAAAATCCAAAATTAATATATAGCGGAGCTATAATATTTTCGTAAGAAATAACATAAAAATACCCATAAAAACTGTTTCAGTAAAAATAATGAAAGCAATAACACGAAAAAGAAGAAGAATCAACAGAACAAAAAATAGTCAACAAAACTTTTTCCTCGCTTTATTATGAAGTCGAGAGATGGCATTAAAAGAGGTTGATAAAAGGACGAAAGTAATCAGCATTCAACACAAACAGTGTCTCTAATTATCACCTTAATTTGTCCATGATGCCGAAGAATATTCATTATCGCATGAAATTTCTTATTCCAGCAAGCCATTTTGAGATGTTTTTTCTCGTTCGTGAATTAATCATCTCTCAAACAGTGTAGGTGAAAAAAGTCTTGAAGTAATTGTTCATTCCGCATCTGTCTTGGTTCACAAGGCTGTTTTAATTTAAAATATGCTTGATGATGAAGAACAAAAAGTCAAGTGAGGAATTGTTAAATTTGTACAGGGATAAAAAACAGCGAATAATTCAACAAATTGCAAATTTATTTCTTCTCGTAGCATTCTTCTCGTAGTATTTTTTATTGTTCAATCATTTTCAACTTTAATTAAAGTTTGACGTATGCATGCGAGAATTTGATTTTATGGGGATGATTTTAATGTTGGAGAAGGGAAGTGAAGAAAAAAGGTCTAGAAAATTTAAGATCGCATAAAATTCACTATGCTTTGAATGTAAAAATAAAACACTTTCAGTGCGACGCTTTGCGGAGGGGAGAGTTTAAAAGTTACATAACGATTTGGAAAAATGAACTTTTTGGAGCTTTTTATAACGAGCTTTTTAGTTAGGTTTTAAAACGAGCTTTTTATTAAGCTTTTAAATTTAAAATTATTAATAAAGCTTTTTAAAAAACTAGCTTTCATGAAGCTTTTTGAAAAGTTTTGTTTAGTTTTTTAAAGTGATATTTGAGCTTTTAAGTTCGAAATTAAAATTTAAAGTTTTTTAAATCAGATTTTAAAAAATATTTTAGAAAAATTTTCTTGATTTTTTATGATTAATGCCCG
The DNA here is from genome assembly GCA_038502055.1 of Tanytarsus gracilentus. NCBI lineage: Eukaryota > Metazoa > Arthropoda > Insecta > Diptera > Chironomidae > Tanytarsus > Tanytarsus gracilentus. The sequence goes on along the minus strand of JAXRKN010000043.1, from coordinate 1,390,883 downwards.
ATTTTGACATTCAAAATGCAAGCAGTAAGCTCTAAAAAAGTCCAAAATGTATGTAATATAAAACTCCTACGTCATTACCGAAAAAATCCCCAATGAGAAAACGAACGAGAGCCAGTTGAGCCGTAACAGTTTACGATGACATCCGAGCAAAAGTCCCTTTATGATCGCATTATTTTATGTTGCTTTGTGAGACTCAACAAATTCTCCTTTTAAAAGGATTCGAGCATATAAAAATGAGAAAATGGTCACATTCAGTCATTTTGCGACATTCTTCAACATTAGAAAGAATTCCCCAAAAGAGAGCTTGCTCATTACACGCTCTTAACCCTCCCGAAATAAATCTTTGTTATCCTTCATTCAATTCCAATGTGTGCGTTCTTTTCTCATATTTTTTTCCGGTATGCGTTGGAGTGAGTTTTCTTGAAGATTTTCGTCATTTTTATTTGCGAATGTCGAGCATATCCACAATGAATGTGGGCTCGCTCAGATTTGACTTCTTTTTATTGTCCTCATGATTGTTTGTACTTTTTCATCTCTATCTAGAGACAGGCAATGCTCTTCTCTTTCTCCTTTTTCAACAGGCTTGACAAAGGTGGGCGGTGAAGGTCGATTTTCCTTTTTAGAACTTAAAGTTATGGCAAAGGTATTCTTAAAGTTTTTTTTTCTCTCTCTCTCGTGAGCATTAACTTTTTTCCTTTCATATTTATTTTGTTGATTTTCTCTCGAGAAAAAAGAATTTGAATTCGAGGAAGAAAAGTTTCTTTACGCAGCTCGCAGAGAGAACTAAAAAGTTGTAAGCTCATTAAAAAGTTTCATTTGAGAGGAAAATATTGAAAATATTTTTTGTAAGGCTTTGAGCGAAATCTTCTTTTTTCTTGCGGAAATGTGAAAATATATTTTTTAAGATAGACTTTGTCGCTTTTGGGATTTATTTTAACAGTTCTCTGATTGTAAATTTGAAAAGGGATTAAATTTAGAGATATGAAAGCACTTTTAGGGAAGGTGAAATTGTGAGTGAAGTTAAGCTGAAATTCGAAGGGATTTTAGGAAGTTTAAGAAGAAATTTATTTTTGAATTATTTTGATTCAAATGATTTGAAGGTTTTAAAGATGGATTTATTTTTTAAAGCTTTTTGATTGACTGATGACTAAAAGGTAGCACGCTGGAGTTACCAGGAAGACGCACCTGTTTTAATTTTCTTTTACAGAGCATTTTTAGGCTTTTCAATAAAAAAAAATTAAAAAACCTTATTTGAGCTTTTAAATAAAAGTTTAATTTTGTTTAAAATGAAATGATTTTTTTTCATCAAAACTTTTCTCAAATTTTTATCATCAATGCATTTCATTAAATTACATTCAACATAAAAGCTCCTTCATTCAAATTCAAATTTAATAAAACTTTTAAATTTCCATCAATTTCATCTCGATTTAATTCAATAAATTCCTTTTCGAGATAAAAGCCATCACGTGCACCCGACGGTCATTTAAAATCGCAAGAACGAAAAAAGAAGAAGAAGAAGAAAAAGCTCAAATTTATCACTCGAAAAATGTGTTTGAGAGAAAATTTCTTTTTAAATAAGCTGAAGCAGATGCTCATTTATATTTCACATCAGTTACTTTCATCTCGTCGTTGTCATGTTGTTATTGAGTGTGTGGAAGCTGAAGTAGAGAGTTCTTCTCGGAAATCGGTTAAAGAGGTCTGGCACATCTCCATCCATCCATCTTTATGTGCCTCGTATTTTTTTCCAGCTTCACACACATTTTTCCCCATTAATATTGTTTGTGAATCCACATTTTATTTTCCTTCACGCTGATACCGTCTGTATACAAATCTCTTATGTACTTCTTTTTTTGCGAATTTCCTTTTGTTAAGGCCCTTCGCATACAATTTTTTTTTTGATTAGAAAATCTCTCGCTCTCAGTTATGCGGTGGGAGTTTAGAAAAGCAAAGAGAAAATTTTCAATTTTCCGTGGAAAGCACCATAAAAGTTGATGACTATCACACTTCACACTTCTCACTAACCATTTTTATCTTTCTCCACTAATTTATGACTCAATCACGTAACGATTTATTACTCATTCAGTACTTGCTTGATTTTTATGTCACCTTTATGTGATTATGGTTAAGGAATTGCATTAAACTTTACGAAATTTTCCTTCCATCAACCAAAAAATTAAGTTTTTATATTATTTTTTCTTCTCTTCCAGTTCTGTGTGCGCGGATCACGAACGAGCACTGGTTTCCCTTCACACGACGGAAGACGATGTTCGACTGAAAAGCTCATAGAAAAAAATTTTCCTCGCTCTCGGAAAACTCTCTCGGGGTAAAAAATTTTCTTTCCCTCTTTTTGTGTTTGTGTGCGGGAGAGCGGATGAGTGGTGAGAATATGCTCGATCCCAGGATTATGAATGAGGAAAAAATATATTTTATGGCATTTGTGTAAAAATCTCATGCTCGCACTCGGCAAGCTTATCTCGAGAGTTTATTTGTGTTAGTTTTATATAAAATCAGGTGGAAAACAGGTACGAAGAGAATTCTCTCTCTTTTTATTCTCGCAAAAAAATATCAATGATTAAATTAATGACGATGATGCTGTGTAATGTAATAAGACTATTTAAGCGCACATGGTTGGTTCTTTGAGTGTGTTTGGATTGAGCTTTTAAATTTTTTTAAAATTATGAAATAAAAAATTAGCTTTTTAAAAATATAAAAGCTCTGAAATTTAAGTTTAAAGCTTTAGCTGAATTTAAAAATTCAATTTTAAAAACTAAAGAATTGTTAAAATTTTAATTTAAAACATGAATTTGAATACAAAAAATATTCAAAAGCTTTTTTAAAGTTCTTTTTGAAAAAATTTAAAAAATCAAAAAGTTTTATTAAAAAAGCTCTTAAAGTTTATTTAAATTTTTTTTTAAATTTTCAGTCATGAAGAATCTCCCGATTCGATCTGAATTCCACTTGACAAATCCGTGGCACATACATCATAACGATTTTTATAGTCTCCCTTTATCAGCAGAACATAATTGGACATTAATACAATGAAACTACTTAACGCGCAAAAAAGCTCTTAATAATCGCATTTGCCACTGATGTGAACACGCAGCGGGAATTTAGTGAGCACTCAATTTTTAATCACCTCCCGTTTAAGGATTTTTGATTAATGTCAAACTTTACCCCTTGAGATTTCAGGTGAGAGCGGAAGCGTGTGGTGAAGTTAAAGTGAGAAGGAGGAAATTTAAGTTGGCAGTTATTACAAATTTATTCCACACATCAACGGCTAATTGTGGTTAAAGTTTTCCGGCATCTGTGGAAGTTCTCACAAATTCACGTGGATGAAAATTTATCATGGCAACAACCGACGACACAATACGGAATTGTTTGCCAAGTTTTCACATTAAAAAAAATCGAAAAGAAAAGGAGTGAATAAAAGTTGAAATTTTTCTTGTTGCTCGCGTCACAAATGTGCGGTGATTTCGCCATGAAAAAGCGATTCTATTTCACTTCAAGTGCTTTCATGTCGAAAAAATTATCCATTGGGCGGGGAGATGAAAAATATATTTGGAATTTAAGAGCTTTAAATTTTTCATCCATAAATCATTCTGTGCACGTGTGTGCGTTTGTGAAGCTCAACGCTTTAAATTTATGTATTCTATTTCCAAAATTCCCAAATGCATCATAAAGAAGCACAAATGTGTTTGAGGTTATGTTGAAGGCAGAGATAAAAGCAAATATTAATAAATATTGAGGAAATAAAAAAAGTGATTTAAAGCTTGAAAAATTGTTGAAGTGGAAGGAAGAAAACGGTAAATTAGGTACGCACTGCAGCGTGGAGATGATAAAAAATTTCTTTAGGTATTTTTTTGAAAGAAATTTTTTAAGCTATTTTCACTGATGAGTGAGTCAGAAAGAGCTTTTAATGGTTGGTAATTGTATTGAAAATTGAGGCAAACGAGTAAGACAGAACTTTGTCTTATAAAGATTGCATTGCAATTACTAATTGTAAATTGTAAATAAATGTATAATGTATTAGATAAATTAAATATAAAAGCCATAAAACAATTTAAATTAAAAAAAGGTATTTCATTTTGTATTAATAATTGATATAATTTTATTAAAAAATTCAAACCCTATGAATTTCCAATTAAATTTCTAATCTAGAAACCCCAATTCAAATCCGCCTTGAGTAAACATTTAATGCAAAGCTTTTCCGCAAGCATAACCTCCGAAGAATAAATCCAACCACAAACACTTTATTGCGAATCGATCTCGTACTCAAACCCATCTCCGCAAATAAATAAATTCGACATGAAATAATGAATTGTGGCGAGGGAGAGAGAGAGAGAGGCGTAAGATAATCGAATATATAAAAGCCCAACTCGCAGCCATAATCAATAATACGTGCAACAGTTTTCTGTCTTATTAGATGAGCAAGAGAGAGAGAGGATAATGATGATGATAAGTAGAATTTACGAGAGAATTTTCTTTCTTATTCTCATTCTTTCCATGCGCACTCGGCCATAAAGAAAAGCCAAACGACGTCGGAATGTGAAGTTTTTCAATTACAAGACACACACACACAATATAGAGAGAATGAACATTTTCATGAGCCAAGATTTCTTGTTGCGATGCTTATCAATTTATCATGTTTTTTTATGTCTTTCGACCACGTGCTCCTTACACTGCACGCACATATGCATGAAGATAAGAGAAAACATTCCGACCTTGTACATTTCTTGAATTGTTTCAAAGAATAAATAATTTAATTTTGATCCCGATTCGATTATCGTGCGAGTCAATCAATATGGAATTATTGCGGAAATAATTGAAAAAGAATTATGTGGAAGAGATGTGCCAGTTATTGAAAAATGATAGTATTCATTGAATCAAGGGTTGCAACTTTTTTAATTGTCAATTGAAAAAAATTAGATTTATTGAAAAATTTCAAAAAAATGGCGGGAAAAATAAAATCCAGTAAAATTTAAAAAATACAGAATTGAAATTGAATTTTCAAAAAAGTTCTCAATTAAAAATTTAATAAATTTTTAATGCATAAAAAATTTATAAATTTTTCAATGTCTGTCTGCATCTGACCTCATATAGAAATTCAAAAAAAATATTAAGTCAGCATAAAATATTAATCGAGAAAAATATAAAACAATAGGCGCTGCACACGGCAATAACTACCGACTGCAATTTGTCACAAATAGAATTAGCACATTATGCATTACGGTCGGCGAAAGTGAGGGAGAGAGAGCGAAATGATGAATGTAGCAGCGCGAGAGATGAAAGATGTATGTTGAGCGTCTACTTTTTACTATTTTTCTTTTTTCTTCTTTATTTTTTCCTCTTGTTATTTTTAGTCCACAATAATATTTCGACGATATGGGCGAGGAAGGAGGGGGGTAAGAAGAAAATCGTCTCGAAAAACGTGAAATGCTCTCGCATGTCATCATCATGCCACGTCAAGAAATTGAGTTCTTCGGTGAATTTTCTTTCTATACATTTTGATGAAATTTTATGGCATAAAAAAATTTGTGCAACTAGATGCGAATGATCATCGTAATCTCATCTTAAAAATAGACTCAACAACCATCCATTCACAACTTTAAATGTTCTCACTTTTTTCCGAAGAATTCGTGAATGAAAATGGAGAAACTTACTTGCTTGATCAGTGGCAGTAGAAGTTGCTCAATTGACTTTGTTTTAACATCTTGCAGATAGCGACGTGAATTTTTACGTCTCTCGTCCATACTTAACATTGATTAAATGTTTTTTTTGCAATAATTTTTTCTAATGGAATTTTTCACAACGCGAAAAATGAAATTTTCATCGATCAACGCGATCACCATGAAAGCACTCGAAAACTAGAGAGGAAATTTTTTCGACAGATGAAAATCGAAGAAAATTTAAACTCGAAATGTTCGCGAGAGCGGAAAAACTCTCATACAGGTTCGGTTCGTTCGTTGTGCCTTTGTGTGCGCGATGCTTTTAAAAAACATTCCTTACATTCTTACAACCGCGATCATATGTTAATTGATGTTTTTTCCTCTCTCGTGATGCCACTTGAGTGAGGAAATATTTTTTTCTTTCTAAACATGACTTGAGGTGCTCTCAAATAATGCTCGATAGTTTATTTATTTTTACAGACGAAATTTAATTATCTTTCTTCGTGTGCGAGGAAAATAAAGAGATTTTATAACAATGCGAATGACACTCGGCAGTGGATGCGAGGAATTTCCACTAAAATTTTTATTGACGGCTTGAATTTTTTTAAAATCTAAAATATTTTTTTTATTACAAAAAAGTATCTGAAATTTAAAAAAATCAGTAATATCAAAAAATTTGGTTATTAATCAATTTATTTGTTTCTCATGTTTTACGCATGTTTCTAACAAATCGAAATCACCAAAAACTTTCTCATCTGCCAAAAAAAGAAAAATTTCATAATCGTGTCTAACTATAGCATTCTCTCATCGCGTATCTTCTAAATCGCTAATACTCTGGATGTTACATTAATATTGAATTTTTAACATAAGTCCAGCCTTGCTTTTTTATAACTCTCATGTTTAGTAAGGATAAAATTAATAAATCTTTTTTTTACAATCATGTCCGTCTCGCGTGACGGTAACAAAAATAATTAAAAGGAGTTTTTTGAATTACATTCAGCCATCAAATAGCTCGGAAGAAATGATAAAAAATTTTACAATCACCAGATGAAAAATGATAATTTGCAACAGTTTTTACTGATAATATAATTAATCGCATTCTCACGTTCGTTCTGAGCCTTTCCTGTAGCACATTTAATAGCACTTAAATTCTAATTAATGAATTTTTAATGTCTCTTCCCGGTGTGAAGAGAAAAGAGTCGCAAAATACATTTTTCGATATAATTTAATTAAAAAAAACTGAATTTTCATCCCACTAACTAAATTGCATTTGATTCTCTATAAGAAAATTAATTTCAAATTTTACAAAAAACACCCCGTTTAGTTGAAATCATTTGGATTGTAGAACTGCATGCCCTGTTTGAAAAATTTAACAAATTAATAAAACAAATTTAATATTAAATTAATGATTTATTTACCTGCGGTTGTTGAGCTTGTGGGTTAAAAAATTGCATGTCCATTTGTGGCGGAGCGACATCCGCCTGACTTGGAACAGTTTTACCGGCATTGCCCAAAATGTCAACATAAGATTTCTTTAGATCTGTGGATTGAGATTAAAAATATATTAATGTCTTGATATAATTTATGAGTCAATTTTCTTACTTCGACCCTTTTGCATTTTAAACATATTCGGAGCAGATGGAGGGGCTGGCTGATCGCCTTGATTCGGAACTGCCTGCTGCATTGAGTTCATTGGAGCTTGAGGCATTGAGTTCATTGGAGCTTGAGATATTGCATTTATTGGAGCTTGCTGCATTGCAGGCATTGAATTCATCATCGGTTGGGATTGTTGTTGATATTGGTTAGTTTGTATATTTTGCATAGTTGGCAGCTGTTGTTGTTGTTGTTGCGGAATCGATTGTTGAGGAATTTGCTGAGGTGGCTGTTGTTGTTGTTGAGAAGGCATTGGCATGCTTGCTCCCATCATTTCACCCATTTTCGGAGGCGGTTTAAAGCTTTCAACCTCAGCGGGATCTTCGTCTTTGTTTATCCACTTTTTATTCGATTCATCCCACACAATCTGACATAAAACAAAAGTTATTAGGTTGTTAATTAATTGAAATTTAATGTTATTACCGCTGGATTTTTATCATCAGGCAAAATCATTTGATTTTTGGGCTTCATCGTTAGTTTACTGAAAATTCCACCGAACCATCCTTGATCTTGCGATGGTGAAGATTTCTTGACAGTCTTCTCCGGCTCTTTATTTTTAACAGGACTTTCATGTTTTTGTTCTGACGTCTGTGAATCATTTTTTTCCTCAAACTGTTTTGAAACTGCATTTCCCATCGTTATTGTGGGTTGAGGTTGTTGATAGGTCTGTTAAAAAATAATTTTAATAAAACTAATTCAATTAAAAGAGATTGAAAGCTCACCTGATCATATCCAGAATAACTGTAATCTTGTTGCTGATAATTCTGATCGTAATTGGTTGGTTGAAGATAATTTTGCTCCTGAGCTTGAGGCTGACTTTCACGTCTCATCGCTACATTTTGGGGGTACGAATAATTTATTGGATCAGGCTGATATTGATTATACTCTTGGTTGTAAACCACTTGACTTTGCTGATCATTTTGATCATCTTCGAATGAGGGCTGTTGACTAACAGTTTGCGATGCATGTACGGGAGTTGTGTGTTGACTCGTTGGATCATAAATGCCTGAAGAAACTGGAACTTGTTGCTGCTGTTGTTGACTGTAATCGATTTGATTGTAAACTTCATTTGAGTATGTTGGAATAGCTGGTTGAACGTCTCCATAGCCTTCCATCGCAGCATAAAGATCTTGTAGCCACTTTTGATCTTCCGTACTATCACTTCCCTCCTCATAAGCTCGCTCCAAAACTGGATCGTAAAATTTCAAACGATCACCGAACGAGTAAATTTTCGACATAAATGAAGTTTCGAACAGATCCGGTCGCTGAATAACACATTTAGCGATTTGCTCCATGTAAAGAAGACATTTCAATTGCATGCCATAGTCGAGCATATTAGTTGCAAGGAGGAACTTATATTTTTGAAGTGGTGCAATGAAATATCCGTCAACGCTCAAGCTTCTCGCGTACTCATAGACTTCTGTCATTATTATTGAGTCATCTGTTACAAATTCCTTGAATGGCTTTTGTAAAGACGTTCCCAGCAATCCAATTTTTCCAATCGCACCAGCACTATCGCTATAGTCAGTGAATTGTGGATCCATCAACAAATAACAAAATTGTGATCCAAAAATATCACCACGACTTGCTAGCGAGTCACCGAGAGCAATTATCGATCTCTTAACAAGCTCCGGCTTGTCCGTGCAGTTGCTAATAATCATCGCCAAATGTGGACGCCAATCACCCCATTTATCGTCAAGATTTGAGACACATGCCGGCATTCGACCGCTCATAATTTGATAGAGCGTTTGAAGGGGATCATTGTATGGAAGTTTATTCGCGAATTTAAGCATAACATTAGCATGCTGTCTTCTATCGACTTTCGATGCGAGAAACAATGCATGTCCCCACAAATTATTATCAGTTGCGTAATCAAGAGCATCGTTGATATTTCCATAAAGTAAATAGCTCTTAAACTTATCCAATACATTTTTCTCTGTCGTTACACTTTGCGATTGTGTTGTCTCGTGACTGTGACTTGCTGTATGCGAGTTTTTCTCGCTCGGCTCCTCGCTATCACTCACATCTGTGTTATCGTCGGCGACTTCTTCAGTATTCTCAACGACAGATGTTTCCAATGAGCCTCTAAATTCGTCCGAACTCTTCATCAATAGCTCAGAAATGTCTTGTTCAGTGTAAGTTCCATTTTGTCTCAACATCAAGATCAAATAGCTCCACAATAAATTATATGATGCTCGCAATGAACTCTCAACGTGAGAATTTTGTTTCATTCTCTCTTCACAAAACTCAATTACTGTCTTTTTATGCGAGACACCACGCACAAGTGGTCCAGGATACGACTGATAGAGTCGACGATTACGATCATAAATTGGAACATTTTCAATCTTCAATAAATAGCGATCATCATTGTTGAGTGTGTCGATTGTTGTCATCAATCCATTTGACAATTTAACATAGCCGTGAAGACATTGAAATTTCTTCGGAGTGCTGCGACCAGCGGCAACAGTCTCCTGTTTTGGCCTGTAAATTATTTCATTAGTTTTAATTTTTATGAAATATATTTAAACATGCATTAAAAGAGGCATAAAAGTTGAAATAATAAAAAAATGCACACCTTAAGTTATTATACATGTCATTATAGCCATAACTCAATGATGATGGATATGCTTGATTAAAACCGCCAATCGGTTGAAATGGAGCTTGCAATGAATGATAGTCAGTGCCATCGACGAATGAGGTGTTTAGACTCCTCGGTGGATTCGTTATTGTACCGCCGGTAAGGAATCGACTCGTGCTTGCTCTGATAGATTTTCAAATGAACACAAAATCGCACACAAGAGAAAATATAATTTAAAGGAAAGCCAGAAAATATAGGTAGAAAAATGCAGTTAAGAGAAAACAAAATAAAAATTGTATTAATATTTCACTTTTAACTTCGTGCACAATTAAATTCCTACCTGTCTTTCTCATTGCTTGAACTGTAGCCCGATCGAAGTGAGCCACCAATATCGTCCATTGGATTTGCTATCGGAACTTGTGGTTGTTGCTGTTGCTGCATCATGTAATAATTTTTATACCACTCGTAAGCTTGAGGATTAGTTCGACGCAACATTTCAAAGTACTGTTGCTGTTGATAATACGAGCTGTAGGAATCGTATCCGTAGCCTTGATAAGCCTGCTCGTAAGCACCTCTCGAAGCTCTCGGATAACGATCGAATTCGCGATCTGAAGTGTTTTGACTTTTTCTTCCCGAAGTTGACCGATAACCTTCTTCATAATACCTATCGGATCTTCTACGATCCCTAGTTTTCTCGTCGTCATATTGTTCTAAAAGATTTGTTTAAAATTACTATATATTATAAATTTTTAAATAAGTCAACTTACTTCTTCTACTTTCGCCCTCGCGTCTTTTTTCCTTTCTCTTCTCTCTATATTCGGATCCTTCTCCATCATCTCGATAATCCCTGCTTCTATTTTTATCTACTCGAGTCTTTCTTTCGTCCTCATCATCGGTTCGCTTTCTAGACTCTCCATAACGTGAATTTCCACCCGATCGCCTTTCCTTTTCTCTTCTTCGATATTTTTCATATTCCTCACGTGTCATTCGATCACGACTGGATTTTTTATAGCGATCATCGTATTTATCTTTCTTCCTATAATCATCGTCTTCATTTTCGCTATCAGTGTAATTTGAATCATACTTTTTGCTGCGTCTTGGTTTTAACTTTGCATTTCTTTCAACCTCCCTCAACTCACTATCTTCCGACGATTCTTGACGCTTCTTTTCGACAGATTTTTTCTGCTCAATTTCATTCTTAACAGGTGGCAACGTGTCATTTGAATCATTTGCTCCTTCAATGTCCTCTCTTATCTCGAGCTGTTCATGCTCAACAACGATTGGCATTTGAATTGCGGCATTTTCAACAATATTGTCATTAGCACCTTCAATGTCTTCTTCGCGTTGTTCCCTCTGTTCGGCCGGTTCAACGGCTCTTTGTTGCAATTCCTGCTCTTCCATTCCATCGCCATCGACATTACGGTGTTGCGACGATACCGAAATATTCACAAAATCATCATCGTCTTCGATGTGAAGATTTTGTAGCGGATTGATTAGACTCGGCAGATTATTAATGGAGTTATCACTCTCCACACCGGGAATTACACGTTGGCTATTCATGCTGTTACTTTCGCCAGCCACAAGATATAAATTACGATCGCCGACATTGTAGTTTTGCTGTTGTGGTGATTGATGAATAGGTTGTTGTTCCTCATGATGAACATAAGGTGGATGCGATGGTGGCCTTACGGGTGCGATGACACTCATTGGCGGTGTTTGAGAAACTGCCTCACCATCGGCTTGTCTCTGGTAGTTCATATAGCTGGCTGGTGTCATTTCATTGCCAGTCACCATTCGATGAGCAGATGGCATTACTTGCTCTTGATTGCTTTCAGGCTCACCAACGACCATTCTCGATAGGCCGGGTGGCGGTAAAGTTTCGGGAATATTTTGCTGAAATTGTGGCGGTGGTGGTGTATTTTCACTTGATAGCTGCCCAGTGACTAAATAGTTGTGTCTATCGATAGACGACGATGATGATGGTCGGAGTGGAGGAACTTCATCGAGTCTTTCACGATTCTCATAATGATCAACAGTGGGTACGAATGGACTCGAGTACGATGTGTTTTGAATACTTTCAGCAGCCGGTGTCTGAATATTTTCGACATTTTCAATTTTAGCTTGCTGAATTAGATTGACTTGAGGAGATGCCGTGAACATCGGAGGTTCCTCAACTTTCTTAGGCTGCTCCGACTGTTGTTGCTGCAAAAACTGAACGGCATCGGGTGAAATTCTTTCCCAATCGTTCGAAGAATTTGAAGAAGCCGCGACTGGCTGCTGATTCTGTTGACTGAACATATTTTGATTCATCGATGTCGTTTGCCAGTTTTGATATTGTTGTTGCATACTATATGACATATCATTGTTATGAATCGGTTGTCGCTGATCACCCCATTGCGGCGACATAAATTGATTTTGCTGATAAGAAGCCATTGGGGGAGGCGGTGTTGGTTGTTGTTGTTGAATTGAAGAGACAGCTGTTGTATTATAATTTTTAACATCTTGCATATGCTCGTAAGTGGATGCGACGGGCGGTGGTGGTGGATATGAAGGACTCTCATAGCTATTTGTCGCAATCTGAGGTGGTTGGTAATGTAAATTTTCAGTTCTACTGACATCATTTTGCATTTGATTATAATTCATCATTGGCGGCTGCTGAGCTGACGGAGCAGTAAATGATGAATGTAGCGTGGTCGCTGATGACATTATAGGCGATTGAAGTGAGTTAAATGCACTAATTGGATTATTGTTAGCACCATCACTGAAGTGAGTCGAAGGATTAAAGAAATTTACGGGATTTGATCCAAACTGTTGTTGTTGATGCTGAATTTGTGAAGTAGATGGAGGTGGTAAGGGTTGTTGAGCAGGCATCGGGATGTTTGGCTGAGAATATGCGAATGGAGAATAGACCGGAGTGTTGGAGACAAGCGGTGGTTGTTGCATGAAAGGTTGATTAACCTGAAATGAGTACAAAGTGAGTACAGAAGAGAAAATGTGACGAATAATTTCTTACAGGCTGCTGTGAGCTTTGAATTTTGCTATTATTGTTGTTGTTCGCCTCTCCTGAATTCTGATCTCCCCAATCGCCATTACCCCAACTATCCCATCCGTCTGCGTCTCCGGAAAAGTGTTGTGATGTCATGCTTGAGCACTTTTTCAACTAGACATTCAGCTTGACCTGCAAAATGAATATTTATTATTATGCAAAACTGGATTTTTTTTCTATGTTGGAAAAATTTTGCACTTTCACTTTTTTTGAAAATTTTATTTTTGCAATTTTCAACAATTTCTAACGTTTTTAAATAATTAATTTTATGCTCACTCTACATACCTTATGATTAATAACACGAGGAGGTAATTAAATAGGCTAAAATACACACAGAAAGTTGTTTAATTAAATTTTATTTTTGTCGAAGAATTAATTTGTGAATTTGACACGAAAGCAAGTCGTCCCTCACTGTATCGAGCGCAACTTTATTTAAAAATATTTTAACCGTTACAAAAGCTCTCTTTTTAATAAATTGGAAAATTTTCGTCAATTTGACGTGTCCACGCGTGCAGTCCTCCAATTAAGTCTTTTGATTTAATTTTAAGATTTTCTGCGAGATATTTGACCGCCAATTGTGAATCATTGCCGCGTCGGCATACAACAAAAACTTCCTTTTGTTTCATCTCATCTCTTAAACTTTCGTCGATTTTTCCGGCCAAAAGCTGCTTAATTGGAATATTTAAAGAATTTTTGAGTTGGCAAATTTCAAATTCATTGGCACTCCTGCAGTCAATTAAAATGTGAGCGCTTTTTAATTCGCTAAAGTCCTCAACTGATATTCTCTCATCAGTGTTTAGTAATTTTAAGCCTGAATCTTTATCCGTTGCTGCCATGCCACAAAACTGTTCATAATCAATTAATTCAGTTATCGTTGGATTGTCTCCACAAACGGCACAATCACTTCTCCTAAGTCTTAATTTGATATTTCTGAATGAACATGATGCAGCGTCATAGAGCAACAGCTTTCCACTCATAACGTGCTCTTGATCGAGAATAATTTTAATGACTTCCATAGACTGAAGAGAACCGATGACCGAAGTTACGGCACCAAGCACACCGCCATCTCCACAATTCATGACTGTCTCTTTTGGAGGTGGTTGAGGGAAAATGCATCGATAGCATGGTCCATTTTGATAATTGTAAACAGTCAATTGACCCTCAAGCTGCAAAGCTGATCCAGAAACAAGTGGTTTTTTGAGTAGCACGCACGTGTCATTCAATAAATATCGTGTGGCCACATTGTCGCTCGCATCGACAACTAAATCATAATCTTTAAAGATATTTAAAGCATTCGATGAGTTCAGAAGTGCTTGATGAGCGTTAACTTTGACATCAGAATTGAGCTTTTCAATGAAGCTTTTAACTGATTGAACTTTAGAACTTCCAATGGATTGTTCAGTATGAAGAAGTTGACGGTGCAAGTTTGTTATCTCAACATCATCATAATCGATGATTCCAATCGTTCCTAAAATACGATTTTAATTATACTAAATTAATAAATGAATTAAATCTTACCAACTCCGGCACCAGCTAAATTTGACGCAACAGGACATCCCAAACCACCAGCTCCAACGATAACGACTTTAGCATCTTTTAATTTACATTGTCCGTTCATTCCAACGCATGGCAGAATTATTTGGCGGCTATATCTTGCAATTTCTCGATTATTAAGCATTTTTAAAATCTTTCAACAAAAAAAACCTTTTCAAATCAGTTTGATCCCCCAATTGTTGTTTTTTAATCTAAAAAGTCCACTTTAACTGATGATTTGTGCAACAACATGTACACACTTAATTAAACATTTTAAAAATATCCACTAAATTTAAAACCAATCAATCACGCCACAATGAAAACTTATTAAAAATCATGGACAACAAATTACTTAACGGCCAAAAAGTTTTTGAACTAAAATTTATTTTCAAAACAAACTTTTTCATTTTTAAATCAGTAAAAAAATTGACTCACAAAAAATTTAGAAAATAATTAAGAAAAATGTTAAAAATAATCATTTATACACTATGTTTGGTAGTTTTAATTAACAAAGGTGAGTTAGTAACGTTAATTATGTCGAAAGAACTGCAATATGGGATCAAAAAGTATCCAATTTATTTTTGACAAATTTCCAATTCATTAAATTTTCAGTTTCATGCGATAGAACAAAGGATAAGATTTATGAAAATGTCCATGGTCATATGTGCTTCAGAAAATTAAATGCAACACATCAGACAGGATGTTCGGGTAAGAAAATACAATTTGTAATTTTTAAAATAATAAATCATAAATCTGTTCACAGCTTCAACAAAATCTGGCTCAGTAGGTGTCTTGCATTTGATCGATAGAAAAGAGGATATAGATTTTATCACAAATAATCCTCCCGCACCTCCTTACGCACCTATTCTACGACCAGAATTTTTCACTCGCGAAAATGTCATAAAGTTAAGAGATTCTGGATTTGTTTCGGCAATTGTATTGATCAATGACACACGAGGCATGGAGAGCTTTTCAACTGAATCAAAATGTCCAAATGAATTCTATCACTACTCTGAACAGCCCGTTTGCGATGTAACGAAGAGAGAAACGACTTGGAATCCATGGGGAAGTGGTTTACTTCAGGAGAATTTTGACATTCCAATAATTTTTTTGGAGGACAAAGACGAGTACGAAAAAGTCGTCAATTGCTCGCAAAAATTCAACAGTAAGCTCGAAGGACAAGAAAGCCGCTCCTTATGTAGCATTGAGATTAATTCATTTATGGCAGCAGCCGCAAACTCTGAAGTTTGTATTAGACGATCAAAATTCAATGGATTTATCCGCAACATTCGTTTTTGTGATCCACTCTCGGGAAGAAATGTCTATGGAACTCTTTTTCCACGTGAAATTGTCAGTCCCGAAAATAATCGATCAATTGACAAGGATGAGAAAATCATTTTGATATCAGCACGTCTTGATACCACAGCAATGTTCGATGGCATTTATCCAGGAGCTATGGACTCTTTGGCATCGATTGCAACGCTTATTTCCACTGCACATTTCTTGCGAAAAATTATCGCTAACGACATTTATGAGAGCAACAAACTAAATGTGCTATTTATGCTCTTTAATGGTGAATCATATGATTACATTGGATCTCAACGACTCGTCTATGATCTGAAGAAGAATGCATTTCCATCACCATCATCATACACTCGACCCATAAATTTTGAAAATATTCACATGATGATTGATATGGGCGCAATCGATACGTTTGATAAACTCTCAATTTATCATCGATCGAGCGCATCAGGTGTGGCATTGAAACTACAAGATTCCATCAATTTTTATAGCAATCAACTCAATTTAAATGTCTCAATCAACCCCGAAGAAACGAATAATATTCCGCCAGTGTCAGCACAAATGTTTTTGCGAGAAAATATGAGCTTCCCAGTTGTGGTTGTTGCTGCCAAAAGTCCTGAAAATCGATTCTATCACTCAGTCTATGACGATGCGAATAATTTAAACTACACTTATCAAAACTCGAGCGGAGATTTCGATGAGCTTGATTTGGTACGAGGAAGCACTCTGTTTGCAGAGTCATCCGTTCAGATTAAAATTCGTAATATTGCAACGGCTCTGGGATTAGGCGTTTATGACATGCTCGTCGATGATCCAAAAAAATATTCACAAAGCATGATTGCCAGCTCGAAGCTTGTTGACGAAGTAATTTATTGCTATTTAATCTCAACAAAGTGCAAACTCTTTCACGCAGCCTTTGATCAACATGATGACATGAGAAGTTACGCGCCTCCTCTTCAGAGATACATCAGCGTAAATTCACCCTTGAGTATTGAGACTATCGGATGGACTTATCGTGTTCTTGGACTGGTGCTGAGCGAAAAAGTTGAAAATCCAAAAGAAAATTGCACAGTTCTACCTCAATACTGGTTGCCAGGCAGTCTTAGTAAAGGCGAGTGTCGATTAACGACTCAAAATTTCAGTCTCGCTTTAAGCCCGGCATTTGAAGAAGATGAAAATTACAACTTTAGCAGCAATTATTATTCAACTTGGACTGAATCAACATGGAATGACTTATCAGCACGCATTTTCCTACAGCCGTCACCATCTCATGAATATTTCACCCTCACCATCGGCATAATCGTATTCATTTTATCATTCATCATGGTCTACGTGATCAACTCAAAGGCTGAAGTCTTATTTGGCGATGCTGTAATTGCTGAACAGTAAGAAGTCAAATTTCTTCTTCTTCGTGCAACTCTAAATTTATTCAATTTTTTTTCTCGTTACAGCGTTTCATTGCCAGCTCAATGCTAGGAAAGATTCTAATGTGATACTCAACCTAATAATAATAATACAATTAACTTTAGGCTCGCTCTCTCTCTCTCGCTTTAAAGCAGTAAAGTCGTAATTGTATGTAAGCAATTATGAATGTGAGTCCAGAGGTTAAAGTTGACTGAGAATATGATTAATTAGCAACAGAAAAAAATTCTTAAGCAAAAACTTTTTTTTAAAAAAACTACTAAAGTCCACTTTAACCCCTAATTATTTTTTTTTGTGACGATCAAGTGGAAGAATTGACTTTAACTTTTTTTTTCGTGTAGAACATTCCTCAGATTTTTAATAAATTAATCACACAATAATAATTTTGAAAATGTTTAGCGTGCTGAGGTATTGAATTGATCAAAATAATCATCGCTCGGTGTGTTTGTGTTCACGACCTTCTCATAATGTTCAATTTTTTCCTTCTGCTCCTTAGCGAGCTCCTCATTTTCATTGCGAATTTGGTGGTTCATGTTACGAATGCTGCGCGACAATTCACGCTCCTTCAATGTCATTGTACGATACATGTCTTCAGTACATTTGTCCCATTGCTTCTTTTGGGACTCTTCTTCAATGCGACGCTTTTTGAGATCATCGAGCTGCTTCTCTTGCTCTAATTTGTGCGCCTCAATTTGCTCAGATGTCATGCCTATCAGAAATTAATTTATATTTACCTTTTTATCAAATAAAACGTGATAAATTACCTTTATACATGTATGGAATGACGCGATTAGGACCGAGATTTGAGCCCTTTGGTTGATTCTCTTTGAGCATGTCACTCGACAGGAAGTTATAAATCTCTGCCATGGAGTCTTGCTGTTCAATTTCTCTACGCTTCTTTTCATTTTCGCGTTTCTGCAAGGCCATCGATTGATTGTACTCCCTAATTTGCCTTTGAATTTCACGCTTATCGTCGTTTAGCTTGTTACCGAAAAACACCGCCGTCATGTCGTGTTGTTGGAGTGATGCGGACATTTTCTTTTCGGCCTCCTTTTGGTTGCTTTTGAATGCATTTTGCTCGGCAATTTGCTGATCGAGCCACTGCTTCTGGAGGACTTTTTGGTCTCGAATGCGATTGGCATTGGCAAGATCTTCGCCAATAAAAAGTTGACCACCCGACATCGACAAGCGTGGATCATTGTCGTCAAGACGAGCTGGAAATGACTTTTTATTCCCATTCGGATCGTTCAAGTCAAAATCGGTTGAGTCTTGAGTCTGCTGGCAGTTCTTGCGGTACTCGTTAATTTCCATTTCAGACTTTCTCTTCTGCTCAAAAAGTTCAGCCTCGTGAGCCTTTGCAATTTCCAAATTTTTCTGCATTTCTTCGGCCTCCAAACGTGCCTGTTCCTTCTCAGCTTCCTCTCTCTGCTTCTTCTCACTCAACTGACAATTTAGACCCTCCAAATCAATGCCCAACACACGTTGCTTCTCATCGAAAAATCGACGGCGTCTCTCTTCCTCTGCATTACGACGTTTCTCGACCACGGCAGCCTCTTTTAGGTCCCGCTCACAGGTAAGAATACTCTTCAACATGATTCGCGATTTAGAAATGAAAGTTTCTTTTATTAATTCGTTCTTTGGCGAGGAAAGCAAAAGAATCAGAAATAATTTTATTTGTCAATTTGTCACTATGGAGAGGAAAAAGTTTTCACAAATGGTTACTATGCAAAAAAAAATTCAGTTTTTTCGTGTCATGGTAAAAAGTTGGTTGCTGCTATTATCCATACATAGTTTCTTGAACTTCTTTTATTTTCTATTCTCACAAACAAACACACACACACACACGCGAATTTATATTTTGTTAAATCAATTTCACCAAACTTTGCATTTATGCGCGGGGTTCATCGGTGTGCCGATGGGACAATTGAATTCCTTTGAAAACTCCGCAAAATTCGAGAGTGTACCGTGAACACGAAACCTCGCCGGCGAATGTTGGACTGCACTAATCATTTTATTTTTACTCGCCTCGCGGCGAATATCCCCGCACCAAACTTGTCCGAAACTGAGGAAAAAGAGTTGCGTGCTGGTGAGATTTAATTCGGGTAGAATTTCGCCTTCAAGGACTTGTGGGTTGGATTGTTGACTCGTCAGCCACCGTTTGTATGTGCGATACGCCTGATGAATGCCACCGCCGTCGGCAATATTTTCGCCTGAGTTATTGTAAAAAAAAAGTTTTATTAATAAATGTAAGTCAGTAAGGCAAAAAAAAATATTGCGAGTATAAATTGGGTGGTGGTGGTGGTGTGGGGTTGAATTAGTTGTAAGGAAGTCGTTAATGTAATATAAATAGCAGAGTAAAATACCTTGAGTTGATTCACCATCGATTGTTTGCCCAATATCAGTGAGCGTGTATTTGTTGTATTGCTGAATTAAACATTTCGTCTTCTCTTGAAAGCGTTTAATCGAGTAATCTGACCACCATTTATTTAGATTGCCTTCCTTATCGAACAATCGTCCTTTCTAGATATAAAAGCATGATAGAGTTAAAATATTAAAATATATTGCATAATGGAGTGTGACTGGGGGCTTTATGGAAGTGCTGCTTTATGGCTTTCAAGGGCGAGAAAAAATGTGTTAATTACTCTTTAGTGCGTGTAGAAAGTTTTATAAATTGTGAGATTAACTCATGAGGTTTTCAATAAATCTCTCAAGGATTTGGAGGAAAAATTTTGAAAAATCAATGTATAAAAGAAAATTTATTCACACTGATCGTAAGAGCTGCATTTTGAGGCAGGTCAAAAAACTCATTCATGTTCATTTTCCCTAGTGGCACACAAAAATTGCAATGGCAAATGAATCAATAGAATTTTAAAAATTGCAATTTTACTATTTCGTAGATATGAAAAATTATGTGATAATTGAACTTTTTAATTGTTTGCCAATAGGGTTGTCCACTTTTGTACATTATAGAGAAAGTATTAAAATTTACTTTTACAACTCGAAACTTTCGAACACGTGTTGGTGATTTATGAGTAATGTATGAAGTGAAAACAAATCATGAATGGGAACGCAACTTTCAGACATTTCCAACAATAAACCTTTCTGAGACTTTCCACAAAATAAAAATAAAAGTAAGTTAAGAGCTCCTTAAAGCCATTACAGCATATTATATGCAAATTTGCACTTCCATTCAATTTTTTGAATGAGGTCAAATGAAAATTAAAGGAGGTTCAGTGTACTTACATCATCAAATCCATGCGTGCTCTCATGACCGATCACTACTCCAATGCCGCCCAAATTCAGTGCACGTGGAAAATGTCGGTGATAGAAGGGAGATTGCAAAATTCCAGCTGGAAACATTATTTGATTGCGTGACCGTGAGTAAAATGCGTTCACAATGCCGGGAGTCGTTTGCCAAATAGTTTTGTTCACGACTTGTCCGACTTTCTTTTGTTCCTCCTGATTAAGATATTTAAGCACATTCAGCGTGTTCTCGAAATACTTTTCATGATGTATATGAAGGGCGGCATACTTTTCATCGAGCTTATTTCGCGATAAAATATAATCGGGATATCCAATTTTCAAAGACATTGCTTCGAGCTTTTTTAATGCGAGTTTTCTTGTTTTTTCATCTATCCAATCGGTCTCATTAAGAATTTGCCGAAAACTCACTTGAAGCTCACGAACCATTGCCATAACGTCGAGCTTACTTTTCTCATCGAAAAATTTCCTAACAAAAAGCGCTCCGACTGCCATTCCCATATTAGAATTAACTTGCGTAACGCAAGACTTCCAACGTGGCGGCGACGATTCTCTACCGAAACATTCTTGATAGAATGTCTGCTTAGCCTCGAGGAAATTGTTGTTTAAGTTGTTCGCGCGGTGCCTAACAAAGCGCCATAGGATGTAATTTGCCACAATTGACGGCTCAGTATTATCAATCAATTTAACCAGTTGCTGCATATAATTTTTGGCAAACATTATGACTTTTTCATTTCCATCGACGACTCGGTCTTGAACAATTGACAAGTATCGAATAAAATCGATACCTTCGATTTCCTCTTGCAGCTGATTTAAACTTCTCTTTTGATAGAGAAACGAAATGTTCGTACGATCTTCCTGTGAGCTCATAATTTTCGCCAGACTCGTCTCAAATTCAATTATCTCATCCGCATAGTCATTCGCTTCGAGCATATCCACACCCATTAAGTTAATAATTTTGGTCATGAAATTCCTGTAGGAATTGAGATATTTTTCGTTCACTGTTTTGAGAAAATAGTCGCGCGTTGGGAGGCCGAGTGAGGTCTGATCGAATTGAATTATATTCATATTAGAGTTCTGAATGTCAGGAGAGACGTATTCAACAATTAAAATATCATTATTAAATTTTCTCAAGTTTGCGACCAATTCAAGCCAATCAAATTTTTTCTCATCCCAATTGCGATCTAATAATGGCCATCCGCCTAACGACTCAAGCAATTTCTTTAAAGGTTCAACGCCACGCTTCTCGATGAGATCATAGTTCATGCAAGACTTGAATAGACTTTTCGCCTTTAGTTCTGCATTTCGCGCGCGACGATTTTCATGACTTCTTTTATTTCTTCTCATGTTCCTTCTCTTGTGTCGTCTCTTCTCCTCGCCGCTCACTTTATCACTCATCAAGAGTTGATGTAATGCTTGATCTAAATACTCTCGTAAAATTTCGAAAGTGTCAAAAGCAACTTTATCTTTAGGTATGGAATTATATTTTGACCATTGACCACAAGCGTAGCTATAAAAATCATAGCATGGATCAACGCTTGTATCCATATATCTTTTCATAATTCTCGCTTGAGCAAGTCGAACCTCTTCAGCTGATAAACTATGCATGCTGTCGAGATGAAGGAAATTCATTAAATCCTCGCTTCTTTTCCTCCTTACCCGCCTACGCTGTGTCTCGTCATCGATATCGTCGATATCCTTTTTGGGTTTCTTACAATAAGAAGGAATGAACGAAGTCTGCATATGTCCATGGATTATTTTATGCTCTTCAATTTCATGCTCTAACAAAGACTGTGGAATGCACTTGACACTCTCATCTTCGTTCGTGTCATCGTATTTTAGAGTGTTTTCGTCATCATCATCATTGTCATACCCTCTCGCCTTGATTGGAGTCAAAAGCACAATTGCGGATATAATCATCAAATTTATACGGCGATTGCACAACATCTTTTATGATGAGACAGTCATATACTATGCGTGTGCCGAGCTGTTAGAATTAAATATACAAATTAAATCAAAAAGTGTTTATATCTCACGAATGAATTTAAAATGCACAACCTGTTGATTGAGTATCTCTTAAAATAAACACATGCTATCACTTTCTTATAATCTATGCACGCTTAAAGTAAGAAATTCAATCCCTTCACTCACCTGAAGTAAAATTGCGTCGTTTTATATATGCGAAAAGGAAAAGTCATACACGTCCGACTTTTGCCAATTCTAACAAGCGAGTGAAGTTTTTTTTTGCGAGAATATCGCGCGCGTTGTTCTATCGATGGTGGCAGACGGTGATTGAGTGCGGAGAGTAAGAGAGAATTAAGGCACATATATGAAAATCAAGTTACAGCTGTTCCTTAATTTTTTTTCACTCCGTCGCGACGATATGCGACATTCAATTGAAGTCAATTAAGTGATGAAAGTTTTCTCTGTTTTTAGTTACAGCTCTAATGCACTTTCGCAGCTTGTGTTAAGTGATCAAAAGATTTTTTTTTAAAGTATTTTCTTAGATTGCTAAGTTGATTACGATTTGACTGCGAGTGAGACACCACGCTTGCCATGAACTGCTTCGAACTTCTCGACTTCTTTTGGATGATTTTTCACTTTGTGTTTGCGGCAATTCGCCGAGTTTACGAATGTCCGGCTACACCAAGGACATTGAAATGGCCTGTGAAAAGTAAATTAAATAAAATATTCAAGTTCATTAGCGAAAAACTTACCGCACTCCTGTGTGGGTCGATAAATGACATTTGTAAGTTTCGAGTCTTTTGTATGAGTTTGGGCAGTGCTGACATTTATATTTCTTCTCATCACTATGCACGAGTTTATGATTCGAGAGTGCCGCATTCGATCGAAATTCTTTCATGCAAATTTGACATTGCTTCGTCGGCTCGATGGCTTCATGACGTCTTTTGTGGATACGCAGCGAGTTTGTACTTTTAAACTTTAAATTGCAGATCTCGCAAGGAAAATTTCGGTCTTGAACATGCTTGTCCATGTGCCATATAAGATCTGATTTTGTTGTACATCCCTTGCCACACACTTCACAGAAGAAATAAGCCATCTTTTCATGAATTCGAGCGACATGAACTTTTAGGCAATGACTATTAACGAATTTCTTCTTACAATGTAGACATGGGAATCTTAATTTGAGATCATCAGGCAAGTGAATTTTTTCGTGATTCCTCAATATTTGTTTCTCCTTAAAGCTCCTTCCGCAAATACTGCAAATGAACTTGATTGCATTTTCACCGTGCTTCCTTTCCAAATGCTTTTCATAGGCTTGATATGTTTTATAACTTAACTTACAGTCAAAGCACTGAAATTTATTTTCTTCATTTAAGTGCATCATTCGGTGATCCATTAATTTTTTCCATGTGCTTAACTTCTTTCCACAGAGACAGTCAACTTGAGGCGGTGTGTTATGTGAATTTCTACAGTGATCGGTGAGTTGTTGCATTTTTAAAAATTCTTCATCACACAAGTGGCACTTAAAGGTGTAAAGTTTTTCAAGTTCAGTCTTTGACAATTTCTTGCTTTCTTTCGATTCGATCGGCTCATCTACCTCATCATCCAAATGTTCTTCGATTAATGTTAAATAATGTTCATCAATGACATCTTCAGATTTATCACTTTCCTCTGTTTTTATAATAATTTGTACCTCACTAAAGCTTTCATTTTCATCGGAAGGAACCATCGGAAGACCGTATTGCAATCTAATGGAATTTATCTCATTACTTTTTGAGCTCGATACTTTATCGAACATCAACTGGAACTGCTTAGATCTCTTTGTGAACTCAACGCAAGTAT
The DNA here is from genome assembly GCA_038502055.1 of Tanytarsus gracilentus. Lineage (NCBI taxonomy): Eukaryota > Metazoa > Arthropoda > Insecta > Diptera > Chironomidae > Tanytarsus > Tanytarsus gracilentus. The sequence goes on along the minus strand of JAXRKN010000043.1, from coordinate 1,366,615 downwards.
TGAGGAAGGTGACACATTCAAGACACACCAAAGAATTGTCTAGATTTATCTAAATAGACATTAATTAATTTTTAAAATTTATACTAAAACTTGTATAATTCTAATTTACCTCTGTCAGCTTAGAAATGACGTTTTCTTGTTCATGATCGGGTTTGAGAATTGCATCCACGCTTCCGCAAAGCTTACACCACGTCTTCCAATCCATATTTCGTTGAGAATTAATTAATTTAAATATTTTGTATTTTTATTTATTTTTTTATAAACAATGAAAATTTTAACTCAGTTACGTCCCCCTTCATCAAAAAAAAATACAAAACAAAAACAAACCGCCAAAAATTTCAACGTTAACAATTTTTTAATAATCAAATTAATTAAAATTAGGCAATGGCAACGTACGCAATCCCGACAAGAACAAACACAAAAACTATGGATTTAAACTCAACACAAAATCTCGTTCATCCGGAATGGTAAAGATGAAAAAATAGTTTGCTATTTTATTTTTAAATAATTCCTGAATTACTTAATGTTGCACGAATTCAACGATGAAATTAATTTATTTAAGGGAACTTTGTGATCCAACACCCGACATTTATAATCTCTTCCGCAACTTTAATGATAAATTCTTCCTCGGGAAGCTTGGCTGTGTTGAGCTCGAGTGGTCAAAGAAGATGTATCAATGTGCTGGAATTTGCTATATGCGAAAGAGCTCTAGTCACATGGCCTGCACAATTCGACTCAGTGAACCTCTACTCAAGCTTCGATCTCGCAAGGAACTAATAGAAACTCTACTCCACGAAATGATCCATGCTTGGAATTTCATACTGGGAATCTACGAAGAAAATGGTGGACATGGAAAGAATTTTAAAGGAAAAATGGAAGAGATTAATCGAAAAGCAGGCACGAACATCACAGTCTATCATAGTTTTCACGATGAAGTTGAACTGTACAAGAAGCACTGGTGGAAATGTGATGGAGCATGTCGTAGCCGTAAGCCATACTATGGAGTAGTTAAGCGAGTATCAAATCGAGCTCCCGGCAAGAATGACTTTTGGTGGGCTGAACATGAGAGATCTTGCGGTGGAAAATTCATCAAAATCAAAGAGCCTGAAAAGATAGAGAAAAAGAAAAAAGAGCAGATTGTTAAGAAGACTGGCAGCAATGGCGATATTCGAAAGTTTTTTCCTAATTTATCACAATCATCGATTGACGAAAACGACCATGAGGACATTGAGACTGACGATAGGGGATTTGTTGTCAAGACACCCAAAAAATCGCCTAAAAAGTCAAATGGAAATGTGCTTGGTGGAAAGGGTGACGGCAAGAGTAAACTTCTAGACAATCAACCAAGTACTTCAAGCGGAGTTAATGGTGGCGTAACTTTAGGAGGTCCAGGTAGTGGTCGAAGTCGTTTGTTGGACATGTTTGAAAAGAAGAAGCAAATTAAGAAAGATGCTAAAGTTGAGGAGCCGATTCACAAAAAGATTAAAGTTGAACCAGGAACATCCGGTCCAACTCTTCGGAAGTCAATTTATCAAAAAATTCTCGATGAGTTCGAAGATGACGATATAATTTTGATCGACGATGAATTCGATGACAATCTCGGTGACTCGGGTGCCAACAAAATACCAATCAAAAGTGAAGACACATGTCAATGTCCAATCTGTAATTGCGCCTTAAAGATGGAAGAGATCAACATTCATTTAGACGAGTGTCTTACATTGAGCACACTTAAAGAGATGGATTAAACAAATCTGTAAAAAAGCGATCATCAAAAAAGCTGTGAATTTTTTTCTGTAATTTTTCTTTATTCATTGATAAGTTTTCAAATACTGGTTAATATATTTCATATTCAAAAAAAGAGTCACATGATTATAAATATTTTGTTGTTTTTTTCTCAGTTGATTTACAATAATAATTAAACATCATCGACTTTTCTCAATTACACCATTGGAATTTTACTTTCTGCTTCCGTTTTTTTTTCATCCTATTTTAAACTCAAAACAAATGCACATTTCTATAGCTCGGTTTATAAACCTATTTAAACTGAAAATCTTTGAAAAAGAAATTACGCATCGCATCCTTATGAATTAAGTACGAAATAAAAATTCTAAAAGCTAATTTTTTTCATGTTTAAAAAAGTCTTGAAACTGATTAATTTTATTATGCTGACTTATTGTTTTCTATTTTCTTCTTAAATTGTTGATTTTTTCAGTTATGAAAGAAAAATTGTGTATTTGATACCAACTAAAATGTGTAATTTTACACACAATGAAGGCAATCGAAAAAAAAGAAGTTTATATTCATCATGCATCTGTCGCGGTATATAAAATACTCAGATTTATTTTTTTGGATGATTCTTATTTACATTGTTTTCATTTTTTTTTGAAAAAAGACTTTAAGAGTCAAAGAGCTTCTTTTTTTGGGATGGAAAGAGAGGTAAAAAATTTTGAAATCCAAAAGTTAGATTTTTTCTCTATAATTTCTGAAGTCTATTTTTTTATTTGGTCCCAAAGATATAGAAAGAGTGAGAGTGGTGATAGATGCATGGGGAATTTTAATGAGTTCATTTTCAAAAATCAACAATTTCTTACGTAAAAATGCTTATTATCACTTAAGAACTATTTCTCATTTTATGGTTTTTTAAATCAACATTTTTTGCAATTACAATAAAAACTAATAAATGATGAGTTTCAGTAAAATTGAAAGCCATCATGCTATGTGTGTTGATATCCATGCAAAAGAAAATTAGAACATAATTAATTTTTAAGGATTAAATGGTGATTTTTCGTCCAATATTCTTGTTTTATTTCCTATTTCACTTTAATCTTTGTATTTTATTTTAAATCTTTCTTTCTTTTGTTGTTGATGGGCTGCTTTTGCATGTGTTTTACAAAAAAAATTGAGAAAAATTATATATAAAAATAACCGTACTCAAACTTAACCTCCAATTAACGAAAAATAATTGCATGAATTTTACTTTCTTAAAAACTAAGTTTTGAAATTATTTTAGATGCGAATTCAACAAAATTTCGCTGGATTTTCAATAGAGAAATGTCGAAAAAAGGATTGTGAGAGAAAAAAAACGTGGCACAGTATAGTTTTTAAGCCATAATTTTTTAAATTGTTGAAATGCATTAATTAAAAGCCTCTATTAACAAAAAAAGAGTTTTACATAATATTTTTAATCATATATAGGAAGCTAAAGTAGAAAAAGTGATGGATTTTCTTCTTCCGTCATTCATTCATTCTCTCTCTCATGTGTATTTTTTAATCATATTACATATAGCTATAAAAAACATAAAATTACTTTGAACTAGAAAATTTACGTAATTTAAAAATTGAAATTCACTGGATCAAAAAAACTGGGACGATTGATTAATTAAACACTAAACTTTTTTTTTCAATCGGAATGTTTATGTGATTTATTTTAATTCGCAAACTCAAGTAAATGAGTTTACGAGTGAGTGTGAAATTTTCAACATGGCAAGTTTCAAAAATGCAGCTTTATTGAGCTCTTTAAATTTTAGAGCTGAAAATTTTATATTTTGCATATTTTTTTTTACTTTTTTTTGTCTGGCTTGACTCTTTCTAATTTATGTGATTTGTACTGATTTTCTTCCTTTTTTCTTCTTTTTTTGATATTTCTTATTTGTGATCATGAATATTTTATTGAGGCTGATATTGAGTGAATCAAAGTGAAGATAAATTTTTAGCAATTTTAACAATTTTGATTTTAAAAATTTATCAATTCACCACGAAGTCAACTCAATTTTATTTTTTGAAGTTTCTATGGATCGATGAGTTGTTGTTGATATTGTTTTATTTTGACGGATTTTTGAAATGATTTTTTTACTGAATTTTTGTGTTGGATGGGTTGGTGGTGAAAAAAGAAAAATAATAAAAATTTTAAATTCAATATTTTTTTTACTATTTTCTCAGTCATTTCCCTCGAAAATTTCAGATTTCTAATATTTTCACGTTTCATTATTTTTAAGATTTTTTAAGCACCATATTTCATTGATTTTTACTAAAAATTTAAATTTAAGGAACACAATTTCATTTCTTTACATCATTTTTTGACGACTTTTTCGCTTACGAAATTTTTTTAAGTATAATTTTTAAAGCCAATTGTTCTTCTTTATTTTTGTCATAAGAATTTAAAACCTAAAGATTTCTTTTAAATATATTTTAAAAAATTGTTTTTTGGGAGTGAAAAATATCACGCTATTCAATTTCATCCGAAATAAATTGTCTTAGAATCATAACACAGTCATGTCTCATCATTGCTGTTGCCTCATTTCATTTCTTAACCATTTTACAGCAACGATGCACTAGAAATTGTCGTTTGTCCTCCGAAATAAAAGCAATATTATAAGGTAACAAAATGTTCACAAGAATACAATATGTGTGTGTGTGTGTGTGTGGGGGCGAGATAATAAAAATAATAAAGTTTCAATGGGTTATACAATGGACAATCTAAAAATGGTATTTTTCATCATTCCAAAAGCGACACTTAGTATAAATATATAATATATATTTTTTGTAGGTTTTTTTCTCGATAAATACAACATCTAACAAATTTTGTGTGATTTCTCATCCTTCACTTCTTTTCCTTGTTGTCATAGTGATATTTTCAATGATTTTACAATCAATATATAATAAATAGAATGTGTGTGTGTTAAGTGTGGTATATAGAAAAAGGGTGGTGGTAGAAAGAATTCATTATCCGTCAATTGTTTTTAATTTTTGTGCCGTCTATCAATAATCGCGATTAAAAATGTTCGTATCGCACATCTTTTAAGGCGTGTGTTTTTAAAGGAAAAATTCTTCCATAAATATGATCGAATTGTGTGACGCAGTGTCACAAAAAATTGTTGACATCCCTTTCATTTTTCTAAAGTTCTCGAAAATATTATAAAAATTTTTCTTTTACTTTTTTTGCATCATCAAGTTTTAACAAAAATATTTTTTAGTAAATTTTCCTTGAGTCATTTTTTTAATATGGGATTTTTTAATTATTCATCTTTGTCCAAGCGATGGTGATTCTACACTTAGAAATCTTGCCGGAAAGATAAAGAATTTTAATTTGGAGAAATTGTGGCTTTAAATTTATAAAACTTTCTAATTGAAATTAGTAAGTTTTATGTCAAATCTAAAACCACAATTAGCATCCCTAAAAAAATTTAGTCATACTTTAATTTTAAGCAAAAAGATTGAATTCAAAAAAGATTATCATCTGGCACATTTATGGTGGATTGAATATTCTCATTTCTATTTTTACAAGTTTCATCCTTTTTTTCACTTCGTCATAGCCGTTTTTAATTAATAAAAGAATTATATCTCATAATCTATACAACATAAAAAAATCATAGCCCAAAAAGGTTAAACTGCATGCTGGTCCATTCACACTGGTGACGAACTTTCGTTTAAATTTTTAGATATCTTTAAATTTGATTTGTCAAAGAGATATTTTTTAAGAGGGAAGGAATAAAATTAGGAATTAAGCGAGTGAAAGGGTGGAACATAGAATGATTGATAATTTTGATCTCAAAATAGACTATTAAATATTCTTTAATTTTTTTTCATCATGTAAAAGATTGTCAGGACAGAGTGATTTCTCAAAAAGGATCCTTTTAATACTCTAATAAATTTCAAAGAGACCTGAAAGTTACTTTTTTCTTTTTTGGTGAGATGAAGAGATTGTGGAAAATATATTTAGGGGTTTGAAGAAAGTTAACTTTAAAACTCTTAGGATAAAGATATAACAAGTGAGAAAAAAATAATAAAATATAGCAAGGAAATTAACAAGTTAAAAAATATTGCCAATTTCTCGGCACAATAAAGAAAAAGAAAAAAAATCAAAAAATCTTGCAATCGCTTTCAATTAGGATTTTTTTATACAATCTGCATTTTCTAAAGTAGCTTTTTTAATTAGTTATAAATCGAATTCTAAATATTTTTACACATAATCTCATTGTTGTAAGTCACTCGATTATTTTTAAAGAGCAATCTGCAATATGTTGCAGAGAATCCTTTAAATCCAATTTCAATGAGGTTAAGGACCTCCTAAATTTATTCGTGACCCTATCAAATGAATTTTACTTAATTCTTACATTTCTTATGCTTTAAAAAGAGACTGGAATTAATTGTTTTTTTAATTATTTTTTTTTCTTTGTGTTGTGTGTTTGTGTAAGGGGATCGGCTATTATTTACATTCATGGTTGGTTTATTGTATAAATTCTTATTAAGAGAAAGAAATTTTATAAGTTTAATTTTTAATTTGAGATAGAGATACAGTGAAGATATCTCCTTTGTAAGTAAGTCAATCAACTACTGTATTTCTTCTGTTGAGTTCTATTGATGATTGGTTTGCTGTAACAATCGACTGTAGGCGTAGGTTTAGTTAAGGGGAGTTTGTGGTTTTGCGTTATGTTGTTTGCGTTCGTTTTACGAAAATTCTTTTTTTGCTTCTTTAAGATGTTCATTTTGTTGCATAAATATTTTTATTAACACGCTGCATCGGATCTCACTGCAGGTTGATGGTCTTTTGATGATTCATTTGACGTTGTTGGTAAAGTTTTTATGTGTAAATTTTTCAAACAATATTCGATATGCAGTTTTTGATATATTTTTTTTGCTCTTTTTCATCGTGTGCCAATTAAGGAGAGAAAACACAAAAAACATTGCACAAAAGTTCTCGGAAAAAATAGTGTTTATAGATTTTTTTTATATAGAGCTCTCTGAAGGAAAAGAAAAATTGTTTTTTAGCATTCGCTATAGATTGGACCGTGAGTTGACCTTTTTTTAGATAGAGAAGATTTTATCATCTTTTAATAATTCGCTATTCAATCTTATATCTCTCCGATGATGATTTTCAATTCAAGAAATTTTTATACAAAATTAAACAAATTACATTTGTGGGACTGGTAATGATTGGAGGTTTTTGATAAACCATAAAAATTATTTAAGAAAAATATTTTTAAATTCAAAAGATGCCAATTTTTTTAAAGAATTTTAAGAGAAGATTGAAAGATTGAATTATTTATTTCTTTACTCGAGTCGTATACGGTTCTTTTTGATTTTGAGAAGGAAAGAAATTTTCAATTATTTTAAATGCACAAAAACATATTTTTCCTCTTTCATTACACATACTATCATCATTTTTAAATATTTCTAATTGCACTTAGTTTTCATTTTCATTATTAAATATTTTCTTCATTTAAAAAATGTTTTTAAATTTCCACTAGAAGTTTTTCTTCCATACTCGGAAGGGTTTTATCAATTTTTGATTTTTTTTATAAATCGTGGCTTTTTCATATCTACATCATTATGGGTTTTTTTGAGGAAATCGCGGAACTGATTTTAACTCTTTCTTCTTTTAAAGCTTGCATGAACTCAAAAACTTGAAAAATGTCTGACGAACTTAACACCTTTTTTTGTATTGGATGTCTGAATATATTGTGATTGAAGATTGATGATGGGAACTGATTTCATTTTCAAGGAATAAATCACAGATAGTGTCACGCGTGTGTGTGTTTGTGTGCTTAATGAGAAAATCATAATTTAACCTCAAAATGCTCCGTAAAAATGCTAACTTTATGTGTCTAAAAATAGCCAAATACTTTAGTATATTTATACAATTTTTTTGGAATTTCCTTCATATGCCAAAAATGTCAAAATTCCTTTTTAATAACACCGAAAATACTTTTTTTTAAATATTTTTAAGACTTTTGAATTTACTCACACAAATTTTTCATACTTGGAGATTATGGACAAGTGGAAAATATTTTCATAATAGAGGGAGGAGAGAGAAAAGGGCGGACATAATATGTTGATATGCAATATCTCTATAATGATGCTGCAGTTGCATACACAAAAAGCTTTTCTGATGATATTTTTTTTGAATAATCATTTAAAGGGAGGAAAGGATAAAGGATTCAAAAAATTATAATCGCTTTAAATTTCTCATCATGTGTAGTTTAAATATGTTTCGTTTTTGAGGTAATTAATGCAACACGTGAAGACACACACATATATCATTTTTTTCATCATGTATATATACTAAATTAGTGTATATAAATAATTTTAATATTTTTTATCATCATTTACTCTCATCATCATCATTTTTTAAAATATAGTTCATCATCATCAATATATAGCGTGAAAAGATGTCAATCATCATCATTTTATTTTTGATTTATCGAAAATTCATTAAATTTTTATAATATTTTTTCATGACATTTTTTTAAACTGTGTTTTGTAAAAAGTTTTCCATAAAAATATGTTGTATATCAAAAGTATCATCGTCAAATTTAATTTTTTTAAACTTCTCTTTTAATTTTTTTTTGTTTATTGTTCTTGAATCGCTATACTTAATCGTCTTTTGATGCGTTATTGTTTCATCTCGATTAATCAAGTCTTGTTGATTTCTTATTTTTATTTCATTAAAGAGTTGTATGCATGCTGAATATTTTCGTCTTCTTCTTTGTGATGGCGTGTGATGAGGAAAAAATTCTTCCATCGTAGCCGTGAGAAAAGTGTAATGAGTTTGAGATTTGCGATGAAAAAGTTTTTAATTTTTTAAAATATTTTGTTTAATTTTTTTTAAAGAAAATGAAGTTAGAAGTTTGATGTTGAATTTAAGTGAAATTACAATCAAAAAAAAAATTTGAAAATTTTTACGACTCAAATTTTAAATGAATTAAATTAATTGAGCAAACTCAAAAGCTGAACTTGAACTTTTACACCTTTCTCACGTACATCACAAATTTTAAATTTTATCTTTTGATTGAACAAAAACATTTATGGATTCCAAAAGGGGGTGATAGAAAAATTGAGTTTTTAGATCGCGGGACTTTTCACATGAAAAATGCATTAAAAATCCTGAATACTTTTTACTCCGAAAAAGGCGTATAAATGCATTTCTTTTCTAAATATTTTTTTTTATCGTTACGTCGAAAAAGTTCCATTTCATTGGAATGTATACATCGCTTTATATAATGTTTTTTTTCTTTCAGATTTTTTGAACACCAAATATTGATAATTTTTTTCTTACACACGAAAATATAGATCAAAAATGGATTGATTATTTTTTTCATTTTTTTCTTGGGTACATTGAGTTTTTTTTGATAAATTTTGAAATAGACGAAATTTTTATAATTTTTACACTTTAATGCATTTTAAGCTTTTTGAAGGGTGGGAAAGAAAAAATAATTTTCATACACCTTGAGTTTATTTCCTCAAAAATTTCCAGTAACTCAAAAAAGTTTTAATGATTTTCTTTTTGATGAAGTTCCTGTTTCACTTGATTTCATTTTTTTATGTAGAGTTTTTTTTATGGAAAAGCCTTTTTCATTGTCGATTGTCAAAATAAATCTATTTGATGAAAAATATTACACAACAATATTTTTTCATTTAAGTTTTCGCAAACTTTTTTTCTGTGTTCCTTTGTTCATAAATACGCACGTGGACACTCACGCTCAGATGTTTAATTAAATCCACATGGAAAATTTTATACATCATTTATTTAACTTTTTTTGGAAAGGAGGGAAATTCCTATTACCTATAAGCATTTTTCACCTTATACGTTTAATTTTTGAGGGAGGGCGAGAAAATTTTTCTAAAAAATTTCAAGCCAAGACAAACGAGTCACATTTATCTGGGCTTTCTTTTTTGAGTGTGAGAGAGATCGACACAGGGAATTTTTCATTAATTACTTAACTACGTATACATTATTTCTTCATCAATTTCACTTTTTGTGTGTCAACTTTTCTTTTCTTTAAAAATGTGTGTGTGTATGTGTTAATTTTTTTTGAGTGATCATTACATGAATAGATTTTTTTTATAATAATAATAAGATTAATTTGGCTATCAATTATTATGATGAATTAACGTCATCGGAGTTATTTAGTGAGCCATTGTTGAGCTCCTCTTTTATCATTGTCGTCGTCAAGTTTTCACGGAGTTTAGATACGTAATCGTCAGTGTCGTTATCGTGATTGGGAGATGGACTAGATCTCTCGCGTTTAATGTCGGGATGCTGGGAGAAATTCATTGGACTACCGGGTCGCTTTAAGCTATTTGATTTGGGATCATCGTCATTGTCAGACGCGCCAGAACTGTTGGGCAAGGAGCCCTTCTTTAGTAAATGCTCGAATAGCGTGCCGCCGGGTTTCTTGTCGAGGGTCGATCGAATAATTCCATCGAGAAATGAACCGCCATTTGTACTTACGGGATCGTAAAGACCTTCAAGTTGCTGCTTACTGCTCTCACTTCCATTTACTGGTGGCTTAAACTGTTGCTGTTGTTGTTGCTGCTGTTGCTCTTGAAATTTCTGCAGCATTTGTTGAGCAGCAAAGAACTCAGCGTTCGATGGAAATGGAGTTGAATTATTTTGCGATGACGATCGTGTTGCAAATTCTAACGCACCAAGACCGGGAAATGTACTTGGATGTGGCCAAAGCAATTGCGATTGCATTTGCAGTTGTGCCATTGACGCGGGATCCATAAATGGCTGCATCTTAATTCCATTTGGTGATGTGTAGGGAGGTTTGAGTGGAGGTGCTTTAGTGTTTGTTTTAGTCTTATCCATGGCTGGGAAATCGCGCTTTATCGCTGATACAGAGGCAGAAGAAGTTGAAGTGGAATCGAGACCGGGTTGAGGCTTTGGTTCTCGCTTTCTCGGCCGCATCAAGTGACGCTCTTTCACTTTATACTCTAAAGTGGAATGTGGAACACCATAATAGCTTCCAGCTCGATGAACGGACATCTCACCACGCTGCACGGCTTTGACCGCCTCAACGAGACTATCGCGATCATAATTTCGATATTTTCCACGTTTCGGTCGAGTTCCTTTTCCTCCCGTTCCCGTGTTCGGTGACAACTGACCTTGTTGCATTTGATTCACATTAGGATTAGTTCCGAACTTTGAAATGTCCGTTCCACCAAGATTCTTAATCACTGAAATCACGGGTCTTTTATGATGATGCTGATATGAGTCCATTGGATCGATCGAGAGTGGCGTGGAATGTTTAGAGTCGTCAAAGACATTCGTCTGAAAATTCTTGCTGATACTCTGCCGAATGACATCGTTGAGATTGAACTTTGCAGTGCCGGGTGGTGAATTTGATTCACTTCTTTGGCGCATCAGTGATGGCGATCGAATTGCCAAGTGATTTGCGAGTGCTGACGATGATCCTTGTGGCATTCCGTGAGGACTTATCGAGAGACCCGCAATTTGTGGCGATGTGGAAGGCGTTGAATGAGAAACGTCACCATTTTTACTCTGCGTCGATGACGCCGACGACGAAGTAGCTCCGGATCCAAAAAGTGTCTTTGGAACAATGGACGGAATTTTTAGAATCGCACTCGAGTCATCGCTCGCACCATCGTTGTCGTTATCGGGCGTGTTCGATGATCGCGGCTTATTAAGGAGATTTTGTTTTTGCAACAAATTTATCATCATGAGGGGATCAATTTGATTTGGCATGCCATTATTAGAATTTCGACTATCCTTCTCATCGTGACCTCCCGACTTTCCATCTTGCGGTTGAGTTAAAAGCTTACGTAGGAATTCTGGAAGTTCTTCCTTCGATGACGACGATGACGAAGTCGATTGTTGCATCATCAATTGTGGAAAACTGCCCAAGCCTTGAAGACCGTTGGCAATTATTAAACTTTGCAGCCATGTGGCGGGATCTATTGGCCATGAACTTGGCGCCATTCCAACCGGACTCTGCGATTCTTTTTGCTGTTCTTGTTTTAAACTTTCAGAACTTTTTTGCAAAAACTTCAAATACGATTGTAGTTGATCGCCTGAATTTCCCATTTTAAGCACATCCTTTTCGTCATCGGGACCCTCAGAGTCTTTATCGTCTTCCTCCTCGAGAACCGCAATTGGCGGATGATCCGCTAAAAGTTCTCTTTTCTGTTCAATAGCTAATTTGTAGACTTTGTTACGTAGCGTCGATCGAGGAATTCCATAGAGGACAGCAGCACGCCTCGTGCCGAGTTTTCCACTCAAAATATCCTGCAATGCATTATTAAGCTCCTCTTCCGTGTAAGAACGACGTCCAGGTACCGTCGATATTCGTGGCTTGGCTCTAAAAAAGTTATAAAAAAGAAAAATCGTGTGTTAGAAAAAAGTTGCAAGTCATCCATAAATTTGGCATTGAACAAAATTTATCGAAAACTTTTAAAAAATATTTTTCCTAAATTTCAAGATTTGCACACGTGTAAAAATCGATTTTAAATTTCTTTCAATTTAAAGACAATAAACCGCAATTATGGAAAAAACTGACCAAGTCAACAATAAAAACTCAAAAAAATCGCGCGACTATCTTGAGAAGGCAAAAAAGAAGAATTTTCAATTGAGTTTGATTGTTTTTCATTGCAAAAGTTTTTTATGCAATTACATTTGATTTTCTCGTGTGTGCACCTCAAAGAGTGCGATAAGGCACTCGAACTTCGTCAATGGAATTTTTTATCTCTAAATATTTAGTCTACAAAGCTTAAGCTACTGTAGTTTAAAGTTTTCATTAAAACATGAGACTTGATTTATAAAAAAAATGTTGCAAGATGTTTATGACTTCTTCATATCTCCTCGTGGAACTCCGTGTGAGATCACTTACACTTTTTACTCTATTTACATTGCAATCTTTCTGTCCGGAGGTGATTGATGTGAATGAGATGCATTTTGCTTTTGTTAAGCATTAATTTGCATTTCATATTGAAAACAAAACAAGAAGAAATTGTCATTTAATACATGGCCAGTGCACTCTGTATGGTATGTTGTGAGAATTCGAATTGAGTCACCATGTTTGAGGAATTATGAAAAATAAGCGATAAGAGTTGAATAATTTTGTAAAAATTTTATACTTTATGGTTTGAAAATTAAAGGCGACAATTTTTTTAAAAATGAATTTTTTATGACAAAAAAAATTTAATAACCCCGAAAAAAATTCGTGACTGAAAGTGATAAAATATTTTTTTTTTGCATTATCATTTTGTTTTAAAAAAATATTAAAAAATATTTAAATCAAACCATAAATAAACTTTTCTATTTTCAAGCTTGGTAAATTTTTGCTTTTCATAATAAAAAATTCTCTTCTCGCTCCTCATTTTCATTTATGTTTATGCGGCACAGAATAATTCTTTTAGTTTTTTCATTTGAGGAAAAAAAAGAGTTGATATGCGAAAGGTTAATAAACTTTTCAATGCAAAATGTGCCATATATGAGTGTGTATTTATGGCAAAAATAATTACACGTTATTTTGTGTAAGTGCGTGCATGTACATTACACTCTGACGAATTAAAGAGAGCTCTCTTTTTTTGTGTGGAGGGCAAAATGAAGGGATCATGGTTAGAGTGAGCGAGAGTAGAAAAGCAATGCAGTAACTCAGTCAACATCGTTAATAATTAAAAAAGTTCTTTTTACATCGTCGCTCTCGCCTTTTTTTTCGGCATGTCATTCACCAACTTGCAAGAATTTTATATGCATGCAATTTTGTGGCTTTTGATCTTAAAAATAAAAATTGCATTTTTAATGCGAAAGATGCAGAATTAACTTGTGCATTTTTAGGCCACACGAGAAACATATTTTTTCCGTGGAATATCATTGCAGTCAAACAGCTGCAATTCATTGCTCCCTCCCCGAAATATTTAAAATAAGATAATTCTGCATACAGTGTACGCAAAATTTTTTATTATTTCGTCGCACAATAAATAAATTGAGTTAATTGTAATTAAATGCATTCGTTGAATTGGATAATACACATCTCGCTTTTATGTCCAATAAATTAATGAAATTAAATTGAATGAGCTTCAAATTTCGACCCCGAAAAAAAAATTACACGATGAAAATTGAAAAGAATTGGAGCAATATATTAAAACAAAAAATTTTAATAAAAAACCTCTTTGACTCATTAAAAATTTTTCGAGGTAATTAAGTCTTACTTGAAAACCATAGATCCACTAGGCTTGGCGCTCAAATCCAAGGGCTGTTCACCCATTGTTTGACCAGGCGATGGTGATGATACTTCAACACTCGTCGGTGTTTTTACTAATGGACTTGACGTACGATCGGGCGTTGTTGTTGGCGATTCTTGTGGGAATTGATAAAAGAGATCTGCGAATAAAGAATTTAAATTAATTAATTCGCTTTAAAATAAAAAATTCACTTCAATTTTTCTCACTTGGATAATATGGATTCATTTGATTCAATTCTGGTGTTTGGAGTCGCTGAAAGGCGATAAGTTGTGCAGCCATCGATTCCAATGACGTCATATTATTTGGATTTAAGCCAACTGTTTTAAGCAATGCTTCCAAATTTTTCTGTATTGATGGTTGATTATTTTTCTGAATGGTGTCCGAGTCGACGTCGGACGAGTCTTCGGATTCAATAATCTGTGTTTATAAAAAAAAGATGTTTGACGTTAATTTTATATCATTCGACACTTTCATTTCCTCCTCACGTGTTTGCTGAGCTCAGCTTCCGGTTGCACCGGCCCCGTCTCAACTACGACTTCGCCTGATTCGTTCACTTTTAACAGCTTTCCGTCGACACAAAAGTAGCACTTATCTTGAGGCTTCCAATCGACCGGCTCACTCTTTCCCTCCCTCTCAACTTTTATCTCTTCTTCTTCAATCTTTGTTGAATTGTTATTTGATGATTCTAAAGATCGCATATATGCGATAAAATCAGTTTAATAAATCGATTGAGATTGACATTAAAATCTATAACGGCATTTCGTACCTAATTTTTCGCTAACGTCATCTGTAGTCATCAATTTATTCTCTTCCTTTATATCTAGTATTTCCGTTTTAATTCCAGTTTTATTATTTTCACAATTTTTCTGCTGCTTATTACTGGTTTCTTGTTGTTCCTCTATAATGTGTGCATGTGTCGATTTAAGAAGAAAAAAAATAATAGAAAAAAACGCATAATATTATAATTGTGTAAGACTGCATTCATAAAGAGATTTTTTACGCACATCAAAATGGATGTTGATCGTATTAAGAGGAAATGCTTTGAGGGCAATTAAGATTTCAGGTTCTTGCGAGAATAAAAATGAGTTCGACATTTTATGATCTCAAAGCTTTGTGAATTTTAAAATTTTAACGGATTAAATTTTTTTAATATAATTGAGAAAAAAAATATAATTTTGCTGAACTTCAAAAAATGTAAAATTTCACTAAAAAATAATTTAACTTTTTTAAAAAATATCGTTGAAAAAAACTTTTATCTATAGATTTAAATTTGATTCGATTTTTCTGACAGAAATGCCTCATTAATCCTCTTTAGTTCTTTTTCGAATGTCAAAAGAATTTCGTAAAGCTTTTTAAAAACTTACCAATTGAAGGTGATTGTTTCACTAGTAAATCTGTTGCATGCGATTGTGTCAAAGATTCTTGATACTGCTTCCATTTTCGTCTGCCCATCAATTCCTCAGCTATGCGTTCTAATCCTATTTTATTTTTATATTTTCCACGATTGGCGATGCATTTCACATTAGTGTTTGAGTTTGTTGATTGATAATTAATGCAATTACGTGAGTATGGAAAGAAGAAGAAGAAGAAAATTGTTGTTGAACATTGATTAGAATATCAAAGGATAAATTATAATTTAATGGGCATTTGGTGTATTGATGTTTGATGCATAAAATTATGACATATATAGAAATCTACAAACGACTAATTAGAGTGGGAAATTAATGTTTAGTGAGCGTTTATTCAATTAAAATGTCCATTGCGAGCGACCAAAACTTTTTGAAGAACTCAACATTGGATCAATAATTCAGCGGTGGATGTTAAAGAGCGCCACATTCACCCAAAACGTGCGTATTTGTGGCGTCAGTTATAAAGGAAAGTTGCAATTGTAAAATGCATAAATATTTAATCAAATTTATATTTCATGTTACTTGCATTTTAACCGAAAGAAGGGTTGAGGAGTTGTTTGGCAATTACAGCGAGGAGGAAAATTATAAATGGAGGGAGTTCAAAGAAATTTTAAATTTGATTTTAGGTTGTTAACCTCAAACTATGAAAGGGTTCAATTTTAATAATTTTTTAGAGTTTAAAAATCATAAATTTTACATCACCCTCAAACACATCCCTAAACAAAGTTTTCCACCTTAGCTATCTAAACTTTTGTTTTTTTTCGGAGGGTTGAAAGTGAATAAAAAATGAAGACAAAGTTTTAAAGGCAAATAGTTTATTTTTATATATAGACGCAAATAATTGTAAGTGGAACACATGGAGAAGATAAGGAAAGAAGTTCATCATTCACATGTAAATTTATAGTGCATTTACTGATATTTATTGTTACGGAAAGAATGTTCAGGATATTTATACAGCTGAACATGTGTTTTCACCTTTCCCCCGCTCATGTCCCGACTGATAAATAAATTTTAAGAGTTTTTAGCTCTTTTTGTTTTATTATTACAACAAAATTGCACTTCAGAAGGTGCTTTAAGCATATACACACATGCATTACATGCGGAAGGAGTAACTTCAATTATTGAGCAATTTGTAGATGCAACACAGATCATCATCATTACTTTCGCATGATATGAATCAACTTCAAAAAGTCAATAGCACACATTCATCGACCCCAAAACTGTCCACAGAAAATTCTCTCTCTGTATGTGAACTTTTTTTTTTATTTTCAGCAAAATGGATTACAAAATTTTTCAAACTAAAAAAGTAACTTCGGTTTTGAGTGCAACGACATGACGAAAAAAAATTCAATCGATTAAAAATAATTTTTCCTCTCTCTCACAAGCACGGGCGAAGGCAATAGCTGGGATGTATTGAAGTAATAGTTTTCCAATCAAATTTCAATTTTTAAAAAACCCTCATCTACGACGACGCTCATCGAACATCAAACTTTGGCTGATGATGGCAGCAAATTATTTTTTTCCCGTCTTCTTCTTTCGTTCGGTTTTCGTCAAGGATTTTTATTTTTTTTTATGGAGCAAAAAGTCGAGTGCGATTACAACACTGTAGCAGTAGCGCATATGACGAGATTGAAAATGCAATTATGGGCGAAGAGCGACTGAATTTTAATAATACTTGGATGAGAAGAGAAAAAAATAATAATGAAAAAATTGTGCTGGAGCCATAATTGAAAACTAAGCTGAGCTATTGAAAAAAAATCTCGCACTCTCATCTTCATAATCGTCTCCACATATATAAGCACACGTAAAAGAAAGCGTTTTTTTTGTCATATCGATGTCAATTTAAGCTCAACAGGAAAAAATTTTCATTTCTCAATTATTTCACACCCAGGAAAATTCACTGTCGTGCAGAAAAAAAATGTAATAAAATAAACAATTTTTCAGAGATGCACTAGAGTGGATAGTGAACACACAACTTTGGCTTATAGCATTGTGCAAGAGGTGGTGAATGGGGTGAGTTACTATACATTAAAAATATAAATTAAACAAGAAAAAAATGCTGTGTGTCTGTGTCAGAGAGAGAAGAGTTTTTCATCCTTCGATGATGATAAAAAAAATATTCAAACTCATACACTGCCACCGAGTGTATATAAAAATGGAGATAATACACGAAAAAAAAAATTCTTCGTCGACGAAAAGTGCATGAAAAAAGTATATCGAGAAAAAAAACTAACAGGAAGGATGAGTTGGGTGGACTGTCGACGAAAGACAGCATGGATCGGACGGAGAAGCAAGGAAATGCATAGAAAAAATGCTCTTTATATAAAAATAACCCCATTTTACCACCCCAACTTTCACCTCAACCCCTCATCATCTGTCGTTTGCTTGCTTTCTAGCACACCAAACACACAATTTTTTGTTCGTTAGATTTTTTTCGTGTTTTTTGTCGACGATGAAGAGTGAGTGAAAAAGTAATTGGCGAAAAGGTGGTTAGCAGCAGTGGTGGTGCGATGATATTGTGGGGGGAGCGAAAGAGAGTGAAGAAAGCTTCACTAATCAATAAAATTGCATTTTTTAGGGAACGTCGAAAAAAAATTTTTTTTTTATCAAATCCAGACGATTGACAAACGTAATATAAAAAAAATGCTCCAATTATTTTCTGTTCCCCTAATTATTGAACTTATTTTTTACAAGCGCTTGAGATAAGGCGTTGCAAAAATAAGCGATAAGAAGTGCATATTGCAGAGAAGAGCCTTGAAGTTGTGTGTTTTTCTAGCTTAAAATATCAGCTCGAGTAAATATGAACAATTTGTTGTCTAGATCTAGGGGAGACACGCTAGATGTGATTTTATAAAATTTCTTCAAGTCTACAAATTATTTTTAATAAAATTCACCCCATAAAATTTATTTAAAAAAATATTTGCATTCTCTGTAACGTGAAAAAAAAATCAATTGCAATTATAGGTTTCACCCAACCGGAATCCCGAATTCCCGAGATCCCGCTTTTTCTCGACCCGGATTAAAATATCAAATTTACAATTCTTATTTTTACGAGGGAAAAATTTTTTTAATTAAACAACAAAATTCGATATTAAAACAAAGGTTTAAAATACATTATTTCAACAAAAATAATTTTTCATACGAAAGTGCTGAAAATTGAGAAATTAAAAACCTTCCCCGACCGACACACCCAAATTAAACGATTTCAAACTCTAATTGCAATGCTCATAAATTAAGTCAATAAATGCACGAAAAAAAAATATAAAGAATTGCATTTTTTCCTACCAAATGTGCAATAGTAGAAAGCATAAAAGGGCACATTATTCATGAGTAAACGCAATTTCACATGTGAACATACACTACAGTCCCGAAAAGTTCATTCGCATTGCATTTGCCTCTCACTCACTTCTGTTCTGTACTTATAATTTTTATTTTGTGAAGAACAAAAACCACGAGCGATAAAAATTGCACATGTTTTTGAAATTTCAGTAAATACTAAATATAAATTTTTTTCTCTCTCCGTCAATTTTTTTTTTCGGCAGATAAAAAACTTTAAATTGATATGAACTGCTTTCAGATGTGTCTTAAACTTGAAATATTATTATCAATTTTTTTGAATGTGTTGCAGTGCTAACATTGCGCAATTCTTATTTTTTTGGCATATAAAAATATTTTTCAAGATCTGGAAATATAATTATGAAAATTTTTTTAAGCTCCACGTCGTCATCTAGCAGAAAATTTTTTAGACTAAAAATGCCATCTCGAGAAATCACATTTTAATTTTATTTCGGGGAGGAAAAGAAGAACTAAAGTTACGAGACAGAAAATGAAATTTATTCGGGTAAAAACCATGACCTATACCACGATGTACACAGTATACGCGTACGCTCAAACAAACAAAAAAAGGAGGAGAGATATGAAAAGTGAAACAGACTCGCCGAAATCAGCACTTTTTTTTCGGGTGCCTCGCTGCAATAACAACAAAACGGGCGCAATGACTCAACTGATAAAATTCTGTCTGTGCCTTTTTTTGTGCAATTTTGGCAGTTTCTCTCGTCATTCGCAAACACAAAACACACATTTTATTCGAGTACATCTTCTGTTGCTGCTGTATAACAGTATAATGAGTACAAATGCACATATCTTTCTTTTTTTTGATGTCGACGCCCTGACGCTCTTAATTGTGCCAATTTTTATTCTTGAATAATTCTTTTTTTTGGGAACGCGAGAATTATTTCGCACATTTTGTTGCGAGGACTCAAAAGTCACGAGGTTCTTGAGATCAATGATGGAAATTCATGAAATCTTTAATGATTCATTAGCGCAATTTGAGATTTAAAGTAAACAGAATTTAATTTTTACATTGCAGATATGACATTTGAATTTATAGTTATGACTTGCGAGAACTCGGTGATAGCTAATTGAAGAATTTTGTTTAGACTATTGAACCCTTATATAATTTAAAGAAAAATATGAAAAATATTATTCAGGAAATTATATGGAAATATTTTGAAAACATTTTAAAATTTTCATACGCAAAATAATTTGAATATTTTACTGTTGAAAATAAAAATAAAATTTAAATCTAAAATATAAAAATAATAATTAAAAAAATTTAATCTCAATCAAGATCACTAATTTCTCATTCACATGCAAAAAAGAAATTATCACATTGATTTCCTCACTGTCGCATGCAATTGCATGTACATGAAAGAGGGATCACTTAAGAAAATCGCAATGTGTGCAGTCATTTATATGCGTAGCAGAGAGATGTAATAATGTGCGTTGATAACATACGTACGATCGTCTGTATCCATGAACTGTGGTCCTTGAGTTTTCTGTTCGTTAACTTCTTTTTTCTTCTTCTTCTTTTTTAAAACAACAAAAATGTATAAAAACTTATATATCTTGTGTTAATCTCTCAATGACTCTCAATTCATTAATTTTTATTTTTTCTCCTTTTTGGCTTTTTTTAAACTTTTTTGCACATCACATTTTTCTCAATTTTTTCTCTTTTCCAAATAACTTTTTTGTAAATTTTAATATCACATTTTTAGTTTTCTCATGATTTTTTTTCAATATTTTTTTTAAATAATTTGAAACTAGGATATCGCGCGTGTATGTGTTGTGTAATAATATAAGAGTTGATTATTTCTTCTTTTTTTCTGTCTACGATGATTAATGTAAATTTAAATATTTTATAACTTTTTTGAATCTGCAAATAGATGAAAAAAATGATTTGAATTTTTTTGAGCACACACGAATCTCAGGCTGGTCGCTCGTAAACTAAGAAATTCATTTCTCTGTCACACAATTAATATTATTCCGCGATGTGCATTAACTCATTCTTTGTTGTGGAGTTTTTCGCATTTTGATTATTGCTCTTGTTGTGTGGTGACACACCACTCTCGTTTGCACACCGCGAAATTATTTCCTGACTCTCTCTCTCTATAAGGCTCACTCTCTTTCACTATTTATCATCATCGAGTGCAATACAGTCATATGAAATTTAGGGAGCGATTATTTATTAAACTGATCAAATTTCGTCTGTCATTCACGGGCATTGGTTGGGTGAAATTTATAAATCACATTGTCACATGCAAATTAAACAAAGGAATTTTTCTATCGATTTTTATTTAATTGTAGAAAAAAAACACTTCCATTGAAATATTTTTTGTCCATAAATGCATTAAAGGAAGTAAAGCGATTGTGATTATTAAGCATTGTAAAATAAAATTGTAAACGTCTGTCGACATTGACACATTATTTTCTCCCCATATGTCCGACGATATTTTTTTTAACTTAATTAATTTAAAAACTATTAAACACTTTTCACACCAACGAATGAAAATTTTTAATTTTCCAAAATTAAATTACTCAAAACTTTTCCTTCATCCTGTTTTTTTAGTTCACATCACAGAGTTTGGCTCAAGGGCGAAATTATTACATCTATATATTTTTTTAAAATGTGTGACAGAGAAAAGATTTCACAAAAATGCATTAATGCAATTATCAAACAAATATCGCGGGTAAAAATTGTGATGCAAGTTTCGCGACAAAAAAAATCTATTTTTTTGCCCTTCGATATTCGAGGTGCTAAAACTTTTCACAAATAGTTGCAAAAACAAATTAACATACGATTTAGACACTTTTTGTTAATGACACTTGAGGTCGCCGCATCGTAGACCTCTCCGCTGCTATTTCTTGCATTCCGGTGCAGTGTTTTTTCGCGACTGAGAACACACTTTCCATAGAAAACAAGAAAAACTGCACACACGATCACGAAGAAGTGCACACAACACACTCGCATACACCACTACATTTCCACTTCGTGCCTTTTCGATCGTCTTAGTGCTGTGGAGAGCATTCGGGAAAATTTACTCAATTTCTCCCTTTACAACTATTTTTTTTGTGCAATTCCCCGCATCCGAGAAGTGAAAAAACTTCGTAGTCGTCGTCTTTTGTCTAGTATGTTGATGGCAAGAGAGTGAGAGAGATGGAAGCGCATGCACTTTAAAGAATAAAGTTCTCGAGTCTGTTTTTAATTGTATTAAAATATTTTTTGTATATATTCTTATAGAGCTCGGAGGAATTATTAATACATGCATGCTTAAAAAAATTGAAATTCGTCAATTTTTTCTTCTCTCTCGCAGCGAAAAAAATAAAACTTTTTTTTTCGCAAGGAAGTTTCAACCTCAAAGAGCTTTCAATGAGCTTTTTATAATCTTCCGGTTATTTGATAAGTTTTATGTTATGAAAAATATAAAAATTTCATAATTTAAAAATAAAATGCAAAGATAAACAATTTCAAGATGCAAAGCATCTGCTTAAAATGCCACCAACTTGTTGAATCAGCAGCATCCGCATGCAGATTCGTTTCACGTTCGAGGGAGAAAGAAAGGAGGAAAAGTTTTAGAATTGTTGTTGTGTCTCTCCAGCATATGTCATGCCATGTGTGTAGTTGCATCCTTCCCACTGCTTTGCATTCAACTGGTTGTTTTGGAGCAAAAGCTATTTTCTTCTTCTCGATGATTATCATACAAAAAAAAATTCTGCATGGTTTAGACAATGTGTGGTTCGTTATGGGACATTTATGACTACACTCGATTACCAAGGATGCAACAGCAAAAAAATCTTTGGTTGAAAAAAAGGAGACAGAAAAAATTTCTCATATCTCTCTCGTGTGTCCACATCATCAACAAAGGGATGAGGGAAGAATGAGCGCATTGAACCGGGAAACTGAAGTTGGGGAATGAGGTTGGATGGCAATAATTTTTATTTTCGTGTAGAGCTGAATATTTGGTTGCATGAAAAAATAATAAAAATTTGTGGATGTTACAGCGCATTTTTTAAAAATTATTTTAAACTTTTAATGCTCAGACTTTTGCCATCCCAATTTGCTCGAAAAAAATTTAATTTAGCTGTCTGTTGTCCCGCTGTCCTGGCGATGCCTTGGAATGAGATGAAAAAAGTGTAGGTGGCATCCTCTTTTATCCTTTCCTTCGAAGAGGAGAGGATATGAGAAGGAGGACACAAGCAAGGATTTTTTTTTCATCCTCTCTCTCGATATAATTTTATGTACCAGATAACAGAGATTCAGTGTACACACAAAAAAATTCGTACGTTCTGGTTGCTTACGATAGATTTTCTACATGAATAGCTTGTTGCTACTGGAGTAATGGTTAAGCATGGGCTGGGATTTTTTCTCATTCTCTCTTTCTCCATTTTCGGAGTTCGATCACCCCAAAATTGCAACATTTTTTTCCAACTTCCTCAATATTTATCGTCCCCCATAAAGAAGGAAATGATTTTTCCACCCTGGCTGCTGTTCCAACGATTAAAATTCGTCTGGCAATTTTACACGACTACAGCGACAGATTTTTGAGGCAATATAAAAAAAAATTAAATTTATTAAGCTCCCAAAAAAAATAATATGTAAAACGAGTTAAGGGATGGAAAGTTTATGTTCAGACAATTGCCAGACAGGCGGCTGTGTATGATGGAGAGAGGAGAAAACGAACGACACTCGGAATTTTCAATTGGTATACAGGACTTTCTCTCTCACTCATTTGGATTTCGGCAACAGGTTTTTATCTCCACTAATGCTCAACCAACAACAAACAGGAAAAACTTTTTTGCGCTTTTCGAGTGTGAGTGAGATGAAATTGTAAAATGCGGAAAAGAGATGCAGAGAAAAATAGTTTTCTGAAGCAACAGGCAGCTGAGTTTGGAATCAAGGCGATGAGGAGGAGGGAGGGTAAGAAAGGAGGGTGGTTGGGATTTTTTGTGCTATGTGCAATGATGCGCTTAAGGGTGAGGAGATAAAATTATAAGATGGAAAATTTTTCTGCGTTATAGGAAAATTTTAAATTATTTTTCTTTATGGATGAAATTTTATGATGAAAATATTTTAATAATATGAGAGGATTGACTCACCAACAATATATACCATATTCTTGGTCCACTTTAAAAGTTCACGTTTAATAAATCGTCGCTCTTGCATGCACCGAAAGTAGGAGCAATCCGCCATTTTTTAGTGTCCAAATAAAAGTTTATAATTGTCTCTTCGCACAAAACACTCATAAAATTATTCTCATGCTTATGATCAAAGTTCCTGTGAACAGGATCATGTGACGCAACAAGTAACATTGGCGTTGAATACATTTGATTATTTACTGTTTTTCTTTTCTCCTCGTTCACTTCACAATACTTTTTTCCTCCTCTCTAGAATCGCAACTAGTAGCTTCACAGTTTTTTCTTCCACTAAATTGGACAGTCAATCTACAAGTGTACTATTCTCTCACTTTGCACTCCCGAAATATAATTTTTTTCTTTCCACTCCGAACACCGAAAAAAAAGAAGAAAAATTCGTCGGAAATTTTTTATGCTGCTTCTGATGATGGTGCAAAAAAAGTTCTCTATTAAATAATATTCTACTTTCGTGCAAGCAACAAAAAAAATTGTTCTTTCTGGCAATGTATCCGAGTGTGTACACTCTTTTTTTCACCACACCAACTCTCTTCTGTATATATGCACTTTTTTCTTTCTTTTTTTTCTCGAAAAGTATCTCGCTCGTCTCTATTTACTCCCTTTATACAATACTGACACTATGTGCAACGGCAACTTGTGGTGGTGAGCTTTTTTTCGTGATGTGCATTCGAAGGACGAAAAAGAGCTTTTCACTCACAAAAAAAATATAAAATAAAAAAGAGCGAATATTTTCTGTCCTGCACAAGTTCCGTCTTTTTGGATCACTGATATCTTCTCCACCCAATGCAATGCCGAAGAGTTTTTAAGGGTGGTTGGGATCGACTCTCTTTCTGCTGCTGCTGTTGTTGGCTTTCTTTCTCCGCACAACGTCCGAGTGCTTCGAGAGTTCTTTGTGTATTTTAGCTTTTTATGTACTAACTTTTTTTCGTGTTTTAATTTTTTTTAAACTCTCCTTCAACTATTGCTATTTCATTCTCGCATGTCCCTATTTTTTCTTCACTATGTGCACTCTTATACCAAGAATATGTCATATCGCACACTGGATAGCGACACTAAGACGCCTTGGATGCAATCTACGTTATAACTATTTTTTTAGTGTTGCTCGTGTTTTTTTTGCGCTTCAAGAGCTTTTGCTGGGAAATTTTACACCAAATAATATTGAATTTTTCTCACTCTCTCTCTCCCTCACTCCTTCATCCATTTATTTTTTAATCATTTTTTGACGTCGTCTCCGTCTCCAGTGTTGTGAGCAGCACTATTGCAGGGATGACTGTTCGGTATGAATGTTTGGAGAATGAGGTAATTTATTATGACACACACTCTCTCCTTTTTGATGGTTGGCTGGCTCAAATGGTGTGAATTCGGGGAGCAGCAAGCATCAACAGCAAACGGTAGAGCCTGACGAAAAGAGAAGTGAGAACTATAGACAAAAAATGTAATAAATGATTCAATTAAATTTTTACTGCTGCTGCACCATCGCTTCGGGAATTATTTGGAATGGGGATTATAAGTTGACTATTGAAAGTGTTGAAATTGCTTTTGCCACATCACAATTTTGACACTTTTTTTTTAAAATGGCGTCGTTTTGATTTATTTCGAGGATTTTATTGGATTTTTTTATATCGCACGACTGAGGACAAAGTTCTGTGAGACAAAACAACAACAGCGAGAAAGAGAAATATATTTTTTGCCAACTTTCGAATCGCACGTTCTGAATGGGAAAAAGCATTCTACCTGTTGATTATTATATAAGAATTCAGAAGAAGCACATAGCGCAAATTATATAATGCCAACGACGTCAAGATAAATAATTTTCTTTCTGCACATTTCTAGTTGTGCTTCTGCTTCGCTTTATGTGCGATTGTGGGAGAAATAGAGAAGCATAAATAAATTGCGAGTAGATTCGGAAGCACATAGAACATGAAGAGGAAAAGAGATCAGAAAAAGTTTTCTTAACATTGAAAATGAAATTCTTAAAATTCAAGGGAATGGCAACTTTTGTAATTGAAGCTTGATTTTTTAAAAAATATTAGATTTTCTTTAATCTAAAGAAATTTTAAGTTTTTGAAAACACTTAAAAATATTTTTAAATTTATTTTAGGCTTCTCAAATTTTGAAAATCATTACCAAAAGCTTTCTAATGTCCCGTTCTTTAAACTTTTTATAAACGATGCATTTTAGAAAAATTACCTCCGCATGACGTTCACATTATGATGGATAAGTCATTAGCAGATGCATAAACGACAATTTATAAATAAATAAAATCGAAACTTAAAACAATTGTCTCGGATATGTAAATAGAAATAGTGCAACAACAAATGAATGTGAGATATTGCATCACATGTTGGCAATATATGTTAAAAATGTGTTATGAGAGACTGACTGAATGAAGTGAGAGAAAGAGGAAAAATTGAAAATGAATGAAAATGAAAATTTTCCTGGCATTTCGCATCGGGAAAAGTGCATGGTGAGCGAGAGAGAGAGAGGAAAGCACATGCATATTCAATGTATCCACTCGAGAGTACATAAAGACATATATAGAGTGATATTGAGAGGAGATTTTCACTCTCATTCAAATGATTCAATGATTGTGTGTATGTGCACGCACATGTGCGACAGTCTGTCAACAAACAATTGCTAAATGGTCATCTGTTGCGTTCCGCCTATGACGACACAATGATAAATATTTATATCCTCTACTACTGCTGTTCACACACTATGAGGATAATAGCGGAGAAGAGGAAATATGCAAATAGGATTAATGGCCTATGAAATCTAATTGAAATTGATTGTGATACTTCTCATATATGCTTTAGTGAGAGAGTCAATGAGACTATAATTTAGCAATTGCTGAGAAAATTCAATTTGATAACAAATTTCTTCGCATTAAGTGCGATAATTTTTAGATTGCATTCTAAAAATGGCGATGAATGAGGTTAGGAATTTTTAGTGGGAAAGCGAGCGTCGATATTTTTCAAATTAAATCTTTAAATTCATTCGTCGTCGCCATTTTTATTTTTTTAAAAATTTAATTAATTTTTCATGCATATTTTCTTCTTATTATTTTTTAATTTTCCGAGCAACTCCCCAAACTCAAATCATTCATCCTTCCTTTCCCATCTTTCACAACGACCGAGAATGATCTCGAAAAAAATCGCATAAAAAATCCGAGTGAAGGAGGAATTTGAGATTGTTTTAGTGCACACTGCAAATTTTTTATTTTTTTCGCAAGCAAGGCGCAGAGACAGCGTCAGGAAAAAAAGTGCTGTTATTATGAGCTTATGTACACATCTTCAGACAGCAATACATTCACACACACACACACAAAATGGGAAATGAATTTTTTGCAGCATCTAGTTGTAAGGATGAGGATGAACGAGGAAAGAGAGTCAAGAGAAAAATAGGGAGATGCAAATAAAAAAAACTGACGGGAATGAATGTGAGGCAGGGTGGCATTGCTTGATGGGGAGTTTTCCAATTAAAATAAAATAAAAAATACATGGATCCAAAGAAGTGGGAGTTGTGTGCAATTTTTTTTCAAGAGACCCGGGCATTTGTCGTGGCTGTTCTGGTGGAGATAGTAGAATGGCTCTAGAGGGAAATGAATGTGGCGCATCTTCATCGTTAGCACCATATGTACTCATAAATTCACATTTTTTCTATAGTGCTCTCTCTCTTTCTACTCCCATACCAATTTTTTTTTAGATGATGCAGATTTTTCACTATCTTCACTCTATTGCACACGAGGACTCTAAGTTGAGTTGGGATTAAAAAATATGAAAGAATAGGTGGGTGGGAAAATTGTGACATTTGATGACATTTAGTGCAATATTTTTTTCCGGAGAGAGATAAAAATATGAAGATTATGGATGATACGAGAAAATTGGCACTTACGCAAGGTGCAATAGTTATGGATGCATTTTTATTGTGAAACTTAAAATTTAAAATTCACACCCTCACTTCTCACACTCAGACGCCCATTCTTCTTCAATCATGTCTGAGTGTGTTTAAAAGCCTCGAAGGATCCGCTTTTATATTGCAGTACATTCATAAATTTTCGGATGCATAAAAAAATGCAACATTATGTAATGTCTGAATGCTGAGGATGCTTATGCTTTCCATATGCAAACATAAAAGGAATTTTCTCTATGCTTCCTCCCATGAATGCGATATACATCCCAAAAAAAATCATATTGTGCAAATGACGAGTATTTTTCAGTGTTTGCAGTTCGTGCCATTATTCATGAGTGCAAAATTTGAGCATTTTGTCAACAATATGTGCATATCCTTTTTTTGTGTGTTTCCTCGTTGATGAAGAGCTTTTGCATCAATGGCTGGAAATCTCCTCAGAAAGCGAGATATTTTCTTGTGATATTTTTTACACTTCGCTCGCGTGAACTTGAAACACTTTTTTTCATACTCTAATTTGAACGTGTGCTATTCTGTGTAATGTTAATTGAAGCACAATAAGTGAATGATTAGATGAGATCAAGGTCGATGTAAATGATCTCATTTTGAAACTTGCAATATTATTGCATTGAAATTTAAGATTCAAAATTTATTCGCGATTGAAATAACAAAAATAAATTTAAATTCCGGCAAATATATGTCTGGAAAATTTCAATTTCATCAAAAAACCGTGAAATTTGAATTTCAAAAATAATCAAAGTCTTAAAAATATTCATCATGGCCACAATGCTTTGCTGATGACGAAGATAGTTCTTGAAAGACGACATTGCACTATAACAAACCGCCTACGTGAAAAAAAAAATAATTTTTCATTTCTCTCTTTTCGCTGTTAAATGTCTAGCAGAGATAAATGCCGAAGCTCTGTGTGCAGTGCACATAGGAGAAGGGAAATTTGAGAATGGAGACCGACCGCAAAAATAAAAAAAATGTGTATAGAAAAATATGCACACACGCGAATGTCAGTCGAGATAAGTTTTCTTTCTTCGAAATGCAATTGCACAAAAACTAAAATAAATAAAAAATTTGAATCGAGCTAGTTTGGAGTGGGAGGGATGTTTATAAAGTATGGCGTGAATTTAAAATGCCGGCGAGATAAGTTGACTCTCCACACCGGCATTTTGTATTTTTAAATGGGAACAAAAATTTATTTTGTGAACAGAATTTTTGAAAAATCCCAAAAACTTTACATTTTCTCCAAACGAGTCCCCTACGTGAGATGTCGAGAGTGAGTGAAGTGAATGCATGTAAAGTACATATTTTTTTTCGAGTGTGTGTCTATCTAAGCACCACGGGCGCATAGAGAGCAAAATAGGCAAAATTGCAACAACAACGAAAAAAAGACTCAAAATGCAATTTTTGTGCATGAAATGCATACATACGATTGTAAAGAGTAAAAATGCATTGCCTCAGACACAAAAAACTGGTTTTTCGGCGTATATCTCTGAATTCAAGGACATGATTCAATTCAATTATTCTCTCTCACTCGCTCTGCAATGCAAGATGCATAATTCATAAGATCTTTTTTTTCGTGAACGACAACATGAAGAAGAAGACCAAGAAGGTTGTAAGGGAGAAGGAATTTGAGGCAATGCGATGGACACTTCTTCTCACTTTACAGCGATATGCCAACGGTTCAATGTTACCTCATTGCATTATTACATCGCCAACTTCGTTGATCGCGCGGAGAGTAAATGCATTTTTTGGACTGTTCGCAGAAGAGCAAAATGCAGCACACAAAAAAGTTTATTGAGGTCAGCAGGCTGTGTTGTGTGTATGGAAGCGTAACAGAATTTAAAAAAAGGGCAAACACAATTTTTTCGGTGCTGAGTTTTCGCTTTCATTTATGCTCGATTGGCCGCCTCAAATCAAATTTTTTTTCCTGTACATCCATATGACGAGTGATTGATGTCGACAATAATTTTTTGATGACGTAAAAAGTACACTCTTATGGCTTTCGTGTTGCATTGCGTAATTTTCATATTTTACGATATAAAAAGTTAGTGTGAATGGGTTGAAAGTTTTAATTTTTCCTGGATATTAAAATTAATAAAATTTCATCCCATAATATTCAAAGCCACATGTCCTTCAAAGTTAAGCATGCATTTAGAGTCCTTCTCATGAGAATTTTGACACAAAAAATAGTTTTTTAATCTTAATAGTTTTGACCTCGCTCAAAAAAATTGTTTTTAAATTCGCAGAATGGAAAAAATCCATCGTTGTAATTAAATTACGAAAGTGCATGTGTTAGTAAATGTGACAAGTAGCGGCAACAACAACAATAGTTTTTTTTCAGATGCATTAGAGAGAGGTAAGAGAATGGCAAACGGCGATAGTGATGACTTTTTTTTCATAAAAAAATTGTATTTTCAACTATGATATGACGACTGGCATGCATTTATACACACACGAACGATTTGCACTGATGATGATGGAAAGCTAACTCGCATGTGTTGGCGATATTAAAGAATGGCCAGTTTGAATAATTTATGAACGAAAAATGACAAAAAAGAGTTTTTAATAAAAAAAAAGGCAAAACGAATGGCGACCATTTTTCCCGCAGCGAGTTTTCACATGAACTTTTTTTGTCACACACTGAAAATTTTATCAATTTCTATACTTACACACAAACTAAAGTTCCTTGTCATAAATCAACTCGTCTTTCTTTCTGATACTAAAAACTTTTTCTCGAATGTTTTTTTTATAAAAAGGCACTACAGTTCAATATTTCAATGATTACTAGTTTTTTTGCACTGATTTTTATTTTTCACTTTCACGCAAATAAATTTTGACTTTTTTTGAGAAAATTATTAAAAATCTTTTTTTTGATTGTAACCTAGAAAATGAATTTGTTAGAAAATCACGTTAATTCACATCTTCCATGTTTTTTTCTCTCTCTCACAATAACAGAAGCTCGTAAATTTTTTTTTAATATCTTAAAAGTAAGATATAAAAATAATAATAATCATGATGATTAATAAATGTTAAAAAATTGGATGTGCTTCTTGTTATTTTTTTCTTTCTCCCTTCGAGCAGTAAAAAAAGAAGAAAAGAGAAAAAAATTATTGGAAAAATGCACTTCGGGATGGCTCTTCTATGTAATAATAATAAAAATGTAGAAATTCTGTTCTTTACAATTTTAGAGCGACTGAGTAACTGAAAAGTTGTATATAGCCAAAGAGTGCATAGCTGTAGCTGGAGAGAATTTTGCAACCTTCGCCACTCTGCTCCCCAAAATCTCGCTCACCCTCCCCCTCCACCAGACTTTTTTTACGCTGCCGAAGCCTTCTTTTGCTGATGTCGTTGTAAAAATGCACAATAGTGATGTGTGTATGTTTACAGTGAAAATTGCATGTGAATGTAATGCATTGCATTCGGCGTGCGTTTGCCGAAGTAGAAAATCTCTCACTTCTCCATGTATTTAATGTAGATATATATTATTTTCTAGACTCTCCACATGCACCAATATAATCAAGCACAAAACGCTCCGAATAACTTTTTCGCTTCTCGAGAGTTTTTCCAACTAGACAAGAAGAAATAATAAAAAAAAACATATGCATCTATTGAGTGACTACTGACTTTACATCACTCTCTTTCTCTCTCGCGCGCGCACAAACACATGCAATAAAAAATGCAATTTTTATAATTTTGCGCGAGACAAACTTTTTTTTTACAACAAACAACAAAAAATTATAGAAGAAACGAATTTTTTTTTATGAAAAAAAAACCGAATGTGTACGCAGTGTGTGTGGAGTGAGAGAGAAAATTTTCCACTGAAATTCATTGCACAATATGGTGCAAATTTGTGTGAAAATTATTTCATTAGAAATTATTTTGTAAAATTATACCGCGAGAGATGAGAATGATTATATTCCATATAAACATGCGATGGTAATTATCGCGTACAGGAATTGTCTTGATGAGTTTTTGGATTCTTCGAGAGATTACTTAGAATCGTTTAATTGGGGTATAAAAAATTACGTAAGTGTATCCGAGTATGTTACATGTAGGTGGGTTGAAATTTATTGAAATTATGACCCACTTATGTCGTCTCAAAATGCGTCATATGCACTTACAGAGAAATCTGAAAAAATATTTTTATAAAAAAATAATTTGATAAAATTAGTAGAATTCTTAAAAATTATCATAATTTAAATTATTATTACTAATGATATTTCATAGGTTTCACGGTTTAATTCAACTTTTACTTCCCTTGCTATATTTTAATTTTATATTTCGCTAAAAAAACGCGTCTCCGCAATTCGATGTTAATTTTGTTTTGTGCAACGCATTATTATCTCACAACGCACATCGCGTACATAAATCATACACGAAATATAGTGCACGACATTTATGTTTAAAATATGATGCATTCAGTGCGTTCCTCATCCAGACATCGACAAAATGGCATTGTACTTCCCAAGAATTGCACATTCACAAAAAAATTGCTCGTTTTCCTCCTCAATGCGCTTCTTATTTTCCTTCTTCTTTTTTACCGCTTCACTTTTTTGTGCATTCAGCCAGCATAACCCCTTCGAAAAAGTGCATTTCGCGTTTATCGAATTTTCCTCTTCTTCTTACCTCTCTCTCCTTAGTTCCTTTGCCTGTTTTTTAAAACAGCAACAACAAAAAAATTATAGAGCAAAATAATATTTTTTTTTTCGGTGTGTACAATGCAAGTCGCAATTGCAGGCCGCAACTGTGTGTGTGTGCGTTGTTCTCGCTTATGCCTGACTTTTTCGCTCGCTGCGAAGAGAATAGTCTCAACTATTAGACCCAATGAAAAATAAGAATAAGAATATCAGCAGAATAATATTAAGCAACTTCATATACATTGACCTACGAGCTCAAGGCCTTAATTTCGTGTTCGTTTCTTCTTCTTTAAAAAAATATTGCATTTCAATTGCATCTCTGTGTGTCGCTATAACAGCGAACAAAAAAATTACTTAAGCTTCGTAGAACAATTTTTGCAAATTTCACAGCGACTGTGAGGAAATTTTAAATTTCCATTGAAATTTGATTAGACTTAGCGAAATGAAAACAGTATTCTTGATTTTGTGCTCTAATTAAATCAAGGAAAACGTCTCGAAATGATTATGCATTGGCAACTATGACGACGATCGTTGCTGTTTTATGATTAATTTAGAAGCTGAGATGAAAATATGGAAATTTGGCGATTTTTGACAGTTTTAAATTATTTTTAAAGCTGTCAAAATTAATTTACATTTTAACCATAAAATCCAAAAATTTATTAAATTTTTAAATTATTTAAATTTTGAAATTTAAAAGTCAAGTTAAAAATTTTTAAAGACCATAAAATCAATTTTCCGTCCTGTTTCCAATAAAAGGGTCACAAAAATCATTAAATTTATACATATTAAGTCTTTATAGTTTTCATGGATTTTTAAAGTTTGCAGATAGAAGAGCGATAATCTTTTGAACTCATCGTCGCTGAACGATGCAAATGCAATCGATGTGTGACGATTGCATTGCGATATTTTTTTTGTAGCAGTGATGAAGAAAACTAGTTTCGGGTAAAAATGTAAAATTCTCGTTTTATGAGAACAAAAAATGCATTAATTTTTTTTTTTTTCCAAATATTATATGTTTTTATTCATAACTTACTTTTTCGTGGAAATTTAATTCCAATAATAAAAAGATCGGCTAATAACAAAGCAACTAAGAGAGCATAATATTTGATAAATGCATCACATATTTTTTCATTTCTAGATTTAAGCATCATTTCAAATACCCTACTCCCCATACACACGACTTACACAAATCCCAACCAACCCGACCCCCAAACCCCGTTTAATCTTACATTTCTGAACATGATCCCCATTTTTTTTCTTTCCACGAGAGGCCAAACGCACCCTCCAATTCTCCACCTATAATCCCCCCCTTCACAAACCCACAATTTTCGGTTTATTTTCCAAATCATCATCAAAACCTCAAACTGATCCACGCGTTCTTCCTTATAATTTTTCATCCTCTCACCTTTGCTCGACAGTCGATGAATTTTTTTTTTTTAAGTTTTATGACGAAAAAGCCTTAACAATGTTAACTCGATGAAAAGAGTTGAATAACTGTTATATAAACCAGATTATCGTAGATAAACTAATTAAATACTTATTTAAACTAATTTTAAATTCAATTTAAATTTTAAATAATTCTCTCTTAAAATCAAAAGCTCTCTGAAATACGTGGATAAAGAGGAAATGCATTCGATGATACTTTAATGGATTTTTTTTCTTCTCAAAAACGCTAAAGTGCAATTGAATTGTGAATATATTGAATGGATATTCACAAAAGGATACTCTCTCTCTCGATACACAATTGACTCTCCATTCTATGATTCAAATTCACTCATTACCACTCCAATGACTACGTAAAATTAATTAAAGCATTCAAGATTTTTTTGTTTGGGTTAAAAAAAGTAAATGTGTACAAATGCGTATAATGTGTAATGCACTCATCATCAAGAGGATTAAACAATTGCAATTGAGAAGAATATGTGGAGTTAGTTTGAAACTCTTAACAATCATAATTGTTGCCATTCGCTATTCAAATGTTGAGTGAAAAAATATAGAGGAAACCCTTCTAGGCTCAATATAAATGCGATGATCTTTTTTTTCGCAAGCTGCTTCCGCAATTTCTTTTGCGAACCTTTTCCATATGCGTGTGCATATATGACTTTTTTGTTTTGTTTTCACTTCAACAATTAGAACAATATGATTTTCCAATTGTTTGCCAGTACAAAAAAAATAATGAGAAAATGCGTTTGCTGCTTAAAAGAAAATTTATTGAAGGTAAACAAGAAAAGCCACATAAAAAGGAATTTTCTTTCATAGAAAATTAAAGATGATCTTTTTTTAAAAAAATTATAATTACGCCATTTTTCAAATTAGTTTGAGAAAATTTCATTCAAAAAAATAAAAATTTTCTCATGCACAAGAGCAATAAAAAATTCTATGTTCTCTCGCCAAAATTCTTATTTTAACCCAAAAGTTCATCAACCTCACATTTGCTAAAACAATTTTCAACGCAGCAGAAAAATACATATTTTTTTGCGTAAAAACAGGAAATTTTTCATACCTGCATATCCTCATAATATTGTCGCGTATCTGAGGATGTCACTCATTAAAAAGCGAATGAAACAAATAGTACGCAAAGTTCATCAAAAGTTTATGAGTTTTAAATGACGATAGTTCACTATGCCATGTGTGTGTATTTAATCTTTCTCGCGCACAATAAAGACCGTAAAAAATATATTTTTTAATGCATGAAAAAACTATGATGCTTTTGAATGTTTTGATGACGCTACTTCTTTACCACATATAGATCTGCTTAAAAATGCATACGCATTGATACGCGAGTGCACATATGCTGCCTCCTCTCTCTCCTTGAATTCATAATAAATTTTTCAGCTTTCAATTTTTTTTAGAGTGCAAAAAAACCCACATATATGTATATAGCAACCTTTCAACCATGGATGCATTCTCTGTTTTGTGTATATAAAAAATTTTTGTGTTTCAATAGAGAGTTGAGGATGCACATTGGAAATTCATCTCGCAGTGCGTTTCAATTTAAAAAAAACTGCCATTATCCATTTTTAATCAGTCGAATCAACTCTTTTTTTCATGCACACATATTCGAGAGGATGATTTTTGTTTGCACATTGTTTGGTGAAGCGTGGAGTGAGATGAGAGGATGGTAAAAGAGTCAAAAGGTTCATCAAATGATGAACTCGCTTTAGTTTCCTATTTGACTGTGTCTGGCTTCATTTCTCATCAATATTATTAAAACATAAAAATTACAGTCAATATCTGTCTAAGTACCATTAATCACAAGACTCAATCATCGGCTGCAGCTATATCGGCACTTTCGAATCTCAAAAAAAAATTTATATTTATTATGCACCACGTTTGATGAGAAAATTCAAGTTTCTTTTTTCAATAACCATCGCCACGATGACAATGCAGTTTTTTTTTTCTAAAAGGGATAGACAATTGCATATTGTCAAGTGGCTTCGATTTTAAATCGGTGATAGGATTTCTAGTTTACATTTTAAGCTCAATGACATGACAAACTATTCTATTTTAATTACTAATGACTTGTACCACAATCAATCGTTTATGGCTAATTTATTAATATTTAAAAATGTTTTACTTGATCATGAAGATTAAATAATCTAGAACTAGAATAAGGACGATTAGTTGTGTTTGATTATGTTAAAATGTAGCTTCTCAAATTTTTTAAAAATTCAAAAATAGCTTTTAAGAATATTTTCTCTTAAATTTGAAACCAGCTCAAACTTCAACCATCATCTAGTAATTAATAATTTTATGCTTTAAAAAATAAAAATAAACCGCATTGCAACTCGCCATGAAAAAAAAATCGAATGTTATGTCAGAATTTCCCTTTTCATTGAGAGTTGAATTTTTTATGACCATCATGTGGATGCACTCGTTGATTCGGCAGTCAGTATTGGGGTAAAAAGAAGAAAGACTCTTCTTGTTTCAGAATGTGCATGCATGCACGAAAAAAGCGAGAGCCAAAACACGAACGCGCAAAAAAAGGCATCGAAAACTGAAATTGCTTTGACCTACTTTTTCGATTCTGCCGTCTGGTTCCATTTTAATGCAATTTTTTTATGGGTCGATCTTCTTGTTTCTGTTTTCATTTTTTATTTTTCGGGCAAATGTGTTATGCGGTGCTCTTCCTTTTCGTTTTCGCTTTCATCGAGCGTGTCTTTGACCGAGAAACCACGAAATGTTTGTGTCTGCTGGCCGAAAAAATAATTTCTGTGACCCAATTAATGTGCTCACTATATAAATTCACTTTTTATATTCAAGTTGTCAACCCCGAAATTATATATTTTTTGCAATGCAGTCTGCTTCCTCTTTATCGTTCACATTCAATCACAACTTTTTTCTTCTTCTCTCTTTCATGCGACAAAAGAATCATTACACCATGCACAATTCATGATGAGTCGGCGTCGTCGTCGCCATTTCCCTTTTGGCGTGATTAAATGTTTTTCACACACAAAAGCAAAAAAGAGAGCCCCAAAAACCCATTAAAAGCCTCTTCTTCTGTTCTCTTCTTATTTTACAATTTTTTACATCGCAGCATTACATAAAGGGCCTTCAAAGCACTCCACACAATAATACGAAAAATCCAGACAGAAAATAAAGAATAAAAGAATGGAAAATAAAAGTTTTTTTTTCGTTGTACATGAGGCGAATGCATCCGAGACGAAATTTGAGAGGCCTTGAGCGGTGTGTTTTGGGTTGTTAAACTTTTTCTCCCTCCCTGTGTAAAAAAAGCGTTCCTTGGCTGCATATTCGAGAACTTGAGATCGTCTGACGGTCGTTATCGCACCCAGCGTCTAGATATCGCATGATGGAAAATTAATTTGTTGCAGTTTCCATGCTGGTTAATTTCGAAAAGTTGGATTTTTTGGGATCGATGCTTGAAGGGATTTGAAGAAAAGTCATCGAGAAATTTGCACAAATATCCTTTGGGGATTTAAAAACACGTTCAGTAATTTTCTTACAAGTTTAAATATAATTTTCATCTGAATCAATTTAACAAAATTGCGATGAACTTGTTTAAAATGATTTTAAACTTTTATATTTTGACTTATCATATCATTGTGGTTCATGATGGTTACATCAATTAGTGTCAAAATGAGCTTTTTCCGTTAAATTTTTTTCAAATTTTCCTAGATATTTTTTA
The DNA here is from genome assembly GCA_038502055.1 of Tanytarsus gracilentus. NCBI lineage: Eukaryota > Metazoa > Arthropoda > Insecta > Diptera > Chironomidae > Tanytarsus > Tanytarsus gracilentus. The sequence continues at coordinate 1,329,026 of JAXRKN010000043.1, read as the reverse complement.
TTAGTTGACTTTATCAATTGCTTTCTTGTCGAATTTAAGTTAAAATTTAAAAATTATTAATAAACTTTAATCAATTTGTAAATTTAAATTTAAATTCAACGGAAAAATATAATAATTTCTTTGGGAAAAAATAAAGCTTTAAAAGCTCTTTAAATTCATTCGATAACCTTATCACATCCTTTCTATTTGTCACCTCATAATTGCAACAAAATTAAAAAGTCCATCATAACATTAAGAAAACACTGTATACGTATGTGGGAAAAATCCTTGAAACTGCATAAGAAGTTATTGAACCATCAACAGAAAACACGATGGTAAAGAGTGAGAGCGTCAGAGTCAGCCAGCCAAAATTATGAAGCGAAAAAACTGTCGAGAACTTCAAGGCCTACGAAAAAGCCAACACAAAAAAGGGCGCAATAAAAGCGAAAGAGGAGAAAAAATTCTTGATATTGTATAGACTTTAAAGTGCACTCTCCGTTTCATTCTTTATGGCATGTCGCACACCCAAGAGCTTCAGCGATGTAAAAGAAGTTCTTCGCGAGTTGTTTTGCGGCTTTCTTGAATGTATGTGCGAGCTCTTTTTTTAAATAGCACCCAAAATGCATTGGAGTGGCCTTGGTTTGAGCTTCATGCGTTTTTACATTGCTTTGACTTCGCAGCTCAAATCGCTGTTTTTATGCACTTCGTTCTGCCATCTCGCTCTTTCCTCTCCTTCTCACTCAAGCTGCACAATTTTTATGTCTACAACATTTTTTTAATGCACAAATAATTTTTTTTTTCGTTTTTTTGCATCAAAAGAGCAAAAAAGGGAAAAAGCGAACAAAACTTCTTTTTTTTCGTGTGTACAGAAATATTGCAATTGCAATCGTACTCGAGAGAACGAGCGAGTGCAGCAAAGTATCATGCAAGTTAATGTGTGTATGATGTTTTTTTTCGATGTTCATGGTTATGGTAGAAAGGTTGGCGATTATGCACGAAAAAAAAGTTGCTGATCTCCAGAACTGGTTGTTGAGCATTTCTTGGCTGCTGCGCTTTAATTAATTCATAAAGCTTAAAATGATTGATACTGTCATGATCATAAATCCACATTAATGCTTATCTCTTCATGCATTGCCCTTCGCAATTTTTAATTCCAGATTTTGTTCAATGAAAAATCATCAATTTTCTCTCTCTCGAAACTTTCACGTGCGGCAGCTGGAGATTTTATTTTAATTTCTTTCTTCTTTTTTTCGGAGAGTGTATAAATATTATTTTAACAGCTTCATCATTGTGGTAGGTCAGCAAAAAAAGAAATATTTAAATGGAGAACTGAGCAAATTATTGAAATCTGTTTCAGAAATTTATTGATGACTGATGGATTTATTCCATGTGAGAAAGTAGCTCGTGTTTACTTACATTTTTCCTTTGAGAATGCAACCGGAAATTTTAAAGTGCATCAATTGCAAAATTTTAATTATTTTTGTGTAAGATTTAAAGTTGAAGAAAAATTCTGATTAAAAAATTTTCCAAAAAAATACTTTTTTTTAGAAATTCCATAAAATTTTAAAGATCCATAAAAAGTTCATAAACTCAACTCCAAATGTAGCTCACATCCTGTTTCACTATTAAAGTTCTGCATTTAAAATTTTTCGCAATCTGCATGTTCATGATGAAAATATTTTCGATTCAAAAATAGAACGAAAACTCGCAAAATCTCATTTTCGCATATACTAAAAACACACATTTTGGCAGAGCCGACATGAACGAGGATGAGGAGGAGGGAAAATTTTCGTTTTCATTTTCGGTGGAAAATCTGTTTTCACTTTCACATCAGCCGGCAAAAAGTGCATCGTACAGACACACTCGTGTGTGAGCTTGAAAAAGAATATTTTTTTTTGAAAACCGAAAATTTTGTTGTTAGATGCACATAGTTCAGTTAGATTTGAGGCTGACACTCACAAAATTTCTCTTTCTCTCTCGGTTCTCTCGATAATGACGATGCTCGATGCTGGTGTGAGGATGTGCAACACATATTTTCTCGTGCATGTGACTTTCTGCCAAATACACAAAATTTTGCACATCCACGCTTTCCGGTTTTTGGAGAAATGTATGTAAAATTTTCAAGTATGAGAGAGAGCGAGTTGATTGCATACATTCGCACACATAAACCGTTGAATTTTATATTACATTTCGACAAGCGGATGCAAAACTGTATGCGAAGAGAGAGCAAGAGTGGATTGACTTGTTGCGTCGTAATATTTTGGCATTTTTCGGCTCGTCATGCACATGACCTTCAACACATTCAATATTAGGATAGGACGGACATTGACTAAGTTCAATGCTCTCTCACTCTACTCTCTCAACAATCGCGCGTCATTATTATCGGATATGTGAATGGCTTTTGTGCATTTTTTGAGTGTAACCTTTTATTGCTCTTTTGCGAGAGGTCGAACGAAGTTCATCGCACGCCAAACTGAATCATCGAATTGGAAATTTCCTAGCGCAAAAATAATATTGAGCGTCATAATTTTCTTTGTTGTTGGGCTTTGTCATGAAATGAATTTTGCCATCGTCAAGTAAAATAAAATTGAGATAGGTTAGGAAATAAAAAATTTAATACTTTTTTGGTTAAATCACGAATATTTTTTTTTGATAAAATGTTTTTTAATGAGTTTTTTAAAAACGTGACAAAAAAAAGTATATTTTGGTCTTCATGACTCAAAATTTTAGTGATTTTCCACGATTTCAGTCACATTTAAATTCTGCAACTCAAAATATTTAAATTCTCCAATAAAAATTCAGTTTGTTGAACTTTTTTAAAGAAATTAAATTATTTGTAAAAATTGATAAAATTTCAGAAAATTTAAATTTTAAGCTCTTAAAAATTTTAAAGTTTCAATTTCTAAAAAATAAAATTTTTAAATATTGTTCAAAATATTCAAAACAATTTCGGAAGTTTAAAAATTAATGAAAAAAATTGATGCAAAACATTCTTCAATTATCGCCAATCAAATCTGACATTACTGACATTAAGTCAGTTTCCTTATATGTAAGAGATGGCGGGAGAGAACAGCATCGCGAATTATTAAATGCACAAAGTGAACAATTCGATTCTGAATCATGCAATCCGAAAAAAAAATTCACGATAAATTATTTCACATCGATTTTCAAGGTTCTTTCAATCAACAATAAGTCGTTGCATTTTGTGACTTGTCGCTAAAAAAAATATTTTTCCTCAAAGGTGTTGCTCAGCTACTGCAGATGCAAAAAAATAAGGGAATTGCAACAAGTGATTCCGGTCTTTTGTATTTGTACTGGTGCTAAAGCTACTGTGGCTCGGAGCACCATAATTAAATTTAATAACATTAACTGAAAATGCCTTGCCGTGTTTTGGGATCGTAACTTCTCTCGCTCTCTTTGCTGCAGCTGCATCCATGCTGCAGTTAAGATTAAGTTCTTCTCTCTCGCTCTTTAGCTAGCTCGATGGGCTTTTTGTGTGATCGACCTTGAAGCTTTGTGTAAGTCTCATTGCACCTATACAAATATGATCATCATCGCCTGCATTTAAGCGAACCTCCAAGTTCTTTGTGCTCAATTCAGAACAGCTTTTTTTACTTAAAGTTCTCATTTTTTTTTCGTTTAATAGAAAAAACATTTCACATTTCCGCATTTTAATCAGCAAACGAAGTTTAAAACTCAATTATTATTATTTTTTCTATACACATTTTCGATGACTCAAAATGTCACTCATTTTGACGATTTTATTAAGAATTCTTTACTATCGCTCGTCATCATTGATTGTGTAATTTAAAGTGATTTCATGCATTAAGGACGTTTGATAAAATTAAAAAATAATTCTGAGGAAAACTATAAGAGGAAGTTGCTATAGGGATTTAAAAATTAAAGTGATTGCAGGAAGAATTTGTGATTATGTAAACTTTGAGGAAAACAAATATGAGAGTTGTGATAAATTATTATTAAAAATTTCTAACGGATTTTTGAAATTTAAAATATTTTTGTTAAAATAACGAATCAGAAAATTAAAAACCCCAAAAGCGTAAACCAAATTGAGTAATTTAAAACCAAAACTTTGTACCGTATAATTTACCAAAGCTACAAATAATGTTAACAACCCCCAAGCCAAATAAGAAATTGCTCATTTACGTAATGACTTTCGTATCCGATTTGAGGGTGAGAGTAATTTCCTATCAAAAGCAATTTCAATAAGAACTCAAAAAAATTAAATTACTTTTCGATTATTAATAAACAACATAAATTGAGTCACTTAATCGACTCGTTGCCCGGAAATTTGAAAAAATAATTTAAAACAAAAATTATCTTTTGAATTTGATGCATTTTGCACGTTTCAATGTGCACACAATGTACATGTGAAATGCTCTTTTTTCGAGTGCAAGTCGTTAAAAAGTAGACCAGATATTGATAATTATGGCAACATCCCGAAAAATTTTTTATTCAGCGTACGTGTAATGCGAAAAAAAAAGAAATAAAACCAAATTGAGTTCAATGCTGATAACTCGAAAGCAAAATTGGTGTCATTGTTTGTAAAATGATAATGGCTCGATAAATGTGCTCACACAAATGCATTTCCGAATTTGATAAAAAAAATTGTTATGACTCTTTAAAATTGCAAATAAAACCTTGAAATTTAAGGCAATTTTATTAAATTAAAAAATACCTAATGTTCGAAAAAATTTATTCCATGAAAATGACATTCAAATCTTGTAAAAAATACATTCGAATAAAATTGTAAATTCAGCTGCGATTTCATGGTCATTTTATTGTAATTATTCCATATTGCATCGGTTGCTCATACAAAAAAATCCATTCGTCAACCCTAAATGTGGAGAGAGAAAAATTTGCACAAATTACAACTCAAAAGCACCGAAATGTAAATTATATTCTCTCCATCGTCGCAGCTTGTTGACAATTAATTACGTCAACACAGGCACGATTATAAGGTTTCTCATTCCGAAAAAGTATCTTAAAAAAAATTTGTTGCAGTTGTACGAAAAAAATATAATAATCAATTCCTTCGTACTTGATTTCGCCTGCGAGCACATTCTGACGTCAATCATGATGCTGATCAAATTGAGCTGCAGTTCATATTCACAAGCTAAAATATCAAAATAAAATGCAGCTCAAGGCTAAAAGAATTTTGATTGAATCACAAACAAAAAAAGTAACGCTGACTATTTTCTATATTAGACACACATGCATGCACATGACTGTATATATATTTTGATTATCATCCGAGCTCTATGTCTTGTCCATGAACTATAAATTTTATTATTTATGAATGTAAAATAATTTAAATGGCGCCAGAGTGCATGAAAATAAAAATCCACAAAAAATGTGCTTAAAATTTATTCGCATGTGAGGGTCTAATTTTAGAAAATGCGACCCTTATGGTTGAGTCACCCAGTGAGAAAAATTTTGAGTGTGAAAATTATGTTTAAAATTTTATTTTGTCCTAACGGATTTTTAAAACTTGAAGATTCAAAAATTCAAAGTTTAAGACAGAAAATTTTGCCATGGGGATAAAAGTCCTCAATGTGTGTGTGTGTGTGTGTTTGTCGATATGAAACTAGGGAAGAATGAGAAGTGCATAAAACGACAAGTTGTCTGAACATTATCGATTTTTTCCATGTTATTCAGCACTCCTTAAAAATGATGCAATTAAGTGCAAGCAAAATTTTTTTCGCTAGCTTCGAAAAAAAAGTACGAGGAGAAAAGAGAAGAGTGAAAAAATTGCCACCCTTGAGTGCGAACGACGCTTCATCATCAAACCTAATAGCAATTTTTTTCTCCACCCATTTTGCCACCTCACACAAACGACTACAAGTGTAGTAAAATCCTTGATTCTCATACCACCCTCTATGGAGTCGTTATGTATGCATTTTTAGGTACTTTTTTTTCGTACGATTTTTTTCCACACACAAAAGTTTTTTTTGTTGCAATTCTCAAGGAAAGCGGAAACTACACGAACACTAACGATCGAAGAGGAACAGAAAGTCGAATGTTGTGTGTGCATGAAAAACATAAAAAAATTGCACAACCCTAACTCACCCTCTCGCTAAAAATGGATAAAAAATTTTCCAATTTTTTTGTGTGCATTAAGTGGGCGACATGGAGGCGAGATGTTGGTTGTGTGGATGGGCATGAGCTTTTTTTTACCCGAACAACCGAAGGAAAAACAACTCTCGGTGCACTTTTTTCGTCATAGTGCACAAAAAAAGTATAAAAATGTTGTATGTATGGATGAAAAAAAAGTCTTGCGCGTAACCTCAAGGAAAATTTTCTATTTTCGTGAAACCTGAACCTAATTTTCATGTGATTGTGCATAAGAAGATTGAGAAAGTTTTTTTTTCAAGCACCATATGGAAGATTTAAATGATGCCAAATTTGTTTCTCGAATCCAACGGACTTTATTGTTGTATGTATGCATGTCCGTATTTTGATGATCAAAACAAGCACTCGAGAGAGAAACTTGTCAATTTGAATTTTTTATTATCGTCTAATGTCCATATTTAAAGCCTCGCTCGATGCCTTTCTCGAAACATCTCGCGCGTCGTGTGATGGCAAACACCAATTGTTGTTCCCAATTATAAAGTAACCATGCGAATAATCTTTTTTTTTGTAGACAAACTTCTTTTTGTGTGCAAAATGCAACAAAACTGGTTTTTTGATGGTCGAAGTTGCATTTTTACCGCTAAGCACTTTTTTAAGCTGGAAAATTGCATGCACAGCGTTTGGAATTTTTTGTGGATGCAGCAATTGTTGAAATGAAGCTGGATTTTTACGTCATTGTATAAGATGTTGAGTTTGTCAAGTAAAGACGCATATTTTTGAAGAAAAAAATATTTTTTAAAGGGTTGAAAAATTTAATAATTTTTTCATAATAATCACGAGTTTCAGTCGCTTGTAAAATCTCGAAAAAAGTGTTAGATCTTTATTTATTTGTATACATGCATTTTCGCTGTTTGCGTTTTTATATTTTTTGATGTTCTGAACATCTCGTCGCTACATTCAAAATTTACAGTTTGTTTCTTTCCATACCCACTTTTATGCCACTCACTCTCTCGCGAACAGCTTTTTTATGAGTCTAATAAAGGAGAAAAATATATTAGAAGATTAAAATTTCCCATGCATGCATTGAAGCGCAACAACAACAAAATGTTGTGAAGAAATGTTTAGAATTTTTAATGCTGGCGAAAATTTATGGTGCAACTAAAATTATTTCGCTTGTATTTTTTTCATTAATTAAGCAACGAAACAATGCTGGATCGAGGTTAGCTCAAAAGAACCGTTTGCCACGAAAACAAAAAAAAATTTCTTATCACGAGTTGTGCATGGCTTGCACTTTTTCCTTTCCATCAAATTTGCATAAAATATGTGCATAACTTAATAACTAAATAACACACACAATTTTTTATTATTATATTTATTTTTCTTTGATGAAAGGCTCCCTGATAACACCCCATGGCCACCTTAAAAAAACTTAATGTGTATGTGCACACTGCACATTTCTCATTCGTCATTTTTTTCTTTTCAAAAACGAATAAATTTCTTTATAATTTTTTTCATTCTAAATAGGGTCAATGCGTTTCATGAAAAAAAGTTCTCTCTCTTTTCTGAAAGATTTCTTTCGACATGAAAAATTAAAAAAAAGTTTTCTGAGAAAAGTTCACTGTATATACGTTTGATTCCGCAAATATGTGCATGGAGGAATCAAATAAGTGTGTGTTAGATTGTGTGTATGGTTCAAATGAACTCACAACTTTTTGTATTTTCGTTCGTTCGTTTTTCTGCTCAAGCCAAATTTTATTGGGAATGGTCGTGAAATAAAGCCAAACACGCTCGACAGCCGACTCATAAAATTTTTTATATTTAATTCGCTTTGCTCATGCAATCTAGCGAACAAAAAAATATTCGTAAGCATGTATTGACGTTTGTCTTGTGCACACATTGCACTAAAATTATCATCAGAAAAATGTGATAATAAATTTCATATATTTGTTTAGCGCTCGACAAGGCAGTAAATGTCGCTGTTTTTTTCGAGAATTCACTGCAATGTGCATCTAAATCATGCGATTATTAAATAACTTTATTTGTGATGTCCTCACTGTGTGATGTGCGAGTCAAGATTTTATTTTAAGTTGGCGTATAATCAATTGCGTAAGACGACAAGCGTGGAGATTTTTAACCCACATGTGGAAATGTAATAATAATTCAAATTTTTAATTGAAAATTAAGTTTAAGGAAATTTTTGCATCATAAACAATTATTTTATTATTTCAATAATTTCAATCTGACTAAAACAAATTTAACTGTCACAAAACTCACGAGAATTCCCTCATCAAATGCTAATCGATGCCTGTCGTCTGTCTCACCATCAATACATGAAATTAATGTTGTTAATTTTGTATCTTGGCTGTCGCTTCTTATGCAAAAATTATACTTCACATGCATGTGTTACGGTTAAAGCATCGACCAGTAGCAGCAGAAATAATTCATGAAAATTAATCTAAACTTTCGTGTTATTAAAAATTTGCATCTCAAACGGACGTTCATCAGCAAACGGTACAAAAATGACTTTAAAAATTTTCTTCTTCGTTCTTTCGTTTTGCCGGCATGTTTGCTCTACGATTAATAACAGATTATTGATATTCATAGCTATTTTTTGCATGAGGTTTAAGTAAATTAGTTTAAACAGTTTTTTTCTTTTCTCCGGCACTATCTATTAGGTCTCTTTTTTTGTGCGAGAGTGGCTCGCATTCATCATCGGGGTAAATGGCAAATTGAAGTAATATCACAGGAGAGGAAAACGAACACGCTTCAAAATTACTATCATGCATCTGAAGGTGCAATTACGGGACGTGTTTTGAAGTTTCAAGTTCAGTCATCATCATTTCTATCCGCGCACTGCTCTCTCACTCACAGAACGCCGGATGTGAGGCGAAATGTATTTTTTTGTTGGGTTCAATTCACCGCAAAAATAATCACTGTACATGCATATGCGAATCTGGATTGAAAAAGTGTATCTAAGGCGTGAAAATTGGATCTGTTTAAAGTTAAACAGTGTAAAAAAATATGTTATATTCAAAAAATATAAAAAAATAAGGAAGAATTCATTAATTGATCTTATGAAAAATTTTAGGATTCGAACCTTCAGTTTTTGGATAAATTTTGTATTTATTTTATTTTGTTTAAAGAAAATTAAACATTTTCTCTTTATATTGCATTAAAAATTTCTGCAATTAATTCTTAAAATTACTAAATTTAAAACTCAAAAAATTTAATTAAATTTGAAATATTCTAAAACCATTATATAATTCGATACTGGCAACACCCTAACTATCTAAATTTAGAAGTGCATTCGCAAACTCACACATTGAAAATTATTTACGCAAAATCGACTTTTTGTGTTTTATATATTTTTTACAACTCATAAATTTATAGTCTCTTTTTTAGTTCTTGATGCCTATTCTACACGGCTTTTCATGTGTGTGCCGCGCTGCTGCCCGGTTCTACATGCAATTTTTTTTAGTTCGCTAGCTACAAACGAGTTTTTGATTGAAATACGTAGATAATTTTTAATTATTCATGAAAGGCAGTCATTTTGTGTACTATCAACTCATTGCATGTCCGAAATTACCACGATTCTTTTCGTCCAGAATGGAATAAATTTTTTATGAAGGCTGAAAATGTGACAAGTTTTTTTTTGGGTGGTAAAAAATTTGTTTGTTGAAATTTTTAGTTTCCTAGCAACTGCATTGAAAATGACCATTAAAGTGCAATTTTGAAAAGCTCGTGTGAGCTTTTACGAATGTCAATAAACCCGAAAAAAATGAGAGAATAGCGCGAGAGAAAACACAAAGATGAACAGTTGGAACTTGAATTGAAATAAAGCATATTTTTTGATGCCATCGCCTCCCCCCTCCATCCACTACCACCATCATAATCATCATACGAATAAGATAAATAAAAAAAGTTAAGAATTTTCGCATCATCAAGATCGAAATGCGCTACACACAAAAAAAGAGTTCTTCATGTCTTTTCTTCTTCGCTCTTTTCTAGTATTTTATTTATTTTTGCTACGTATCAACTATTTTTCTTTTTCTTTATTTTTTATTTTCGCAAGCACCAAAGCTAGAGCAATTAATCATCAGATGCATCAAGTTTCTTTCTCTCCATCACAAACATACACACACAAAGTACTCACACTTAAATTGATCTTGAAAAAAATGATGATTCTTGATCATAGAGCTAACATGATGAGTAATTTTAAGTAGTTCGGTGCAACGAACCGATAACATGACCGTGGACATGAAAAAAATTATTCTTTGCGAGCGACGATTAGATCCAAATTAAATTGCAAACCGTAAATGACAACAGTGAGTGCTTTAATTTGCATAATTTAATAATTATTGATCGATTGAGGTGCATGTGGATGTGCGTTTTGATATTAGTACATCTTGTCGTACAAGTATCGCAATCTGCTTGCGTTTTTTGTGAGATGAAAATTAAAAGTTCGTTAAATTTCATCAAAACTTAATATCAAATCTAATTTTAACATTAGCCCTGCATGCATATCAAAAAACTTGACGTTTTTGCTTCCACAATGGAGGAAAGTAATTAAAAAAATTTAATTCCATAAAAAGAACAACCGAAAGTAGCAATTTTAATTTAATTTTTTTTATAATTCACATATATGCGAAAAAATTGCAATTAAAGAGCTCTCGACGATTACATACGTGTGTGTTTATTGCGAAAAGCTCATAAAATAAATATTAAATTATCTACGATTATGGTGCACGGAAAAAAAGACCAAGAAGAAATATTTTTTTAATAGAAAAAGAAACGAAGTGGAAGAGAATTTAATTTTGAAGCTGGTTCTTGACTATGGCTGCAAAAAACTCATCGTCTTTCGCCATTTAATTCAACGTCACTTCCACTCGTATTTTGTTGAATTACCGAAAAAAATTTATGAGCGGCAGTTTTATTTATTTTATCCTCGCTTCGCGCACTGGCATCGATGACATGAAAAGAAAAGCTCTCGGTTGATGAAAGACGCTGTTCACAACCTACGATAACTCGAATTCGAGTGGAACAAGTCGATGTCAATGAGCAATAAGAAGCAATAAAATTTGAGCGGCGTCATGGAAACTCGCTTCACAAATAATTTCTCTCCACTTTACTATGTTTGTATGTTCAGTTTGCAGGCCAAATTTATTTTAATTTTCTTCATGCACGCAAATTGCAATTCTAGAAAGAGATTATTAGCCGCTTTACATCTAGAAAATTTACAGTATCCTGTTGCCAAACGTACACAAAAACGCAGCAAGAGATGAAAGATGAAATTACATTAGGTTTTTAAGGGGTCAGTCAGTGGGTTGAGGGATAATTTATTATTTTTTTACAAATTTTCAGTAAAAATTTAATTTCATCACTTTAATATTTTCTAAAATTTCATCTCCAAAACTTTTAAACACCCCGATTTAAGTTCAACGACAGACGTCTCGATGATAATCATTATGCATCAATTTTGACAATTTTTTTTCTTCATAATGCATTGCGAGAAATAAAAAAATATTTATGTCCATATAAGTCGAAGTTCACTAACCCATTTCAGTGACTCATTCGTATCATAACAGCATCAATGCTACTCGAAATGTTTAGAGTGACTTCCTTCCTGAAAAATAAAAACTATTTTTTTTTCGCTAGTATCGCGGCGAATTAAAATGGAGGCAATTTTATCAAGAAGCAGCGCTGAAAAAACTTAAATTCTTTGTGTGTTTGTGAACTTTGTGTTTTAATTAAAATGCGATGGCCTTGAGACTTACAACAGCGAAAAAAGCTATGTTCTGTAAAAATTAATTATAGAGCGAGTGGTAAGTGAAACGAAAAGAGAAAAGATAGAGAAGAAAAATTGGGGATGGAACATGCATGAGCCCAGCGAGTAGAATTCTATAACAAACATCCAGGAAATTTTTAAATAATTAAATTCAAATTAGATTAGAGAATTTCCAACTGGGTGAGTAGGCAAGAACGAAAGATAGAAGCGGAAAGTAGAGGAAGACATAGAAGAGAGATGTGAAAACCACCTGGCATGGCAAAGAGCAATAACTTGATTCCTCATTCGATTGACAAATTGGGAAATGAAAATGATGCTCGTTCGTTCGCATCCACAACTTCTCAATTCATCATTTGCCTTTTTATGCATATGTATACAAATGTGCACATGATGAGGTTCAATATTCCCCAGAATAAACGCGAGTATTTTTTATTTCATTACTTTTATTTTATTTTCATCTCTTTAAAAAAAAAAGAAGTTGAATTATTATCGCCATCGCTATGTGTGTGTGAGTGCAATGAGTGAGAGAAGAAATGATGCAAAATTGTGTGTGACCTTCTCCGCGACTATTCACTCGTGCCGTGGAGTATGTTCTCAAAAAAAAAAGTTGATTGCATTTTTATATATTTTTACGCAGAGAGAATTATTTTCGCAGCGCGAGATTCCTCAACTGCAAAGATGGAATTACAAATCAATGAATAATAAAAGTGACTCGTAATGGTGAATAACGACTAGCATTTAGGTGATGCTAATTCGTAAAACTGGTCTTTTGATGCAATTCAAGAATCTTTCTTTCTTCTCTCGCCTTTTAACTGGCGGATGCGCGACATTTTATTGGAGCTTTTATTACCTTTATAAGAGGATCGCTTTTTTATTGTTTTTAAATTTTAACGGTTATCTTGTTTGGAAAATGATGCCATAAAGAATTGTGAATGTAACATTGAAAATACTTCAAATTTTCTCTTATGAATTTATCGCAAAAGGTCAAGCTTATAATTTAAACCTTTTTTGAATTTTATTTAAAGACATTAAACAACTTTATCGAATCCATACTGCTTATAAACGTGACCAGAATTTTTATGGGTTCTTTCATAATAATATTTTACAAGAAAATTGGGTTAAGGAAAAACAACCTTCAAATTTTTGTTTCAAAAATAAATTTCTTCGTAGGATTGTGAGCATTTTCCTCATTCATTCCATAATGTGTTATGTCACGCCCGTAATAAAATAAAAAGTTTTTCATTACTAATTGAAAAATGCAATCATCGAATCTTGTTGGAATTTTTAGTTTCTTAATCGGATAATAAAATTTAAGTTTTCGTATGATGCATTTTGAACTTTATCTAAAAATGAATAATTTTAATAAAGAAACTAATTTAGCGAAATTTACATTTAATTTAGAAAATGATTCAAAAAGTCTAACTGCACAAAAAGAGAGATATATATGAAGCAATCAAGGAGATAACTGCGCAACCTCATCATCTGCAGTTTCTATTAAAATTATTATTAAAGAAAATGTTTTTTGCAACTACTGAATAATATCTTTAATATCCTCTGATTGGAGTGGACACTAAATGTGATTAAATTTTTTATTCATCAACCCTAAAATTATTTCAGACAAATTTTAAACTAAAACATCTTGATTCGAATAAATGTCAAGTGTTCACCCCTCAAATAATTTCTCAGATGAAGTTTAGAACTTTTCAGAGACGTGTTTTGTAAAATTAAAATTGCACTCTGCGTTGTAATTTTTTTTCTCTCTAACCGTTTGCCATCTCGCCAAACGACTACGTGTATATTCAATTTTTCCTCTCTTTATTCGCTTAACTTATAATTATTTTCGTTACTCAAAAGGAAATGCACAAAAAACTGTACAGTTTTTTTTCTCTACATCACACGCTAGTCCAAAGCTCTTATATGAATTTTTCTATACGTGTGTATGAAGAATATAATTTTTTTGTTGGAGCGACGAATTGCAGAAGAATGAAGAAGAAATAAAAAAAATAGAAAAATCAAGTTTTTGCACTCAAACACAAAAAAAACTCTTAAGAGCAAGATCGGGGAGAGGCCTTTTGAGACATTCTCAAAGTAGCAAACTAGCTGGAAATTATCGCTAAATGACCAATAGTTTGACAACATTCCTAAAAGTTATTTTTACCTCTTTTTGCCGCTTGCTGCTTCATTCTGTATCTCGCTGAGCTCCATTAAAAGACGACAGTTTCGTCTTAAATAATTCTAGGTATCGTCGCGCACATTTGCTACTGCTGCATGCTGCTGCTTTAGATATTTTTTACGCGCCACACGGCTTTTTTTCCTAACGGACAGAAATCAATCACTCATTTCCTCTCGATCGCGGAGCATACGGCCAATGTTTGCTGCTGCTGCTGCTGCCTACCATCATATCGATAGTCCATCATCAAAAACCCCATCAAGCTTTATTGCATCTCCCTGCCTTCTTCATTCTCTCCTACCACTTGCACACACAAGCCCTGGGCATCGACCCAATTGAGAATGATTCACTTCCATTACTAAATCGCTACTTGTTAATGCATGTTTGCTGAATTCTTTCAGCTCTCGAGAATTTATTCAATATCATAGAAATTATTTTAAATTTAAATTTATTTTTATTATTTTGTATAAAATATTAATTAACGTTTAATTCTATAAAAATCTCATCATAATTATTCTCGACCTCAGGCTTTAAACATACACTTGCTCTCTCATAACTAAAGCTCTGCATTCTAAGCTTCAACTCTCCCCTCATTCCACTTCTTTCGCCTAATAAACGCGCACGTTAAAAAAAGCATCAAATTGCGGGCATTGATGCGGGACAGCGGCGAAGAAGTCAAGAAGAATGTTAAAGGCAGAGCAGCATATGCGAGCACATTAAAGCACATTTTCAAGAAAGATAATTATTCGCTTGCCTATAATAAATTTTTTAATCAACAAAACCGGGTTTTTTTGTTGCAATTGCACACACACTCTGCCACTCATATTCAATCATATTAAGTTTTCATATTTGTATCGACAGATCTTTTCTCCCATCTGCAAAATTGTTCTTTTGCCGTTGCTTTAGATTCCATTTTTTTATTCTCAATAAAAAGTCATTAAGAGGAAAGAAACGAGAGAGAAACGAGGTCTTTAACACTTCAAAAAGTGCATACTGCATGGAGCTATAAAGCATGCAGCGAAGGAAGGCTAAAAATGATTGATTTCATGTCAGATTGAATGGATGAGATTTTTACACACATTTGGCTGTAAAAGAGAAAAATTTCCGTATTTGGATATTTTCTTTTTGCAACACACACTCACGGATACTTTTAACCATTTTTAATGCGCACAGCATTCAGATAATAGATTTGTCACCATACTTGGCCATCGCCATTACCAGTCGAGAGTTCTTTTGTTGCGTGTCGAGAAAATTATGCAAAGAGGCGAGAAAAGAAGTAAATCAATGGAGTAATTTGTTTAATATGGCTGGAGAGAGAGAGAGAGAGACAATCCACCGACTTGGCACAATCTAGTAGCTCAACATAAATAAGCATAACATTGACATTAAACATTCACCTACATAGAAATAAATAAATTCACTATTTAATCATCCATAGATCGAGAGCACAAGTACGACATGAGATTTTCTTTCAAGCCATGCAGAACAATAATACATAATAATTTCTTATACATAATATTAATACATAATGTCGAATGAAAGTGAATCGATTACATGAGCGAGCAAATCTCTTCTCTTTAAACTTTAATGCTGCCGATGCTTAACGAGGAAGCACTTTTATGCTCAAACCAACAATCTTTCACTGTGCAAGATCATAAAACTTTTTTCACTGTACGAAGGTCTATGTTAAAAAGGGTTGATGATGAGGTTGGCCGAGGTTTTAAATTTTGGTGTTTTTTTAATTTTGAAGATCAAAGAGTTTGAAAAAATTTTCAAAATTTTTTTTGAAAAAGTTCGAAATTTAAAATTTAGAAAAAAAAATAAAACAAAAATTTTTGTTTTTAAAGCTTCAAAAAGCTCCGAAAGCTTTCAAGCTACAAAATTTTTAAAAAGTTTTACCTCAAATTTTTTAGAAAGCTTTTAACTTCAAAAAAATTCAAAATTCAAAATCGAATAAATTTTAAAACATTTAAAAAAAAGTTCCGTTACATTTCTGATAAAATCGATCACCAACCCTGCTTTATGTATCGTGCTCGCGCGTCGCCGATGATGTTAAAAAAGCAAAGTCAAAGCCAATGCTGAAGCTATAAATAGTAATTTTATTACGATTTTTCCTCAGCCTCCGCGCTCACCGCCTAGACTATATAACAATATAACACGAGAGATCTACGAGTAGATTTTTCATTCATAAAAGCATATATTACAAAACAATTTTCCACCGGTCGCAATATGCCGCAAACTACACAGTCAATATGAGTTATTGTCAATTTTCCTTATTTCTGCTATCGCACAGCGACCGAATTACTCAGTTTAATTACCTCTTTCTTATTGGAGTTAGCTGCACTCGATTCAAGGCTCTTTGCTCACTATCAAAATTGCGAAAATGATATCAACGACCCTTTCTTCTTTCTCTCTCTCACTCTCGCTTATCTTTTCTATTGAGCGTGTATTTAATTGACATACACACGAAAAAAAATAGAGAAGAAAGAATAAAAATTTCACAAATACATTTCAAGTGTGCCAATTTTTCATCCCCGACTATAAATTTCGAAATCGATATACCTGCGATAGATAAAAATTGCATATGGTGTGACGAAATTAGCTCCCTTTTGAGTTATCTGCAATTGATATCATTAAATGAAATGTGTGTACGCGAAGAGCTCGTTCATGGTCGTTCGATGAATCGTTAAAATAATAAAATCAAGAGAGAACAATTCAAACAGAAAAGAGCGAGAGCCGAAAATGAAATACACATTGTGGTGGGTCAGTGCTCGACATCATTTCTCTTTTTTTCGGGGCTATGTAACAGCTTGATTTTGACGTAGGTCATGGATGAAGACGGAATTGCATTGTGTATTTATATTCTTTTTTGGGGCTTCGATACACTTTTAAAAAAGTAACGAGGAAATTTAATAGTTTGTGGGCACACGTGAGGTGTTAGAAAATTAAGGTTGCAAGGGATGGAAATTTTGGTGAGATATCAAAATCGTTCAACCTTTTAAATTTAAAAAATTAAATTTATTTAAGTGAATTTAAACTTTTCTACAAGTCTGTCCTTGATTACTTTTAATGGCTTCTTCTTCACATATCGACATTTGACGAAAATAAAGCCATACAACGAAAAACCTAGTGTGAGGAAGTCAAAAGGCTTTCGAAACGAAGTGAGTACAATGTTCTTTGACTCTCTAGCCAATTTTTCTCCTCTTTCGTTCATGATGTCATTTAGAGTCTCTTTCATTCGTCTTTCCTCCTCTCTCTCACTCCACCACATTTGTGTATGATATTTTTTGTGTGCACAATTTTTTTTTTCGTTCGCTTTTTTTGCCTCTGCAAAGTTCATTGACCAAGTTTACACACCGAAATATCAGCTTCGTTGCGCGTTTGTCGTAAATGAATGAAAATATATAAAAACATTCACCGAGGTCAGTAACTCTAAGCAGAAGCGGAGAGACGAAAAAAAATATAATATTTTATATGTATATATGGGGAAGAGAGCTTTAAATTTGATGACCGATCGCAATCTGATGCTGCGTTACTCAAATATTTATTAATTCATTACTCTCGTTTAGCAAAAATGTGTGCGCTTGAACCTTTTTTAGGTTCACTTTTTAAAAATTCTTCTGTCTCCACGCACAACTCAAGAATAGAACTCTTTTTTTTGCGGTTTTGTGTCTTTTGGTTGAAATATCTCAATATCGTTAAAATGTATCTGATTTCTTAAAGTCATCATCATTCTTCAATGCAAGCAAGCACATTGTGTGTATGTGTGGCATAGAACAACGAAAAAAAAGAAGAATGGCCAGTTTTTTTCGTCTCTCATGTTGTTTAGTTTTCTCAACCGAGAAGTTTTTAAATATATGTACAAAAATAGCTTATTTTTGCATTACATGTGAATCTGGTATAGAATGCGGTTCTCCGCTTACATCAACGCACTTTAATCATCATTCCAACCATTTTTCCCCCCTCGCTTCGACACTGCTCCATAATTTTTCTTTCTCGTCGCTGCTTCTTCTTGCTGTTTTCGTTTTCGCAGTGCAAAAAAGCATAAAACAAAATTAAGAAGAAAAAATGAAGTTCTTGTATAAACTTTTTTTTTGTGAGGCGTTTTTGTTGGGGAGTGCAACGACGAGTCAAAAAACTCTGAAGGCCAGAACTCTTTCATTTTTTCGCAGCGTTCTTCTCTCTTCTGCCTTTTCGCTTGCATTTTTTTGTGCATATGCGATTGGCACACACAACATCATCAACGAAAAAAAATAAGAATATCATGCACTTTGTAAAATTTTATATTCAACGATGCACGCTGAATTTTAAAATTTTGTTGTTCTTAGAAGTTTTTGGAGTTGACTGAGTTTGTGAATGATTGATTTTCAAGCAAATCATTAAAATTCAATAGACTATAAGTTGATGGAATTTTTATTCCAGTTTAAATTTCAAGATTGAGATAGAAGAAAAATAATTTTTTAATTTTTTTTTAAATCAGAAATAAAAATAATTAGGCGCTTTAAATTAAATGTCAAAAAATGATTAAATTTATGAAAAATAAAAAATTGTATTTTGGGTTACAAGTAATTTTATTTAATTTTGATATTTTTATTCAGCCAAAAAAAATAGAACATCATTTTTACATGCAAAAAGGATGAAAGCTTTTATGATCGTAAAGCTTTAAATCGATCCTTTGATATATTGAAAGCTTTAAAAATTTAATGAGTGAGCTTTCATAAAACCGTTAAATTCAAATAATCAAACAATTAATTTTTTACACTAAAAACCAGATAATTTTTAATAAATTCACACAAAAGTTAAGAAATATTTTTTAAATTCAATTTAAAAACAATTTAAACTTAACGATAAAAAAATAAAATCAATCACGACTTATTTTCAGGATTTCACAGTACACCCTCTCTATTTAAACATTCACTTCCGCAAGGGCTTATCGAGAGCTAACAAAAATCAGCATAACAAAAATAAATTTTAAGCTCTAACTTAACTTTCACTGCGCTGTAAATTATCAAGAGACATCAAAATGGCTTCATCATTTTCGAAAGATCAGCTTCGCAAGGAAATCAATGGTGAGTTGCGTCGATTAGATGACGAAAAGTGAAATTTTCTCTATTTTGATGCCGGAAAATGGAGTCATTTAAAACGATGTCACTAAAATAATAAATTTTTACTTTCAGCCATACTCAAGGATTCAGATTTGGAGAAGACAACAGCAAAAGTTGTTCGCTTACAGTTGGAACAAAAACTGAAGGTTGATTTCTCCTCACGCAAAAAGGAACTCGACAAGTTGATCATGGAGGCAGTGAATGCGATGCAAAGTGCAGAAGAATCAAGTGCATCCGATCCTGAATCAGAGCCGGAAGTTACGAAAAAGAAGCGCAAGGCAGACGATAGTGATGAGGATGACTATACACCGTCAAAGAAAGTCGCAAAGCCATCGAAAAAGAAAAAGGGATCTTCGGATGAAGGCTCTGATGAGGATTGGAAAGAGACAAAAGTTAAGAAGAAGGGCAAAGCCACTGGATTCACACGTCCCTACAAACTCTCACCCGAACTTTCTGAATTGATGGGCGAATCGGAACTGCCACGCCATGAAGTCGTCAAGAAAGTGTGGAAGATCATTAAAGAGAAAAATCTTTATGACCCCAAGAATAAGCAGTTCGCAATCTGCGATGAGCAATTAGAAAAGATCATCGGAGTGAAGCGTTTCCGAACATTCGGAATGATGAAGTATTTGATGCCACATTTCATTAAATAGAGAGTTTTTAGATCCTGCGGCCACGAAGTGACAAACACAAAAACTTTTCAATGGGTCATAAGTAATTAAGTGAAATCTTTTTCTGAACTTTATTAATTACAATTATTGCGATCGAGTGTTTCTATATATTGTAACATTTTTTTTATATAATTTGTTCATTTTTCGTTCACTTGAAAATTTTAATTATATACAAAATAAGATTTAATTAAGAACCAGACAACATTTTAATCAAATAAAAAAGAGATAATTTAGATTTTTGAAAAAATCGCTGAAACAATTTAGCTTTTTTAATTTAACTTATTTCAGATCCATTAAAAATTTTAATTTTATTTCTTTTAAAAAATAATACAAATTCAAAAACTATTTTATAACGGTTTTTAAAAATTCAAATAATTTTCATCGAGGGCACCCAACTACAATTTTTTTTCTTGAGCATCGAGAAGTTTTTCTTTGAAAACTTTTTAATTAAATTATCGGATAAAAACCAATCAGAAAAATCAAAATGTTGTCTCAAGCTGTTTTGCGTCAATTGACACCCGTTGCCCGTCAAATTACAGCCCGCAATGCTTCAGTTCTTGCTGGTAAATATAACATTTTTGTGATTTTAAATAAATTTCTTAATGAGCAATTTTTCATCACTTCAGGACCACCACAAGTTAAGGTTTCCACTGCCGTAAGTAGCTGATGTAAAATGATTAAGTTGGAATACATTTTAAATATCACTTTTGTCTTTTAATTGCTTAAAAAATGATAAAAATGTTGCGTAATGAAAATGTCAAAAAGATCCAGCCGGAAAAAATCGAGATCCAGTACCGACATTCACTAATCAAATTTTCTTATTTTTAGGAGAAATTGGTTCATGGAGCTATTATGTTTGTCGGATGGTTTACAATTCCTGTTTGGGTGTTGACACACATGAAAGAGTACAAGGGACAGAAATAAATTATGCTCAGCTGTGTGTCTCTTCATTCTTATAGTTCAAGTCAAAATTAAAAATTCCTTTAAAATCAGAGATATACAATAAAAAATGATTTAAAAAGAATTGAATTGTCATCAGTTCTGTTTAAAAAATATTTTTAACGGTTTTTCAGAATTTAAATTTTCCTGGAAAATATCCTAAAAATAAAAATGTTAGTTAAATATTTTTGCTAGGCTCATGTTGTTTTCCCCGCACTTTTATACATTTTTGTCCAGGGATAAGTTTTCGACATTTCACGTAATTTTCGATCCGCTCAGAAATGTAAGAAATTTTCTTCAAACTCGTACTTTTCTCTCTCTCGCTCGCTTAAAAAACAATTAAAAACAATTGTTTTTCGCGTACTAACAAAAGTTAAAACATGCTAAGAGTGAAGTGTACGTTTTAATCAGTTTTAATGTGCAATCGTTATAAAGAGGATCATGGATTCAGACGGTAAATTGATAAATTTATTTTTAATCCGATGAGAAATTTTCTAAATACGAAAAAAAAGGAAGAAAAAATTTCCTCAATATCAGCATGAAAAATTATCGTCAATAATTTATGTGAATTATTGGCATTGAAACGATTTTGCTGAGCTTTTAATGTTTCGAATTTGCATTTGAGATTAGAAGAAGCTTTCTGAGGAAAATTATCCTAATTGAAAGTTGAATTAATAATTTTCTAACTTCCTCCGGTGGTTTTTCTTCCCAATTCAATGTGCGACAGTCGCAATAAAAAAGAAAAGTTTGTGAGCTGATGTGAGAAGTTGAACGTGATTTAAATAGTGAATTAGTTGTTAACACCTTTGTAAGGTCATATTTTTTGTTAAAATTATTCTCTTTCAATGACCGTTGGACGCTAACAACTGTTACTTGCTTCTTTACGCATAGTTTGTGATGTCATAATTTAAAATAATGTTTCAAAAAGTGTTTTATACATTTATCATAAATGATTTATCCTGCGTGGACATGAAAACCGTTGAAGCCGTAAATTTAAATAAACGTATAAGTTTTTTATACATTTATCATAAATAATTTATATGTTGAAGCCGAGATTTAAATTTTATTTGTATGAGGATTTTTGAATTTTAACGGAACATTTGTCATGCCACCAGGGATTTATATGTTTTTAAAGAGTGCGCCAAAGAAGAAGATGAAATTTATCTTGAATTAAATTTCTGTCTTTAAAATCTCACTTGTGAAACAAATTTTTTTATCTTATCATTTTTTAATTGTAATAAATTTTAAATGTTTAACATACATAAAATATTTCAAAATTTATGTAAATGATATTTTATTAAAAGATGATAAAAATTGATCAAAAATCATAGGCCAATTGATTTTTATTGGAATTTTTTATCATTTCTTTTAGAAGACGCAAATACTAAAAACATAAAATGAGAGTGATGACGTAATTAGAAATTTTAAATATACGAAATTTAGCTTCAATAATGAGGTCTCGAAATACTAAATATTAAAAAAAATTTAAGTTTTTTTCAACCGTTATTTTCATGATGCCATAAAAAATTTTTCGAGCAAAAAATTTAAAAAAAAAAAAAAGGAAAAAATAAAAAAAAAAAAAAATTTATTCAGGCATAATAATATTCGCAAAATTTTTTAAAAAAAAATTTTATAAAAATTAAATAAAAATAAAAAAAAAAAAATAAAAAAAAAACATAAAATGATTTCAAATTATTCAAAAAATGTTTTGTTAATTGTTGAAAGTTTTGAAAAATATGTCCGTTAAATTTTAAATTCATCAATTTTTTCAAACGAAATTCTGTGCCCATTAAACCATCTAATTTTCCACCTCGTTAATCAAAACCACTAAATTACATTCATTAGATTTACAAAATAATTGACAGTTCAAAAGTGATAATTTAACAGAATATTTCCTCTCTTTTAACCATGATAGATTGCAATAGTCATCTGCAGACAGTGGAAGCGCATCGACGTTAAATAAATTCTCCCAGTAACACTGTCCTTACCAAGGCAACAATGCGAGGTAAATCGATAATTTTTCAATTTGTTCTCCACACTAAACTTCTTTCGTTATCAACAGCATATCCGCCATATACGAGTAACAAAAGGAAAATCCAACTTGCTCTTCCGAATACTCCTTATGGAGTGCTAGCGAGGAGAAAGCAATTGCTACTCATACGAATCGCCATTGTGCTCTTTATCATAATTTTTGTAATTGTACAGTTGAACGTTATTAATTATGGTGAGTTTTTTTAAATTTGCCCTTTAGTGCTTAATTTTCAATGTGTCCGTCCATCATCCACCCCTCAACTTATTCTTCTAACAAAAAATTTAGATTTTCACTCGTCATCATCCAGTAATGAGCCACAATCAACCAATAATGATTCTGCACAAGCTATACTCCAAGCTATTCCGGCCGTACTTCATAAATATCTAAAGCCAAAAAATAATTCCCAAGGTAAATGTTGCTCAACTCCCCGTCTCTGTAATAACATAATTAACAATGCTTCAATTCCGATTTCACTCTCTTAAGCTAACTCTTTGTAAACGCGCACTGCACTTGTTACCACATCGTTTAATTAATACAAATAATTTTATTTTTCTCGCTCTTAATTAGCAACAGCAACAAATAACAGTCAAAATGTTAGCTCCAATGATCGCTATCAAATGTTGAATCTTAGCGATATTCAGAGGTCTATTGAACGCTATAACGAATATCAGACAATAATTAATGAAGAAATTTTCGGCCCACTCCAAAATGACTCGATTATAATTGTTATTCAGGTGCATCAGCGAATAACATATTTGCGTCATTTGATTGTTAGTCTTGCACAAGCACGCGACATCTCAAAGGCACTGCTGATTTTCTCGCATGACTTTTACGATGAAGAAATCAATGAGTTGGTGCAGAGCATCGACTTTTGTAGAGTCATGCAGATTTTTTATCCATTTTCAATTCAAACGCATCCGTATGAATTTCCCGGAACCGATCCGAAGGATTGTAAGCGTGACATGAAAAAGGAGCAGGCGGCCATTGTTCGATGTCAGAATGCTAAATATCCTGACTTGTATGGGCACTACAGGGAAGCTAAATTTACTCAAACAAAACATCACTGGTGGTAAGTGATGCAAACCGCATGCTGTCGTTAACCATAATTGACATTCCATTACACACACATTAGGTGGAAAGCAAATCGTGTCTTTGATCAATTGGAAGTGACGCGCTATCACACCGGTTTGGTGCTTTTTCTCGAAGAAGATCATTATGTGGCGGAAGACTTTCTCTATCTGCTGAAGCTAATGCAAAAGAAGGCTTTCGAGCTGTGTGCAAAGTGCAATATTATGTCTTTGGGTACTTATCTCAAAACATTCAATTATTATACATACAACAGTAATCATAAGAAGGTGAGCATGTAATTAAAGTTGTTTAACAATTAATTGTGCAATTATCGCAATTGCTTTTGAAAATATGCATTCGAAAGATTTGACAGTAAAACATGAAATTAGAATGGAAATTTTTTAAAATAAATTTATGTTAATTGCTTTTCGATTATTTAATATCAATCAAGGGTGGGACACTGAAAATTTCAAAAAAAAATATTTGAACGAAAACGCAAAACTATAAAAATGCTTAGATTTTAAATATTTTTAAAATATTCAATACTAGTTTCCACTCCTTCTCCAACTTTTTATCATAAATCTTTTTTAAACTTTGTCCATCTAAAGAAAATGAAAATTTGTAAATTCCTTAAAGAAAATACTTTCATGTCCTCATGTTCAACTGTCAAACTTTCCATGAACATCAATCAACTAAATGTCAAATGAAAAAAACGAGAGAAAGTTCTCGTGGTGCCATAAAACTTTTTTTTCTGTGTAGCCCAATTCTTGAATATCTAATTATAATCACAAATTCACTACTCATTTCCATTTCACATTAGATAAAATTGATATAAAAAACTCATTCAAATTAATGATACATGTCTAGCTCATAATCAAACATAACTAAATTAACTTTTTTTTGTGTTGAAACTTTTTTTCTGCCTATTTTTTTCTCTTTCCTTTTTCTTCCACCATTTCGTGTGTAATTGTGCTCACCACCGCCTACACACACTCTTTAAATACACTTAATATTTCATTAAATATCGTTAACGATGCGCCAGGACAAAGCTTTTTTCGGATCATTTTATAGCAACAGCAATAAAGTTCGCTCAAAAGCTAGCACTCAAAATTCGCATAATTCGAATGGAGCAAATAAGTTGCGTGCCGCAAAACAAATTGAAACGACCACTGAAAAATTGACTTGGGCTTTTCAAGCGGTTCCAACATTATATTCTGTTTATCAGAAGGTACACGCCGACTTTCACATTTAATTTTTTTATTCTTCTTTGCTCCACATCCATTATGTTCCTTTAAATTTTTTGATGGTTTGTGAGGACATTTTTTTAAATGTTCGGAAAATTTAATATTTTGAATGTCCCCACTTGCTATCAATTTTTAATTATTACATTCTTGATTTTTTTTTATTTGAGTGCCAAGCTGAAAACAATCAGAAAACGTTTTCGTGTCTTGAATTGTTATGGAACGATGAATAATTATTGACTTGTGCACATTTTCAAACTTATACACAGAATTTTAATTTTATTTCGTTAAGAATTAATTTCTTGAAAAGTGATTACACTAAAAGTATCGTGACAAGGGAGCTTTTTGTTCTTTATAAGTGAGACAGCGGCATATTGACATACATGCTGAGAGCCATGAGGGAAAAAATCGATTGGAAAAGCGCTGTGATAAAAACTTGAACGCGTGCCTGTGCCTGCTTACTGAAAATGTCAAATCACACAATCAGAGTTGTTTGTTCGTGGGTTATGTAAGCACTCAAACCAGTTCCAGAGCAATTAAGTCATTGAAGATATTAAAATTTTTCGCGACCGAGACGTGATGAGAAAAAACGGTGATAACTTTTTTAAGTGGGTGGTTGTAAAGTGAGATGATAAAATTAATTTAATGCCGTTAATTTTACATAACTTGCGAACAAGCTACCGAAAAAAGAATGTCGTGCTTTTTCATTACCATTCTGAAGGCTCAAATAAATTAATTCTCGTTTCATGCTTGCAATCAATTGACATTGCTTGACATTTTTATGTGTTTTAATTTTTCATATTTTTCTCTTTAGTTCAAATGCAATTGTCAGTAATGAGCATGCCATAAACACTTCACTATCATTTTTCACATGCATGTCTCTTTTTTTGTCTAAATTTTCGATTTGCATTTTTACTCGCATAAACTATTATTAATTGTTTCGTTAAATTGCTAAAATATTGCGTGACAATAAAGTTAATTAAATACCTCGTAAATTTTCCGATAGGTCGAAGTGACACCGTGGATTTCGAGTAAGCACAACATGGGCATGGCATTCAACAGAACGACATGGCATCAGGTCAAAAGTTGTGCTAAATTCTTTTGCTCGTATGACGGTAGGCACTCGATAAATTGATTTTCTCACAAAATATTAATTGACATTGAATCTAGACTACAATTGGGATTGGTCACTCCAGCACTTGAGTCATCAATGTTTAAAGAAGAAACTTTTTGCTATGGTGGTTCGTGGACCGCGGGTGTTTCACATAGGCGAATGCGGCGTGCATCACAAGAAAAACAATTGTGAATCCAATCAGGTGATATCAAAAGTCCAGCAAGTACTTAACGTTGCAACAAAAGCAGGTCAGTTATTTCCAAAGAATCTCATGTTAACCGTCGCAAGTGTTGTGAAGAAGCAGAAAATCCGCAAAGGCAATGGCGGATGGGGAGACTTGCGTGATTCTCTTCTATGTTTAAATATGACTTTAGGTATAAGGTAAAGGAAGTTCACTTAAAACTTTTAATATTGGAAATGTTTTAATTTTTGTGATAATTTGTAATAATGGCCACTCGAAGAAGAAGAAGAGGAAGAATTCTCTTAAAAAGACTAATCGATGAAAATGTAAAAAGAGTTAAGAAAATTAAGTTTTAAAATTACGATGGCACTTGGGTTTAAATCACCACATTTTAAAATTTGATCTTAAAAAATTGTTTCAATTTTTTGATTGATTTATAAAATAACATTTCATTGAGTTAATTGACTCTTAATTGGTTTAAAATTGAGCAAGATAACAAAATTTAAATACGAATGTTAATCTTTCCACAAATTGAAATTTCTCAAAGATCTGAGTTGAAGAAAATCTTTTTGTAGTTGAGTTAAATTTAAAAATTAAAAGCAATCTCAAAATGCATGACATAAGAAACAAGGCAGGATCAAAATGTTTGTCAACTCATGCAGAAATGTGTGAAAAAATATTCTTTATATTTCAACCACGAACATAACCAAAATCTGTCAATAGCGGAGACCTAAAATTTTTAATTAAATTATTCCGTCTGTTTGAAAACTTTCAATTGCATTTAATAAAAAAGAAAGACGCAATTTAATTTAGAACAATATGAATGAATTCAGAAACTTGGTTGATGCAAAAAAATTTCTCTTATAAAGCAGTGTTTTCTAGTCAAAAGCAGATGAACACATTAAATGTATATTTCATATCATATTTTTAATTGCATGAATGAATTTTAGAGAATTTTTTACCAGTGCGAGAGGAAAAAGAACACGCAAAAAATATCATGAATGAGGGAAAGTTGAAATAATACGTAATACTTTGTTATTTTCATGAGCTTTAGTTGTTTAATCTTTTAATTATCATCCCATCAACACATGTGCGATAATTTTTTTCCAGAGTCAAATATTTTTGCTTAAGTTTAAAAATTCACGAACAATCGCGACGAGAGTAAAATAAATTATCCATATGCATCAGCATTGACTCTCCTAGTCTTATTTGAATGACTAATACGATGCTAGGAAGAAATTTAATATCTCTCGCGATTCTGTTTACCAAAAAAAGAAAGAGAAGTTACCGCAAAACTTGATTATAGGAAGTGACGTCACTTAATTGAATAATTTTTATTTACCACAAGAATTTCTTAATTAAATTCACACATCACGTGATTGGAATTGTCATTGCCATAGGAATATTTTTTTATTTCGATTAATCGAAGATCTGCTAAAAATAGAACCAGTCGTTGCATGTTTATAATGGAAAATATTCTCTCAGATTGCAATACATTTTTAGAGAATATTGTAAAAATAATAAAAACGAGTGGAAAACCGCATTTCGAATTGTGTGTTGATTTTAAAAATTAGCAATTTAATTTGTTGAACACACAGACATGAGAATGACTTTTTGAATTCATTGAATAAAAACTGTAAACAAATAGCTATTTTAGCCTTAAGGTAATTGAGACAGAAAGAAATAAAAAGAAAAGAATTTACGAAAAAAAAATTTGCAATTTAACTAATTTTTTTAAAGGAGCACACGCATGTTTACATTGTCGATCTAGCATTCGATTTTGTTTCTTCTTCGAAGTGCAAACTCGTTCATAAAAATTTCGTGCGATCGGGTTTTTTTTGCGAGAGAATAAACGAATGAAGGCGCCTTTTGTCTATTTAACTTCGCAATGTTGCACTCATTTATTGACGATGATACTCTCAATCTTTTTAGTGACATTTTTAATTAATTTGAATGATTTTTTCGAGGAAAATTTTGAACTAAAATATTTAAAATTTTTAATGCATCCAAAAATTTCATGCCATCGAAATTTTTTTTCACGCTCAAATTTTAATTATAAATTTTCCCAAGCTGTTATATGCATTTCGCACATGGTGATATTATTGAGATGTGAGTAAATAGACGAATGACTGAGCGAGAAGAGAGAAGGCAAAAAAATATATATTTATGCCTGTATTTATGATGGAGGGAAGCTCCACACTTTATGTCACTCCGTCTCGAGTCGTGACTTCAATGACCGCACAAATGAGTCAACAATTAAAAGAATTTCCTCTGCACTCTCTTTTGAATTGGTGCCAAATGAAAGAATAAGAAGTAAACGAATCGCAATGTCATGGCAAAAGTATTTTTCTCCCTATCTAATTTTAAATATTTTTGCTGAGAGGATTTCACTTTGAGTGACACAACTTTAAGATCGAAGCGTATCCAGTCCTCGCCGCGCGCCGTTCACAATTCTCGAGTTTAGTTTTTAAAATAAACTTGTGTGTGCACGACTTTGAGCAGGAGCAGCAGCCGCTTTACATTAATCGCTCTCTCATAGAATCATTTTTTTTTCAAGTGTTATCAGCTTAAAGTGAAAAGAGTATTTAAATCAGAGACCCATCATTATGACTCTCGAGAGAAGCCAAAAATGAGAGAGCGTACGAGTAGAGCTCGAAGATAAAAATCAGTTCCCAAAAAAATAAATAATATAAATTTATTCTTCAGTCTTAAATCATATGTTGTTAAAGACGCACATGGTGTTTAAAAACAGGCTCTCGAGGCGGTTGTTGGTGTTTGGTGCATTTTTGTTATCATCTATCGGCCTGTTGGCACTCATTAATGCGAACTTACAACTGAACTATGAGTGTGAGTATATCAAGCAACGAAAATAAAACAGATTTTCTATCAACTGATCAATGATCGGACCCAAAAAAAATAAAAGAGTTAATTTGAATAACAAATTTTCTTTCTTCGCGCTTCGCCACTTTTATTTTCATTTTGCACACTAAACCACATTTTGCGATCAAAGTGAAGACATTTGGAATCTTTTGAAGGTTTAATTTAAAAAAATTTCTTGAAAATTTAATTTAACGGTTTTTAAATATTTGAATTTTAAAATTCAAAAATTAAATTAAAAATTTTTGGATTTAAAAAATTTCAGAAAGTGTTAAAAATTTTAAGGAAATCCAAAATTTCTAATGACAGCCAATTATTATTATTTTGTATTATTTTTCGTTCTCTTTCTGCACATTAGCGGTGACGCAATGGGATTCAAATAATAAAAACTTGCAACTTATGGATCTGAAAAATGACTCTCGTTCCATTCAACGGATGATTGAAAAATTAAATGATGAGCAGACGATAATGAACGATGATAGATATGGGCCGTTGCAGAACGACTCGATAGTAATTGTTATTCAAGTGCATAAGCGCATAACTTACTTAAAGCACTTAATTGAAAGTCTATCGAATGCGAGAGACATCTCAAAGACATTGTTAATTTTTTCACATGACTTTTATGATGATGAAATTAATGAGCTGGTTCGAGCTATCGATTTTTGTCGTGTTATACAAATTTTCTATCCGTTCTCAATTCAAACGCATCCGTATGAATTTCCGGGGACTGACTCGCAAGACTGTGACCGTGATATGAAGAAGAGTGATGCCATGAGTCTAAGGTGCAACAATGCACACTTTCCCGACACTTTTGGCCATTATCGTGAGGCGAAATTTACGCAAATGAAACATCATTTTTGGTGGAAGCTCAATAGGATTTTTGATGAATTGATTGCGACAAAAAATATGCGAGACATGCTTTTGCTGCTCTTAGAAGAAGACTACATGATTGCGCCCGATTTCATTCATGTCCTCAGCCAATTGAGATCCCTTTCGAGTATTTGCACTAATTGTAATATGCTCTCACTTGGAACCTATTCCGAGGGCATAAGTGGCGAAAATTACTACAAGGTGATTCACGCAATTTCCTAAACTGTTGCGTGCTAATCTTCCTGCTTTTATTTTTTTGAAGGTGGAAATATCGCCATGGATTACAAGTAAACACAACATGGGAATGGCGTTTAATCGAACAACTTGGAATGAAATTAAAAGCTGTGCCAAATATTTTTGCACTTACGACGATTACAATTACGATTGGAGTATTCAAAATATTAACTACAACTGCCTTACTAATAAGCTCCATGTGATGGTTAGCAAAAGTCCGAGAGTTTTTCACATTGGAGAATGGTAAGAATTTTAGGAAATTTTAACGTAAATTATTTTAAATTATGTTTTGCAGTGGAATGCACCACAACTCAGTTGACTGTGATTCGAGTCAAGTAATTAAGAAGGTTGAGAGGATGCTCGATTATGCATCGAGAGACAAGAAATTATTTCCAAAGAGACTTAAACTCGTGCGTGTGTACGACGAGGAAGATAGACATGACAATTTAAAAGCGAATGGCGGTTGGGCTGACATTCGTGACCATCTTCTGTGCCTTAATATGACAATTGGTGTCAAGTAAACTATGCAGTGCCAATCTCGAAAAAAAATATTCTCAATTTTTTTTACCTAACTTTTTCTTATACTGTGTGAGTGTGTCATTGCTCATCTTCATAAAACCAAAGCATTTTTAATAAAAAAAAAGTCATGATCGTATGTATGCGAGGCTGTACAATCAATATTTATACGAGAGCCGTCATAAATGTCAAATAATGTGTGAAAAAATATAAATTAATTGCGAAAAATCTTGTGTCAGTGAGAAACTTGTTTTTTAAATTCATTTCATGTTCAAAACAGTTCAATTTATAAAGCTTAAATTAGCGAGTTCTCACACCCTGTCGCCAACATGTTGAATTAGAGTTTCAATAAAAAGTTATAATGAGGAAGTATCAAATGCAAACTGAATTAAAAACAATTCTATAAATTTCTAGTGAATTAAAAATCAGTTTTATTATTCCAGAAAAAGAGAGTTATGGCAAAAGATAAAGAGGAGATCCACGTGATATCTTTAAAATTTGCATTAATGGCGTTTCGGAATAAATAAGTGATTTTCGAAAATGGCAACGAAAAAAAAAAGTTTAAAACTAAAACTTAAAAATGATGATCTCTAATTTGTTGTTTTGTCGTGTAGCTTCTCTGGCTATGTCGTCACTCAAAATTTTGTTGTGGAAAAGGTAGTTAAATTTGTTTTGGTCGAAAAGTTGTATAAAAAGTCGCTCATGATGAAGATGTGTGTGTTTTAGAAACAGGTGAAAGGAAATTCTTAAAAGTACTTTGCGTCGTCGGTTGAATCAATTTAGTTTGATTTCTTGGCATCTTTATTCTCCCCCTCTTTAATTTGACCACGTCCGAAGAGCTTGGCAAGCGAGTCCCAAATTCCTCCGAAGATGAAGGCGCACATTAGATTTTCGAATGGCACGAAAGGATCTGAAAAAATATTTTTAATGAAAGCTTTTTAGAGCTTTTTTCAACTCACCATGAATTCCAAGGAGAAGTGAAGAGAGTTTGAAGTAAACGAGGAAGATGACAATTCCAAAGTAGACGAGAGCATGTGGAGCTGAGATCCAGTCGGTTTTCTTGTCGAGAACGAAGATGATGGAGGCAATGAGTGAAGCTTTTGTGTAGCTACAAAATAAAAAATAATTAATTGAATTTTAAAAATAAATTAAATAAAAAACTTACAAGCTTGGCTGTAAAAATTCCATTGCAGTCGGTGTCCATGCGCCTCGAATAAGTCTATTGAAAAAATTAAAAAATATTTTGATCCTTTTATTAAAGTTCACTCACCTCTCCAAAAGTTTTGTAAATCCAGCGCCATTTCCTTTAATCGTGCCAATAATGATCATAATGATGATTGCATTTGGATACAATTTTGCGGCATGAACGACGCCGTCATGAATCTACAACAACAAGTAAAAATAGCTTATTAAGTAATCTTGAACTCGAATCAATGTCTCATACCTTCTTAGCTCGATAGACTTCTTTCATAGCGCTGAAAACGAGTTTGATTGGCAAAAATTTGCTGACTTTGTAGCCGATATCGAATGGAGTATAGAACACGATATACCTGCGTCATAAAACATTAAATAATAATTTTTTTAATGACGTCAATTCAACTTACCAGCAGGCGGTTGCAACGAGAAGTTGAGGTGTATTTTTGAGGGGTCCAAGAATGGGTTCGCCGAGCAATGCACTCGCCACCATGCCACCGGCAAACTATTAAGAAATTGTGATTTAAAATACTTTTTATGAAAAAACCACAACATCAACATACCACAACGAGCATTGTTGAGAGCCAGCATGCGAGTGGATGTTTTCTGTAATTTCACAATAAAAATGTAATTTTATGTCATGCATGGTAATGAAAAATTTACCTCGAAAATGCATGTGCACTCGCTCCAAGATCTTCTTTCACCGACAATGCACACAGAACTGAGTGTGCGATATCGAACCATGGGTACATTTTGAGTTTAATCACCTGATTGGCGATATCGAGAAAACTTTCGGGATCCATAATTTTATGTTTGTTATTTTTTCAGTCAATCACTCGAGAGAGATGCGTCTAACAATCAGTTAAACGGTTTAAAGAAGAAAGAGTCGCGGAAGAGCTAAAAATAGAACTTTTATTAAAAAAAACTATTCCCGGGTACATTTTTCTGGTGGTAATTTTTTGCTAGAATAAAATTTGATCTCTCAAATTTCGAGGGCGATTTTTGATCGTGTTAATTTTTATCTTATCTCGATTTTATAAAAAATGAAATTAATCGTTCGATTTGACATTGAACGGCGAAAAAATCATTGAGATACTCACTTTTACTTTAAATATTGAGCTTTTCTTTATTGTCCTTGACGAGTGACAAGTTCTTTGGTTTCGATTCTTAAACTTTTATTACGTCTCACTTTTAAATTCTAAGTCTTAAACATATTTCAACCAAAAAAAATTGTATTTAATGAAAAAATTTTCTCGCCTCTCGCCGCGAGATTTTCTTTTTTTTAATAAATTTTCAGGGGGTAAACAATTGAGCACGGATTTTCCTCTCGCTTATGTACACAAAATGATTTAGTTGAGATATTTGTCGATGTCAAAATTGGAAAATGTCGAGAAGTCATTTGCGAGGTTATTTTTATGATGTGGCTTAAAATTTGATTCGGTCAACCCATGCTTGGCGGCTAGATCACGTTGAATTGAGCCTGTGTTGAGGACAATCAGTGCTTTTTCCTTCTTTAATCGATTGGCAATTAAGAGAGATTTTCGAAGACATTCTTCGCTTAAGAACGGTGGATCGAGGATGATTAAATCGAATGAGCTGTGATGATCCTTTAAATAATCGTCCTCGTCGCCATTATTGTAATCATAATGAACAAAAGCTTTTCCGTATTCTGAGAATTTTTCGTCAAACTCAAAGATCTTTACATTATGAGCAATGCTTGCGACTGTTTGATACAAACTCGGGCATGACAGTAAGGAAATGCTTATTTCATCGTCAAAATGCTTAATTAAGTTTTTAACCATCTTCCCGAAAGCTTTTTGTGTATCATTGTCATACCAGAATTGCGATAATTGCCTTTGAAATTTAACAATTTTGAATGCTTTCTTTTTTTTGCTGAATATTGCTTAACTTACCAATCTTCTTTTGAAAATAAATCCTGTGACTTTTCAACTTCTACTTTCTCCGCGAGAAATTGATTAAGGATCGCTTGTGTATCTTCTGATAGAGTTGGAATGTCCTCATCCATTATTTTTTATTTACTTTTAAAAATTTCACAAACCGGCAGCATGCGATTGTAATTTTTCGAACGTTTACTGTATTTTAAAAAAATTTCTTCACTGAACGTAAAATTTTGAGAAAAAATAATAGAAAAATAATAAAAATTAAGGATGCTTCAGTCAAGGGCTTTATTGTTGGCCAGAATTCTTGCAAATCCACTAAAAGCGAGTGTTGGAAAAGTTCAACAGCAGGCAGCAAGAAACAGTGGATCGTAAGTTGATATTACAAGAAAAAATTTTATTGTTGACAAAAAATAATTCGGAAAATTTGAAAATATGCTTAAAAGTCACGACATAAGATAATAGTGCATAGTTTTACTATTCATAATTATTATCATAATTAAGTTCAACATAATCAAGCATTGCGACAATCAGCAATTAATTCAAAAACTTATTATATAATATTTTACTGGATCTTTTTTAGTTGGAGTTATCGTCAAGGACCAGCATGGGATACGCTTCCAGCTTTTGCTAGACATGGTTCGATGGTGGCTGGTGGCCTGATGTGGTGGTGGGTGTTATGGCATTTTTGGCATGAACCAGAACACATTACCGGCGAGTTTCCACAACCTGATCCATTATTATGGACAAACCAAGAGCTCGGAATTCCTGCAGATGACTACGATGAGGAGTAATTGTGTGTTAGTGCTGTAAATAAAATCTACAAGTGAATAAAATTCAGTGAATAGAAATGGTATGTGCTTTATTTAGTATTTAGCTGAAAGTTTACGGTCCAACTCGAAAATGTTTGAAGCTTTATTAATAATTGTAAATAGGCTATTTTCTTGCAAAGAGAAAAAATCCTTTGGACATTTGATTCTTATATCGGCAACATTAATTAATTTTCCTTGACTTGTGCGATTTCTCACATTTGGCAACATCATCAAAGTTTTTGCTCGTTTTAAGGCAAAATCTGCATTTTGCGTGAACATTTTTGCCGTGTTTCTCAAGCGCCCAAAAGTCATTGCGATTGAATTTAGATGGCATTAAGCACAAATTGTGGTGCATATTTCTTGCAATCGCATCATATTCATCATGAAGGTTTAACTTTCCCTTATATTTAAAACTTTTGTCGCACTGTCCGCACTTGTGTTTGAGTCCATCATAACAATGCACCATTTTCATGTGATATCTCCATAAATAACCATATCGACTGAATTTAAGATTGCATTGTGAGCACTTAAAGTTCTTGATCTTATCGTGAACTTCCGACACGTTTCTGAGCAAAATTGTCTTTTCTTGGAAGGTTTTCGAGCAAACTTCACATTGGAATAGTCTCAGTTCATGTCTATTTTTTTGTGGTTTTTAAGAGCGTTTTCGGTTGAGAAACATTTTGAACATGAATCACATTTTAATGAACTCTCATTATGAACTTTATACATGTGTGTTTGAAGATATTTACGATTGCTGTATGTTTTGGAACACAAATCACAAGGATATGAAACATCTTGAACATTGTGCAGGTATAAGATGTGCTTTTTCAAATAACCATTTTCCTTAAACTGGCCCGGACAGTGTGGACATTGGAACTTAGGTCTGTTCCTGTGAGTTCTATCAACATATCGCTTCTAATGATAATCGCTCAGATATTCTTTGCCACAGAACTCACACGTTACCTTCATATCCGTAGTAAGGTCTGGAGTCACATTGCTCTTAGCGATATCAAGTTCAGAGTTGGAAATTTTTCTTTTCACTTTTATTTTATTGGCTCAAAATGACTCACCCTCAAAAATTATTACAACGATTAAATTGTAACTCAAAAAAGAAGATTCCAAATTCTGCTTCATGTTCTCCACGTGCCTCGTGACGTCCTAAAAATGGGAGTTGAATTGAAGAAAAATCGGAAGCGTTCTCAAATTGATATTCGATCAAACTTATTTAATTCCTGCATGTCAAAAAAAATTCTTCACTTAAAAATATTTTTTACAATTATTTTATAATTACGTTTGTATCTGTTTTGTATGTCCTTCCTCGGTGACGGATGAAAGTGAAAAGGAAGAATCGTGAGATTCTTCTTTTTAAGTGCAGGGTTCTTATGTCTCCTACTGGAGCAAATTGGATTGCAATCACAGCTGGTGTTTGCATCTCGTGAGAGGATGAATTTTCATTCTCTTTTTCCGAAACACTCATTTGTTAATTAAAAATCCAATTTCAACTTTTTTATCCTTCTTTTAAAAAGGGAAAAATGACAAAACGAGCGCTGAAAAGCACTTTAATTGTGTTTTAGTGCTGTAAATAAAATCTACCAGTGAATAAAATTCAGTGAATAGAAATGGTATGTGCTTTATTTAGTATTTAGCTGGAAGCTTAACGGAAACGGCTTTAGTTTCAAGATACAAGTTAATCCCGTCTAATCCCAACTCACGGCCAATGCCACTTTCTTTGTAGCCACCAAATGGCATCATGACACTAGTAGCATTATAGCAGTTAACCCAAACACTTCCAGCCTCTACGGCATTAGCGAATGACAAAGCGTTGTCGATGTTACTTGTAAAGACTCCAGCAGCGAGACCATAATTAGTGTTATTGGCGCGATCAATCACCTCATCTAAAGTCTTAAATTTCAAGATTGACTGAACTGGTCCGAAAATTTCATCTCTTGCAATTCTCATGTCGTCAGTGACGTCCGAGAAAACTGTGGGCTCGATAAAAAATCCTTCAGTTCCAAAACGTTTACCGCCAGTCTCCAATTTAGCACCGTCCTTCTTGCCATAATCAATATAGTTTAAAATCTTATCGAAAGTAATTTGATCGACTTGTGGCCCTTGTTCAGTTGAGCTGTCAAATTGACATCCAACCTTACGTTTTTTCGCATGTGCAACAGTTCGCTTAACGAATTCATCATAAATTCCTTCTTGAACAAAAGTGCGCGATCCTCCACAGCAAATTTGTCCGGAATTAATGAAAATAGCTTCTTGTGCGATTGGGACGATCTCATCCACTTGAAAATTTAACGGTTTATAAATTTTTAAAAAAATTACAAGAAAATTAAAAACTTACAGTTGACATCATCGAAAATTACGAAAGGACTCTTGCCTCCGAGCTCAAGTGAAACTTTCTTTAGATTTGATTTTGCAGCAGCTTCCATAATTAATTTTCCGACCTCAGTTGAGCCAGTGAAAGCAACTTTACGGATTTCAGAATGGGATGAGATTGCACCACCGGCCGTTGGTCCGTAGCCTTTAAATTTAATATTTGAATTTAAATCGAACGTTAAATTTTAAATTAAATTTTTAACCTGTAACAACGTTAATGACACCAGCAGGGAATCCAGCTTCTTTTGTCAAAGCGGCGATGTAAAGTGCAGAGAGAGGAGTTTGTTCTGCAGGCTTTGTGACTGACACCTGAATTTTATAAAAATTAAATAGGAAGATTTTAAAAATTAAAGATTTCTTACACATCCTGCGGCAACTAATGGAGCCCACTTAAAGACAACCATTAATGCTGGATAATTCCATGGAAGAATTTGACCACAAATTCCAATCGGTTCCTTGCGAGTATAACAGAACATTGCGCCATCAGCTGGGACAGTTCGTCCATGAACTTTATCAGCATAACCAGCGTAATAACGGAGCAGCATTGAACAGAAATAGGCATCTCCCTTTGCAGCAGTAAATGGCTTTCCGTTATCGAGTGAATCGAGATTAGCAATGATATCCGAGTCACGATCAATCAAATCAGCAAGTCTAATAGATTTTTTTAAATTTATAATGAGATGTGAAAAAAAATTGTTTACTTTATTAACAAACGCCCACGTGCTGATGCGTCCATATTTCGATACTGTGATCCACGAGCGAATGCCTTTTTTGCTGCGGCAACAGCCAAATCAACATCAGCTTTGTCTCCCTCGGCAATGTCAGCAATTTTCTTTCCATTAGCAGGATTATTGGTCGCGAATGTCTTCTTGCTCACTGAATCGACCCATTCGTTGTTGATAAAGAGCTAAATAAAAAAATAATTTGCGATTTTTAGTGATAAGAGAACTTGAAAATTATCTCGATAAAAGATGATGTTTTTTTTCTACTCAACAATCGTGAAGGTCACAATGGCGTGAAATATTTTTAATTGAACTTTGATCTTTTTAGATTTAATTAATTTTATTTTTAATTAGCTTTCATACCTTGGTGTACTTGACTTCTTGATTTGGATTAGCCATTTTTTATTGTTAACTCGCTTGACAGATCTTCACTCGAAGAGAATTGAAATCAAACTGAGAATTTTCTCTAACTCGTTTGAGTTTTTTGTAAGCATTATGTGCACGTATTAGTAACGAGACAGCCTGCTGATAAATTTGCCGGCAAGAATGAACACATTGTTTTTTGTGTGTTAATCATGAGAGTGATGTTTATTGTATGCAAGGGATGAAAAGGTTTTGAAATTTTAAAAATTAAATAAGTAAAATTACAAATTTAAGTTTTTTAGCTATTGAAATTAAAAAATTAACTTTGTAAATTAACTGTTCCATTCTCATCCCTTGAAGACACAAAATTTCTTATCTTATCACATCACAAACACAATGATCTCCTTGTTTTCTTCTTACTACCTTAAATATTTTTTAAAATTCTTCGCTTAATTATTTTTGAGTCTCTAATTCATTTGAGCTATTGAATTTGAGATTTGCCATGTCATTCTGTTTTCATTATTGTTATAGACTCAAACCAGACAATGCTCATTGAATTTCATTGATAAGATAGCCATATAAAGTCAATCACAGTTAGGTAACAAAATTATCAGGCGATGCATTACTTTTCAAACTATTGTGAAATTCAGCTTATGTTCACGATGATTTAGATTTGAAAACCCGTCCCTGGATTTTGCATAGAATTAAAAATTAAAAAATTAATTTTCCATAAATTTTATTAAAATTTTCTTAAAGACAAAAAAATTAAAATTTCGATGGCATTTTGATTGAAACTGCTTTTGTTTCCATATACATGTTGACACCCCAGTCAGCACCCTCACGACCAATGCCACTTTGTTTGTAGCCACCAAATGGCAATCCATTCCCACCACTCGCGCAATTAACTCGAACAGCGCCAGCCTCAACTTGATTGGCGAACGCGAAAGCATTTTCAATATTTTAGAAGGGCGCCGTACAGGCGAATTAGAGGGGGGCCGCGGCGGGGTGACTTCCAAGCTTTCGCTTCTGAGCGAGCTCAACAGAGCGCTTAACAAATTCATCGTAAATCTTCTCGTGCACAAAAGTTCTGCTTGGTGCAACACAAATTTGTCCGGAATTCATGAAAATTCCTTCAACGGCCACCGGCACAACCTCATTCACTGTAAAATTGAAAAAGAAAAGTTTTTCAATTGGAAAATTTTAACCCGATTAAAAACTTACAATCAACGTCATCGAAAACTACGAGCGGACTTTTTCCACCGAGCTCAAGTGAAACTTTCTTTAGATTTGATTTTGCAGCAGCTTCCATAATTAATTTTCCGACCTCAGTTGAGCCAGTGAAAGCAACTTTACGGATATCAGGATGGGATGAGATTGCACCACCGGCCGTTGGTCCGTAGCCTTTAAATTTAATATTTGAATTTAAATCGAACGTTAAATTTTTAATTTTCAACTTTACCTGTAATGACGTTAATGACACCAGCAGGAAAGCCAGCTTCTTTGACCAATGCAGACACGTACAAAGCAGTCAATGGCGTTTGTTCAGCTGGTTTTAAAACAATTGTACATCCTGCTGTTAATGCCGGTGCAACTTTAACGACATACATAAGAATCGGATAATTCCATGGAATAATTTGACCGACAACTCCAATCGGCTCTTTTCTTGTGTACCCGAAAATTGGACCATCAGGTGATCCAGTTTGACCGAAGACTTTGTCAGCCCATGTCGCTTGATTTCTCAAGACACTTGAACTCCATAAGACTTGCATTTTGGCTTGCGGGTGTGGTTTGCCGGTATCGAGAGCTTCTAAATTCGCCAACTCATCGACATCTCGTTCAATTAAATCTGCGAGTCTAAATTTTAAATAAAAATTTGATATTTTAATCATAAAATTATTTTTTTACTTCATAAGCAATTTTGCGCGATCCCCTGGATTCAAGTTCCTCCACTGCGAGCCACGTTTAAAAGCATTTCTGGCGGCTTTAACCGCTAAATCAACGTCAGCCTTGTCGCCCTCTGCAATGTCAGCGATTTTCTTCTCATTCGATGGATTTAAAGTGGGAAATGTTTTTCCGCTGACTGCATCGACGAACTCATTGTTAATGAAAAGCTGTGGGGTGAGTTTGAAATTAATTAGAATAAGGTCAAAGGATGTCATTTGAAAGTTACTTTCGTAAATTTAACTTCTTGATTAGCGTTCGCCATTTTTAGCTTTTAAAGTTGAATGAAGTCGCTGCGTGGGAGTTTGAAATTGAACTGAGAGAGCATTCATGAATGTAAGCTCATTATTTTTTATCAAATCTTTGAGAGTTTTTATGATAAGATAATTTTTATTTATAAAGATAATTTTAGAGTGTTATTTTTCAACTTGTGCGGGAATTTAATTTTAGCGAGTGAGAAAATTAGAAAAAAAATCTTAAATTTAAGAAGTTATTTATAATTTTCAGTCATGGTCAAACTCTTTTTGTGTTTGCTTTAAAATTGACGTCGTTGAAAAAAATCTAATTGAAAATAATCGTGATCAAGTTTTGCATGTCATGCACAAATTATCTAAAAAATAAATTACAGCTGCTACTAAATAAAAAACCTGTTCGGAACTTTGTCAACAATATTTTTGTTTAAACTACTCGCCTTTTTATCATCAATCATTTTCATCTAATTATCAGCAATTATTTTCTAATCTCTGTAAATTAATTTTTTAAAGATTCAATTAAATCCTGAATTAAATTTTAATAAAAATATTATTAAAGTTTTAAAATTTTATTTAAAATAATTTTTCGAGGTTATTCAAAAAAATCTTTTACTAAATTTCTCAAATGCAAATGCAAATTTTACGTATAATTCTGCGATTCAAAAATTGAACAATTTTATTTTAATTTTTAGTTGGCAATTTAATGCTGACACACTTTGTCTCCAAATACGGCTCCAATCCGTCGGGTCCCAGCTCTCTTCCACTACCCGATTGTTTGTAGCCGCCGAAAGGAGTTTGTGGCATGACCGCATCGTAGCAATTAACCCAAACACTTCCAGCTTCAACAGCATTCGAGAAAGTGATTGCGTTATTGATGTTATCCGTGATAACGGCAGCAGCGAGGCCATAATTTGTGTTATTAGCGCGTTTAATGACCTCATCTAGCGTCTTAAATTTTAAGATCGACTGAACTGGTCCGAAAATTTCATCTCTTGCGATTCTCATGTCGTCAGTGACGTTCGAGAAAACTGTGGGTTGAATGAAAAATCCTTCATTACCAATTCGATCGCCGCCTGTCTCTAATTTAGCGCCATCCTCCTTTCCAAACTCAATGTACGATAAAACTTTTTTGAACATTCTCTCATCGATCTGGGGACCTTGTTGAATGCCCTCATCAAATCCATTTCCAACTCGACGCTTTTCAGCGAGTTCAACGGCTTTCTTCACAAACTCATCGTAGATATTCTCCTGAACGAATGTCCTCGAACCAGCAACGCAATTCTGAGAAGCATTTGCGAAAACTGCATTATGCGCTATCTCGACAGCTTCGTCGACTGTTTGAAAATAAAAATTAAATTATTTTACATTAACTCAATGTCCAACTCACTATTGGCGTCATCGAACACGACACATGGACTCTTTCCTCCAAGCTCCAATGAAACTTTCTTTAAATTAGATTCAGCAGCTGCTTTCATGATTAATTTTCCAATGACAGTTGAGCCCGTGAATGCGACTTTACGAATATCAGGATGGGAAGAGACTGCAGCACCTGCTGTTGCACCGTAACCTGGTATGACCTAGATAATTTTTAAAATTTAAATTTACTTTAAAAAAGGAGTGCAAAAATCTCACATTAATAACGCCAGCAGGAAATCCAGCTTCTTTCGTTAACGCAGCGGCATAGAGAGCAGTCAATGGTGTTTGTTCAGCTGGCTTGAGAATGCATGTGCAGCCAGCAGCCAATGCTGGCCCCCATTTCCATACCAGCATTAGTAATGGATAATTCCATGGAATAATTTGACCGACAACTCCAATCGGTTCCTTACGTGTGTATGTCAACAAGTTGCCATCCGATGGAATTGTATGTCCATGAACTTTATCGGCATATCCAGCGTAATATCTGTGGATAAGAATGCCGATAAGAGTTGTCACGTGGATCTTAATAAAGTTACCTTAGTGTGTCACTTGACGCTTGAACATCGAATAAAGCATCATCGAATGATTTTCCATTGTCCAAAGTTTCCAGACTCGCGAGGATATTTAGGTCACGCTCAATTAAATCCGCCAATCTGTTGCGTTTTAAAATCACGTAAATTGAATTATTTTTAATCACTTTCTATAATTTTTTACCGATTCATTAATTTTCCACGTGCCGATGCGTCCATATTTCGCCATTCAGATCCACGTGCGAATGCAGCTTGAGCGGCTTTAACGGCGAGATTAACATCATCTTTATCGCCCTCGGCAATGTCTGCGAGTTTTTGACCATTAGCCGGATTGATGGTGGGAAAGGTTTTCCCGCTCACAGAATCAACAAATTCATTATTGATGAAAAGCTAAGTGAGAACATGAAAAAGAGAATTTTTAATATTTGAAATTTAAAAAAAATTGCAAATTTTACATAAATTTTTTAAAAATATGCAAGGAGTGAAAACTAGCAAACTTTTATTTTTAAATTCAAATTTTTTTAATTTTTTCAATTCTCGCGACCACTCAAAAAAAATTATCAAGATTTAGAAACTAAATTTTTTAAAGTTTCCATGCCTCGTATTCTTTAGATCAATACTCACTTTCGTGTATTTAATTTCCTGATTGCGATTCGCCATTTTTCAATTAATTAATAATTAGATTTTGAAATCAACCTACACTGTCGACTTGAAGCAAAAAACTGAAATAATTTTCCTCTTCCACAAAATTTTTACAAGAAGTTTTAGAAATTTCGTGGCTTTCTTCACAAGGAACTTGAATAATAAGCGATTTTTGTATATTCCTACGACAAAATTGAACTTTCTACAAACCAC
The DNA here is from genome assembly GCA_038502055.1 of Tanytarsus gracilentus. Classification (NCBI taxonomy): domain Eukaryota; kingdom Metazoa; phylum Arthropoda; class Insecta; order Diptera; family Chironomidae; genus Tanytarsus; species Tanytarsus gracilentus. Next base: position 1,285,790 of record JAXRKN010000043.1, on the reverse strand, counting down.
TTATCAAAAATTATCACAAAAAAATTCAGAAACACTCAAAAAATATGTTTCAAAATGAACAGCTTGCGACACACTAAAATAAATGAAAAGAATATTTCGACGTTTTTACAGAATACATCGCGTGCTGAGCGAGAGTGCGACCTTGAAATTGGAAATTAGTTTGCCTCTCTTGAAAAGGCAAAATTCACTAACTCCATGCGGTGAAAATAATTTAATTTTTCATGTACCGGCTTAAAAAGTCAGAGAAGCGTGCGGCTTTATAAATTTTTAATGACATCAAAAAAATTAAAAATCAAATTAAAAAAACCTTTAAATTTATTTTAAAGAAATTTAATAATTTTGTAACAAAAATTAAATTTCTATTTAGCGAATTAACTTTACAACATTGTGTTGCCAATAAATCGATTGCCTTGCGATTCACTTCCCTTATAAAAGTGTTTCATTCTTTCATAAGTAATTTTCGATTGCGAATTTTCATTGTTCTCTGGAGGTAATGGCGTGTATGTGCTTCGAGTTGGGCTTGATTGCGATACTTTTGCACCGAAAATCCTTTTCCACACACTCACTCTTTCCATAGCGAAATTTTTGTCTGAATGCGACGGCACTTCTTCAACAATTGAAACATCCGAATGAATTATCGACCATTCACTCTTTGCGATTACTTTTGCATCGAGGAACTTCAACTTTGGCATTCGTGAGATGATAAATAAACTGAAAATTTTATTTTGTAACAATTTTATCAGTTTCAAATAAATTTTTTGTACGTAATTAACATTGAATAAACTCACCGGTAATTTTGATAATCTTCCTCGTTAAAATCCTCGCTGAGAAGCGGACATAATGGATTGCCTAATAAACTCAGATATCTTTAAATAAAAGAAGATTTTCTTGATGTTAAACAGATGTCGATAAGTACACTATATATAGTTGAAGATGAAAATTTAGAGCTTTAAAAATTATCTCATGAAAATCGTGCTATGCCATCAGACACACAAAACTCCCAAATGATTCCTGATTGAAAATTTTCTCTTTCTCACCTTACATTCGGAAAATATGTGCAAACGTTCTGAACAAGTTGATTCAAATTTTCCAGCTGTAAAATAGCAACAAGAAAGCACCTCTTAATATTATTAAGACCCCAAACACGTAAAGGTCAAATTAGATTATTTTAAATTGCTTATACCTTATTGTTGTTCAACGATAGCACATGTGCATTGTGAAAAATTGCTGCTGGAAATGTTGTCAGATCGGAGAGGAAATTGTTATCCAAAATGATTTCGTGAGCAGTTAAAAAGTAAGAGAGACCTAAAAAATAAGATTGAAATTTTTTAATTTTGAAATTGTTTGAGATCGCTTTGAGATATTTTTAATAAAACATAATTAAACCGTGGCAGCTAAGACAGGATGGAGGAAAAGGGCATCAAAATTTTTGATTACGTAAATCTTATGCATAGTAAAAAATTACATGAAGCGGTTAAAAATAATTTTCTGAGAAATTGACAAAAGTTTTTTAATTTTCATTATTGTACAACGAAAAAAGTTTAGATCTAAATTTGAATTGAGTAAAAAGAAAAATATTTAAAGAAGATCAACAAAAAATATTATTTTTACACAGAGATAATTTTTTCACATGTGTGTTCAGTCTCAAATATTGAGACTAATTTTCGTAATTTGCCTGCGTGGGACATGAAAACCGTTGAAGCCGTAAATTTAAATAAAAGTATACTTTTTGTATACAATTGTCTATTGAAAATACGTTGAAGCCGAGATTTAAATTTTATTTGTATGAGGATTTTTTGAATTTTAACGGTAACATTTGGTCATGTCCCACGCAGGGTAATTTGTTCGACAAAAATTTTATTGCCTTAAAATTGAAAGATTTTCATATCGCAAGATTAAATTTATAAAAAAAATTCAAAATCGAAATATGGCAAAATATGAAAGTGGAATTAAAACAAAAAAATTTCTAACTCAATCAGCACTCTATCAATTAAATTACTCACAGTCTAACGACGCTAAAGAGTTTGATGAAAAGTCAATGTGAAGAACGTCTTTATGGCGGAATTCCGCAATAACTTCATCAGGAATTTCCTCGACCCCGTGCTCGTAAAAAAGAAGCTATTTTAATTAATATTTAATTTAATTTCCTCATTAATTTGAATCTCTTTCATACTTTACCCTTTTTTCCTTCTCGAAGTAATTAAAAATCATTTTTTTGTGAAATTCTTAAAATATTTTTAGCTGAATTCTTAAGCACAATATACAAAGAGAGAATTTTAATTTTTTTTAAACACCCGACTTGAATATATTCTATAAGGCTTCTCAATCCAGACTAAAAATGTTCTCTCGGTTTATAGAATTTTTTTTTGTTTTTGGAAAGAAAGCGAATGAGGGAGACAAAAGCAAAATGTGAGTGCTATAGAGGCGATAAGAATACGATTTAAAAGAGAGAACTTGAGAGCATTAACATTTTAATTAATCTCTTGATGAGGGGAAAAAGTCATTAAATTTTAATATGTGTGTAAAAAAGTTTATTTTGACTCTTAAATTTGCCATCAATTAGCGAGAAGCTTCATTCGACTCACGTGCTTCAGATTATGTCGTTAGGTGTATTAAGTAATAAACTTTTACCGCTAATTTTTTTCCCAACGTCTCGCGTACACACGTCGAAAATCAGAGATAAATGCCAATTCGTCTCTCTCTCGAAGAAACACAAGGATGACAATTAATTTTTTGCATTTCACGTACCAAACTTCCGAGATTACCATCGTGAATAATTTTTTTTTGCTGATCTGCTTTTGTTGCATAAGAAAATTTAAATATGCGCGAATTTTAATGGTTTTTTAAAATTTGGAACACATCTTATCAAAAAATGGAGATGTGAAAACATATTCGAGAAGCTAAATTTGTTGTCTTTTTTATAGCTGAGCGAAAATGATAAGAAACAGATGAATAGAGGTGAAAATTTAACTTCCGCATTTGAGTTTGAGTTTGTAATTTTTTAATACGATTTTTTTAAATATTTATAATAATTCAGAGTATTTATCTCATAAAAGATATGAGCACATGTTTTAAAATTATAAAAGTATTATTTTCCGTTATACTGCAAAATTATTTATAAAGATTCCAAAAATTCTGACTTTCACAATTTTTACATCCCTAAGTGGAAGTTTTGAATTTATGAAAATTTTAAATAAATTCAAGGAGAAAGTGGAAAAATAAAATGAAAAAAAATCTGATCGAATAAAATTATCTCAAAAGTCCGGCATTGAAAATTACTTAAAAATTTGATTTGATCAAAAAAGTTCATTGATCTTTTAATTTATAGCAAAAAAGCTTCCAGTTACGGATTTGAATTTTGATGTAAAAATTTTCAACCTTTTCTAAAATAATTTTTTCGATTCTTAAAAATAAATTGCTGATTAATAAAAATCACCGACCCATCAAATATTGACCCATAAACATGATTTTCATAAATTTAATTTAATTCACTCTACGATAATGAAGACATTAATAAGTGAATTCGCCATAAAAACGGCCTTGACAATTTAATTTAAATCTCGATGCGCATTCAAATATAAACAAAAGATTGATGAAAGTCTTTAAATTATGTCATACAAACTGTTTAATTATCTCAATCGCTCACATCTTCAAATGGCCCCCACACATGCAAGCCATCTCGTGGTGTTTCACAACTTATCAACTAACCGGAGCGCCGTGACGCTGCTTTGACAAAAAAATCATCAAAAGGCCACCAGCGAGAGTGTTACGATTTTCTATTTGATATTCAATAAATTGAGAGTTGACTCAAGAAAGCGTGCGGCAGTTTCCGAAGCATGATATTTGCTGCTAATTTAATTCACAAAACGGTTGCGATGATATGGATTGCTTACCCGCTAATATGCGAAAAATAATTTTATGTAAATAATCATTTCACTCGTTGTCGACGACTGTCACTCACCAAAAAAAACTCTCTTCATAATTATTTCGCGTGCATAAAACTTTTGAAGTTGACGGCTCTTCAGAGACAATTGACAAAATTGCTTGCGGCATTACCATGTGAAAAATATTGAGGCGTCAAATGTTGTCATTTACAATGAATTAAAGCTTCAGTTAAAATGTCATGAAAACAACATGGAATGTGTTTATTTTGGCATTCTCAAATCACCACCTTAGTGCGGATCATAAATTAATATTTTTTTTCGGAGATTTATCAGAAGATTATTTTCTCCGGCTGTGTGTAATTTCTTTGTTACACGATCGAGACAAACAGCTGATAATGAAGAAGAAACTTGTTTATGTTTTGTTATCAAAAACATTTTTTCGATGCTTGTTTTTAGCTTTTCTTGACATAACCTTAAAATGTTTTTTTGCAGAGATGTTTTTAAAGCTCATCGCTGCGTTTGATGGATTAAGCCGAGGAAGTTACAAGCTACGTATGGAAAGAAAGAAAAGTTTCCGTTAAAATTTGTATTTTTTTGCTTAAAACTTTTCACTTAAAATCTTAGAACGAATTTTTTAAATTTTATCGAATTTTTAAACCTCAAAGTTAATTAATTTTTAAACCTTAAAATTTATTAGATTTTTCCATCTAAAAAAATTTATTTAATTCAATTTAATTTTTTCCCATAAATTTTCAGCGAGCACCACCGTGATTGAATCAAACAATTTGCTTCCCATAAAAGCACTCAAAGTCTCTCATTGAGTGTCGACAGCCAAAATATATTTACATCAAAAATCATTGTTCGATCTCACCTTTAAATAATTCTTGAGATGTGAGCATGCGAAATTTGATGAGAAAAAAACAAAAAGTAACATTTTCATAATGTCATGTCATAAGTGAAAGTTTTTTTTATGAATTTGCAAAGAGCTTCTTCGACAGCACGCACGACTTTGTCTCGAATCGTTTAAGAAGGAAATGAATGTCTTCTTAAACTGTTAGTGTCAAGCGCCAATAAATTGCAATCAAAGTGTTCATTTCTCAGATTTAGAGATCATCAGTTGAGCCTGCTCTTTTACATGATTTAAACTTTCCATCGTGATTGTTTGTGTGACACAACACAGCATCGCAATCAATTTGTAGCGATTCACAATAAAGAGACGATCAAAAGAGGCAGACAAAGTGGAAGAAAGAAAATAAAAGAGGAAGAAGACAGAAAAAATTATGAAATTTGAATAATTTTTAATTTTTTGGCCATATATACAAAAGTCATTCGGTATTCACAAAATAAATGGTGAAAAAATTAAATTTTACATTTTTCGTCAATAATACCAAAGAAATTTAATGCGTGAAAAAAGGGAGCATATGAGAGTTACGTAACGAGAAAATATTATTTTTAGATTAAGATTAATTGAGTCAAGGTTAAAGACACGATTTGTGATTTAGACATAATAAATTTAAATTTTTGCCGTTAAATTATGAGAATTTTTAATATTTAAATTTGAATTTTTTTATACTTCTGTGACTACAAAACTTTCAGAAATTCCCTCAAAAAAATTTTACACACACAAAAAAAAGTCAAAGAGATTTGCCAAATTTTTAAATTTATTATGTAAATAAATTCATCGAAAAAAGTGCCGAAAAAACCACTGAGAAAAAAAGTTCAATGAATAGACAAATTGAAGCATCATTGACACACAAAAGAAAGTGAAATTAACGCTCAAAGCCCATGAGAAAATCTTCATAATAATAATAATTTAAATGGCATCTATTCATTGATGGTGATGAGGCCGATTAAACGACCCAAACAGCTCAACTCGAACCCAATGAACTCATGAAAGAGATAACTTCATTTCAATTTCAAAACCCTTTTCAAAAACTCTTTTTTTTCTTTGTCACAGTTGGTAGAAATTTATTTTCTCAAATTCATTTTTTTCTTACATAAAAATAACAAAAAATAACAACAAAATTCTTATTTACAAGCGATTTAACAATCTCTCGGGATTTGTTAAAATCTGAACGTTTTTTTGTGATTTTTCTAGCTTCTTCTTGATGAGTTTCTAATAGTTTTTTTTATGATCAGTTCAACATTTGTCACGCATAATATCCATGGGGAGTAAGGGTCACACAAATGCACAAATAACTTAATGGGATGGTCGACATTCGACATGGAATTTGCTATCACATCATTGGATGTCACATTTTACTTTTTGTGGGCTGGTGGTCCGTAAGCTGTTGATGGGTTTGGTGCTTGATAGTCGGTGATTGACTGTCCGCCACTTTGATAGTTGCCAGCAGCACTGAAGTCTTGTGCGCTTGAAACGGCTTGTTGCTGTTGTTGTTGCTGTTGCTTTTGTGTCTTGTACTTGATGAAGTAAACCTCTGGTTTTGAAACTGGAAGCTCTGGTGCGGGAGCAGCGACAGCTCCTGCTGAGTATTCTTCTGGTTTCTTCACCAACACATAAATGAGTGTCTTTTCTTGATTTTGAGCTTGAGCGGCGGCAATTTGTTGAGTGAGTGATGGCGCTGATGGTGCCTTAATAAAGATGATCTTGTAGTGCTTTCTTGGTGCTGCGAATGACTGCTGTTGTTGTTGTTGCTCATATTCTTCTTCTGGTGGTGGAACATGGACGTAGCTGGTTTTTTGAAATAAAATTGTTTAATTTTATTTTTTATTTAATTTTTTAATTTTTTTACTCACATGTGCTTTTGAACGATGGTTTGTGGCTGAGGTTGAGGTTGGAAATTTTGCTGGAAGTTTTGTTGAGGCTGGAAGTTCTGTTGAGGTTGGAAGTTCTGTTGAGGTTGGAAGCTTGGTTGAGGTTGGAAGTTTTGTTGTTGCTGGAAGTTGTTTGAGACGCCAGATCCAGTACTTTGGTATCCTCCATTGACATAACCGCCGCCGTTATTTGACGATGCGAATCCTTGACTAACTGATGGAAGTGGTGCGGGTGCAATCGGTGCTGGTTGAGGATAGTTGTATCCATTTCTCGGTGGCTCAGGACGAGCATGAACGGCAACAGCCATAACTGCAATTAAAATAAATCCTCTCATTGTAATCCTCACGTTACAGCTTGTGTTGACTATGGAAGTGAAATTAAAAGACTGATGGAGATTTTTGTTGGTGAATTTGTATTTATATTGATTTTATCTGTATTGCGTGCTCGAAACTTTTTTCGTGGTTTCATCTCAGTGTTGATGACTTTTTTCATTTTCCTCGCTGAAGAGAGCTTGCAGTGGACGAAAACCAAAAAACGACACAGACAAAGACTAGACATGACGCGAAGTGTGAGTGTTAAAATGAGACAAGTTGAAAGTTTTTTAAAAAAATAAATTTAAAAATTATTTTTAAATTAAATTCAGTTGTTTAAAAAATCTAATTAAAAAAAATTTGGTTCAACGAACATTAAAAGTGAAAACATTTCTAGGATTCGAATCGATTCGAACCTAATTTTTAAGGCAATTTTTTTATATTTTATTAATTTCTCTCCGAATAAATTCATAACTTGTCTCATTTTAATTCCCAACTCATTGCTTCACAAAGATGATGAGATAAAAGTCACAGTGGGGAAAGTGAGACTGTGTGAAGAGTGTTTGCAAAAAAAATATATATGACAATATTTTTTTGGTGAATATTTTTTAGATGATTTGCGTTAGAGTGATGAGATGCATACAATTTTTTAATACGCTGAAAATGAGCAAAAAATTATAAAATATTCATAAGCCGCATGTTATCGACTATTTTCAATCGATCGAGCGCGAAAATTTTGTTGCATATATTAAGAATTATGGAATTTCTCGCAGATGCGGGTCATTCAAACATTTTTTATGCAATATTTATGGAGGAGCGTTTGAGATAAAATTTCATTAGCCAAAGTGGACAAAAAGTCATCGAGAAATCAATGTCTTGCGAGCAATTTATGGTGATTTTATGCAGCACTACTTTATTGACTACAGTTCAGGGAGCTCCTGCAGCTTGTCATTTAATTTATCGGGTGATTAATTGAATTCGAAAATTGCTTAATTTAACGGTCGTCGAGTGCACATCAATGACTGCTGGAATTTCGGCATTTCAATAAGAAGTTGCTAAATGTTTCGCATTAATCACTCATTTATGGGCACTTAAGTTATCTTACAACCGATTTTCACGTTGCATTGCAATTTAATGGGATTTTATGAAATATTTTTGGACACGATAAAAAATTCATGTCATTATTAAAATTATCAGTTGACAAATTTTTAAAATTACAACGAAATTTTTTAGCATTAATTCATCATAAAAAAGCCTTGTCGAATCTCGGAAGTTAAGTAATCTCACATAATCACCCCTAAAAATCATAAATATTTATCAGCAAGATAATTTCACTTCTTGTCCACCCAAAACATGAATTATGGACGAAAGCAATTAATGAAAGATCAACGAACCTTTTCGATAGCAAATAAATCAATTTTTACACACCGAGTTGCGCATAAATTGTTAAATAATAATTTTCATTTAAAAACTCATTAATAAAGTGATACTTCATATTGCACGCATGAAAAATTGATATTAAAGAATCATTCATCACAATTCCCGGCTGCGAAAAAACATGTGTAGAAAAAGGTTTTCTTCTTGATCACTCGGCAAACGAGTGCGAGACAAAAAGGTTTATGCTACAATAAGCCAAAGGCACGTTCATCATCATTATGACGCTTAAGTCACTAGAAGAGAAAAATCATGATGACTATGAACACGCATCGTTAGTGTTTAATTGAATAATTTTGTGTTAATATCACGCCGACAAAAGGGCTGCGATTATAATATTTTATCTCGAATATACATAACAAAATCTTCGATTATTAATGTAAGCATGGCATACACTATGAAGGTGTGTTAAATGAGTGTGATGCATTTTATCAGCATGTTATTTTTTTTATAAAAATCGCATTTAAATTTTTAAATTTTTTTGATTGGATTAAGTTTTTAAATATGGATAAACTAATTCATGAAATTACTTTTTTATTAAGAAATTAAAAAACTTGCAGCATTTTTATGTTACAATAAATCAATGACTTGAGTTTCATTAAATTTTCCTGTGACTTTTTTATTAAGAAATTAAAAAACTTGCAGCATTTTTATGTTACAATAAATCAATGACTTGAGTTTCATTAAATTTTTTCCAAAGTTCAAAGAATTGATTAAAAAATAACTTGAAGGAATGCCCTTTAACCATGAGTGCACTTTTTAAAATGAAAAATGAACATAATAAATGTCATGTGGTTGCTGGTGGTCATCTTGCACATACGCATTTATGTACTTTTTTTAATTTCAAGAAGAGTTTAAATGTCAACTCGGAGAAATTTTTCCTCGATGACCATTTTTCTTGTGTTTAATAGGGTGACCTGATAGTTGTGGGAATATTTTAAGAAAAATAAAACGAATTTATTCAGATTAAATTTTTTGGTTTTTTATTTAAGAAAATTAAGATTTTCCAAGTTTATGGTCAGCCTATCAATGAATGACAATATCACGTGCAATGTTCGCTTGTAAAACGTCACAAAATGAGAAAATTTATTTTATGTAATTTGATCTTCAACTACCCATAATGCACGCATGACAAAAGAAATTAAGCGCACAATAATTCACTAGTGCGATAATCGTATCCCTTTTAATTTCGATGCTGTGCAGATAATGAGCGAAAATTTACAGCTCATCACATCCATAAAACTAGTCGTCGATCTCTCTCGGTTCATCAGTGCTCAAATAAGTACTTTTTGTGCTTGAGCATCGTACCGCGATATAATGAAGTCTTTTCTCTTCTTTGAGGTTTAATTTGAGTGGATTTAAATTCATAGTCTTTATTTGGATGCATCATAATGGTAGTCGTTGATAATAATTGGAGGACATTATGGGTTACGATGTGAAATACGTTGAGCATTTTACTTTTTTGTGAATAAAGACATTTACTCGAAAAGTATTTAAAATAAATTATAGTAAATATTTTTTACAACACTCTGATTAAAATTTTTACATCACGCTTTTTTGTGCAAGAAATTATTTTCGTTTCTCTAATCAAATTTTTTCTTCACATTTTTCACGATGCCCTAATAAAGATTTTATAATCACCTAGTTTCTTGTGTCTTCGTATCAAACTTGTTTTCGCACATATTTGGTGTGTCTTTTTTTTGATAAAAGTTACACAATTCCTTAATTATTCCTAAACACACAACAGTCACACTTAGTGTATGCGTTATGATGACTTTCATAAAAAATTGATGACAAAAAAGAGAAAGAAGAAATTATTTTGAGGTTATGATAATAAAATTAATCTTTAATTTTTCAAAAATTTATAATACGTTAAATTTTTGTTAAAAGTAATAATATAAAAAGTAACAAAAGTAAAAGAGGTGCAATAATAAAGCTCTCATAATTGCGAGCACAATGAGCTCAGCTTTCAATTAGTAACGTGCCAATTTGATCGTCGTGTAATCATCTAAATTGATGCCTGCAAAGTTCACCGTTTAATTCTCATTTTCTTTGTCGAGATATTTAATGCAAATGATGCGTCCATTGTGATTAATTTCTAACCTCCTAATGACACGGCTCCCATCAAATGTTATATCATCGCGTCATTTGGTCAACAAGTTGTTTTAGTGACTAGAAAAATTATTATGCAAATGACGACATTAACGATCGGCGATGATTTAAGGAAATCGAAACTGATTTAGAGAAGCGTAAAAGCCATTATTCAATTGAGATCTTCATTAACCTCGTGGTGCGTAAAAAAAAGAGAGTGACTCGAGTGCACTCATCATTATCCGTCCACGTTGCTTTGTTTTCATTCATGATTTTTTTTTGTGCGGGCGCTCAAAAAGCATTGCAAGGTTGAAATGCCAAAAAGCGCTTGAGATTTTCAAGGAAAGCTAAGACAGAACGACACGATATGAACTGCTCCAGATATTTGCAAATTCTCGATAGAGGATTTTGCGCACATGATCAAAAACATCGATGAGAGCTATTTGCAGAAGAAAGAGAGTGTTTCGACTTTTATGTTGCCTCAAGTTGCATTTCCTTCTTATCGTCTGCTGCCGCACGTCACACACTTCAGTCTTCATTTGGCGGTTATTTCATTCAGATGCGAAAAAGAAAGAGTGGTGGTGGCTGATTATATTAGTCGCGGTTGAAAGTCAAAAAAAAATAAAATATTTTCATAATCAATTAATTTGTGAATTAATTTTCGAAAACTTTATGAGGTTAATAATATTTAATTTTTTTTTTGTTGTGAAACTGTTTTGTGAAATATCACATTTAAAGCACACGGCGGGAGTGAGAGAGCTTACTGATATGTCAAATCATCACCTCAAGGGAAATTAAATTTCTTTCGCTCTTTCTCGCCTCACTTTTTGGCCATCGGAGGCATCTAAAAGATATTTTTTGGTCAATGTTATCGATATTGATCATAAATCAATCAATTATCAAATTAATTTTTATTTCCCCCATCGATAATCTCCGAAAATGTTTGATGTGGAATTAGTTAAATTGGATTAAATTTTACTATAATTATGTGAATTGGTGTTTGTGAAATTGTTTGAGATGTTTCGTTTAAATTTATTTTTTTTTTAAGAATTTTATTCAATTAATTTTAATTTTAAAATCTGCTAAAAATTATTTTTAAAAAATTTTATTATTTTTTAAATTTATCAAAAATTAAAGCTTTAAATTTTTTTAAAAAAAACTGAAACTATTGCAAAGTTTTCCAAATGACCTTTCGAGTTTATCTTCCAAAAGACCAAATCTACTCGCAACGACATCCAAAAATCCACCCACTGGCTTCATTTCACATTATCGAAATGATAAATTACGAAAATAATTTATTTTAATGTGTTTGTCAGTGATATCGAACAAATATGATCGGTAATAATAGTAATCGCTTGCAAGCGCAATAGTCATCGAGGATTAAATTAATTGTGAAAGATTTTCTCCAACTGGGAACAGACGATGTAATAAATTCCGAGTGAAAAGAAATAAATAAAGTCAATTGAAGTAAACAAAAAGTGAGTTGAAAAAAGTTAATTGGATAAATTTAATGGAGAAGTGCACTGAAGCAAATAAACACAGTGGAGTGAATTAATTTTATACTCTAGACGGTCGAGAGGGTGAAAGGATCCTCCTCCGTAATTGTATCAATTAAGTCCTTTAAAGTTTTTTAAAAGCATTCTTGAGATCACTTTAACTTATTTCTATTTTGATCCTTAGAAAACTTTTTGATTTTTTGAAAGAAAAATTAAACTTTTTAAAAACTTTGTCAGGAATCAATTTGTCTGAAAATTTGAAGGGAAAATTTTCGAAGCTGAAACAAATGAAAAATCTGTAAGAAAAAAATTTACGAACCCAACCTTAATTTATTTTAAGGCTTTTTGTTAGAAATACTTTTTAAATTGCTTGATAATTATTTTCAAGTGATGGAAATTTAAAAATATTTTCTAAATTTTCGAAAAAATTTCAACATTTTGCAAAAAAATTACTCGTGCTTGAAACTTTATTAAAAAATTAAATTTCCATAATTTTCACTTCAAATACCAGCTTTCAGTTCAAAAGTCAGACTGTTTTCTATCGAGAGAGTTTTTTTTCGCTATTATTTTTCCTCACACAATGCGAACCATATGTGAAAAGCAATTTAACTTTCCCGACAGCGTGTATAGAATTCACGCTGTAAATTCATTAAACGATCCTCATTATACACACCACATTTTTCTTACACACAAAGCTTTATACTGCATAGAACGAGAAGTTTATAATCAAAATATAAATTTTAATGTACTCGCAATTTTTATTTTCTAAACGAGCAATGCATTAGAAATTTGCTCGCTTTTTGTGGCGAAAATTGACAAAGAAAATTTTCGCATGACGTGCACACACATTGAGCTTGTGTTTTTTTTGTGCATGGGAAATAAAGAATTTTTATGACAGCTATTAAAGAGTGATGGAGAATAATAATGTAAAAGCTTCCTTCCTTCACAAAATCGAGCATGAAGAGTTTATTTATTGAAAATATTGAATTGCCAATTTGCATTAATGGAAGAGGCGTGTGTGAGTGAAAGCAGAGATTTTGATGAGGAAATTTTTGAGTTCATAATTCCGAAGCCTGATTATCGAAGTTCAGGACACTCTGAAAACACTTTAAAAAATATTTTAATTAATTTTCTTAAATTTTTTAATGAATAAACTTTAAAATTTATATTTTTCAAGTGTCCTGCTCTCACGCAATCTTATCAATAATTTTTAGAAATTTAAAAATTTCATTTTTCAATTTTTATCGGAGCGGTCATCGATAAACAGAAATGATGAGTCATTAAAAGCAACATAAAAGTAATGTCGTTATTGCAATAAGAAGGCCGTACCGTATTTGGAAATTATGACGTTGAACGTAAGCGAATATAATTCAATTTAAGGGAAAATTGGATGAGAGAGAAAAGGCAATTTTTTGCCAATTTCAAAGCAATTATTTTTTTCTACACTTGCTGGTGTATGCACAAACACTCCGCTGTCATCGTCATTGCAATAAATCTCTATCCATTTTAATAAACACTTTTTATGTTAGCTTCTATTGTTCGAAATCAATAACATTGATTTTCATGCATGGTATTCAAGGTACATTATTGAAGAAAAAAGGCAGCGATTTTGCAATAAAAATAAAAATTTGTCAAAACATGCAATAAACATAGAGTATGTGAGAGTATGCTTTATCCATTAATTTTATAGCGATGAGTGGGAATCGACATGCATGTATGGCATAAAAATAGGAGAGCTAATAAATTCAAATATTTGCATAAAAAAGAGAGAACAGTTGTGAAAAATTCATAAAGGGAAAATCAGATTTATTAAATCACCGTTCGAAAAGCTTTTGGAGAGCTTAAAGCTTCATTTTATCGAATTATATCAACATTGTTTCACAAAGCCGCATGAAATTTTCAAATGTGATAAAATTCTCTGAAAATTTTAAGCTTAACAGAATGGATTTTAACTTTAAGTAAAATGCAATTATAAAAAATCAGAATTGTGCTTTTTTATTATTTTGAAATAAATATCAATTTCTAAAATCTTGGTAAAATCTCAAAAATTGCACCTAATTTTTCATCCTTTATATCTCATAAAAATCCTTTAACATTCACATCTAATATTTTACAGTAATAGCAACATAATTTAACCAGCTCTCAATATCGTCAGACATTTTTTCACAAAAAAAAGTCCACAAACGTTAAAATGACACCACATATCAATCACATAAATGGCATTTTTTTCGTCACATACCAATCACATGTGTATATGTAACAAAATCCCTCTTCGTTAACTTCAACCGCAATTTTCAATTTTCATAACCATCAAAACCATTGTTTGGATCATGAGCGCCAGTTTATGACGCGATAATGGAAAATTAAATCCGATCTTAGATAAATATTTGTCGCGAACAAAACAAAAATATTTTGATGATAGATAATTATGATATGACGCGTAAAAACCATGTTAATTTGACTCTGATGGGTGTGTAAAAAATATTTGTGATTTTTTCGTTTAAAGTTTTTTAAAAACATTTTTTTAGTGTTAAAAAATTATTTAATTAGATTAAAGCCATTCCTCTTTCAAAACGCTATGTTTCGGTCAACTTTACACGCTGCTAAGGATAATAGAAGAATTTTAAATGAGCACAACCACGAACTCGATATCTAAATGCAGCACATAGCTTTTTCGCTGTTAAATGAGTTTCGCTAACGAGATCGGGGGTGCCGAAACATTTTTTTAATATAATAAAGTCAAAATTTTATGTTAATGATCTCACGTGCTGTTGCGCTCCCACCACTAAATCCGTTAATCTCTTCCTGCGCCTCGAAACATATTTGAGAGCGGCACAATTAAAGTGCTCACCATAATTTATTGCGAAAAGGCGCGATGAGAGCTATAAAATCGAGTGATTTGACTTTCGCCCGTCTCTCGGGTGCACACATTTGACATAATAATTTACTGAATCGCTACTGTTCATCGATACTTCCGTTCAAATAACGGAACAAATAAATCTTTTATCAAATAAAGATATTTTCAGTTCGATAGATTTTTGGGTGAAATCTTAAATTGATTTTTGATCACGTCGCAAGTCATTTGCACAATGAAGTGAGAAAATTTCTGTAAATAACTTTGACAGTATGATGAGTTTTTCGTGGTGGTCTGTGGGTTCATGATCCCAATTCTAAAAATGTTACCTCACGTCATAACCTCGTAATTTATTATTCAAACATTGTTCCGAAAAAAAATATTTAACGAGAATTTTTCATGCTATCAAAATGCAAATTTCAATTTATTTTTTCACAAAGGTCAGTTTTGTTTCTTTGAAAAAATCATAATGAGATCTTCAAAGGTTTAAATTTATTCAAGAAAGGATTTATTAGGACGGAAAATTTTATTGAGTCACTCTTTTTATCTGGTGTGAAGGGTCGAATAAGAAAACATTGAGCTTGGTGAAAAATGTTTCAATTACGCAAGGATTTTTCCGTTGAATTAACACAGGACCTTTTTAGGCGAAAATAATTGAAATTTTGGAAGCTAAAAATCAGCAGTTATGTCTTTAGATATTTTGAATATTTTCATCTCATTTAAAAGCTCATAAATTTTCTAACAAGATAAATTTGAGTTGCATGCTTTCGATACTTAAAGAGTCTATTTAGACTTTAATGACCACATTATCGATTACATCACTGAAATAAATCCAAGACAAAAAAGTCGTTTCAGTTCTTCTTAGCAATTTATCTAACAAATCTAAAGTCATGATAGAAGAACATTCAGTCTTCATCTTAATCAATGAACTCTATGAGATAAATCTCTCGGAAAACCAAAAATGAATGCTAGAAATAAAAAAAATTTATGCTGACATCGATGGAGAGTAAAATATTACTCGACAACAATAGAAACGAAGCTGAGATGCGTGGAAAATTATAATATGAAAAGTTAGAATCGAATTTCCTGAGTTTAGATTCTTTTTTATCTGTCAATGGCTAACAATTTAATAAAGCTTCGAGTCGAAGAAAATAAATCAGTTGGAAACATTTTTGGTTGAAAAAGTCCGTTAAATTTTATAATATTAAATTTTTGAACTTTACTCGCATTATAGAAAGTGATCTCGATTCTCGAATAGTCGTTAAACGTAAACAGCATTTTAATAACAACTTCTCAAGAAATTTACGATTACACCAAAATTTATTATCCAGTAAAATGTTATCGTATTTTATTGTACATTCATGCATCGTCGATAAAATCCAATCGCTCTTCTCAGAACTCTGTTGCTCAAAAATATTTTTGCTATATCAACATTCCAGACATCTCATAAAAGATCAATCAATGTTATTATTCAGATCAGAATAACTTAATTTTTCACACCATAAAAACGTCCCCTAAAAATTTCACTCAGACATCCTAAATGTATAAATTTCGTTACATGAATCGCTCTCGGCTATAATTATTTAACCTTGATCAAAATTCATCTCCAAGACTGACAATTTTTCCACTCAGCAATTTTTTTTACCCAACACAAAACTCGAGAGTGAGAAAATGATTTGACATTCGAGTAAAAAAGTTCTTCCTCCCTTTAGCGAATTTTCTCTGAAGTCTCATTTTCACAATATTCCAGAAAATTATCATTCGACTCTGAAAAACATCATAAAAGTGTTAATTGCGATAAAAAAATTCTCTCGAGCAAAAGAACAGCGATAAAAATAAAATGAAGTGCAAATCTGAAAGTAACCCGTAGTGATCGCTCAGCTGCAGGGAGATTTCGTGCGAATATAAAAGAGTGCTCGAGAATATAAAAAAATTCGTGTTAGATAAATCAAGAAGAAAAAAAGAAAAGTTATTCGCGTGAGTAAGAAGAGTAGCAGTTGCTGAAAAAATAAACATGCGGAGGAAATGTTTATAGATAGTGAACATATAGCGAATTGTCTAAACATTCCAAGTATGTGATTTTTAGTGCTCTTTTTTTTGTTTGTGTCACGATGAGATTTATGACGAGCACACACGATAGTAGTGAACAGCCCAGTTTTAAGCTGCGTTTGAAAAGTTTGTAAATATACATCGAATAAAATAAATTGCGATCATGGCGGATAGTAATTTGGATCAATTCAACTGGAACTCAACAATTCACCAATATGCATCCCTTTATCCGTACACGCCACTCGATGAGGGCCATTTGCAGCATTTGATAAACTTTTCGGTGATGAAAGGTTCGAACATCACGAATGGAGTTGAGCATAATGGAACTATTGCACTCGACGAATGCATGCGGCCGCCATTATTTAACTTAGAGTTTTTAGCAACGTTACATGTGATGTACTGGACAATTTTCATGATTGCAATTCTCGGTAATGGCATGGTTTGCTTCATTGTATGTCAGTCATCACGAATGCAAACAGTTACAAACTACTTCATCGCAAATTTAGCATTGGCTGATATGAGCATGGCTTTTCTATGCATCCCATCTTCCTTCATATCGCAGTCTTTACAGTAAGTAAAAATATTTTTACCCCTTCAACTTTACTTTGTATGCAACCAGCAACACAAAATTCATTAAAAAGGTGTCGAACGATATTCCGAGAGAAAAAAAATTTAAAATGTCCACAACTCAGTCCTTTCTTTCCTAACTTTGTGAAATAAAAGTTTTTTTAATAACCGAGTGACTGCAAACTTTTTACTTTGCGGGTGGTAAAAGCAACCATTTTAATTAATGTTGGATTTTTGCAAGTCTTGAAGTCAATTTCAAAGCTATTTTATGCGAAGGATGCGACGTGATAAAATAAGTAAATTAAAGTTTCATAATACTGTCACGTCGCATACTTTTCAATCACTTCTATTGCAACAGTCATTAAAGCTTTAATGTTGAGTTAATAAATTTTATAGAATTTAAAGATGAAAACAAAAAAATTTCAAATTCGACATTTAAAGTGGAATCATCAAACATTCGAATTTTACGACTCAATAACCTTCAATTAACCTATAAAACTCGCATCTCGTTACAGATATTGGCCATTTGGATCGCTTCTATGCAGAATCGTAAATTTTACACAAGCCGTAAGCGTTTTCGTAAGCGCTTACACATTAGTCGCGATAAGTATCGATCGCTACATCGCCATCATGTTCCCCCTCAGGCCTAGGCTCTCGAAAAGGTAATTTTCAGTTTATCTCGACTATATCGAATTTCCTAAAGTGTGCTGTAAAGAGAGCTTTATTGAGTTTTCAATTAATTTTCTATTATGCTGAAATTCATTGTTTAAATATCCTCGGGTTCGTCTTGATTTCACTACGGCTTTTAAAGAAAACAAAATTTATTAATATTGCCAAAAAAATATCAAAACAATTCGTAAACAACAAAATTTAGTAAATTGAAAATTTGAAATGTTGAGCTTTAAATTTTAGTGGATTTTTTCAATGAATTCATTCAAAAGAATATGGATAAAATCTAAATAATTTATTTTTAAGTTCATTAATTAAAACCAGTGCATAATTTTAATGATGCAATTTTTTGATATTTTTTATCCAATTAAGTTAATTTCCATGACAATTAAGACGAAAATATTTTGTAATATAAACTTCCTCATTTACACGTGGAATAATAAGAGAATTAATTAATTAAATTTTTTCTAATGTAAATCAAGAGAAATGAGTTCTTTAGAAATTTGAGACAGATTTATGAGTTTTGTTAAAAATGTCTCGGAAGTTTCAACATCATAACCATAAGGCTTTTTACAATTTGTAAGTAGAAGAAATCGGACACAATTTAAAGGACAAATTTATTCCCAAAAAATGTTGTTTGAGAATTGAAAATTATTCCCTTTAAAATGCAACATGACGCACATTTATTAACGCTTATGCGCCTCTAATTACGATGAAATGAGCGATAAAAATAGCTCAATAAATTTGATAGATGTTTTCACACACACGCAATAATTTTTATTGTTGTTCGATGAATTTTTTATTATATCAAAGTAATTTCATTAAGTCATAATGGATGGCTGCTGACATTGGGTTGTCGCACCTTCTTTCGTGCTGGCTCGTGCACTCAGAAGTGTCTCAATATATTCTCCCTCGTTATTCCCACGAGAAGAGTGACATTTTCATAATAATAAGATTAAAATTTAATCATTTTTTCTCTTCGACGGCATGTGCCGACAAAAACGTTCATCTGTTCTTTATTATGCAGCTTTGAGCTTTCAACTCGTATGAGTGAAAGAGCCAAAAATGAAGAAGAAATGAACCTCAAGCAGAATGAGAGAGCTTAAAAAAGACTGAACGTTTAAAATCTTTCTAAAAAATTTTTTTTAAAATTCTGAAGGGTGGACGAGTTATTAAAATTTAGGAACTGAAAATTCAAATTTTTAAAAACTCTTTATTAAAATTTTAAAAAGCTTTTATTGATCCAGAAATTTTGTGCAAAAAATCAATCAACCTTTCTAAAATAAAATTTTAAAATTTCTAAAAAAATCTTAAATTCAAAGCAAGCTTTAAAATTTTACATTTTTTTTGATAAAGCTTTCACTCAATAAAGTCCATACATTCGAATTTTATTCGTATTTAAAGTGAAACCACATCAAACAGGGTGTCAGAAAAAATATATTCATTTTTTGCTGCTACTCCATGAATGTTTTTAAAAGTGATTGCAACCGTAATATAATTTTATTTTTATAACCCAAATATCAAACTTCACATGTTATGGACTTAAAAAACTTTTCACTGTTTTTATGATAATACAATTTCGAAAAATATATTTGAACTAGCTTTTTTTGCGTTCCATTAAACTTGAAATGTTAGTGCGGGTACAAAACAGATCTATTTCATTTCACATCATTAGCTAAGTGTTGAGAATATGATGGAAACTTTCAGACACGCTCGGCAAACATTGAGTTGGAGCACAAGAGGAAATTGAATTGTGTCTGAGGGGAGAAAAAATTGATTGACCTCATAATTCATCGATTTTATGCTTTTTTTAACATCGTCCAAATACATTTCGAAAATTAGCACATAATTGATGACTTAAGATTTATTTAATGTTTTTTGTTCTTCTTCGCAGATACGCAAAATTAATCATCGGTATCGTTTGGCTAGTAGGTATGTATAGCACCACAAAACAAAAAAGCTTCTGATAAAAATAGAAGATAATTTTTCTCTTCATCCAAAAGCATTCGCAACAGCCGGTCCAATTCCGCTCGTTTCCGCTCTCATTCAACCCGACGAATGGTATCAAAAATGTGATAAGTGAGTACAAAATTGAATTAAATAACAACTTGCAACTTTCTCGAGCGTTAAAATTATGAAAAACACTCGTCGAGGATGTTTTATTAGCAACATTAGATACAGCAAGCTCTCACACTCCTAATTCATCTTGCTCTCAACGAGTGTGGAGAGGATAAAATACTTTGCGATAAATTTTATGTGTTAAGCACTTCGATACAAGTAAACTGCGTATAAAAATGTGATGGAAATTAACACTCGAAAAAATTTATGGCATTTATCGTTAGTTTTATTGGAAATGACTTTATCAAAACTTCAATTATAATGGGTGCATTAAGCTGTTGAAAACTTTTCCATTAAAAATGTTCACAAATGAACATCCGAGAAGTAAATTTTCTCAGACAAATGAAAATTTAGATTCGGTGAATTTCAGACTTGATAAATTTCGCGCTATTGTGTAAGAATCTGTTGCTACTTTTTTTCTTAAGGGGAAAAGTTTTTCATTGTGTTTCCACAATAGAAATTTTTCATATGTAAAATTTTATGAAGCTCAAAAAGTTCTGGAAGTTTGATAATAAATTGCGCTTAAAAATTTCACTAAACGTTCACACTCAAAATCATCAAAAAGCGATTAAAGAATCCTCGTGTTTTCGTCAAAAAAAGAGATTGCTCAAATAGATGTAAAGAAATGTCACACGTGAACCAAAATATCTCGGATTAGGTTCATCTGAAATTTCTCGAATTTTTTCAAGCACGCTTAAATCAATGGCCATGAAATTCATCACAAGCTATTGACACCTTAGTGATACTGTCTTCAAGTGTATTATGTTTGGGTCGACCATTTACAGTTTTTACCCAAACAGCACTTATTTACTTGCACTTAAATATTGAAATTTGATTTGATGTTTTATTAAAAAAATTAATTTTTTTCAAAAAAAAATCTGGTCATCCTTTTTATGTGCGATGTTAGAAAAAACTTGTAAAGAAAATAAAATTATTTTTATCCGAACGAATTCGTTTGAAATGTTTTAAAAATGACGCAAAAAAATTATTGATTTTTTAATGCGATAAGATTAGATAAAATTATTGATAAAAAAGAAAGAATTTGAGAAAAGCAGGTGCACATTTTCCAAAACTGGACATTTAATCAAAATGATTTGCAAAAAAAATATGATAAAGTTGTCAAAAATGATGGCTCAAAATCAAATTGCTACATGATCGAGATAAAAATCTTAAGAAAATAAAAAAAATATTTAATTTTTTGTTCTTCAAAATTTTATTTGAAGCTTAAAATATCCTTAAAAATTACAAAACTCAAAATACCTTGTAAAAAATAATAAAAACATCTGTTTGATACTTGAGTGTCAAAAAACAATTTAAGGTTCTTATAAGGAATTTTTTAATCTTAATTAATAAAAAACACAATCAACTTAAATGCAAGATAGAAAATTTATTTTTCCAAAAAAAAATTGCTTAAGGTTGAGCAACGAAACGAGCCCAGGTGGCGACGTTGTTGTGGAGAGCATTTCCGGGGCAAGCAGTGTTTGATTGACGATCTCCTCTGTGAGTTGAAACCCAATGTCCAGCACTGAGGAAGTTGCGGGCACGAGCGCAGTTAATGAAACCTTGAGTGTTGGTCAATGCAGCTGATGTTGGGAGAGCTGAGGTGTGGTCACCGAAGAAGCAATGTCCGAGAGCTCTTGCGTTGAATCCTGGAGCGTGAGCACCTTGACGTCCATATCCACGTCCCTCATAAATTTGTCCTGGATCACCAACACAGAAATTGTAACCGGTATCAGCCCAGCCGTTGGTGTTCATGTGGAAGTTTTGGATATTTCTCATTTGTGTGTCGCAAGCAGCTAAGGTTGAAAATTATTTTATAAATGATAAAATAATATTCAAAGAAAAAATAATACCTTGTGTGGTGCAACGAGCGCCAGCGGTGTGATGTACAGCGAATCCAGATGGAGGTTGGGTAGCCATCCATGTCAAGCTGGTGCTACGTGATCCCCATTGAGAACGGGTGCCTTTAAAATTTATTTGATGGTTCAATTACAGTTTCACTTATAAAAATTGAACTTTTGCTCTTTAAATTTTTTAATTTCACAAAAAACTTACGAATGTTATCGCATGGGGTTTGTGCGTAGGCGCAAGCGGCAAAAACGAGTACAATGAGGAATTTCATGATTTCAGAACAAATCAACTGACATTCACAGCTCCAGGAGTACTGTTTTTATACAGAATCCTTATCGAATAAATTTTTGAGAGCTTACTGATAACATTTTTTGGGGTTTAAGCAATTAAGTCTGGATCTTTCTCTCCTATCGACTCTTTTCTCATATCTTATCGATCAGCCGGACTGAGTAGCTGTGGCATGATCACGAGAGCTAGTTCGACTGGTGGTATCACGCAGATTTTCAATTAAAAATAAAGGTGATAAAAAAAATAATTTAATTGATAAGAAACACCTGTTTTTTTATTAAACTCTTTGAAGCTCTCGTCTCGTTTATAAATAAACACTTGACGTGAGCGAAAAACCCCAAATCCTGTCTGGTTTGAATTTTTCACTCGCATTTATTTCAAAATTATTATATTTTTTCCCAATGGATATCTGCACGAGTTTTTTAATAAAATTTTCTTTTCGTCCTTTATCAAATTCAATGGAAAAACTTTTTATCTAAATTTCAATTTCGATATTGATTGATTACATGCCAGATCATATAAAATAAAGTTTTTTGCGTCGAGAGATTTGAAATCTGACAATTTTATTTAGAGGCGCGTTTTAAAGCACTCAATATTTTTTTTACTGACGTTAAACTTCTTTCTTATCGCCACTTTAACTCCACTAAATCTTATCACATTTTACAAGGTAATTATTTTATTTTTTGTTGCTTTCAATTCGAGTCCCGATAATTGACTGAGCACTTTTTAAATTTTCTGCTCAAAATATTCTCGGGTTCGATTCTTGTTTTTTACAATCGTAATCAGATTTTATTTGCCGAAGTTTTTTTGGAGAGTTTTTAGCAATTTTGAGAGAATTTCATTGTTAAACATTAAAATTCCAGAAAAATTGGTTCATAGATTTTTAATTTACTTGCAACTACTAAAGTTTTGTTCATATAAAATTAAATAATTAATTGATTGTTTTTAAGTATTTATAAAATTTTCAAAAAATAGATTTTAAATTTTCCATAGATTTGTATAACCTTAAAATGCATTGCAATGTTGGAAAACTTGATTTCTGAAATTTTCAATGGCATCGCACATCTCTAAAGGCATTTGTCAATACAAACTAAGATAATCAAACTGCAATATGTTCATGATGAAAGTCATATTGGATTTTCTGAGAAAAATGTTCACACATAGGTTAAAGAGTACTTCAGTAGCTCATTTAAAATTTTGATTGCTGTGAAATAGTTTTGATTTTCATCGAAGTTTCTGATCCAAAAACATCATGTAAAAATAATTTACTACACAGTTGCAATTGGTTCTTTTTAACATGCCATTAAAATTTTCTAATCTCAACAAGTTCAAGGGCGTTAAATAATTCTAATTTTTATGAACGAGCTTTTTGAGTTAATTATTTATCTCGTATTTTTTTGCTTTTTACATCATCTTGAAGAAAAATTTAGACTGAAATTAGTTTTCACGAATATTTCGGAAATATATCATGATACATTTTTTGTTGCAAACCCTCGAGGCGTAAAAAAATGTTTTTCAAGTTTAGATGGAAATAAAAAAAATAAATTAAAATCCACTGCTGAATATTAATTAATTCAATTTTTTTTTCGTTTCGTTTACAGATTTATTTGTACGGAAGATTGGCAAAATGTAAATCATGAACAAATTTATTCTGCAATACTAATGTCACTTCAATTCATTGTTCCACTCACTGTCCTCGTTTTTACTTACACAAAAATTGCCGTTGTCGTGTGGGGTGAGAGATTATTTAATAAATTTTTTAATGTACACCAAACTGATGTTACTTAATTAATTAATTTAGGTAAGAAGCCGCCGGGAGAGGCGGAGAATCTACGTGATCTTAGGATGGCACGGTCTAAAAGAAAGGTGAGTACTTAATTGAAGATTAAAGAGGAGTTATCTAAGTGGGAGCAAGGTGTTGCCAAAATGCGGCATAACCTTTATGAATGAAGTTAAATTTTCTTTTTGTTGAAGTGAGAAAAAAATTAATCATGATGTAAATTTTATTTTGGCCGTGACAAATTTCTAAAACTTTTTGAGCCAGACACATTTTTTTAATATCTTGACTTGCCTAAGTTTAAGGCATAAAAAATTTCCATACCAAAGAGCTTTCGAAGCTTTCTCAAAGCTTTCTTCAAAACACATATTTTCACGGTCAATAATTTCTTAAACCCATTTTCATTGCTAAAAAAATTTCCAGTTCTTAATTTTCAACCCAACCAAAAATTATTTGCACAAATTTTCATTATGAAAATTTTCCAACCGGAAATTTTTAACCGAAAAAAAAATCAATTTCTAAAGCTTTAATGGAAAAAGCGCAAAACTTTTTTTTCCAATCAAACAAAAAATTATTGTTGACTTTTTCCATTTACGAAGCTTTTTGTGCGGTGTGTTCATCAACGTTCAACACAAAAGTCAAGTTAATGGAAAAAGTTTTCAATGACCGCACAGAGAGCTTTTCGAGTGGATTTTATAACGATTTAAATCGTTTTGATCAAACAATTACAGATAACGACCTACAAAAGGGAAGAAAATAACGAACTGAAAATTGAGTAATCGATAGCGATTTTTCTCTCTCGAAAAGCTGTTAAGCTTGAAAAATGATAGTTCAGTGTGTCAGTATAATAAATGGATTAACGAAGCATAGCAATCGCGTTTACTTACTACATTATTATTGTGGACTATTTTGGTGTTTCTAGTCATGCAGCAATGCAGTGAGACAAATTTTAAAGGTTCTGAAATATTTAAAATTTAACAAGATTTGAAGGTTAACAAAATTATTTGTTAAAGTCAGATGAAAAAAATTTAAACAAACTTTAAAAGTTTTTCATGAAATACACAAATTGACGAATCACACTCGACGTCATATTGTGATTTCTACTGGTCTCTGTGTCATGTCATGTCATGCAAATCAGCACATAATCTGTATATTGGATATATTCAATGTATTATGCAACAGTAGCCAACGTCTGGCTTTTATTGTGCATATGCATGTAATCCCAAATGACAAATGACTTTTCATCATGCGCTCTTTCATCTTTAAAGCCCTTAATTTTAAAATATTGCACCGAATAAATCTGAAATTATGATGATGAAGACATTTCCTGAATATGCATAGTGATTATGGAAGAGAGAGAAAAAAAGGTTATGGTTGAGGTGTTAGCATTTATTATGACTCCATTTCACAACACATCATTATCATGAATGGGCGATTTCATCACATCATCAATACATCTTTTGTCGTCGACTGAGCGCATGAATGGCATGCTCGCAGTATTTTCCATCTTTCCCGCATTTCGAGTGATTGTGGATTTTATATTTGATAATCAGGCCTCCGACGTGATTAAAGACATCACGATATTCCGTGCGGTTCATGGTTTTTGTTGGAGACTCATTAGATCGAGCCACGAAGCGATCAATGATGGTGGGAAAATCGGAAATTTTAAATTTGTCCAAGTCCTTTTTCTGGGAGAAAGAAAAAGAAATTAGAAAAAGATTTTATTGAAAAATTTTTCATCTCACTTTGGCAGCTGTCGGAAGGCATGACATGGATTTTGAGCTCTTTAAATTTTCCTTCTTCACCTCACTGATGACCATCGCAGATTTTGATTTTGCAACATTTTCCGCATTATTTTGACGATAATTCTTAATTGAAAGTTCATCTTTTGCCCTCAAAACAGGCTCATTGTTTTCAAAATTGGATTCACAATTTCCATTAAGAAAAATTTTCCACAAGCTCATGTCCCGCGGGTCACAAAAATCTCTCTTGTACACCGATTGATTCATAATTGAAGAAATTCAAATGAGAAAATCACGATTAATTTTCTTGAAGACAAAAGAGTTGCGGTTGAGAGCGAGAAATGGGTGGAGATTGGAAGGCTTTAGAAATTTTTTCCACTCGATTTATTGAAAATTTATCTCGAGCCACTCGAAAACTCTCTTCGGCAAAAGTATACTGAGATTTTATGAGAAATATTTTTGTGATGAGAAAACACTCGAGACTTTGATGATTTATTTTTGGAATGAAATTTATTGAAAAGCTCTTCAATTATTTAATAATTGAATTCTGCTTTTTTTAGCACGTTATAATCAGATTTTTTAGATGGGAGGCATTACAGAATTTTTTTATCTTTAAATGGATTTAAAATTTTTTTTGATGAAGGTTGAAGCTTTTTTGGACTGCTTAAACTGTTGGATTAAAAAGTTTATCATGTTATAGTTGAGATTTGTGAAAAAGATCCTCGTTTTAACATTGTGACAAAATCATCTGGATTTAAAAGATTAAATCGAATTTTGTGGTGAGATTTTTTCTCATCAAATAAAAAATTAAAACTGCGCATTAAAAATCTTCGCAAAAATCACTGACCGAAAAAAATCTTGATTTAAACTTTAAATTGAATTTCAACAATTTTTCACCTGCTCGAAAAGAAAAATGAATTTTTTCCTCTTTAATCAACTTTGTTGAAATAAAATGCTGTTTGATGTGCTTTGACTGCAAAAGTAAGACAAAATTCGATCATTTTCTTCTCTCTTCTCGTCGTTTGAATCCTCAAAGGAACAATTTGTATGCTTCATGTCTTGGCTCATGAACAACACGTGAAAAACATTCGCACAACATTAAGCACGCAAAATTTCGCTCGACTAAAAATGTTGTGACAATTTAACGCAATAAGCGAAGAAAAGAAAAATTTAAATAAGAGTTCACGTAAAAAATTGCCTCATTTCACCAATTATGTTTGAATTTATTGCACAATTAAATTATCGTGACTCGGCAATATATTTCCAGCATCAATTCGTAAAGAAAAAAAAGTGATTTGCGAAAAAAAGAAAAAAACTCCTCCTGTGTGCGTGTTATAAAACTTCTCATGCTGATGTGCACAACTTGGCGTGCTTCCGATTTATTTCACAAACTTTAATAAGATTTTCAAATTTAACGGTTTAATTCTATAAATTTGTAACAATTTCATGCAATCTTCTTAAATCGTCTCAGCACTTTTTGATGGTTTTGTTGATTGCCGAGATCATTTATCCTCGAGTAGGCGTCGAGTGTCATCTTCACCTGGTGGGGAGTCTCTCAGCACTTCCGATGACACATTTCTATTCATGCAAAGTTGTCATCGAGAATTTTTTTGTTTCCAAGCTTCACAAACATAAACCCCGTGGGGTGGCAGTTGCGGAGTAGGAAGTGAAAAATAAATATAAATCATCTCATCCGTGATAAGTGTGACATTTTGCTGGAAAAATGGGGGCAGTGATGTGGAAGTTGGATGCAAAAAGCAGCAAGTGGCTCTGAGCCATTCATTCACATCTAGAACTGTCAATATTGAAAACGATGATTGCCACAACAAACTGTCGAGCTTTCTCGCGCATTCTCTTTCCGATTAATCTTAATTTACATTTTTATGTAACAGTTTTTGATGGTCATCGCTCTTGCTCTTCTTGACGTAAAATAAGCAACAAAGTGGTTAAATTCGAGCTGGAGATGGGAGACGAAAGAGATGGCCATTAATTTAATTTTCCTCTCTCTCTCACTTCTTTCTTTTTTCGCGCACTTTCCTCCTCTTCTTCAGCTGACGACTGACATACAATTCAACGCAATCTCAGAGCAATTGCCGTGTAATGAAAGGAAGACATACATTAATCGCATGTTATGCAATCAATCCGATTGTTGTATGGCGAGCTCTCTTCTGAGGTGAAACAGTTTTACTTTTCTTTGCCAGACCGCGAACTGCTTGACCGTGCAACCTGAATGAAATTTACATTGATTTTAAAAAGTGCTCTGGAAGTAAAATCATCAATTTATTTTTTATCTTTTTACTAATTAAATATTTATTTCCATAAATTGAGTGTTCATTACTGCCAAGTTTCCCTCCTCATAAACGATGCAGAAAAGAAGAAGAAAATGAGAAAATTTGGCAATTTATTTTAGTCTCTTTGGCGCACATTGTTGTCGTCATATTCGATGTGTTTCGCTCGCATTAATTTGCCTTCTTAACTCATTTTTCAAATCTCTCCAACTGTGATGCCTTTTGTGGCTCGCAAACGATGATGGATTTTCTCGAGAGAGTAGAGATATATAAAATATTGTGTAACAACAAATCCACTCTAAAAAAATCTATCAGCGATGGTTCGCGCTCGATAAATCGGATGAGTTCAGTTGTTTTAAGCTTTTTGTATTGTTGTTCACATACTTGGCGTTTTTCCTCTCCCTCATCACCTGATGATCGCGATGAAAGCACATGTCTGAATGGAGAGCAACCGTAATACACAATTATTACGATTTATCTCACTTTTGGAATCTTCGCTTTGCACTTTTTCGGGCACTTACTTTTAATCTTTATGCATGGCTGCAGCGATGACGTCGTTAAAAGGGGTGGGACACTTTAAATATTTAAAAAAATTTAAAAGCATTCTTGTTTGAAAAATTAAAAATTTTCAAAAATTAAAAAACGTTAAATTTTTTTAAAAAAGTGTTCCACCTTTGCATTTTTATCGCTTCATTTTTAAATTTTTCTCACACACATCTCTGATTCCACAGAAAGGGAAATTAAACTGAATGTGGGTAAGTGAATACAATTGTGGCTGTTTCCGCTCGCTTTTTTATTATAATTTTTCATCTCACACTCTCCGACCGGCGCGCAGAGCAAATCTCGCTCGTCATATATTTCTTTTATTCACACACAGCACAAACTTTGTCCATGAGAGAGTAAGAGTGATGCGCTAAAAAGTTATCTAATTTGTTTCGTTTTGACTTGCTTGATGCCCTTTTGAAACACATCGCAACATTTTATGGTTTACGAATTTCCCTCCGAACATATTTTTGCATCACGTCGCATCACACGCTAATTAAATTCGAATTAATATTTTCTCGAGTGACTAATTTCTCATGGCGCTTAAAATTCATGAAAGCATTAAAGTGTTTTATGGTCAGGCATTTATGGAGCGATAGTTTAGCATATTTTTAAAGTGATAATATTTTTATGGTCGTTAAATTTTTGTGTTTATTTGCAACGCAACTCACGAAAGTGCTTATGAACGGTTGTAAAAAAATTTATAGAGGTAAAATTAAAATTTTAAAGAGATAATTTGCGAAATTTTTAATTGAGAGTTTAAATAAGAATATCTTATTCTTCTTCTAAGTCTTCTAGACTTGAAAATGTTAAAATTTGTTGATGAAAAGTTTTAGAGATTGTTCTCAAAATCTTTTAATCAAATTTTTCTAAAGTTAAGTTAGTTTTCAGACATACACAAACTTTCATAACTTTTAAACTTTTTAATGGATTTAAATTCAAGGAATTTAGAGAAAAAATTTAATTTTGACATTTTTCAGATATTTAAACTATCCAGGGGTTAGGACACAAAATTTTCATCTTTTTTATTTTTTATCAGTTCCGTAATTTCGTAAATCAGTAATTTTAAAGTATTTCCTAGAATTTTCTATTGAATAGTTAATGAAACAATAATTCGAAACTTTTTTATTCGTAAAATCACCAAGCAGCAAAACTCCCATTAAAAAGTTAAATTGAAAGCAATTAAAATTTTCTTCTCGCCTTTTAACTCAAAATTTTTAATTCGAAAAAGGTTTTAAAACATCAAAACTCTTGACAGTTTGAAGAAAATTATTTTTCGCTCAAATTTTATTTCACCACGAGAAATATTCTTATAAAATTTTATTACCTAACATTTTCATGAACTTTCTTCAAGAGAGAAAATTTTAATAATCAACCATTGTGGGTATCACGGTCGTGAAGAAATTGAAAAATAAATAATAAGATGTTCATGAGTAACAAAGTTTAAGTTGCAGCATCGTTTGACGGACGCTGAAGAAAAAAGTGATTATTTTAAAACGGGTGCACGGCGCAACTAGGCTGAGCATCATTATATAAATTTAATTTTCGTGCGAAACCATTTAGAAGTTCCATGCTCTTAAGTAGCTAAGTCGTAGTTTTCACTTAGAGAAATCTTCTTCTCTTTTTTTTGCATAACGCAATCATACTTTGAGGTCGAAAAAAGCTTTCCCATAACTGATACAAATCAACACACCCTCAAGGCATTTCCTTCTTAGAAGAGTTAAGTAAAGGCGAACATTCCGAGCATGTCAATGACAAGCATTATAGAAAGCCAAGTAGTAAAAAGAGAACATCCGAAAAAGACTTTGCATAAAATATTTTATGAACAAATCAAGGGGCAGAACACTCGAAAAATATTAATCAATAATATAATTTGTAAATTTTACTTTCTTCATAAGGAAACAAGTCACAAACTCATTTTCTCTCAAATCTTTTCAATTTTCATCATAAAAGTCACGTCACAGAGTTTATGAATTTTTTTATCAATCCTCATGAGCTTCCATCCCGATAAGAAATATCACGCGCGTGTGTGATATGACTTTCTTAAACTTGACGAAATTTTTCAATTTTTCATTCACATGCGGAAGGTGTTTGTGACAGTTTTTCAAGCACAAAAAAAAAGTTGTTATGGAGTGAAAGGGAATTAAATAACTCGCATATAGGTAATAGATTAGTGACGCGCGATTTGAGCTTTAATGGCGCGATGAGATAAAATTTAAGTACTTTGAGAGTCGGTGGAGTGAATTTATTGTTGAGGATTTTATGACTTTGAGGGGGTGTCTTTGAGGTTTCGTAACAAAGCATGTCGATAAAAATCTTTAAGTGCAACAAAATAATTTTTTTAAAACTCACCCAATGGCTTCATAAAATAAAGGTAACACAGTTGCGAATGTAAATCAAACTTTTTGCAATATCTTTTGTCCACTCACACTCCTCAGCTTCTTTGGAAATTCCAGGAAAGTTTCATAATCGCTTTATAATGCTGATTGATGTGCCTGAAATATTTTATAACGTTTTGTCGAGCTAAAATTAGCACATTTCTCTCGCTCGCGATCTCCTAATTTGTCAAAGCCTCACCCCATGTGAATTTGACAGCGATCGACAATAAAACTGTTTCGAATGAAATGAAGCGAGTGCGATAAATGTGTAAAAATTATCATAGAGGCATAAATTTAATAAATTGTTTCTTCTTTTTAACTTTCATCCTTTTTACACATTAAGTCACTTTTATCGCGTGTCGCATTGATCAGTTTATTGACTGCTATGAATGAGAGGTGAAAGAGATGAGGTGATAATTTTTCCAGGAACTAAATAACTCGTTAATTTTTTTTGGGAATTTTTGAAATATTTTTAATTAGACATTTTAAGTTAAATTGTGATGTAAAAACTCACTTTCTGCTGAACAAATCAGGCTTTAATTTGTGTCAAAAAACGCACATGTCACTCACAATCACGTTACCTCATGGGTAAACACGTGTTAATCATCTCGCTATTTTACGCTTTTGAATGATGCCATGCGGCAATATTTTAACGATAATTTAATTATATATTATTCCGTATTTCTTTAAATTTATATAAAAAATCTGTTGACTACATTTTTATATTTTATTTTTTTTCTCTCCTTTCGACTCTTTTTACTTTCACTTCTTGATGCGCCTCTTTTATTATTATTATTATCTCTCTCGAATGTTGGTGGTGAATATATTTTTTTTTCAACTGTAAGTGTATATGCGAACGATATCAACTACTCAGTTGGCACTGCCGAAGAAATGACAAGCGAAGGAATAAAATAAGTGGAGGGACAAAAGTGATTCAAATTGCAAGTGGAATCATCATCATCATCATTGGCTTAAGTTACAAAGTAGCATGTGAAATTCCGAAAATAAGTGA
Organism: Tanytarsus gracilentus; assembly: GCA_038502055.1. Taxonomy (NCBI): domain Eukaryota; kingdom Metazoa; phylum Arthropoda; class Insecta; order Diptera; family Chironomidae; genus Tanytarsus; species Tanytarsus gracilentus. The sequence goes on along the minus strand of JAXRKN010000043.1, from coordinate 1,253,662 downwards.
GAGGCGACTGTCAAGGAAGTTTGCAGAGCTCATCATAATAAATTCGAATTCTTTCACTTGTTACCATTGTTATGAATTGAGATAACAACAACGACACTAGCCGTCTCTTCGCATTTTATACAATCTTGTCAGCAGTTTTCACCTACAAGCTGAAGATAGTCACGATAGTGTGTCGTGAAAATGAAAATTGTTATTGGATTGGGATTCACTCGTTGCGATTTATTTATTTTTTTGCTTTCTATATGGCTCTACTGCTGTCGACAACCAGCGACATCGAGTTTTGTATATATTGCAATTGTGGAAAAGGTCAGCTTTCACAGAGTATTTCGATAACAAGTAACGAGCAGCATCAGCTGCTAAATGTGCTCTCAAAAAAAATAAGAAGCGAAATTAGGGAAAGGAAGATTGAAAGCGAAATTTTCAATTTTCCACATTGCACAAGAATTGAGAGACAAGCCGTGGGAAATTGTTGATTTTTTCTAATTTGAATCTGTTGAAATTTTAAATTAAATTGTTTTGAAAGTTGATTTTGATTTTTAAGAAATTTTTTATCAATTTCTTATACTTGCAATTTAAAAAAAAATTTAAATTTTTTGATATTTTTAAACTCTTGATTTTTAAATTTTTTGATGTTTATAATTTTTTGATTTTTAAAATTTTTGATTTTTTGAATCTTTGATTTGTTAAAATCGTTTCTAATATTTAATTCATTGACACCTTCTTCGATAATAGTAAAAAAACACAAAATTATTTAATTTGTCACCGTTTTATTCTTTGCAGACTTATATTTATAATAAAATTAACTTCTATAATTTAATCAACATTTTCATTATGCCTAACGAGAGAGTTCTCATTTTTAATTCATTGAGTCGATATTTTTTATGAGTTATCCATGTTTTTTCGAATGATTTTCGATATGCCGTTTTATATTCGTAGAAATCCTTTTTTTTTGGTAAAAAATAGACACGATAGGGTTGTGCGAATTTAAATTGTTGGGAGATATTTGAAGGAAATTTCTTTTATCGTCATATCGTATACTTTTTAATGTCTCCTTTGCTAATGGTTGGATATGATGGTAAGAGAAAAATTTTCAATATATATTTACAAAAGTATTTATGCACGAAGGTGAGAGGAGAGAATGTAGATGAATGAAAGTCGATGAAAGTCTTTTTTGGGGAACTTTGCTAGATTTTTTTTGTCTTTCTGATGTTTCTCTCAGAGCAACTTGTGCAATTCTTCATTCGGGGAAGATAGGATAATAATATCATTCAAAACAATGAGTGAGTTTTTTTGTGTGTACGTGTTTAAAACAATAGGAGAAGACTAGACACGCGGTTTGGATTGAGATGTGTTTATTTTCCAGGTGGTCCGTATTGTGATGATGGAATACCGCCAGCTGAAACACCGAGGTTGCTGCCGCCTTGAATGTCTGAGCCAATGATGCCAGAGTCGCCAGCATAGTCTCCACCGACAGCTCCGCCAGCTTCCTTTTGTGTCTTGTACTTGATGAAGTAAACCTCTGGTTTGCTGGGTTGAGTTGGTGCTGAAGTTGGGATGACAATGTCTTGTGGTGCTTCTGGTTTCTTGACCAAAACATAGACGAGGGTCTTCTCTTCGTTTTGTGGCTGAACTGGGATGATTGGAGCCTGATATTGTGGAGGAGATGGAGCCTTAATGAAGATGATCTTGTAGTGTTTCTGGGCTGGAGCAATTTGGAGTGGACGTTGAACGAATTGTTCCTCTGGTTCTGGTGGTGGAACATGGACGTAGATGTGCTTTTGCACGATGGCTGACTGTTGTCCACCGAATGAGCCTAAGATCGAAATAGAAAAAAAAAGAAGGGAATTAAAAACACCACTCAACTTGATCGATGTGCTTGATATTATATAAAAAATTTAATTTTTCTCGCGCATAAATAATCCTCCGAAAATGAAAGTAATTTTCACTTTTTTTCTCACTCTTCTTCGTCTCTCATATTGGACTTTATAATTAACTTTCCGCTAATCCATCAAAAGTGAATTTTTAAATGTGTCTCTAGTGACGGAAGACATGCGACTTTTTTTTTTTGAGTGGCTTAATTATCACAAACACTTTTTGTTAGCAAATATTTTTTTGCACTTTTTAAATTATTTTTTGGCTATTTTTTAAATTTTCACGTTAACACACCTCCGCCTGAATAACCGCCAGCACCTGATCCGCCGAAACTGCCAGATGATTGTCCACCGAATCCTGATCCTCCGAAGCCTGAACCGCCTGAATTACCGAAGCTTGAACCGCCTGAATTACCGAAGCTTGAACCACCTGAATTACCGAAGCTTGAGCTTCCTGAGCTTCCGAAGCTATTTGAACCACCTGAGAATCCTCCCGATGAGTGACCACCTGAGAAGCCACCGGATTGGCCGCCAGAATAGCCGCCTGATGAGCCACCGGAATATCCACCTGATGAGCCACCGGAATATCCACCTGATGAGCCTCCTGATTGAGGACGATTGTATGAGTATCCACTTGGTGGTTCAGGACGTGCAGCGGCAAAAGCCAAACAGCAGATTAACACAAAAGCTCTCATTATTTATTAAATTTGTATTTCTTCTCCTAAGCTGTACCCGTTGAAAGAACAAATGTAACTGATGCTTATTTCCAACGAAATTTTCAATTTATATAGTAAATGGTGGTTATGGGATGAATGCTAAGAAAATGAAATATAACGTCGTTGAATGAAAGAAACATTCACTCGCTCGCGAGCTTGGCGGTGTGGATTTTTTGCTTACGAGAGAGGAGAGCGCCATACGTTAAAATTTTTCACTTCTCAGGCAGCAACGAGAAGACCAAATAACAACAACAACAACCGAACTTTTTCTTCCTCCCAACAACAATCGCTCTCTCTCTCACACTCACTTTATACTGCACAGACCATCATCACCATCATCGTCGTCGTCATAATATCACCCATACAGAGATTTTCGCTCTCTCAGCTCAACAAACAATTATTCATTCTACATTCGGATGATTTTTTTTTTATTTTTGTTGTGTCTGGCAGAAGAGAAAAAAGAGATTTTTTTTTGGTTACCAAAATTGTGAAGAAGAAAACGGCAAAAAAAAGAAATAGTGTAACGAAGGTGAATTAGTGTGAGGAGGGGAATGTGATTACTATTTTTTCATATAATATGCGCCACCATGCAGTGATGAGGCTGCCTGTCGCGTCTCGCGTCATTCAAAGCGACCGGAGTCTGACGAAAGTCCAAAATTTCGGAGGGAAATTACTCGACTATGTTGTAATGGTCCGGTTGTTAATGCCATGTGTCTTGAGGTCTCCTAGAGTCAGTGGCTTGTGACCGAGAGCACTGTGAGCGATTTCTGTAAATTAGCTAATCTGATGTGCGAGATTTTTTTGACTAGAAACGTGAAGTTGTCATGACACAACTTTAAATTTGAAATCTACTCGACCGTTAAAAATTCAAAATTTTATGAGGTAAAAATAATTTTTTATTTGAAATGTGATCAAAAAAATAATTTTTAAAATTTATATCGATAAAATTATCGAGAAAGATAATTTTCAAATTACATCGAAATCATTTGAAAGTCATCAAATCCTTAACCTACGACAAAAAAGCATCCCAAGTCTCAAGAACATCGATGAGTTAACGGTAAAATGTGTAAAATTGTTACTCCCTATATTACCTCATCAACATCATCGCGCGCAAAGGTTGCACAGCAAGCATAAGTCGTTGATGAGAGTGAAAAGAGGAAAAGAAGAAGCGCAGCAAATGCAGAAATGATGCTGAGAATCAATAATAGCTAAACTCAGCGCCGGTAGCTAATGCAATAAAAGATTACCATAGTTTTTAGCTTAAATTAACTAAATTCAATGGCATGGCAGAAACAACAGCAGCAACATCAATCGAGCCTCTCATTTTTCACAAGAGTAAGAGCATTGATAGTTCATTGTCATGTTTGACGACCTACGAAAATGTCGGCAGCATGTTATGAAGAGATTGAAACTAAATAATTAATAACAACCGAGCTCGACAAGAGACTCTTGCGTTTGTGGTGATTGTTATTTTTCTCTTCTTTCTCTTCGTCATCTATCTGGCAGTCATCAAGGCAATAAAAACACGACTCTTTCTCGATTCACCGAAAAAAAAAGATCTTTTATTATTATTTTCGTGTGTGCAAACTGTGCAGATGATGAGTGATGAGGCAATTTTTACAATAATTCATTATTTTACTATTATTATTTTATTTTTTTAAAAAAATTTTCGGGGAGAAGGCCGTATACTCACTCACCTCGGCATGTACTCATGTAACGAAATTAGCTCCCTCGGTAATCAAACATGGCTCGCTAATGACTCAAAACTTATCGAAAATTGATTGATTGAAATTATATCGAAGATGAAATTTTTATTACATCATCTGGATGCTGCTTTCGTGCCATGTTGCTGCTCGTTAAATGCCTTTGGTCAACATCTCTCTCTCACTCTCGCTGGCCACATTAAGATGAAACCTTTTGTAGCCTTGATGTGAATCTTATTCGGATGAAATTTCAGTCAGCAAATTCTTCGTATTACGAAAGGACGGAAATTAAATAATTTTGGCTGAAATTTTTTGGTGACTTTCTGTAGATTTTATTTTAAATTTTTTTAACATTTTAGCTCAATTTAAAAAGTCTTTTAAATTTTCTTAATTTTGACAAATTATTTTTTTGCCATTGTTTACCCTAATTACTAGTTTAAAAAAACATTCCGTTTTCATGCTGGAAGGCATTCGCAATATTAACAAATTGTGATGGGTTTTGTTAATTTTTTTCGCAAAATATTTCGATGAGTAAAATGACCATGAGATATAATTTTTTTAAAAATTCTCAATATCAAACCTTTGCCGAAATTTCTTTAAAATCCAAATATTTTTTTTCAATTTGACTCAAAAACTTAAAACAGCCATTTGAAACACCCATCGCGCTTGAAAAAGTGACTAAATCAACAATTTGTTACAGTGAATGGCGATTTTTTACAGCCATGCCAAAACGGTTTATTTGTTGTCTCATTAAAATACTCTTAATTAACTTGGCGATTGTGAATTTTACAAAATAAATCTTCACTGTATTGTTTATGGCAATTTACTTAGCATCCAATTATTTATTTTCTCCTGTAAAAATTGTAACAAAAAGTAATTTTCTAGATCGTTAGGTTGCAATAGCTACCGTCCATGGGGGGTTCACTTTGCGACAATAGAACGCACATTTAAGGGAAAGCTACTTCTTTAATTTATTACCATGGATCCACAAAAAAAATCTCTCATTTGCATTGCAAATTATTAAATGCAAAACTCTCTCGGGCACACGCTCAGATTCGACCAGATGTTAAAAATGTTCGACTCACGTTGAGCGAAAGAAGATAAATAAAAAATTCATATCGTATTTTGAGTTTCTCGTTGTAATCAGATTAATTCTAAATTAAGCTAATTTGTTTAAAGAGAGCGAAGTGTGCTTTGAAAGAGAGAAGACTGAAAATTTTTTTTCTCCGTGATTAAATGAGATTAAGCAGTGATAGGGTAGTAAAAAGTAGTGAATTAGCTAGAGTGAGGCAGGTAGGCACATAATCGAATGGAGTACATTCGAGTTGGAAGGGAAGTAAGCAGGGATTGGATAATTTTTAAATTGGGGATTTTTCGAGGAAATTTTCATGGACAACTATTTTATTTATATTGGGGTAAAGTATCTTTAATTGGGTTAGGAATTGGGTCAGTTTAGGAACGGAAGCAGAGAATTGAGAATTTTGAAATGAGAAATTCCTTCTGAGGAAATATTTTCATTTTCATTAAAAAGGAGTGAATTACCATTATGGGAAGTCGAGCGGGATGGTTTAGCATGACATTGGAAGTGACTTCAGTGTGATGAAGTGCTTTATGAGGTGTAGTTTTGTCAATTTAGCTGACAAATTGATTTAAATTTTGTTAGAATTTAATTTTTATTTTTTGGGAAAATAAGGGGGTGCGAAATAAACAAAGGGGAATTTAACTAAGAAAAGGGGTTGAGTGGTGAATTAGTTGAATTATGAGTGGTGAATTTCAAAATAAAAGTGTCAGTTAGAGAATTGTAATATTTTTTTGTTTTATTTTGTTTGCAAGTATTTTGATAGGTAGTTAAGGGATTTGCACACTTCGTTCTCCAGGGAGGGTCTTTGTTTGTGAACGTTGCCAACTGTGTACACTAGTCTCAGTTGAGGAAGGTAGTGGTGGAATCACGGCTTTTATCTAAGTGATTTGAAATATATTGTTGATTTGGTTTTGATTAGTTGGAAACTGTAATATCTGCTCAGTAAACAAGACTGTTCTCAACCGTAGTTTCTCTAGAAACTACAAACAAAAAATCATTCGAAAACAAAAACTTACAAATTACAAAAAACAAAAACACTAACACACTAACATTGCCGTAAAGGTATTTTAAAATGCCCTATTAACCAACGCTGATGGTAGAGGGTGGTTGGCCCGACATCAGTTCTCACTAACGATTATCTAATTGTATTTATTCCGAGAAGGGGTTTGTTCGTAACCTGTGGCTTGTATCGACTGTAGATACTTGCCTAAGTAGACAGCTAGACCCTCTTTTCCAGAACGGGCAATCATGTGTGGTTGCGTTGGACGTCTCTCCTACTTCGGTAGTGGCCACCTAATCGTCATCTAATCTAATCTAATCTAATTAAGCTAATTTGTTTAAAAAATTAAATGAAGAGAGAAACATAAAATTGTTAAGTAATCCAATAAGTGAGTGAGGATCATGCGAGTGAGATAAAACCAACAGCAGTCAACTTTCAGGTTCGATCATCAACAATCTTAAAACCAGAGAAATGAAATTGTAGCCAATCCATTATACTTCCGAGATTAAGTGTACACAGAGATCGAGAGGTATAAATAAATAAGTATATGAGTACGAAGGGAGAGCTGCAAATATTATTGAAAACGAAAGGAATTTAATTTTTGCCGTATTTCCCCATCGACGAAGTTGATACAAAATAAACAATGAAGTTGTTCTGTGGGGCGTTAAAGCGCCTTTTTAAAATATTTTAAAAGTTTAAATTTCTGAGATCAAAAAAAATTTTAAAGCAATTTTTTAATTTTTACAATAAATTTTTTTTTGTGATTTTCGAGCAGCTTTAAAATATTTTAAAACTTAAATTGTTTAAATTTAACCCCTCTTAAAATACCAGACATTGAGCAAGTAACCGCTCAATTTTCTAAATTCCCAGCTAACTTTACACATACAGAGCGAAGCGGCAACAAACCAACAGTCGGTATCGTCATGCTAGCCAAAAACAGATATATTCTTGTCCGTACTTTCATCTTCTGCTGTTATTTACAACAACCAGTTTCTGCCTCAAAGGTTGAATGAAAACGAAAGTCTTTTTTTACTACACATTTTTTCCTCTTCTTCTCACTCTCGACCCGTTGCATATTGCGAATTGTTACCGCTTTATGAATCTTCTTTTCCTCTCATTTTCTTAGCTCATCAGCTGCGATCGAATGCAGCCCGATGGAGTCATTTTATTATCGCCCCTCACATCGAAACTTCACATATATGCAATTTCGCTTCGAGCTTACCTGGGCATGATTAAAGTTTGTGAAATGCACATAAAGCCCACTCTCGTTCGATTCTTCGAGAGAGATTTCCGTAAGATGAGGTCAGATATTGAATTTCATCTGATTTTTTTATAGTCCTTTCGGCGTCTTTGGAAAACCGGTGTTGTCATGTGCAGTAAACAATCTTTTATTATAATTGTTTAAGTCTCCCACAGACTTATTTTTTTTTGGTGACACAAAAAATTGTCCAAAAAATAAGTTAAATTTGAAATTTTAATTTTTTTGCGAAAATTAATCATAAATTTAAAAATTAAACTTTTTTTATGGCCTTTTAAAGCTAATTACAATAATTATAATTTTTAATTTCAGTTTGATTGCCTGACACGCCTCATTTTTCGGATGATAAGTGCAATGATCTTGAATCGGGGAGGCACAAAAAGTAAAAGTCGCTTCCGTCTCTGTCGCGAGAAAGATGACTTTTTAATTTTTACGTCACACTCATTCGAATGCAATTGATTGCACTTACTCGACGACCAGTTTTTTTCTGCAAAATACATTTTTAGAGTTCCATCTTCATCGCTCGAATCCAATTTAATTCGTATAATTTTAGTTTTGCGAAATCGTAAACATGATATTTTTTTCGTAGAGATGTGCGCGCTTGAAGTTGTTCCAGGAAATTCTCATCGCATTCCATTTCGTTCATGTGCAACAGTCGCTAGGCTCTCTCGATATTATAATCATTTGAATAAAATAGTGAGAGGTTGAATAATTGATGATTTTTATCGGAGCTCATACTTGCAAGTATGCACATTTTTCTCTTTGTGCCTTTTTTCCTGCATCTATCTGGTTTGTTTAATGACCTTTAGCATGGTGGTTGCGTGAATTATGTGATCTAACTTCACTCTCTAGCATATTAAGAAAGGGATCTCTCCATCTCTATGACATTCATCTTCATCTAAATTCGCCACATGATGCTTTCACAGTAGCAACATGTCTTCAAGGAAACGTGCCATGAAAATTTAATCAGACGCTTTTCATATCCTCAAGTGAATTATTTGAAGAGGGCTTTAATATGATTTAATGGCAATTTAATTTTAATTTTATTGAACTGAAAATTATGCGAAATAAAAGAGGTGAAATTTTGTCAGTCATTTAAATTTAATCTGTTCTGGTGTAATTAATATAGGAAATTTCAAGCTAATTAAAAATAAATAATTGATAAAATTAAAAATTTTATTTAATTAATTTTGCATAAATTTTTTGGAATTGTATTTAAATTTTAAATTCACCAAAAATCAAATTTAAATAAATTTTTTCTCACCGCCACTCATGCTGAGTGTAACATGTTTATTCAACATTACTTAAAAGCTAATTGAATAATTTCCTCAATCATCGCATTCAAATACATTAAAAAATTGAAAATGCCCGAAAACGTTTTTGATCCCTGACACTGACACACTCGAATAGCGTAAATTGAATTTTGAGCAATAAACAATTTTTTTGGACAAACAATGATTGTGCGTCGCATTAAGTTTCACCAGCGTTTGTATATTGACTTTAAGTCGCGGCTGTCGAAAGTCAATTAAAAATACTAATGAAATCATCAGTAATGACATAGCAATTAAAGGTGTCCCTTTCTCAATTTTATGTTATTTTTTTTGTCAATCTCATCTTCATGGAATTTGGATGGACTTTTTCTTTTGATGAAAATTATGATGTTGCCTCAAAAAGTTTTGTAATTAAAATTCATTAAAATATTTTTTTTCGTGGTCACCATTGACCCAAAATAAAATGATTTAAGTTTTTTTTTGGGTGATTCAAATTTGTGATGCATTTATTACACATAATGAAATTAAATAATTTTTCTTCTTTCTTTTTCACCAATATTTACAGATGATCAAAATGATGTTAGCTGTTGTGTTTTGCTACGTATTTTGCTGGTGTCCATTCAACCTGTTCATGGTAAATAATTAAGCGGCTATTCATCTTTTTTGCGATATCGAGCTTATTTTTCTCTTTTACGTTTTTTTATTCAAACTCAAAGAGTTGTTAAATGCAAAAGAGATTAGAAAAAAACGCCTCAAACAAATTGCAAGGGATGGAGAAGATAATTTTTAAAATAATAAATTTTTAGAGATGAATAAAAAATTACAAAATTATTTTTTAAAAAATTTAAATTTTCAATCCCTTGCAATAATTATTTCAATCTCCAAAAATCAAACTCAATGAGAGGGTTTAAAAAATATCAGTCACGAAAATAGCTTTGCGTGTATTAAAACGCCATCAAATGGCCGAGATTGTTCAATTTTAAAATGAGGCGCGGTAACTTTAATATTCTTTATAATGCTATTAAATTGTCTTCACTTTCACAGCTCCTTGGCCGCGATGCAACGAGTCCGCTATTACCATATTTATGGTTCGTATAAAAAAACCTTTCTTCTGAACTATAAAACCGTGACACTTACACATTGTTTCTCTATCTCACTTTTTTCCGCCATGTCATCTGAAATAAAAAAAATAGGTTTGCTTTCCACTGGCTCGCGATGTCACACAGTAAGTGCTTCATACACTTCTTTAATAAACCATTGCATAATATGTGCAACATCATGATCAGCTGGCGACTTTAATCATCCTAAAAAAATCGCAATTTTAGTCTTTCACTTTGCCAGTTTAAGTTTGTGATTTAAGCTATTCATAAAATTGCGATATGCTCACATTATGCAATGGAAAAACATATGTACATATTATGATTATGAGCTGATGATTAATGAAATCCCTTTTTTTGCTTCGATAAAGTCAACTCGTCAAAGAAAAAAAAATACAAGTGATACAACCAAAATTTATTAGCACATATATGGAGAGAAAAATACTTTCACGCTAGCGATAAAAAAATTAAATTAGCGAGCTGCATTTTTAAACTTGATGGATATAGTATAAAATATTATGTGCGAGAAGAAGATGATAAATTGCCATATTTGTTGCTATATTGTTAAATTGTTGAACATTATCGCATCGAAAACATTCACCATGGGGCGAATGTGATGCGCAAAAGAGGAGAGATAAAAGTGTCGTGTGTAACACACTTTGTTGATGATTTAATTTTCCTCATTTCTGACGCCACCGATGATATTGCTAATGCTCAATTTGCGAATGAGTGGTAATTAGCTCGGCTTTGTAAAGGTGTCATGATAGTCTTTTGTCGGGCGCTTTTTTGAATAATAATTTCAATTTTTTGGATTAAGTCAGCTGGATTTGATTAAGGAATTGGTGAACAATTACTCAGGGGGTAGAAAACTTTTTTTTATAATTTAAGTAAATTAAAATTTAAAACAGTTTTTTAACTTTATAATATAGAAGGTAACTTATGAACCTGCTTATGAACAAATTCCTCACCCCTATGTTGGATTTAATTGTTCATAATACGTTTGAGGCTTTAATCAATTCATTTTGTACAAATAAATTTCCATATGTCGATTCTGATTTCAGGGTAATTATTTTAATTAATGCACACCGCATATTTTGACGAGTTGACTCTATCAATTAGGTAGCAAATGTTTCACATAATAATTAATTCTTCTATTTATCATAACTATTTCCGCAGGCTGTTACAACCCAATTATCTATGGTCTAATGAATTCGAGATTTAAGGCATGCTTCATCGCTGTCCTGTACAGAATTCCTGGATTTCAAAAGATTTTTACGCGTCGCTTACGAGGTACACGTGATAGATATCCCAATAATGGGGAAAGTATATTTTTAGCGTTAAATCACCAATCTTGCATTTCCAAAAATCAAAATAATCGCATCACAAAAACTAACGATGATTATTTTAAAAACGGTGGCGGTGAAACGATTAACGGTACGAGAAAAAATTTTATTCGATTAAAAATTTGAAAGCTAGAAGTTTTTTTCATTCGTTCGCTCGATAATAATTTTTGAAAGTTTTTCACTAGTTCATAGGCAGAAATTATTTGGATGATTTTTTTGCAAGAATTAATGTCTTCCTTCAATCTCATCTGACTGTGAATCACCGAAACTTACGTGTTGATTATTATTTTTAACCTTTAATTATTGGCACCTTGAAAAATGTGTTGAATGACGATCATTTTTTGATTAAATGAACTTGAAGAGATCTCATTAAAAATATATTTCAAAAATCTTGTGCGATTTTAAGAGCCGCTAGACAAGGTTTCTAGAAATAATGGGACTATTCCTGTATTTTAACATTTTCAAATCGCGAAAAATATTTCATTGCAACATTCAAGATTGATCAAAACATTTAAAAAAATTAATTTTAATTTTCTCATCAAATGTTGAACTTAAAACCTTTCTAATTAAATGCTCGAAAACAAAAGTACATGTCAAGTTTTGACAAGGATTTTAATTAATTAACAAGACATGTGAATGACAAGAAACTGTTGAAAGATATTTTGTTCATGTTTTAATGTTAAATTTTTTAACCATCAAATAATTAAATTTCAAAATTTAACGGCTGGATTCAAAATATTTTAAATGTCAATAAACTTTTGTAAATTTCTTTAAAAAAACAAGAAGCTTCCTCATAAATTTCCCTTTAAACATAATTTAACGCATAATTTAGTAAATGAAATTACTTCGAACATGCATGGTTAGTCCAGCTGAGCTTGTCGTCGGAAGCAATAATTTAAAAAATTAATTTAATAAATTTCCCACTTAATTGCTTCTTCACAGTATCATCCCAACAGCTTTATCTTTCACATATATTGTATAACGACCCAAAAGCAACATCGTCAATCAAAAAAAACATACTTGTGGATTTTAAGTTGAAAATTGTCGCCTAATTATAATTTTTATTTTATTTTATTTTCGGAGGAAGACAAAGCTGAAAAATGATTTTTTATCTTCGCGCTGCTGAGTTTCATTATCACATAAATTGTTTATGTCGTAACGGAATGAACACGAGCATGGTTACTTTTTCGTATCTTCATTTTAGTTCCGTTCGTGAATGTCAATTGCGTGTAGCTGCTAAAGTGTTGTTTTTGTGCAATTATCAAGAGAGTTTAAATTTGAACAAATTACTTTTGGTTTGAGCGCTTTAATGTAAATCGTCGCTCCATGATTTTTTTCACAGACCGTTAGTGCGATATGAAGTACTAATTTTTTTGCTGTATATATAATTTTTCTCTTTAACTTACATCAAAGCAAATTCTCGCGAATGCACGTCGTTATTTAATAACTCTCTCAGTGTGAATCGCAAACTTTTTAGAGGCGAGCATTCGTAAGGGTTTGACATGGGAAAGTTCATTGTATTTATGACTTAATTAAGTGCAATGCGGTACTTCCCTCTCAACGAATCACGATTTTTAATTACATCAAAGCTCGTGAAGTGGAACTTCTTTGCACCTCACTTTCTGTCGTGACTGTTATGATAAAGCTACAAGTTCATGAGCTTAATAAATGAGAGAAAAGTTAGTGCGATTTTTAATGTTAACAATAATTATGTTAAGTGCAAAATTTCGGTGGGAGGCAATAACCCCACGATACATTAATTCCACGTATTTTTTGGAAATAACTCCACCTGAGAGCATAGGTGGGGTTATTTCGTGAATTTCAGGCAATAATTCCACGATTTTAAAATCGGAGATCGTTTTCGGAAAACCCCACTAGATTGGGTTTATTTCGAAAATTCAACTATTTTTAAAAAATCCCACTTTAAAATAACTGGTATTCCAAAAGAAAACTTTTCGAAAAACCACGAAATCTATGGGGGTTATTTCAGAAAATAATTAAAATTTAACAAAAAATTTACCTCATTTAAATTCTTTGAATTAAATTCTATGACGGCAAATAATTATAATATTTTCACATGCTAAATACTTTTTTTTCTTCACAATCACTTAAATATCAAGAAGACCCCGAAAAATTTAGCCAAAATTACACGTTTGTAGAAAAGAGAACAAGCCACAAAAGCACAAAGAAAAATCAGTCGATATATTTTAATTTCCTTCCTTCAATGGTTTATTAAGCAAACCTTTTAAGTTACAATTTTATTTTAATTATCGTCTTAAAAATATTTTAACCACCAAGTTCTTAAATTTTCACGCTCTCTTCGATTTCGATTAAAAAAGCTGACTGGCAACGAGAGATCCGCAAAGCCCTCTTTAGTTCTAAAATCCTGAAGGCCTCACCAAAGGCATTCTTAGATAATTTTAGTCGACAGCAGTTTATTCATTTTCATTTTAACATTTAATTCATTTATTTTTTAATTTATTTATTAAAAAAAAACACTTTTCTGACACCAACATTATTAATTTTTTTAAATTAGAGTGTTTTAAAAATGCTTTTTCCTGCTTGCACCACCCACAGAAATCGTTGAAAATTAGAAATTAATAGAAATTTAAAATAAAACTAGAAAATTTAATTTTTTTTTTTAATTATTACTCTTAACAATTTTAAAATAATTTTTTAAAAACACTTTTTAAAATATTTTAGATCAAAAACTTTTTTAAAAGAAATGATACAGGCCGAAAGCAGGGATAGATGACAAAAAAATTAAGATTGAGGTACTAAATAGAACATTAAATTTGCAAATTTCACAACAATCAAAAATAACACTCAATGTTCAAAAATTTTTAAAATTATAATAAAGTTATAATAAAAAAATTTTCATGATTAATTATATTTAATCTTATAAAATTCTGTATAATAGTATTTTTCTCAAAACCTACAGATATATTCTCATGAAAACCAGAATACTATGAATTTCAGAAATATGAGATTCTGGCCACCAACCCAGGAAAACGACAACATTCAGAAAAAAAAAAAAAGGTAGAGGCGAAAAAAGGCCGACACAAAAAAGCACCATTTATAAAACATCCCTAATTAAAAAAATCCCCAAAGTGTAAGTTTAAAAATTAAATTATAAAATTTTCATTATTTTCTGAAATAACCCCACAAATCTTCTGGGTTATTTCCAAAGTTGTCATTTAAAAACCACAAATTTTAAACTGAGATTTATTTAAAAAATAGTTGAATTTTGCAAATAACCCCACCTACACTTCTAAGTGGGGTATTTCCAAAAATCCAAAAACCACATTTTAAAATCGGAATATTCCAAATTCACGAAATAACCCCACCTATGCTCTCAGGTGGAGTTATTTCCAAAAAATACGTGGAATTAATGTATCGTGGGGTTATTGCCTCCCACCCAAAATTTCGAGTAAAAGTTTCATGTTACACTTCCCACTATAACGAGTCTCATTATTACCTAAAAAATATTTAATAACTTCACTTGTTTTAATGAAAGTTGAGGCCCGGTGCGGTGTGTGATAAGAACTCCTTTCACATTTCCATTCATCGTCTTGTATTTCGCTAATTCTGATTAAGATGCTGATAAGGTATTGCGCAAAAAGGAGGCTGACCATCTGTTTGGTATTTTTACATATTAATATTTCAAGAAATTTCTAATGTCAAGGTAGATTTGGGAAATATCTGGTCAGCCTGACAAAAAGAAAGTAATTAAACTTCTTCCTCATACGAGACGAATTTGATGCGCTGATTAGGTAAAAAGGTTCAAGGTTTTCATTTTTGAATGTCACGTGATTCTGCATGTGTGCGGAAAAGGCAAATATTGACCGAATTCTCTTTACTGACGTAGGTGAAATGCGCATTTACCAAATCACGTAATGATCTCTTTAAAAAAGTTTCTTCATGTCTCGAAAAAAGATCCAGAAAAATATTTCAAATTCCTACCCTCAAAAAAAGTTATTCGTGGGCGAATGGAATTTTCATCCGTTTTTTTTTATTTTATTGGTCAAAGTCCATTAAATACAAAATAAAAAGGGTAAAAATATTGCGTATTTGCGTAAGGCAATTTTTTTTGATTCTTAAATTGAAAATTAGCTCGCGCGAATGCAAAACAAAGAGCTTTTTGTAAAATCAAAAATAAAAGGCCAAAATTGCGCGGGTCTGCATAAAAGAAGAAGAATCAGAGTGAACTTCCACTTAATGCTACTCTCGAAACAAAATACATTAAAATTATGCAAAAATTATATGCTTAATAAAACTTTCATAACGAGGGTTGCGACTTTGAAAACACCCTTGCCTTGGCATTGAATTGTAATTCACCCAAAACAGCTCAAAATTTTCTTTTATGAAACCACATGAATGGTCAAAGGAATTGAGTTTAAATTAACCTTAGACGAGGACAATAAATTAAGTGACGCCAACAATCGAGACTTGAATTAAAAAAATTTTAAATTCTTAAGAAATTTCAAGGGACGCGTCCGGACGAGGAAATACATAATAATTTAATATTATTAAAGTCATTTAACTCGCTAAGCGAAGAAATCAAAAAGTTTTTTAGCATAAATTTGTTCAAAAAAAGGTTAAAGGAAAATTTGTACTATAAATATATTGAATATGCGTAAAAAAATCTTCTTTAAACGAGACATATTATTACATATTATTACAAAATAAATATTAAATTTCAAAAAAAATTAAAAAAAAAAAAAAAAAAAAAGTATAAAAATGATGAGGTTTATATATAAAAATTTAAAATAAATAAAAACTAATTTTAAAAATTTTAACAAAAGTTTCTCGCCCCTTATTATAGGGCGCTTGAAATTCCTAAGCTTTAAAAATTACAAAAATTTATTTGATATAATACAAAAGAATTTCAAAAAATATTTTTCATTCAAACTTCCACGCAGAAAACTAACAAATCGGATAATTTTTTTATAAGATATGAAATATCTTTTAAATCCACAATTTGAGTTGAAAATATTTTTAATCCGCTTTTCATTTAAATTTTTAATGATTTTCATCCTACAACAATTTTTTATCTTGCTTTTTCTATCATGTACCTCGATCAACACAAAAAAACTCGTGGGAGTTAAAGAAAATTCTGGAAGGTTTCGCAATTAAAATGTTTAAAAAAAAGGAATTTAATTTTTGTCATCCTGACCTTTCATGTTGACAATATAAACTAACGTCAACCGCACTACCGTATCGCAAAAAAAGAAGCAAACATCAAAAAAGATATTGCTGAGGGATAATTGAAATGCTTATGAGCTGTAATAAATTCCGGATTTTTATATGTGCATTTAAGCTACGACTTTAGTACTCGCATCACTGTGGATATCATTGTATTAAGTTACACATCTCATCTTATCAGCTTTTTCCTCCTCTTTTTATTATCCGTATAAAATATTATCAAGAGCAAAAGGAAATGGAGAAGCGTGAAACGATAAAAGCTTTATGAATTGTCCTTCTTGTCTCGCTGAATGTGTTTTTGGTTTCAAGCGGTGGAAACTCAATTTTGGCGTCGTATTTTTTTTGCTAGTTTAGAAATCAAGCTTATAGAAAAATTAGAATAGAAAAGTTTCCACCACTTGACAAATTGGCTTTTTTCACTCGGAAATGTTTGTGAAAAATTGTTTTGCATCTTTTTGAGAATCTTGTCATGAGTCTTAAAGTAAATTACGCCAACATATTTTTTTACAAGCATTTCCCTTGATGACATCATTGTATCGATCTCAAATTTTCTCACCATATGCGTTTTTGTCCTTTTTTCTCTCCTAAAAGGATTTGATGAGAATTCCCATTTGCATCGTATGAACACTAGCACGACATACATCAGCACGAAACGAAAGCAACAGACGACAGGCATTGGAAAGGGTGTCCAGAGAGTTGAGGTTGGTTATCAATTTGTCGTTATTTTCGGTCATTAAATTTACATTTTTCAACTGCAAAAACTACGAAATTTTTTAAAACTTTTCTTCCTTCTCATTAAAAATGCAGACAAGCTGTTTTTGTGAAGATTCAGTTGTCCATAGATGATATGATGAAAATGCAAATGGAGGCAATTCGGGCAACAAAGGACGGCCATGAAAACCTTCCAATAAAGAGTCGATGGAAAAATGTGATAAACAACGGCATCAGCAGTTGTGGAGATAATTTTATTCATTCATAAAAGAAGCTTTTTGAATTGAAGAATAATCCTGTAAATATTTTCAGTGTACAAATTTTGTGAAAAATCTGTGTGTGGGAAACTGAACGAAGATATTTTTTTTGTAAATTAACATGAAAAATATTTTGATTTAATTTTTTCCTTTGATCGCCCACACAACTTCTCCTCATGTAGCTTTGTTACAAATGAACCAAAAAAATTTAAACCAAATTCATCCCTTAACCCACTTAAGGTGATCACGTCAAAATTTAATGGAGTTTTAGAAGAAAAAAATCTATTTTTAAAAAAGGTTTTTGAATTTCTCTCTTCTATGTTTTCCAACTGATGCGATAGTAAAATGATGTTGACTTTTATGCTTCATGTCGCTCGAATAAAATAACAGACATTTAATGGAAAAAGATTTGTTGAATGTGAGCGTTTAATTTATTTTCACCAGAATGGGGGAGTGATTGTTAATTTATGTCCAATGATTAGAAGTGATTTAGGGAAGCATGAAGAATTAATTGCCAAAACGAAAGTTGATGGAACATTTTTCAACAAAATTAAGAGCAATTTTTTATTTTCTCCCAACTTACATAAGAAAAAATATGAAAACTTTTCCAACTCATTGATTGAGCTTTTTCTGGGACATTAATTGAACATAATGGAGAATGATTGTTGGCCCGAAAAGTTAATTAACTTCAGCTTCAATCAATTAGTTTCGTTTTTAGAACGGAGGTGAATCTGTGCATTGACCTGAGTTTTCAGATCGTTCATAAATCACTCACTTTGTCATATCCTTTCTCCGGTTTTATGATGACAAAGAATTTTGAATTATGGATCACAATTTCATTAAAGTGTCTTTTGAGGGAATTAATTTAATTTTTCACAGTTTAGTTCAAAATGTTGTACAAACAGTAAAGCATAAAAAAATTTGTCACTTCAACTTTAATACATTAAGACTGTTAATTATGAGAGCGCTATTAATAAAAAAAAAGCTATCATAGCAATGTGCTATGGCAGTGGAGAAAAAAACTTACGATAATTATGTAGGAGGAAATCTCTTGCCTAGTTTATGAATGTTGAAGAGCTTACAAAAGCTCATTATGACTTTATTTGAGACATCTTAAGCATACATGTGATAATTCTAATTGAGATGCGCCACGTGGAATGAAGAAGGTCAAAAGTAAGGAGATTTTTTTCAGAGAATAAATCAGAATTTATTTTGATTAAGTGTGAAAAAAATTCAAACTAGTTTAATTAAATTTGAAGTGAATTCAAGCTAATTTAATTAAATTTTTTATAAAGTTCTTCAGTATTCAAAAGTTCAAAAAAATTATATCCAGTTTTACTCTTTTTGAATTGAAATTTGAACAACCTCAAGTTTTTTAATTTAACAAAAGAAGCTCTATTGAAATTTTAAACTTTTTCAATCGCGGTAAATTTATTTTAAAATTTTCTGATATTTCATTACCCTATAATAATAAAATATATGAAATCCCTGAAGTTTACAATGAAAATTTTAAATTAAAATTTTATAACTTTACATTTTTGAGTTCAATATTAACGAGTTGGAAATTTATTCAACAAAATTTGAATTAAATTTTAATTGTTGAATTTATTTGCTTAATTAAAATGCTTGCGAGATTTTTTGGTCCAATAAATTCACGAATGGCTCACGTGAATTTTAATTAAAAGAAAATTCTAACCATATTTTTCTTAGTTAGAATTTATTTACAAAAAAAATTAAATTAATAAAATGATACTTCAGAACACGCTTCGCAAATCAACCCAAATGCCACATTTACAATTCTCAATGGTTTTTCTAAGCTGGAAAATAAAATTTTGATACCGAGAAAATGAAGACTCTCAATATTTTTCAGAACAACACGCCGCAGCTCTCATAAAATTATTAAAAAATATTTATTTTCCATAGAAAAAACAACGAAGTGAAAAATTTCTCGTGTGAAGAAGAAGTAAAAATGAAAAAAGTTTGCTGTTAAACGGCATTTCTATATATTTCAATGTAAAGAGTTTTAAAAATAAATATCTATTTATCTATGTACAAGTTAAATAGTTGCTAAATTGTAAAATACATTCAGTCTTTTTTTGAATGATAAAATTAAATTTCTACAAAATGAAAATTTATTATTTGAAATAAAACGAGAGAAATATAAATTTGTGAAATAAAAACATTTGTTAACTTTTGAAATTGATTCCAGGAAAATTTTTAAATAAGTTAAAAAATTATATTAATTTGTAGCTTTTCATTGGTTTTCAACTCTCGAGAGTTTAATTTTTAGTTAAAATTTTTTAATGTAAAAAAATTAACATTTTCTAAATTATTAAATTTCATCACCATTGATTTGTCGAATACTTCATTTTATAACTTACGATTAACTTTTTTCAGATAATACAGTTAATTTACATTTTATATTCTGGTTTTTTATATCTAAATATGTATAAGGAACAACAACGACACAAAAACTTAAAACTAGTATCAACAAATTATAAATAAATTAAACGAGATTATTTCCAATTAAAAAATTCAATAAGGCAAAATATATTTTTCAGTTGACGTCTTTCGATTCTCTGCCTCATCCTCATTTGAGTTTCCAAATCGAATTGGATTCGAATCGGGTTGATTGGATCGTCCAACAGTAATGAAGCATTTACAACATGATGGAAACTGAAAGTGCTCGACTATCGGCCTTCCATCGCTACCGATTGCCAATAAAGTTCGATAAATGTAATTTTGCTTACACACTGCGTGAGTGCCTAGTGGAAAGTTGTCAGCGTAGTCACATCGTGAATATTGCCTCCTAAAAAAGATAAGATAAGTTGAATGAGTAAAACTTTTATGGACATAGTAAAAGTTTGAGTGGTAAGAAAATGACGAGAAAAATTAGAGAAGACCGCAAAAAAATTAGGATGATAAAACTTTTGTAATGAAAATAAATTTTAACGGCTTTTTTAAATTTAAATTTTTAAAGTACTCACGAGCATTCCTCAACGAGAATTCCCTGTCGATATCTCTCATCGCTATTGACAATCACCAACCATTCACCGTTCCTCGTCTTGCCTCTCGTGGGATGGATGATTCGCCTTCGACTCGAACATAAGCCCACTTCGTCATCAAATCCATTCCGCACTGAAACCATCTCAACAAAATCATCCCCGAATAAGTGCTCAAACTTTTCCAGATTTAATGACTGAATGAAAGTCTTCGGATAGTTGGGATCGTTTTCGCAAAAGATTTCATTGCATCCATCCTTACGATTCGTGCTCAACGTGTCGCCGGACATTCCAATTTGTCTCCTGTCGTGCTCATCAATTTTCCTCGAGCGCGTGATTGTGTTATTTCGATATGGCTATAAAATTAATATTAGATGTGTGAGATTGCGTGTCGTAAAAAATTTGTCAAAGTTCACTTACTCGTCTGTCATAATTTTGTGGATTGGAACTCGCCAGTAGCTAAAAGTGGACAATGAAAGTGAGCCGTTAATAAAACCATCATATAAAAATCAGAATATTTAAATTGAGTTGCTGACACTTTTATTTAATAAAAATTATTCTTGAAAAGCCTAATTGAATAATAACAAGGAAACATAACAGTGTCAACTGTCGTCTCTGAGTTATGATAAATTTTTTTAGAAATCACAACTCGGGAAAACACAAAAATTTGAGACCTTGAGAATATTTTCAACAATTGTTGAATGTATTGCGGGATTTTGTATTTATTTTCGGCAGATTCTGTAGAAATGCGTGAAGTGAATTATAAACAGCACAAAATGTTACTCACTCCATTCAATAAAATTATGAGCCAGATTTCAATAATTTTCCTCATCATGTCAAAAATATAAATATTTAAATTCACTTTCAGCTCTCACGACACACGGAGCTAAATTAAGTAATAATTCGAGTTTCTGTAAAAATTGTTTTTAAAAACTTCTTTCACTTTTTCTCTTTTTTGCAATAATTACTGTATGCGAATTGTCAAATGTGAAAACTTTCATAACTCTTTAAATGCCGCTAAAGTGCTCTCACTTGGAAGCTCATCACTCTTTGAAATACAAAACATTACTAAGCATCTACACATAAAGAGTTGAAAATAATAAAAATAAAAAATTTACAATTTCACCATCACAAGTTTAAGCTTTTAGCGTATTTATACGAACAAGGTGATCATAAAGTTATGTTAAAAAACCAACACATTTGAAGATTGAACTATGTGTGAATAATAACACAAATACATTCAAAGAGTGATCACTACCTGAATGCACCTGTTTAATGCCGACAAAATAATTTTTATTGTGTCTCTGTTTGGAAGATGATCAATCTTTATACTACCTTAAAAATTTACTCTCAGCACTTGTCGCTGTCACGTGTACGGTTGATGATCAATTTTTATTCGTGATGCCGAGATTTTTTTGGGTTTCGCTTTTTAGTAATTGATTGACAAATATTTTGAACAGTTATTTTAAATAAATAGATGATGAACTTTGATTATTATGCAATGAGAAGATGAAATTGATGACAATGATTTTTTTAGACGTAATTTTTCTTTTTATTTAAGAGTGAGACACAGACAGTTTTAAAGATTTAAATTTTTAATTATTATTTTAGTACAATAGTTTAAAAAATTTAGACAAAAATATTCAATTTTCATAACATTTTTCAAATTTTCAAATTTTGTGTCTGAATTTTGCATCTTATTTTAAGATGTCTCATCAGTCATCATTACATACCTGCTATCCTGTACGGGTTGACAAATTCAGACAAAGCGCCTCACTTGAGAGTAAGGTGCCAAAAATTATGGTCTGAAATCCTCTCGACTCAAGTAGGGTCATAAAAAAGGGATCGAGAACATTGAAACTAAAGCAGAAAAGATTGAGTGCAATAAAACAATTTTATGTAATAATCCTAGGAAAGGATTTCAAGTGCTTTATGACATGCTATCGAGAATGAAATAATGAGCGACAATTGACAACACTCGAGCTTGTTATTACATTTTTGTCTATACTAAAAAAATTGCCAGCAGCAAAAAAGGCAAATAATCAGCTTTTCGTGCTGTTTATGTCTGGTTTTATTATTGGCACACATTAATATAATTTCAAGTGCAATTATCCGGACCAATAATTTATATTCGATCCTTCAAAATCACCAAGGAGATTTTTTGCTTTCAAATCTCAACGAGGTATGTGAAAATTGCGTTTGACATTTATTTGAATTAATTATTTAAAGTTATTTTATTAAAAAATTTCAACCTCTAAATTTAATCTAGAAACAAAACAGGAAGTCGAGATTGAGGATGTGAAAAATCTATTTGTAAGGATCGCCCACAGGTACATTTATAGATTTTATGATTAATAACGGTCATTTTTTAGTCTACGTGTCTACCTCATGACCCCAAATAATTCAACTTCAAATATGTTTTCTCATATCTTGGAATGCCTGAAAATTAAAACGTCTAAATCTCACAACAGCTTTTGATTATTTTTTTCGTGCTTTTTAAGAAGCAATAAAACATGTGTGAGCACTTGTGCAAATTCTTCAACCATTCGGTAATAAAATTAATAAAATTTTGCGAGATTGAATTTTATAAGATAGAAATGAAGAAATTTTTCTTGTTAAATGTGTTTTGAAATACAAAAATAAGAAGACCTGCTAAAATTCATTGAGTTTCAGCCCACATTAAAAATCCTTTATTAATTTTTGAAAGACTTCAATGACGTCGGCAGATCTCATAGAATTTTTCATCTCAAAATTTTGTTTTTAAACAAATTATTATTTTGGGATATTTTCAGTCTGATAATTATGATTATATTTCTCTGGTGATGATGGCACAAAAATTGTCCAGATTACAATTAGCACGACAATGTTTAATTATCTCTCGCAATTTCTTAATATTTTTGTTCTTCTTAGAAAAAAATAATTAGTGAATGAAAAGCTCTGTTCACTGAACAATTTTCGCGTTGCTGATGAAGGTTGAATTTTTTTAAAAACCGCTCCACATATTTTTACAAATACATTGATGAAGTTCAAAAGAGATTAAATCTTAAAATCCTCTTTAGCTACGGCATTGTTCAGGTTTGCACTTAAAACTTGCGAGCAAACAATTTTAATCCTTTAGCATTCATCTTGGATGTATGTTATATGATGACATTGTGCTCAATTTAAGTACATGTTGATTAAATTTTAAAAGCTCTCAAAGCTTTCATTTGAAAGCTTCCTCCATGAAGGTAAATTTGAATATGCATTGAAACGGAACTTAATAAAAACGAAAAACAAATTGATTAAACTTTTTTGTCTTTAACACGAATTTCTAGTTGAGTGAATTTAGAAGAAAAAATTGTTTTCATTCAATTTTAAATCAAAAAAAAACATTCTTGTGTAAAAACTTAATTTTTTATGAAAAAATGTTTTTTTTTTTTTTTTTTTTTTTTTTTTTTTTTTTTTTTATTTTTTTTTTTTTTTTTTTTTTTTTTTTATTTTTTTATTTTTTTTTTTTTTTTTTTTTTTTTTTTTTTTTTTTTTTTTTTTTTTTTTTTTTTTTTTTTTTTTTTTTTTTTTTTTTTTTTAAAATATAATTTACCCCTTCTCCAAATAGATTAAAAATTTTACGAAAAAGATACTCAAAATAAAAATTTAATACAGAAAAAAATTATTTAATACAAAATTTCTTTTGATCGTTCTTGAGCGCAGTTTCAGATATCGAAAATAATTTTTTCTTAGTAAAAAATAAAAAATTTCGAAAAGACAAGTTCTTTATTAAAAAATTCTCATAAAAAGCAAAAACTCTTCTTGTTTCCCCTTTTTGTCCTAAGTGTACTTTTATGAAAATGAGATACTTTACAAGGATCTAGAATATTCTCTAATGTACTACAATATTAAGCAATTTATAATGAGTCTCTGATGACTACAAAAGTTTTTACACCTCTGAGAATATTCAGGAAATTTCTGATGAAGTTGTTGTTATAAGAAAGATTTTCTTCGACATGACTTCAACGACCATATTTTCTTAAACTCAGTAATTGATTTTTTTGTCTTTTAGTGCTCAAAATTTTTATTCAAACTCATTGCATTGAACTTTTTTAAAAGTATTCACAAAACCATAGCATAAAAGATGATTAAAGAGCTTTTCAAGAGCTTTGAACTTTTGTCTCAGCTTAAAGTCTTTCATTTTACATCATAAACTCCAAATCTTGTATCTCGTCAATGTGAAATGAACTCAATGAATTTCCAGAATAAAATCTTGTTAAAGAGGTTTAAAAATTACTAAAAGATGGTTCTTAAAAATTTAATTAATAATTTTAAATTAATCTTTTTTTACCATCTAAAAGTATTTAGATTAATTTAATTTTGTGCATCCTTAAAAGCTTTCAAAATTATAATTCAATTGAATTTTCTCACAACTCAGAAATTTTGTTAAATCTTCGAAATTTACAAACCGCATAAGTTTTCTTAAAGAAATTCTCAAGAACATGTCAACCGTCATAAACTAAAATCATTCATCAGCCCCCGCTATTTAACGATAATTAATTAATTCTCTAAACCGCGAAGCCAAATCGGAGCATTAAAAGCTTTTTGATGTCACATCAACTTTTCCACTCTTGAGATTTCTTACAAACACAAAATTAAATAGGTCTTTAATCAAATAACGACTTTTTGTGGTGTCATGAGTAGGCAACTATAAAGTTTTAAATGAGTAATCTTCTCTTAGATGAATAGCGTCGCTTAACCAGATTAAGTTGAACGATAAACAAGTTGTGTAAAATCTTAAAAGTATCACTTAAAGACTGTCATGAAAGTTTCTTATCATGTCGATAAACTTTTAATCACAATTATAAACAATTAAGAAGAACTTTGTGAAATTATTTCATCCCAAAATTATAAAAAATCAGAGTTAACAAACTCTTTCTTCTTCTTTTCATCATGTTGTAAACTTGGAAGGGTGAAAATTTTCAAGGATCTTTGCATGGGAGAAATTTATGAGTGAAAAGCTGCAAACAGAAAAAACTTGTTGATTTATTTCATGTGCATATATATGTAAATTTTCAATACAAACTTTTTAATGAAATTTTAATTGAATTAAGAAATTACTTCACAAAATTTTAATTGTTTTGCGAAAGTCACAATTTTATATTTTCATTGAGTTTGAAAGTAAACTTTTAAACTTTGAAGAAATTTAGCCTTGGGTGTATCTCACATATCATCTTAAGGGGTGTCTATGTGATTCCATTACAGACTTTTCTCTCATTTAATAAATTTT
The DNA here is from genome assembly GCA_038502055.1 of Tanytarsus gracilentus. NCBI lineage: Eukaryota > Metazoa > Arthropoda > Insecta > Diptera > Chironomidae > Tanytarsus > Tanytarsus gracilentus. The sequence goes on along the minus strand of JAXRKN010000043.1, from coordinate 1,227,890 downwards.
CATCAACCTCAAAATTAATTATTCGACATAAAAAACTTTTTTTATCCTCGCAGGCTGAAATTTTACAGGAAGTGTCTCGAAACATCCAATTTTTAATGAAATGACAAAACTTTAATTTACAAAAGAGCAAAAAATATTTCTCTCAGCGTGTGCTTGGTAATCCGCGAAATTAGCAAATAATAAATTAAATGAAACATTTCGTCTATTAACGCCTTAAGAGATCTCGAATTGTTTCATTATTTTTTATTTAAAAGATGTTTCGCGACGGAAAAAAAGAGAGAGGTTGAAGAATTGGAATTTCCAGTTGATAAAACCTGTGACCTTCGTCCACTTTTACTCTGTGAAGTGCACTTGATTAACCTTCGCCGAAAAAAAAACTTGTTGCCTTTTTTCTTGCTTTAATCTTAACTTGTGTAACGTCGCATGGTTTCGAAAGTGATGAAAGAATAATAAATAAATGTTGGAGAACTTTGCGAAGGTTTACGAGAATTCTACAATGTTGATATGTGGTGATGGTTCAATTTCTCAGATATATTTTTTCAATGTTGAGAAGTTGATTTAATTTTCAGTTTGCGAATCTTTTCTTCACCTCATTAATTTCCAAATCAAATCACGAAAACTAATTAATTTGCTATCCTACAAATTAAATGCATGGCTATAATCTGATTAACTTTTCGAATTATGACACTTATTAGATTCAAATTAACCATTTAGAATTGATTTTCAATGCTTTGTCACTAATTAGTTCACTACAAATTAGAAAGGTGTTATGATTCTGTCAATTATGAAATTATCCTTTGATAAGTTGCTCACAACAAAACTTTCATTTTTAATCGACAAAATTTGACCCGTTAAATAACCAAAACAGGCGCAACCAGTGCAAAATTTTTTTGACTCCAATTCACTGATGACTTGTTGATCAAAAAAGTTAATAAGCAATGGTGTAGAAAATTATGCAACAAAAGATTAATGTTACACATTAAATTTAGCTGAATTTGATGCATCCTCGGGTGAATTGAGTGAGAGTGAACGATCAATAAAGGCGTAATATTTTTTTGTGATCATTTACTTTTTTTGGCAATTTAATGTCTGCAGTTGTTATGTTTTGCAATATGTTTTTATTGCTTTTTAACCTGAAAAATCAAAAAAAAACTCAAAGTTATGAGCGATTGAAGAAATTTCAATTGATCTCGCTTCGCAGCAGTAAAGCTGTTGTGTTTATGAAGACAAGTATTAACGAAATTCACTTAACGATATGCGAACATGTTTCTGTAACACTTTATTGAATAATCTGTAGCGAATTACTTTTGGCGTTCGAAAAAAAGTATTTTGTAAAAAAAATCAATTTTCAAATTCATCATTTTGAAATTGCCGAAAAATTACTTCCGACATTTTTTCTACTAACGCATGGAACAAAATGAGTGCATTAGAGTGAGTCAAAAGAAAAGCGACACTTTACGCACATTCTTTTTCGTTTTTGCAGATATCAAAATAATTTTCATTAAATAATTTGAGCTTTTTGATTTCAAATGTCTGGAAATGAGTTTAAAATTTATTATATGAAATGGTTGGACACTCGATATTATATTTTAATTTTTATGTATTAATTTAAGGAATTTAATTAAAATTAAATTTTTATTCATTTAAAATACACTCAACGAAAAAATCTTATCGTCCACCCCTTGATTCACATTCTATAACTTGACATAAAAAAATGCGTTTTAATCCCGATATTAAGACCTTGATAAATTAATATAAAAATTACGCTTTAACCCCCCACAGATTGAGTTAAAGCTCTTTTTCCTCATTCACCATCGATACAGATTAGATTGATTAAATTAAAGTGCTACACAACAAAGTCAAAATCAATATTTTTTTAAAAAAGTGTATCATCAGCAGATAATTCAAAGAGCGAAGGAAAAAAGCGTATGCCATGCCACCTCTCTTGCATGAAAATGAGAGTAAGAAAAAAATATCTATAAGTAATGGTAAAGAAAAAGTTTTCGTATTAAAGTCAGTTTACGTCTCTTGATGAAAAGGTCGGTACACTGAGCTAAAAGCAGCATCTGAAAAGAAATCACAGGTCAAAAGGCTATCATTTTTTTGTAAAGTTAGTCGCGTGATATTAATAAATTGTAATATTTTTTTCTGCCGGTCTATTGACAAAAATTTTATCGCATCGACAAGCACGTCTCATCGCACATATATCTCAGTGTAGTTGTCGTGGCCAAAAAGAAGAAAGAGAGAGAAGAAAGCAGAAGATATTCGGCGTGGTCGAGAAGAGAAAAAAAATAAAAAAATAAATAAGAGAAAAAATTTCTATTTTTGAAAGTGAGAGTTTTTGTTTTATACGATTGAAGTGTAATATCGAGTGGTAAAGACCGAAGTCAGTTGCTTGTATGTCTTTGGAGGCATCGCGTCAGAAAATTGTGTGATATAAAAAATTATTTTAATTGTTCAAGCCAGTGGATTAACACTTTTTACACTATCTACAAATATGAAGGTAAGTGTGTCATCGCTGCTGTCCACGCGGATCAATCATAAGTCATTGACTCGACTCGTTAAGGAACTAGTTGCTTCCATGATCATGAAATTGAAAGTTTTCGCTAAATATTAAGCTATTAAAATGCGGAATCGAATGCTTAAAAGTGTAAACGTACTTTTCTTCACGTAGCGGTTTAAGGAAAAGATTGAATTTAAAACAATAATGATACAAACATGAATTTACATGCATTCAGTTGAGCAAATACGCAGATAGAATAAATTTATGTTGGCGTGATAATAAAATTTTTGGCGTGGGGTTTGTACGTTAATAAAATTATTATGGAATTTTTAATTAGATTCATTAATTATGTTGCAACTTAATAAAAAAAAAGATTTATTGTGTTGCGTAAAAGTTGTTCAGAGTAATTACAAAATATGGGTCAAGATTTGCTTGATTTGAAAAAAAAATTATTTCAATATCTCTTCGAAAAACTTGTTATATCCCAAATCTTTCAACAAATCCCTCTCACGAGTTCCTAACACAATTTTCAACCATAATTTCCTGAGAATGTTGCCGCCATAAAACAATACAAAAAATTCCCCCTTAAAAGCTCGGGGAGATGTCACAAATAGCTGATAGTTAAGCTCAAGTATGCGGAAAACATTTTTGAAAATTATGTCACGTAATGGAACTCCTTCGTACATGATCCCGCACTCAGACACAACATCCTAGCGGGCTTTAAAAAAGTGCTTAAGTCGTAAATAAATCATCAGATATATGCGGGAAAGTTGCTTCTTTCTGCTCTTGGTGTTGAAGGTACACAAAATTTAACATTTCAAATGCAAAACACATAGAACAACCTGATGACAAAAGCGCAAAAAAGAGGAAAACGTTAAGAATGTGAAGTGAATGAAAGAAACGTGAAAATGCTTTAAATTATAGATTTCAGTTGCCTTTAATCCTGCTGTGCTTGCAGGAAAATTCTCTCATTTTTCAAGCGTGTTTTACTTTAAGCCGATTTTGCCTAAAAACGTAATCAAGATAATGCGCTTGAGATTTTTTCTCATGGTTCATTAAAAAATTTCTTAATTTTGCCATCAGATTGAATTGCTTTGAGAATGGAATTTTAGTCAGATCTCATAAAAGTTGAAAGCTCTTTTGGTTTATCAGTTTTTAAAAATAAAACTATTAAATTTAAGAACATTTCAGCCAAAAAACATTAACCATAATGTGGTTGAATAATGTCCGACTAAGATAAAAAGATTTGCATTAAATTTTGTTCATTAAAACTGGGCGAGTCGAATAAAATTTAATTGAAGCGAGATGGAAGATTTTTGGAGCTTTAATCTCTTTTTGTACGTTTAGGATCTTTTTTTTTTGTTCGAGAGCCTCTCGTTGTCGTCTCACGTTTCCACACATTTACAGAATTAAAATCTCATTTTTATGGATTTATTTTTTTTGTGCTCAAAGACTTTCACCACATTGAAATTAAATTCCCTTCATATTGCCATAAGAAATATCTTTTTATCTCTCTTGACCTAAAAAAATCTAAAAATTAT